>OX104066.1:113652366-113950617 GCA_944474145.2 Dicrocoelium dendriticum
CATCGGAACAGCAAGTTAGCGAACAAGCTCGTTTTCGGTGGCTCTCGTTTGGATGAAACACCATAACTGATAGGAATAAGATTAACATAAAACGTCGGATGATGGTAGAGTTCAAGGTCATTGGAATTCAAATGCTAAGTAATCTGATTAGAAGTAATCGATGGCTTATCGGCGGCAGGTCGCTCAACATGAGTCGTTGTGATAGTGGGCCAGGGCAAATACAGAATCTGAACAAACCGTTTTTGTGCAAATAAGTCTGGGTTCTGGTGGTGGATAGCAATTGTCTCAGCTGCTGCTAGTAAGTGATATTTTACCGCTCGTGAAAGGGGGTCCAGGTACAGGGTAAATGGGTTGAAAGATTGGCGGGTGTCTATTTGGTGATTAGAATCAACCAAGTGTGCCAACACGGCGCTCATCACAGTTTTTCTCCCACAATTGTGTAGCATTCTCATTCCAATGAACTTGAAATTTGAAATTTACCATTATCCGCTGTTTATGTTAATCTTATTCCTATCAGTTCTGGTGTTTTAGCCTGATGAGAGCCACCGACAGCGAGCTTGTTCGCTAACCTGTTGTTCTGAATCGAAATTACATGAGATGTACATGTAACTGAAGCTTCAGATTTATTTGATCATTTACGTATGGAGTATACAAAATATGCCGCAAGCGGAAGGTAATATATTCTGATGGATTTACGGTGTACACTTCTGGTGATATGCCGTTATGTAGCAATATTGTGCAAACTTATTATGATATGTCTTAGTTTTATGTCTAACTATATGAGGTACCTTTCTTCTGCTAATCATTAAATAACAATGCCAGTGCAGATATGACAACTAGACTTGAAAGCAGTCTACGAATCCGCAGGTATCAAATCAGTTAAATGCGGTGGACTTACTGAGAGCTGTCATGTGCATTAAGCTCTGGGCATCATTTAATGCACAACTGCGCATAATAAGGATTAAGTTAGAACTGTATTCTCTCCAATGTCTTCCAATCTAGTTGCACAAGTCCAACCATTCACATAAAACTTCATGTAAACCTTAGCGGTCAAAGAATTCCGTTACCGGATTATGTGCTCGTAATCCTTCTATCTAGGTTATCATTCTTACAAACCACAAATACTATAAGGTACTGTGCGTTTAACAACCTTCCGCATGCAATACTGTTACCGAAGAAATAAACGTGACCTTAGCTACTACCATCCTTCCTTAATTAATACTTCTTCATGGATAAACCACTTCAACATTCATGAATGCTTCTATAATTGCTGGAGCATTTAAATACTATTGGTTCTTTAATGCGCTGTTACTAGGACAGTGCACAATTGTTAGCTGTACAGAGGCACATCTATCGGTTGGTTGGATATATTCAACACTAACCAACAAGTGGAAATGAGAATATCTTCGCTCGTCTTTGCACGAAGCCAATATAAGTCGTTTAAAACTGATCCGTATAGCTTAATTGATTCTTTATTAGTGATACCTAATTATGACTTAGTTCGTTTGTAAACAGAACATCGTTGCATGACCAGTCTTGTTGCCTAAAGTATAGCATGCGGATCATTTTTACCTCACTCTTAAAACCAATACTTTCTGGTGAAATGTATTATATTATTGAACGAAGGTGGTTCAAAATAATTTCGCGGTTAATAATGAAACGGCCGTTCAGTGCTCCTCCGCAGGTACAGTAGCTCTCTACCAGAATTACGGCCCTGAAGAAGTTCCATGAAACATTTCATTCGGATACTAACTTTTGATACGGTTTATGAACTCTACCTAGCCTCCAATCATAAAATGGTACTAATTACATTGCAGTACAAAAAGGGTTGCAAGTGATTGCTTTATTTGTTTGAAATAGTTTTGAGTGTGTATGCCTAAAAGAAAGAGTAATTGATAATACAAACGGCATTATATAGAAGCCGAAAATCTTATCGTTCAAGACACAGAGTGCACAACTCAGCAATAGGCTAGGCTTATGAAATGGCATAACCATGGCGGATGTTGGAAAACCATTCATTCACCCCGCTGTTTTTGTTGCAATGTCAATTACAGCCGCATGCAGTACAGCCGGAACACTCAAACTGAACAGCATACCTGAATGCATATCCGTCACCAAAAAACATTGGTTTGAAAGTAGCCTACGCACAACAGTACATCCACGGAGTCATTTCTATGCTTCTTAGTAATCTAATGCACGGATACCGTTGTTGAATGAATTCTTAGAAAGAAAAGGTTGCTAGTATGTTTAAAATAATGTTTGTCAGTAAATATCTTCAGCTACCCTCTCCTCTTGGACTCTGCTGTTTTCTCTACCATCTGGTTCTCCCAGCCATGGGAATGCGCTCACGAACGGTCGTAGGATTGCATGTCAGTAGTACTCATCGACACTGACCACCTCTTGCAACTCCTATTATTTTCTTGTGTACTAACTATGGATCAGTAAGACACACCAACGCATAAACGCTACATACAGACATAAGATTAATCAGTCGTCATTAATCTGTTGACCGTTATGCTTGCCGTGGTGTTTGTTTATCTACAACGCACTGGCTCTGTTAACTGCTGGCGTTAGTCTCCTTCATCGCATTCTACTTCCACAATTACTTCTTTTGCAGAGATTTTTCTTTACTATCATCTATGCAGATCACTTGCTAGGTCTGAATAAAACCTAGGCTGTTTACTTAGATGCTTACGATTGATGGTGCAAGTTAGCTGTCGCCAATTATTCCAGCGCACAACTATTTCCATCTGTGAAAGGCACATCGCTGGTTTTGTTACAAGAACGTCGGTAAACACGATTTTATTACAAATGACATCACGCAACAAATTGTACCTCCAATAAGCAGATCCCTTATAGCAGTATAATGTTAATTCAAATATAGAGCAGAAACAGACTCAGTTACCCACTTACCAGCAAGGTACATTTATTTATGCCAAGATCGCATTCCTGTTCTTGTACTAATTTACATTAGTCTCCTTTTGCATCGTTGAGGCGAAGCCTCACATGCTAAGGACGAACAGTCCCATTGAAATATTTGGGGATGTGCAGCTTTTCAATCCCTTTAATTGATAAGACCAGGGTTTTGAGCATCGGTTACTTAGGTTCAGTGGTTCTCCGAAGAGAAACTCTCAGTAATTTTAGTAGGTTGGATTACCACATAGGAATAATCAGCTGCCTGGTTGTCACAGGCATTATCATTAGGAATATATGCAAGGCGGCTATTGGAAAATAGCGTCATCACATTCAATAGTGTCAAGTAATTTACTGTGTATGCAGTTGAAGCATAGCAGAATGGGAAGGTGCGAGTGCTAACTGGGCTTGCAACATCTAATATCAGTCTGTTTTATATAAATTCCCCTTTGATTGACCTGACCAAAGTACGCTTCATACACGTAAATATTGTGTGACCATGCAGTCGCACAGTGGGCGCTCAAAATGGCCCTCCAAATAATGAGCTGTTTTGCAGTCGGACTTATGGGTTGCAGCGTAAGCGTCATTTGTAAATATAACTTCTCACTGCCAAATATCGAACGGTTATAGACTCATAGATTCGAAATGATTCTTTATCTACTTTACGAAAGTGTTCGTCGAAACCCGTATATTAGAAACCATCAGCTGGTACTCCGAACCCTTTAGCTTTTAAACCTATAAAACAAGAGCTCCGCGATAAATCTATCAGGTAACAATATTCATCGTTGGTTTAGCCTTTTAACATCCAGGTATCCAGTGTTAGGAAACCAAAGTCTTCCAGCTAACATGAGCTAACCTACAAGTAGAGAATCTGGCTTAAACATGGGAGTTTTCAAACTTCAAATCTTTAACAGTTGTTCAATATCATTTAGACAAATGGCTGTGTGCATGGAAACGAACATGATTCCGTATAAACAGTCGAAGTACTTACATCACAAAAGGAACTGGTAAGGAGATAAAGATGTATGCCAAATTTTAGGAGATGAAAATGGGCGACCGCATACTTGAACGGTTAAGGGTTTATGCTCTCCAAACATTTATTTTTTCACAGAAATAAGCCCTACATATTATATCCTAAGACGAATTGTTTTCTCCTCATTTCTTGCATGGATATCAGATTTACCGAGGGCCAAGGAATAACATGGGTATGATAGTTGGTTGGAATAATATGATTTTATTTACTCTTGTTCTTTACGTTTTCTAGCTTTAAGGTTTCAGGATGGATCAGGGCGATTGTTTGTCTATGAAACACAAGCATATTTGTGAATAGAAACTGATATCCCTTTACTAATTCATTTAGCTTTCTCAATGTTCCATTTTCCTTTTTTGTAAAATCTCGCTGTCTTATGTGAGGAACTTCGTTTGCTTGCTCCGACGTAAATAATATGGGTTACACACGTACTTACCATGCACACCAACTTACACGCTTGCCGAAATTATAACAAAGACAAAACTCCAAAGCTGGCTCTTACCAACACAAGCCTTTTAATTTTTCGTTTCTCAAACATGTGTTCTTCATTTTCAATATCATCTTGTGCCTAGGAGGTTGCCTTTTACTAAAGTACAAATCACTTTGTGCAGAGCACTGCTTGGATACTATCTAGAGATCAATTAGTATTTGTCATATTGTTGTCTGCTTCTGCTGCGTAAGCTGCACTACGAGTTGATTAGCGACAACAGCTTTTTAAAATGCAGACTAAAGTACTAAACTACCTAAATGGAAACGGATTATAAGTGGTTCAGTCTAACATGTTGTTGCGGGCCCGTCAAAAGTCCCCGCAAAAAACGCGCCAGTAACTCCGGCATAATGGCTGTGGGAAGCGGAGTCCAATTTCTCCCCACAACGCAGCAGTGTTCAGCCACTCCGAGGCGCGTCCCAACTGTGAACCTTTTGACAATGCTCATTTGCAAACTACCACTTCTGCGTGGTGACTTTTTTCCCTAGCTTAATAACCCATAGCACTGGCTGTGATTGCCCTTTGTCGGTCGTAAAAGAGCCTACAGAGGACCACTTGTCTTTTCTTTCTCTTCGCCTCAAATGGGAGTCGGTCGGGTCGCGTGATTGCGTGTGAATCGTTAGTTGGCCAGCCTTCGCGTCTAAATCATTAGCGGGCGTCTATCGTACCCCCTCTCGTGTGCGTCCGTTTTCAAGGCCTCAGCGTCTATACGAACAAGTGCGGCTAAGATCTTTTACACGCTCGTTCAATTTTCCGTCTCACCGGCTAAGCTAGCGTCATCGTAGGCGTGCTCCAACCGTGCGAGCGACAATCTTGTCACACAATTACCTCAAGAGGCGGAGTTCCCTCAATCATAACACATGTATTGTATTCCATTGGAGTTATTTTCTTTTGTAGTGTGATCACAGCAATTTCGGCGATCTTTTGTTTCACTTTTTAAAACAAAGCTGTCATGTTATTATTGTTGCTTTTATCACTATTAGTCAATACTGCTTTAATTGGTTGAGAACCTCACACGCAAAATCTGCTATAAGCTCGTGGTGTCGGATGTAGTGCAAGTTTCTCAACACTGTGCTTCAAACAGATTGTGGCAAATGTTTCGAACGACCTGTCAGCTGATATTGTTAAAACCAAATGTGGTAAATTTACAAAATTCGATAAGAAAACGATTTCACATTAACATAGACCCCTCAGGTTTGTAATCCCAGTGAAACTAGATGGAACACTTCAAATACTGCACAAGAACTCAAAGAATGCTTGGATTATCAATAGTTGACGATTGATTCCTCTAAAAATTCGATGCTGTTCCAATGTAGCTGTATGTGTTAAAATTTTTGCTTGCGCCCAAATACATTTGTTAATAAATTCATTCTCGCCTCAGGTGCATGGGAGGAAGGAAGTGATGACATCAATGATCCTTCTCTGGTGGCTGTCCAGAAACGATAAATTCTTCAGAGCCAATATTTTCGTAGTTAAAAGATAGTGCACTGGGACACGTGCATCTAACGTTCATCTTCAAGTCTATGGACATTCATTTTGTACTATAACTCAACTCAGGTGAAAAACTGCGCTCAAAATCCGTCATTACAAGTGACATGATAACCAAATAACGCGCCAGCATGGGGTACTCATCTTACAAGTGTTAGTTCCGAAGCTGTAAGTAAAGACGATATGATATCTACCCTGTGCTTAGGACTGAAATGGCAACATTTTTAGAGCACAATTAATCTTCTTCTGCTTTTGAAATGAAGGTTTTGTAAATTCAGGTGTCCACGCAGGAAGTGAGCGACATAGCTGCGAGTCTGAATTTTTAACCGGCTGTCACGAAACGCGATCAGCAATGTCGCGTTGCTAGGTGTGCGGTACGACACAAGAAATTGCCAATTTGGAATACAGTTCAAAGTACAGTATATTCGTATTGAGGAAAATATTAGAGGGTTGGCACTGTAGGTATCATAGCTCTAGTTACTATAGATGGTTAATAAACCGTGCTCTACAGTGCTCAAGTATTCGCAACTTAAGATGCATTGAATCTTGTGGCAATAGCAAGACACACTACAAATGAACGGGGGCACCAAAAAGTTTGAGTAAACTTGTACTGACTGGACTATACGAGAAAATTTTTGGATGTAGGTATGGATGCAAGCTACGCCGTGCTAACGGGGAAACACTGGTGACTAGTAGGCAACATAAACGTTCGGTAGGTAATACGACCATTACTTTAGACAATGTTATAGGTGACTGCAGCAAATATGATCAGCCAGTGCTCCTGCAATCATAGTTCCTATTATATCATTGTGAGAGTAAAGCGCAACGTATTTCGCAAGCAAACCATATGGTTGGCGGCATCCGGTTTCGGATTTGCCTGTCACTGTGGCAAACCACAGGACGCCTGCACCTACAGAGGGACCATGGATGGCTTGCGCTGCACCACCCACAGCTCCAACCACACACCCCATATCCAGTGTAAACCCGAAGGAATAAGACCGGGAGGCATGCGGATGGGAACCACGTTTCATCAACGGAGCCGGCCCACACTCCTTCACAAGCAAACACAAGCACACTGTATTTGGGAATCAAACGCACACAAGGCGGTGGCTGGACCGTAGTCCGCTCCACACTGACTGCATGGAACCACTCTTCGAGCCTAACACGGCCACAAGGACCGTGAACCCTGTCCCCTCCAGCAACGACAAACTGTCTCCTGGAGCCAGTATGGACGAGGTAGTGGGTAATAGACAGGTAGGCAACTTATCACCATGCAAATTAAGCGCATCCACACCGGGGATATCAAACAACAACCAAACACTTGAAAGAGAGAAAGAAAAGGAGAAAAACTTGCTTAATGCATAAGGAAACGGTGATATAAACCTTAATTAAATAGCATATGTAATAAGTTGTTTACAAACAGATCCCAGCTAAGTGCACGAGGTCAGGAAATATAGTTCACGGAATGCCACGAACGCAAAAAATGTTATGGGAATCGAATACAATTGGCTGAAGTGATGTGTGCAAGTTAATGGAATAGAGTACAGGGAGATATTTATAAGAGAAAGAAAAGCATTAAGGTAAAAACTGTAAACCCACCACCTGAAATAAAGAGACTTAGCATGCAAGCATGCGGTTAGTAAATCGAATTCAGCGTGCCTACAAACGCTGCGCCGGCTCGCCGTAATTCCCTGTAGGACCCGTCGTCGCTTCTGTAGTGGCCCCTAATGGCATAGCTCATGGCCCACTAGAAATTTATATGAGAAAGAAAGGCATTAGGACAGAACCGAAAACCAACCACCTGAAATAAAGAGACTTAGCATGCAAGCATGCGGTTAGGAAATCGAATTCAGCGTGCCTACAAACGCTGCGCCGGTGCTGCCTACGTTCACTGCGGGACCCGTCGTCGCTTCGGCAGTGGTCTCGAGTGACCTCTCTCATGGCTCACTAAGCCTGCCTGACTAAGGCACTGGCGACCGCATGTTCTACATCACCATGCGCTCGATGTCGATGGAGTACAATTCATTGGTGCTTGCCGCTTCCGCAACTGCGGCTTCTTCTCTGCATGCATGAGGGCTTTCTCCCGCACTTTAGCCACTGCCTTCGTGATTAGATCGCGCCATGCACACCGATCAACCGCCTTCGATTCCCATGATCTGCAATCAAGATTAGAACGTGTGAGGCTCACTTTGATCATGTCCTGATAAGGTAACTTTGGTTTCCCAGCATGCCGCTTCCCAATACTCAGCTGACCGTATAAAAGTTGTTTCGGTATCTGGGCCGAATCCATACGGCTCACATGACCGAGCCATCTCAGGTGTCTGAGTAAAAGTATGCAGTCCACTGCATACATCCCACTTCGGCGCAGCACTTCCGTGTCTGCGACTCCGGCGCCCCAACCGATCCGCAAAATTCGTCACAGACACTGCTGATGGAACCGCTCAAGATATCGCACATCCCGACGGTACATCGTCCACGGTTCACTGCCGTATAGAAGAACGGACAGTACCATGGTTTTTGTACATCATCAGCTTCGTGCCAATGGTAAGCTGATGGTTGTTCCACACTCGGTACTCAAGCTTCCCGAATGCCGCTGCCGCCTTCGACCACCGAATACGCAACTCAACGCGTAGTTGCTGATCAGTCGATATCACACTACCAAGGTAGCTGAAGCGGGAGGTGGTTTCCAATACTTCAGCACCAATGCTGATTCGCGGCAATATTGAAGATTGCACCACCGGTGAAGGCTGAAAGAGACAGATTTTTTTTGCTTGTGTTGATGGTGAGCCCGAATTTGGCCGCTGTCGAAGCCAGAGCACTAGTCATGTGCTGCAACTCATCCGCGCTGTGTGAAAACAACGCACAGTCGTCAGCAAACAGCAACATACGGATAGTTGTCTCACAGACTAGAGTTCTCGCACCGAAACGACGGATGTTCAGCAACCCACCATCAATACGGTGCTCCACACGAACACCGTAAGCACAAGCCGCATCAAAAGCACAAGACAACATTGCATGAATATATATATTAAACAGGGCAGGAGCTAAGACACAGCCTTGCTTCACACCAGAGACAACTGCAAAGTCATCCGAGGTCTCTCCACTCAGCTGCACCCTCGCTCGCATACCACTGTGCAGACATTCAATTAAACTTGCAAACTTACGCGGACAACCAAACTTACCCAACACCAGCCACAATGCCTCGCGGTTCACCGTATCAAATGCCTTGGTGAAATCAACAAAAAGCGAGTACAATGGCTGGTGTCGTTCTCTGCACTTCTCTTGCAACTGACGAGTCGCAGAAACCATATCTATAGTGCTGCGACTCGAACGGAATCCACACTGCTCTTCCGCCACGTTAGGTTCCACAACCTGACTCACGAGGCGATTGAGCAGGATTCGGGCAATCACCTTGCCCACACAACTCAGCAAGTTGATGCCACGAGAATTCGTGCGACATTGCTTGCTCCCTTTGCCCTTGTACAGTGGTAGCACAAGGGCATCTTTCAGCTCAGGAGGCACCTCATCCTCAATCCATACACGTTTCACCAAGTGGTGCAGCGCAGTCAACAACGCGGGTCCACCGTGTTTCAATACTTCAGGCGGGATCCCGTCACCTCCGGCACATTTGCCGTTTCGCAGCTGAGCAAGTGCTCTCTGCGTCTCATCCAGTCTCGGCGCATCCGCCAGATGCGCCTTCACATCGTGCTGCTTCAGGCCATTCAATGTAGGTCAGTCGATCTCTGAACGGTTGTTCAAGAAACAGTCAAAGTGTTTCCGCCAGACCTGCATTATGTCTGCAGTCTGGGTGCAGGTAGCGCCTGAACTACCATCGATCAGTGTCCTTAGCGGCTTCAATCTCGGTCCATACACCGCCTTCAAGGAGTCAAAGAATTCCTTGTGTTGGCGGCGTTCGGCGTAGCATTCCATCTGCTTCGCCTTCTCCATCCACCATGCATTTTTAATGCGACGGAGCTCTCGGGTCAGTCGCCGTCGAAGTTTGCGAAACTGACTACTCTTCCTCAAGTCACTGGGGTCTGTCACATGTGCAGCAAATGCTGCATTCTTCTCTGACACCAATGCGTCAATCGCCACATTGTTGTCATCAAACCAATCAGGTTGTTTACAGTTTGCGCGCCCGATGGCCTCCTCGGCAGCAGCTGTCACCTGGTCGCGAATGTGGTGCCACTGGTCGCTCACTGTGGCTATGCAGTCCACATCACCACACAGGCGTGCAGCCATCGCCTTCTCCAGCTCAGTACGTTTCGCCACCGTACCGAGGGAGAGAATGTTAAATTTACGCCGATTCACGGCGGGAGTGCAATACATCGATTTACGAAAATATTTATTAGCTTACTAGGGAGTCGAATGATTAGCTCCAAGTACTACAAGTGTGTGGTCCTTAGATGCGACAATTTTGATCCATCTTGTATCCACTTTAGTGAATGCAGGAAAAGCCCCTTAGGATCGTTAATGCAACTAGAGATAGCGGTTGGCTTTCGTCGGGTCCAAACATTTGCCGAGATTTAGGTAGTGTGGGAGGGAAATTGAAATGTACACTGGTACCGAGATGCAACCTCTCTCTCTATCTCGTGATGGACTATGAGAAGTGAGACTTATCAACAATTGGCAGCTGTGCGGATACCATCCTCGTTCAACAGTTATTCTTAACGGTGGCAACGCAGTTACTTTAAGGGCATTGGAGCTCTCTTTACGACAAAATACCTTTCTACTGACAAAGGCACCATACGGGAATACATGTTTTCAAAAATGTTGATAATGTATTCAGCCATTAATCCTTACCCCTAAAGGCATTGTATATGTCTTAACTATAATCTCAAAAGTTCGGCACAGTTGTTACAATGCTTTTCCTTCTTGATCCGATGAATGAATTTACAAAAATTTAGTGTAGCAGTGGTAAGTTTTAATCCAAACGCAATAGTGCAAAATACGTAGTTGTCAATATGCTGTATAAAAATTACACTTAAAATCCTGCTACTCGCGAGTAATATAAAATAAAAATAGCCACTCCTAGTTTCAAATGCTATGGAAATAGCGTCTAGCGAGAGGACGTCATCACATCGCAGGCTAACCCCTGTCAGTGGCAGTGGATGATAGGTGCTTCTATATCCCAGTTAGTCTGTAAATTATGTAGCCTAGCCAGCGTACTCCGTGGCTCAGTAGCTTAAGCTGCTGGCTAGTTGGCATCTGCCTCTAGCGGTCATGGGTACGTTCCCCTGTATGGGACCGAGGGAATGCACATCACTGACGAGTCCCATAGGGCGAAATGCGAATGGTGCTTTTCCGGACTAGGCACTGCTATGTGGCTTGTGAACTACTGCAATGAAAGCCTTGTCAGAATAAACCAAGTGTTTGTCAGTAGGTCTTATAAGATTATTATTGGCAAATCCCTCGTTTTTCAGAAAAGTAGTACTTGAACAAACCATAACACTGGTAGTTTGACCTTTGTATATCTACTTTCTGTGGTTTTGCGACACACGGTGGATAGGCTTATGCTTCTATTAACCGCAATTTAGGGATGCATTTACTTTATTCAAATGGGTAGAACTAATAAGTACCTTATGAGCATATTTGATGTTGCAAATGCCACATAGTGAACAAAATGTTACGCAACCCTATCGATTTATTAGCACTCATAAGTCAAGGCATCTTTGTGAAACCTGAAGGCACGGTGCTTGACACCCGAAACCAAACGGGATTCCTGAAGCTGTTTGCAGCATCACTGCGCTAATTAATTGTATAATCATTATTCACGAAAACAGCAGGCGCGTCTCCATGGGGAGATTTATGGAGGCATACACATTTTCAAAACATGCACCAGAGGCAGGTCAGAGAAACTATATCCGTTTAGTCATTTTCACTTGGATGGACCGATAGGTACGTGAAATAAATGGAATGACTTTTTCGTTTTTTATAGAACAGAATACAACTTGGTACGTTGTGCACAGATTTGAGTTAGTGCATGCAGATGATCTGTTCCACACCAACCGGAAATAGTCCAGTTGCACATGTAAATTAATCTACGGTAAGAGAAAACTATCTGAAGGGTCATTGTTGTGTAATGTATTGATCATATCGCTGTGGATTTCAGCTGGTTACATTCCTTTGAGTTATAAATATTTGCACACTAGAAAATACTCTAATATCTCCATTTCGGTCAAATTGTGACCCAGTCCAATATACAAATCTGCTAAAATGTAATCAATATTGTAGAAACGTATGGATATAAAAATGAAAAATAAAGTGATGAATTATAAATTTTTATTTGGCTTGCGTGGTTGTCTGATTTCTGTGCCAAGCAGGAATATTTTCATTGCCGCATGTATTTCCGTTAGTTTACTAGTGCAAAGGTTTGTTTGCTGGCAGAATTTTATACGTTGAAACATTCATCATGTACACCCTATGAGACCAGTTAATCCACAGCTATTAAAACGTTGATAAATTTATCAGACCACTGACAGTGCCACGCACGTACAATTATTAATAAATTACTTTTTCACTGTTCTAACTGTTAGACAAATGCAGTGAAGTCATTCACCATACGTTATCCGACTTACATATGTTTACAGTTAGTAACTAAGCAAGAGAAGCTAAATATCCCAGTTGGACTAGCTTAACACTTAATGATATTAAGATGCGTATAATTCATCTCCGTCATCATTTTGCTGTCATTTAATTACATATGCTGCAAATATGTATTAGTGTGTGATCATGAAGGCAGAGAGCATCGGGATATGTCATTTTGCTGGTATAACAGTTCACCAACTTCTAGTTAGGCTATTTTATTCCCCCAGATAATCCCCTTAGGAGACTGTTACTACTGTTAATGTGCAAGCATTAGTATCGTTAACCAAAGAGCTGTATTTGCTCGATTACTGCTTTGGTCTTATATTGGCGGGTTCCGTGTGGATACTGAATATGTCATGTCAATCTTGTTATTAATTAAGCTTTTCATACAATCTGCGACAAGATGAATTTCTGAGCACACAATTACTTATTCGCCTTGGCCATCAGTGCACTTGCAGCTTGGTGTGAGACATGATTGGTGAATTTCTCAGTGACGTACTCAAAGCAACAAGAATTGTGGGTTAGATACCCGAATTATAAATAACGATAAATTATGATCAGTGTGTACGACTGTCTACTCACCATTTCGGAATCAGGTAATTGTACACCTTCAACTTTCCTGAGCAGATTTATTAGTGGGTGGTGCAGAGAGGACAACGTGTGGCTGGTAAATCCCCCATGATCTTCAGAATACAGACTTATTTTCACTCCAATATATTCCTCCGTACCAATTTGGCGCAATGCAGCAAAATTTGTGGCAGCATGAGGAAAAGTAACAGTAGAGTTCAAAAATTCTACAGAGTTTGTTCTCCAAATGCGTTTGTCTACAATTTAACAACGAACTCTAGGGACCAGTACAAGAAACTGTAGTTACATCCGCTTTGGCTACGATGATAAAAGCATAACGCGATGCCGCTGTACAATCTTATTCACTGTGCACGTTGTTGCAAATCGCTCACCTCAGAACTGCGGCAGAGTTTGACCACGGAACTAGCTAATAAGGATCCTGCCAAGGTGATACCAAGGTACAGAATAAATATGTAGTCTGATCATTTTATAGTTAAATATGCAGTCTTGTAGATAGACTGTCACTCACACTCAGTTCGAATAAGAGCTCAACGGTAGTTTGAGTCCAGCGGGGAAACTACCTCGAGGTTGTTTTTGTAAAGAAATCACCCGACATAGATACAAAACGGCCCACAGATTCTCAAATTACAAGCAACCATAAATGTACGCGATGTACTCAAAAGTAAACATTATATTGCACATTTAGTAAAACATAAATGTTGTCTTACGCAAGTCATCGAAATAACACACGGATATAATCCATCACCCAAATATACATTACCGATGCAAAAACATGATTCTACAAGTGTGGACAGGGTGTGTGTAAACTGTAGAGAAATGTTTATTTATAGCAAAATATAAATGTTATTAAACTATTGCCAGTACACTTAATGAGTTGGGATAATACTCCGCAAAACTTTTACTTTAAAGCGGACAGCGGAAAATAAGCAATATTGAATACCTGGATGCAGTAATTTGCTACTAGCTGTTCGACTGGTTGAATGCATTTATGTTTCTGCTGAGCTGGAATTTTGATGCGAAACTTCTAAATGAGTTTGATGGGAGTGCTGCGATACATCTTTTGTCAACATGAAAATGGAGCCGGTAAAACTTTCGCTTGCTCAAAGTGAAAAAGTTATCCGCATACTTTCACGGCCAAATCTCACGCTTTCTTTCGAAGATGTTAATTTATAGGGCTTAAAATGAATTGTGTATGAACATGTAACGGTTTGCTACTCTTTTATTTGTGCATTTGGCTGTTATCGCACAGTTTTCAATTGAGTTACATGCATAATTTCGTCCATGTCCAGATTGTCCTAACTTGTGTAGCACAGCAAATCAAGATGTGTAAGGCACAACAACTAGCAAATGCAATTACGCGAAGTATTGAAAAACATAAAGCTTCTGCGTTTCCTTTTAATTTCCTACTTAACACAGTTATGAAAGCGCTAGAGGATGAGATTGCTTTCCAGCAGAACAATTTATCACGAGCAGTAATAATGAGGAAAAACAACAACTGCCTAAATTTTCGGATGCATTATGGATGCTGTTTTTCATTAATCAAAAGAATAGTGAAGGATTCTAAGCGAATGCTATACAAACATGTAGCTAACAAAACAACAAAACACTAATAATTTGTACAAAAGTTATGGGCAAGATAGAAAAGAAAACTATGTCCTTAGTCACAGTACTGAAGTACAAGCAAAATATCTACTGTCATGATAGAAATATTCAAAGAATATGCAAAATTCGCTTTTAGATCTATCCCACCCAAGCGCAGTGTTGCATTTGCAGAAATATTACTGCGACGCCAAGAGAAGCGAAAACAGGAAATGATGCCAATGATAAAGGTTTCCAGAATAACAGTTTCGGTAAAGATTACGTCACGGTAGCGGCCTTCAAAATGCGGCCATTATTAAAATGGTGAGCACGTCAGGAAGATCAAATTGAAGTACATGTTGTGTGGACGGAATGCGCCGCGCAATCTCAAGTACAATGCGAATCCCATTGAAGTGAACCCTAGACATTATAGTCCAGGACTGTAGCTGATAAAGCAGAAGCAAATTGGGCGCTGTCAGCCTGAAAACACTGCACTCCATGAGGCGTTCCGAGGTTATTTCATCTCATCAGATAAGCGGAAATAACATCGAAACGCGTCAAGGAGTGCTGTGTTCTCACGCAGGCAACATCCGATTTGCTTCTGCTTCATCAGCTACGATCCTGTTGATCAAATGGCCAATGTTCAATTTAATAGGAATCGCGGTGCACTTGAGGTTGAGCGCTGTGATTCATTCACACAACGTGTACTTGAAATTGACCCTCCAATCTGTCATGAACCGCTGTCCCAATCTTCTCTTACCTACCTCGGTTCCTTAGACGCAGCGGTCACAACTAATATCTTGATAGTGATCAAGCTATTTGCGGAATTTTTTCACTGGATATTTTTACCAGACAAGTAGAAAGTTTACGAAAATCAATGCTGCCATAATGAAGATAGTTTTGGCAATTTTATATTGGCAATTGCAGACCGGTGATTAAACGTTTGAGAAATATCTGGTTGGTGGACAAATTATTTGAAAGTTTGTATTGCTTGACCGAAAACCCTTCAGATCATCGGGAACATATGTTCATATTTAGCATTTTTAGCTAAAAGTGAAACAAAATGCATAATTTCGCAGAAAATTTGCCCAAATGACCAGACGATTTGACAAGAAATTGCTTTACTTCTTTTTATGGTTTTGCGGCAAATTGTCCGTTTTTGAATCCAAATTTCATGAACTACTTTTGTTTTAACAGATCACGTATTTCTGCAGTAAGCTAATGTTTATTTCGAGTGGATTTTATTTATTGCTATATTCGCCAGATTGTCTGCTTAGTTTGTAGTTATAGCTGAAAGCAGTGAAGTCTGTCTCCGGTTTAATGCAATTTCACGTTTTCACCTATAGGCCAAATGGTACGATTCTCCTTCTTTTCGCTGTGGGTGTCCCTTATAAATCATTCATGAACTGTTTGATGAATATGCCAAATCATGCAACCGAGTGCATTAAGATATGTAATACTTGGAACCAAGTCTTTAAGACAGTTAAAGGTTAAAATGCCTGGTTTTTGATGTAATAGTTCATATCATCCGCCAATAGTTTGTTATTCTAGGGTATTCTTCAATTGCTGGGAATAGATATTTTACTTGTAACATAATCTGCTAAGAGCAAATGAGTTGTAAACCCTTATTTTCCGGTTCGTATAGTGAAGAAGTGAAGGGATCACCGTTTAAAATCTCGTTGTCAAATGAGTTATAGTGGCAGATTAGGTGGCACCCAGCATCGTGTAGGTGATGCAGATGTACATGCAGATGCAGATTATCAAACACTGATTGAAATGAATTAACGAAGAAAAGAATATCAGAGGACTGTGTGTGGCCAATCTCGTCCCGTCCATTGTATCTGCTTTGAAGAAGCATGCAAGTCTGTTGACAAGACGGCAATCAAAGAATTTTCGAAAGAGTTGCGACTAGAATAAACAATGTCTATGAGTACAACATATAATGTATTCTACTCATAAATGTCACTGGACTTGCGGGTATCCTCGCTTTGTCTCAAATGAGTATTTGTATGTAGATGGATATTTCTACTTCACGGCGATTTTTGCATACTGGAATCCACGGTTGATTTGCAACATAGGGAGCATAGCTCAAGAAAACGCGACTTATTTCACTGCAACAACAGTTAAAATATTAACTTTTCTAGTGGGCATCTGGTTATCAACATTACCGCAAACCGGGTCATATTTAAGTGCTTGGATTAAGTTGTCTTTAACCTGATTGTAGCCATAGACAGCTATACAATATTATCATGTTGGCACTAGGTGAGATTGAGTGAACCCTAAAGTTAAGTACCCAGATGCATAATATTTACTCACGAGCAACAGAAAAAGCGTTTACTAACTTCAGGAATACGAGGAGAATACTTCTTGTCAACCAACAATGTGTACAAAATTCCGTCTGTCCGGGATCGTCAAGTGATTAGCAGTAGAATTGCAAGTTTGTATAGAGCGATTCATACCGGGCCATTTTTGGATGTGTTAAAGTACCATTTTTGTTGGCACTGGGCCGTGAGTGTGCAAGATCAGAGCAAAAGCGGATTTACTAACCGTAAACTGTTTTTGAGTTCACTAATAGCTGAGTCCATGGAGAGGGCAGGATTCTTTTGTTGGGCAAAGACCGGTGAATTTATTTAATGGCGAGATACATCCGCTACTTCGCTGCGTTGCTAGAGAATATTTGTGGCTTTCTATAGCGACAATGTTTGCTAGGCGGAAACCCACCATGTTCGGCAAGCCAGCAAATTTCGTTTGAACTGTGAAGCATGAATGATCAATCTACTACAATTAAAACTCGACTATCGTTAATTCATCTGATGGCTTAATTTTCCAATCATGAGCATGTACGGGTTTTTGGTGAAGACCTCATTGATGCTTTCACGAATTGCAGCATTCTTCATTAAGTCACTTTTCCCCATTCGTATTTTTTTTACTTAAATTAGCACAGTTACTGTCCTGCATGATGCAACCTTGGATGTAATGCTCCCTGCAATAGTCTGTGGTTTTTGTGCGAGGCATCAACGCGATTTTAGGCGATGAAAATATAGCTCAATACAACGTCCTCGGAACACCGGGATGTGTAGACGAAAACATTTCAACGCATGTCAGTTGCTGTGAGAAATAGACATGTAAATACCAACGTATGTTTGACTCCTACTCTTTGGACTATTTCCTGGATGTGTATCCACTTTCTGGACCAAACACGAATAAAACTTAGGTGCCCAAATCTAAGCCTATATTTTATCAGTTTTCCTTACAATTGACGGAAAGTATATCAGTATTTGGTTATTTGACATAATCATCTAGGGTAAGTTAAATACATAAATGCCCTCTTTTTTATCTATTAAAATTTTCACAACCCATGCACTAGAATTTTTCATTCGTTTGTTATCAAGCTTTGGATCTCAATGTATCGGTGAAAGCCTGATGGTTTGCGTCGAACTGATTGGAAAGTACACCTACGGCAGGCGAGAAGCTATAAGCTACTTGCACACAACTGTTCATATCCACCATTCCATGACTGATAAAATATACGTGCCAGATGCCTGATTTACTTGTATCAGGCATATAAATTCGCCTATGCCTATGGAATCCCAATAGATTCTGAAGCTATTTGGGGAGATAAGGCAATATCGCTGTCCATTTCCAAAGTGGATAACTAAGGAGATTACAAGACAGCGAGCAGATATTTTCACCCCGACTTGGGTTTTAACTAAATCGAGGTCGTTCTTCATTCTAGACTTCCAGGAAACCAGTAAAGCTACCTGCCTGTCATTGCCACGGCCATATGTTTACTGAGAAGCCATAACTGCTCCATCTTTTGAGTCATAATCTCAGTTTTATAGGAGCTATTAAAGGTCGCTATTCTAGTTTTCCTGAGGGAATTTTAACACCTTGCACAACCTAAAAGAAAAAATCGGAAGACGTATACTATGAGATGTCAGCTATTTTGTGCAAGATCGTCAGCAAAATCATGTCAAAATCATAGCTGTATAAAACACCGTCAATTGAGAACTGATTACACTGAAGCATAACTTATTTGTAGAATAGATCTCTATTGTCATGTATGTCAGAATGTTTCATTGTCATATAACATGTTCTGCAAGGTGAATGCACGTCGTTTACCATGTGCTTGCAGCGAGTATTCGGTAATAATTATTCCATTACTACAAAAGGTGTACAGAAGACGCACAGCCAGAACTTTCAGTCCTCGGGTGTCGTAGCTGAACCAACGGGTTAAAGGTTTAGCTTCCATTATGCTCTCTAAACAAAATAAATTACTTTTGAGCTATCAGACCGATTTACACTTATCGTCCTTTGGGATGAGCGCAGCAAATTATAAAACATTTCAGCGTATTTCAAAATGAGCTCCATTACATGGCGCTTTCAATAATCAAGTGCTGAGTTCGCCAATGGTCAGCGATAAGGGATGAGGTGCAGCTAACATATATTAAAGATTTTGGGGTTGAATAAGAAAAGCGACATCGAAGTAGCATCGGCATCGTTGTCTTTAGAAGGCACACCAATTCTTTGTATAAGACATCACATTAGACTAATAATTTTCGTTTGTCTTGGTTAACTGTATCGTACTATTTTGTCCATATAAGCTAAAATGATAAAATCGAACGTGAATGCGGTAATACAACATGGACAACATGAGTAAATCACTCATATACATAAACGCTAATGCACAATCCAATTAACTCAACAAAACGATCGACTTTCTAAAATACGTAGCAATCTTTAAATTTTACCTATTCCACACTATTTCACTGGTTTCATCTCATATACACTAACTAGACCGAAGTTAAAAACTATCAAAGTGGAGAGGAAATTTTGTACCTTGATGTATTATTGGAACTCAGATCTTTGTATCGAATGGATAAGTCCTAATCAGCGCAGATGTATAAAACCACTGCTAACTGTCAAAAATAGTAAACACAACATCTAACATCCTGCTAAGTTGCCTAATTCACATTACAGTAAACAATTAATTAGACTTGACTTTTAACGCCAGGAAAAAATAGTTCAATAGTTATTTGAACAGAAACTGAAAGAATCAATCGTACCAGAATTAAAACCACATGACAAGATGCAAAATAAGGACAAAAAAGGAACTAGATCAAGATGCCTTATTATACATGCAAATACAATATATAGTATGCAGATTGGAGACTGCACGTTACGCAGCAAAAGGCAAAATGAAAGCAAAATGGCGCGTAGGACATGTAGTAAGCAATTAAAAACAGTACACGCTTTATGAGATAAATGCATGCTGCGAAGTTTTAACCACGCGCCAGTGGCTTCACGAAACTTTTCACACAAATTGCATGGTTCGACTTGAATTTCAGAAAGTGTTGCTGAGACATGTGTTGTTGGACCATCAGCGGAGGCATTCAAACTTTGCCAATATATTAACTGCACAAATAAAACTTACTGCAGTTTTCGCAAACTTCAAGAGATAGACATGCAAAATTCATCAAACCGACAACATAGAAATGCAGGTGATGAAAAGTGTGTAAATTTAGGATGAACACAATAATAATTTATTCTACGTAATGTACGTTGTGTAGCGACACGAGCAAAGTAAAAAACTAAGCAAAGCAAACTGGGCTGCATATAAAGTACATAGGCTGGTTAAATTGCTATGAAATACTACACTTGTAACAAAAGCCAAAGCTGAACAAATTTTCTCGATAAATCATATTCAGCACATTATAGTATAAATAAATAAATAAACGTTTTATTCCTCAGCAGTGCGAGGCACAGACCAATTGGGTGGTATTATCAACGTGTACAACGTGATCGCGTAATATAGGTGATTGTTCGTCTTTTGATCAGTGGTTCCTATATGAGTTTTTGAAGTGATTACCAGTTTGGAAAAAGTAGAGAGCTAAAGAAACTGGGAGCAGTAATAAATGTAAATTTCACGAAAAGTTCAAGTAAAGTAATACGGTCATCCATGGAACTGTCCCCAGGGGACTTGCTTCCATGCAGGGTATTTCTACGATGGGTTTCACCCGCACTTCCATGCTCTAATTGGCTCTGTGCCTGTGTGGCAAGATAGTAAATAGGCCATCAGAACTAGGTATCAAATGTCTTTTCTTAGGGCTGTTTTATGCATACATTATAGGCGATGAAGCCTCAGCCCTTTCTGTCATGCGGATCAATCAATTATGGCATTTTTTGTTTTAAGCCAGCAAGTCAGTAGTAATATGATTTGCATGGGTATACTTTTTATTTTGGAAGCTGTAATCCGTCACCACAAGAGATCAGCTCAGTCATGACCAACGGTGAAACAAAGAAGAAGATAAAGTATGAGGAATTTTAAAACATAATGGTGAATACAAACGCGTGCCGATAGATCAATCACAATTTGATGGAAAATCTTGGCGAGTGACGACGATGGTACAGAGACGTCAGCTTGGAAGGCGTAGTGCATCTACGAACCAGTGCATCAAAGGAGAAAACAGAATAATTAGACGGATTGATAGGAATAAGATCGTTCTCAAATATATACTCAAGAATGCAACTATATGTAGGTAAACTTATATTATTGAAACTAATAGAGGATATGGTGACTTTCATATGTATCTAGGACCTTTCTCATACAAATCATCTAGAGTCATCGTTTGGCTTAGTGTTGACCAGATATTTGCAACAGTCAGGTGAATATTAATCATGCGCCTGAATTGTGGATAGGTAGTGCAGTTTCTAACACTCGATGGAAGTTTGTTCCATATTAACGCGTATTTTACAGAGAAAAATTTTGAGCGGAGCATTGTGCGAGACTTTGGTATTTTCACTGTGCGCTCGCTGTTTCTTAGTTCATAGCGCATACGAGTCTGAAACTCGAGTTGTGGCTGAGCAGGGAAACTTAACCTGAATAGTAAGCAATATAGAAGGCACAGATTCAGTTTGAGTCTGAGAAGCCATAGCGGCTCCAGATTTAGCGCCTCGCAACGCTCACGGTATGTCATAGTATTAGACATGTTCAGAAACCGTTTTGTGAATGATCGTTGAATGTTTTCTAGTGCTCCATATCCACTTTTATCACATTACTATGCACTATCGTACAATACTCAAGCTTCGGCCTAACACATATTTTAAAGGCTTGAAGCCTGGAATCCCTCAAAATAAGAGTTCGACTTACGTAGGCGATCACTTTTCTGGCAGAAGCCTGCAAGATTATAACATGCACTAAAAAATTAAACTAGGCAGAATATCTTAGACCAAGGTCTCGGACTGCGCCACACACAGGAATAGGGGTATCGTTTAATGTAAGGATGTTCAGAGAAGGGGCACAGCCGTGGTACAATAGATTACTCTTATCAGTGGCAAAGTGCAAGTTTTAGGAGTTACTCCAGAGCTCCAATGCGGACAAATCAGACTGAATATAGGCTAAGTTAGAACTACATTGCCCAGGGGCGGAACAATACACAATTTTAACATCATCAGCGAAAAGGAACGGCTTCCCATACGAGATTTCATCAAGGAGATGGTTGAAATAGATTAAGAATTAAAGCGGGCCTAGCGCGCTACCTTGAATCACTCTACTAGAGATTGTAGTGGCTTCAGATGTATAGTTACCGTTTTTGACTATTTGCTTTCTACCATCGAGGAAGGAAGACAGCCAATCTAGAAGCGAATTATTGATACCATAGGACATAAGCTTCCGCAACAATAAATTGTGTGGGACACGGTCACAAGAAATATTACGATTATGGCACTTCCGGCATCGCTTGCTCTAGTCACATAATCAAGGTAATCTAACTGACAGGTAGTGCACGACCTATCTTTCAACAGACCGTGCTGATGTTTACTGAGAAGGCTCATAGAACTGAAATATTCTATTATGCGTTCTTTAACTATCCTCTCCGTGATTCTGGAGATAATAGATTTGTGGTGGATTGGGCGGTAATTATTTACTTCTTGCATAGATCCGCTTTTGTGTCTTGGTATTATAGTTGATTGTTTCCAGTGTATAGGATTCTCCACATTGAGCACGGAAAATGTAAATACATTAAGCAAAAACAGGGGGATGTCTGGACCTCCGTGCTTTACCAGTATTGGAGGAATGTTGTCAGGGCCTGGTGAGCATGATGGCCGAACTAATCTGAGTTGGCGACATATGTCACTAAGAGTAAATTCAACAGGTTGGAGTGTATTTCTGCCTCTGTGTATCAGCTTGAGCTGAGGATCTTCTTTCGCATTAGTGCCATAAGTAGACGTAAAGTACTCAGTGAAGCTCGAACATGTGATTGCACGGTCGGTTATGGCAGTTCCTACAGAGTTGACAATGGTGTTTATATAACTTGATTCTCTATTCTGCCTAGGGTCCAAAAGTTTTGAGATGTAGCCTACCACGTTGGCGCCCTGCAGTGCCATTACTTCCTCAGAGCATGGTATTTTGTGGTGGTCCTGGTATAAAGCTGTAAGCAATCTGGTGTGGAGCATCAGCAGAGTAAAATCGTTTGTTCTCCTAAATTTTTTCTTTATTTTATGAAGTTTAGTGGCTATCATTTTTGAGATGCTTGCAGGTGCAGCAGTCCTTTTCAACTTCGTGTTACGTTCTGGAGCCACAGCTTCCACAAAAAGCTGAATGCGGTGATAGAATTCATTACAAGCAATTTGTACATTCTGTGCTAAGAAGAATGGATCTCAATATGAAAATCGTATAAGATCCGAGAAAATTGACCAATTCGTAGAAGAGAATGGGCGGGACTTGATCACTGATTCTATCGGTTTAGAAAGAATTTGGAAAGAACAACCAACGATGTTATGACCACTACCCGGCAACTTGTCACTGATGTATGTGGACTCATGAGAACATCCTATAGTAAATATTAGCTCAAGAGTGTTACCAAGTCGTGTAGGTTCTGTGATGTGCTCTACCCATCCCAGTCGACCAAGAGTAGACATAAAAGGCTTGTGTTTTGTGGTTTATAGTTAAGGGACCATGGGATTTCAGGCATATTAAAATCCCCAGCGATTATTTTATTAGTGAATGGGGGGTCAGCAATAAAAAAAGGTGTCCAACAAGTCATCGCTCACCGTGTGTAGACGATGGGCGTCTGTAAATACAACCTACTAAGAGATCTGTTGAATCCTGGAGCAAACTGTGGCAGATGTCCTTTTCCGTGGACAAATGTAATATTCTGTCGTACAGATGCGAAGTTCCACCAGATAGTCTATTATTACAAGGCACGTTTATATCACAGTGCAAAGTGATTCGCGACTTGGGTGTGCGGTATTCCACTACCTTCAACTTTTCGGAACATTGTGACTTCCAAGTTTCGAAAGCCATGAAGACTATTGGCTATATCTGTCATAAATTTCAACTCACAGAATCTCGTATCTGGCTTTATAAAACATATGTGTTACCTGGCATGGAATACTGCTCACTAATACAGTCGAATCTGCGGAAATCTGACCAGCATGCTCTTGAGAGGGTACAGCGACGCTTTACAAAGAAGCTGTGCGGATATTCCTCCAAGATGACCTACAGAGAGCGCAGTGAAAAACTTGGACTTGACCCAATTTGGCTACGGATAATGAAGATGAACTTGTGTTTCCTGTACAGAATAATTCACCATCACATGCACAATTATGCTAACTGTGTCCATATGGCCGTTAACACTAGATACGAGCTACGAAATAAGGAGACAACGGTCATGATTCCAAAGTTCAATACGCGAATTAGGGAGCGTTTCTTCTTACTACACTGCTCAAAGCTTTGGAACAAACTTCCAAGAGCTATCAGAACTTGTTGCACATTGCGTTTGTTTAAGCTTTCGATAAAAGATTATTTAACCGTTCAAAATGTGATAATAATGTTTCGAACAGCACAGTCCTTAGATAACGCTTTTGAGAACGGAGTTAATGGTGCCTGAAAATGCATGTGGTCAAGTGCACAAGTGGTTATATTTTGTTGGCCCGCAGCACTTTATTCTCTTTTTTTCTCGTGTGCGATCAACTCTCATGTGACTGCTAAAAACTTGTCAGACGATAGAACAAGAGGAATGTAAATATTTTGGACCGCTTCGCGCTACACAAATTTTCATTTTGTGCTCACATTTTTTAAAATTTATTATACCATGATATTAATAGAAACTGTAATCCACACTGAATCAGGAAGTTTCCCTAGGAGTGGCTCATTCAGAGGCAGAACCAAGTATTTGTCTTTGACGTAGATAATACAGCCACCACCTCTACCATAAAGGCGGTCATTACGAAAGATGTTATAACCCAGTATCCTGAACAATGTGTCAGTCATCTCTGCTGAACACCATGTTTCTGTAATTAGTACTATGTCAGGAGAAGAAAGGTGAAGAATATTATGCAGGAAGTGCATTTTATGTAACAGTGAACGGGAATTAATTAATAGTAAGTGCAGTGTCTTGTTATCCGTTGGGTTATCTATAGGAATCCAGGCACAGGACCCCAACAAGGTGGTATTTGGAGAGAGTGGAGTGGGGATGGTGGATACGGAGGACATATAATTTGCGGAATTAGTGTCATTTGGGGGTGTGGCGGGTAAAACGCCACTGGACCCCCTAAAAAAGGGGGGAAGGGTGGAATACTAGGAAAATGGCGACCAACTGGGAGATTACAGTTTGCTGGCTGTCGCACATAACCTACGTGCCAGTTAAGATTATTTACATGTTAAGGTAGTTTGAGAGGATTTTGATTGGGCCAATTTCTCTCAGCTACTTGAAGTTCACTAGCAAGTGGCTCACAAGTTATGGAGCGCACAGGTCGCATATTCAAATGCTGCATGGTTGGAGATATGCCGACTGTATGCTGGTTTTCAGTGGTGACAGCGTTTGTTGGAACATTTAAAATAGCTGTGTTTTTATTGTGCTTAGGAGCACCCATATAGATTCCACGTGGGGTTTTGTTACCAGTGTTCATTGCAACAAGGCTGTTCTTCAGTTTTAGCGGTTCACAGCTTTTAGGAGAGGAGGTTTTCAGTATTGTACAAGAGCGTCTACGCACCTGGTTGTTGAACGACAACGCGTGAGTAGAAACAATCGTTTGCGCAATGGAACTTTCTTGTATGTTCTGGGACGAGTTGCACGATAATGCTGAAATAGTGTGACACTGAATGGAGTCAGAAGCGATATTTTTATGACAATTGCTATTTGATTTCAACCTAAGAGCGGATTCATTTATGATCAGAGTGTCATCTAGGTTAACCAGGTGGGGTAGTTCCTGAGTTTCCGTGGGTAGCGGAACACATTCGTAACAGACTGTTTGTCAAAAATAGGATTTTTTGCACTCCATTTGTAGTACAGTTAAATCTGGTTTCAGGACCATGGATACGTAATATTTCCTAAGGGATAATGCGCTCCTACTACAAATGAATTTTCAGCCAGTTTGTCGTTTGAAAATTTAAAAAGTACTGGACAGACGTGCTTCGGAGATTTCTTTCGCAGCCTCACGCAAGAAAACTGCAGTCTTTCAACATGACAGTCGTTTGTCACTGCAGAGGAGACAGACTCAAGAGGTAACTTTTCTGGTAAATTAAATGCTATAACCTTTTTGGAGCGTTTAATGCGGTCATGCACCTCAATTGCAACATGTTGTATAAGATTCCCAACGGATCGAAGGTGTTCCATTATTGGTGTATCTGGAGTATTAAAACGATACTTAAGCGAGTTAAATTGCTCTAGCACTTGGTATAGAGACTCAAACCTTTCCTTCAAATCCTTCAGCTGTAGTTCAAGCGCAGCAATCGTTTCAATCGCTTTAGTGGGCGATTCTGCCGTAACTGCGCTGTGCTCTATCAGAGAAACCTTATGAGAACTATTATTTGATTGCTTTTTTACTCT
This sequence comes from Dicrocoelium dendriticum, assembly GCA_944474145.2. Taxonomy (NCBI): domain Eukaryota; kingdom Metazoa; phylum Platyhelminthes; class Trematoda; order Plagiorchiida; family Dicrocoeliidae; genus Dicrocoelium; species Dicrocoelium dendriticum. The sequence goes on from OX104066.1 coordinate 113,678,870, forward strand.
TACGCGCAATTTCGGCTTTATTTTCATCTTAGATGATGAGTCTATAATATTTTCCGTACTGACAGACTGCTTATAAGCAAGATGTTTTGCCAGCGTTTCAATGGCTTCCTGTCTCTTCTTTGAGTTTCTTGTTTTGACCGAGGTAACGAGCACTTTTACTGATTGGTCACTCGGTTTTAGGGCTTGTGAAAACTATTTTATGTGGACAAGGATAAGAAAATAGGGGACAAATTTCATCGTTTTTGTTACAGTGATCAAGAGGAATCAAACAGTTATCGACAAACCGCCGTGGAAACAGACTAGGATTTTTGGGCTTATACGACTTAGTTAAAGGGCACGAGAATCACACGGGTACAGACAGGCCACGGTTACAGATGCAATGATCGATACCAACCAACCGGTTGTAACAGTGCTCAGTTGTCCAAATTCCGCCGAGGGTGGATTGTCCTTCAATAATCGACCGCTCCGTGCACAGGTAGCCCTGAGGTCAATTCCGTGGCGCGCCGCGTCACGTATATAAGGATAAAAGAAATAAAATGGACCAATTGGCTAAGAGTACATCATTCATTTACGGTTCAGTCTGGGAGGCTAAATGTTGACATCTGCCCTAAAAGGTGGCTTGGATAGTACCGAGCTTTATATGTAACGGTTGATCTCATCATCGTAGGTTCTAGGTGGCAAGGGAGACAGAAGAGCCTGGGTCACCTTCTTGTGGGAGCACAAAGAAGGTTGAAACAACTTGATACAAATTGTTTCAGCTGTCGCGAGTCCACGGTGGCACAGACCTTCGTGTACTTGAACTATTAGTGCAAAAGCCACCTTGTAGCATCCCACACAGAACCGCGACAAAACTGTGAATTTTGCACCAGTGGGTCGGTTTTATTTCTTTTACTCCTAAATATGATTGCAGTTGTCTGAATATTAGTCATCGAAAACAATGGTTTACTTCTGGTCTGTTTTTGATTGCCAAAGGAGAATTTTCAGTTTGCTTAAACTATCCAAGCCTTCCTCACTGGTGAAGGATCTCAATCAGTTCCTGAGTTTCTTCACAAAGCTTAATGAGGCCAAACCTTGTGTTTAATTTATCGATGAGTGCATGGAGGGTAATGAGTATCCTGCCAATGTTTGGAAACAGCTACGCCTTGACCGGATTTCTCATAATAGCAGGACGCTTAGATGATATGCACTTAAAAACGTGATACGATGCAGTCCAAGATAGATGAATGCAAGTGGAATTCAGCGCGAGGCCACACGACAACGGATAATTTAGCTGCAGAGGTAAAATAGACGTTCTTAGATTATTTTCAGCCTATTACTAGTAATCGTGTACAACAGAGGCTTTCAGCATTAGAAAAGACATTGAGCCAGATAAAATAGCATGCCATGTTTCCTAGAAGGCTCCTACACAAAATTTCTAGCATAAAACTGCGCAAAACTTTGATCGAAGTCATATGGCTCGGTTTAAAATTAACTACCAATAGACATAGGAACTACCAACACTACCATGAGTTGCAATTTGAAAACCTATACAACCAGACGAAAGGGTTAAATGCTAAGTCCAATAAGGATCTCCAATGCTTCAAGTGCTTTTTGTTACATGGCTGTTATCTATATTGTAAACAGCATGTCCTTAACCGTGGTCAATTAACAAAAAGCACCCAGATGTGTTAACGGAGCTTAAACACAGCGAGGAGGTCAGTCCGTGCAAACCGGTCAAGTGATGCTGGAATTGTGTTACTATACCGGAAAGACTATATTGATAAACCCACAGGGATTCTGAACAATGAGACAAGTTTTATTACGACAGTGGGAGGTGGACCGAAAGGAATAGATCGAAAGCAGTTCACTAACCCCCTCCAACAGTTGCAAACTAACCAGTGAATTACCATGGTTTGGATGACAGCCTTATGCCGTTCAGCACAAACCTTCCGATTCCTTATGGTCTGCCAAAACATTTATAAGGACGACATTCCGCTTCTTCCTATTCTATCAATGGTTAATTACCCTATCATGCGGTTGTCATAGGGATTGTAAAACTTACAGCCTAGATGACAGTTTTCAGTTCGTCGAGAACATTAGCGATGCCGAAATTAATGAGAAAATAATGCTCTCCTTTTACCTCATCTTGCGTTTTATTAATGGCTTGCTGATCGGAACCAACCATTACTTTTACGAGCACATATAGAAGTCGGAAATGAAAACTTGTATATCTGTACGTGAGCTGCGGTGCACATGGAACGCGCAATTCCTATTTAATGTTAACTTCTACTGGTAGAAGGATGGGGTAGCCTTAAGATCAGCTCTCGGTCTGTTGTTCGCAGATTTATTCATGACAAACTTGGAGTGAATCAAAGTGCAGGCGAAGATAAACAGTTTTGACTGTTACCGCTGTTTATAGATGATATATTTGTAGTGGTGGATAAATGCATGAATTTGGCGATCGATTTAACCCAGCGCATGCAGCATTGAAATTTACTTATTTGGTAGAAATATGCAATCAGCCTCCGTATCCTAATGTTTGGTTAACTAGGAGGTCAGACAGCTCTATCCAACGTCAAGTCTACAGAAAGGATTCGTTGCTTGGTCAAAACACGAATTTCCAGTTTCATATCTTTAAGATATAGTAAAACTTGCTCCACTGTCTTACCACATAAGCACGTAGAATTTGCTCACAGGACACCTTGAATGAAGCACAAGCCATTATACAGAACGCCCTGCGCAAGTACGACAAACCTGATTGATTGATTGCAATTTTAAACAAAAACTCAAACCAGTACAAGTTTAACCGCGGCGTTTAAAGTTATTTATAAGATTACCTTTTAATGGAGATGCCGTTAACAAGCGTCCAAGCAAAAATCCTTCATTGATAGTCAAGTTGACATTCTCAGCATCCAAGCTAAACGGAACACGTTCTAATGAATCACTCGTTCACGCAATAAGGTATGTGGTTAGTGCTGTGCACTTCTATGGTTACTTATCAGTTCGAGTGCGCCCATGGCTCAACTTATAACAGTCGAATTGCAAGGCACATGTCCAAACACGTGATGGAGCACTGCCCATGCTGGTTGCCTCAACGTCGTACTGGGGCCAATAGCAGCCCCTTCTGGCTCATAATGTCGACAATGGGCACCAAATTGATCGAAAGCATACAGGGTCCTTTGGTTTGCGCCTCAGTACACTCCCGACATCTGGAACAATTTGCATCATTTTATTTCAACCTTTTTGTTTCACAAGAAGGAGAGTTAGGCTCTTCAGTGTCCGTTGCCACTCAGAACATACGATACTGAGATCCACTGTTACAGATAAAGCTGGGTACTATCTAAGTAACCTCTTACGGCAGATGTGAACATTTAGCCTCCCAGAATGGACCGCAAATGGACGATGTATTCTTAGCCAATGGGTTGATTTTATTTCGTTTATCCTTATATATATGAATATAATGTTCTGAAGATTATTCATCGAAAGCAATTGTTTACCTATAACCATTTTAAAATTCTATATGGTTGTTTTCAAGTTGCCTGTGATATATTTTGAATTTTTAAAGTTGAATTGGAGGAATCCGCTGTGTGGTTGGTTTGCGACACGCAACCTCTTTTGAGACCTTGGTTAACTTCTAAACAAACCTCGCTCACTCCGATCACGAGGACCGTATCTGAAATGGAAATATTTGAGTGTTGCTCTTCCCAACACTGGCGCACCACGACCGTGGTTTCGTCATTGTTTGGACTTTTTAGGTGGCGATAGCCTTAGTCGGAGTTGAACTCAGAGCCTAGTAAATTACGGCGGGCGCCCTGAACACTACGCTACTCAGATCAGCGAGCAACGCTTAGCACAGCGGAAAGGAACTCAAAGTTGAATTTGGGGTACCCGCTGTGTGGTTTTATTTTCGGTACCAATTCAATGCGAATGGTTTAGGGAGGTAATATTTCTAGTAAAAACAGTCTACTTCAGATCAGGAAAGTGTAAGCTAATTGCTGTGCTCCTAATAGAAATAGTGATTTAGCATGAGCAATATTCTATGGGGATTTAAGTATTGGTTTTCTCCGTCCATATGCGAAATACCAGCCACTGTGAGGCCGAATGCCGACAAGAGACTCTTGATGTCTATGAAAGCGTTTATTTGCCCAGTGTGGTACGCAATATACTGGCGCTGGTGGGATGGATTTCCGATAGATGCCACTAAGTTGAACTACGTCCACATAACACCACCAGAAGATAAATGTATATTAGCACCCCAGCACAAGTAAAACTAGGCGGATATCACATTCATTTTAATGTAATGGAGAAACTGGTACGACAACATTGCTTGTGGGTATATAATGATTAACCATATACATGGTTGAGTAAAAGGAAGGTAAAGTTTCAGAAGTAGATGGCAAGAATGCTCAGGTAAAAGGAAGTTGAAATTAACTTTCATATTATCCACATACTGGATAATAAGTTGGCTGCATTAATATTTCGTATGGATAGCAGCAGTTGTGATTGCTTAACGTTTGTTTTACAGTCATCACGTCTCACAGTTCCAGCCTCTGACTTTAAAGTAACAAGCTATACATGGAAAAGTCACCCGATAAAGATCACGTCAGTTTGCATACTTTGGCGTTCACACATACAAAATTCCCACCATTCGATGTCTCATGCAACCATAGAGTACAAGATCTACGTAATAATTACTAGTGAAATGACCTGAACATATCACATTTTAAAGGCTGATGTACCTCCAGCTCTACTGCAGCTTTGCAGCTTTGCAAATGTCACACAACCAAACGACTGAAAAAGAATTAGTTAAAGTAGCTATTTTCTTAAAATAAAACTCTGTAGAAAGATAACTGAAGTGATTCTATAAACAAGGAATATTCTTAATGAAGATTTTAAAACATCTTACTTGCAAAGAAGCGTATTTATTCAAACTTTTACCCATTAACCTGTCTCGCGCGCCTTATGAAGAGCAAGTATGAACTTGCATCATCTAGTCACTGGCCTCTCGATGTGGCAGTCACTTTATGGAAGATACCATCACGATTTATGACAGGTTGATGAACAAGAATGCTACCTTGGCAATATGCCATTGAGTGCGCCTTCTGTTCGATTATTTGATTTTACCACTGCAGACTTAACAGCAGATTAAACCACTTGTGTGAAATCACCAAGATTTTGAGTGCAATTTTCTAATACCTGTGGAGCAGAATATAGAGGCAAAACAATGGAGCATTGGAAATAATGTGTGTTAGAAGGTCTATTTATGACTCACAGACGTTGTTCCTCCAAAATGTTCCCGCAACAATCACCGTAAAACTGTATACTGCACTGTAGTTGGCTGAGAATGTGAAGTACCTTGGGGTTTTAATAGACAGCATGTTTAGTGGTGCAACGGTCTTGTTTTGCATGGTGGTGAGTTGGAGTGAAATAACGGGTCCCGTGCCCTCACCAAAACAGAGTTGGCGATAACGGTTGAATAGAATCGACGTAGCCATTCACAGTTATTGATCCAAGCGAATTGAACAGAGTAAACCCAACTACAAATGTTGCGAGAAGACCGGATGCACCTGCGACTTGCGGTTATGGACTTCGCTGGAATGCAACTGTGGTGTAAAGTGAGACTTACACGAGACCGATGCCAGGCATGACTGCAGTTATTTTTACTACACGGATTTTATAAGTCCACTGGAGCTCCCGTTCCCATCTAATAGCAGAGCAGCCATTACAAATAAAAAACGAATAATCCTAACGTTTCTACCTTTAGCCTTGGACAGATGCATATACCTTATTTACAATGGTGACGTACTGCCTGAAATGAGCCCCTGTCTCTCTCCGGCGAGTGCCTTAGCTTGTAACCTAAACACCTGATTTTCGCTTTGAGAAATAAACTATTTTATACCTATAATCCGATCGAAAGGGTTACCAAGCTAACTAAACCATTTTTACCGTGCATTTCGCAATGACTTTCAAGTTATTAACTATGGTTTCAGTGTGAGTGAGGAGACCTTCGACGTCATAACATGAGTTTTGATAGGCAGTGGTTACCGTGCAGTTTGACAGTGCTAAAATTCCGGCACTACCCTACTAATTAAAAGAAGGCCATACTTAATCAGTCCTTGTGCATACAACTTATGGTACACTCAGTTGTACACCGTTAATAAATAAAACAGAACACCTAATGCAATTTCAGTACCCATGATCATGGCACCGTAGAGGTAAAGGGAATATAAGTATTTAAGTAGGTAGTTAACAATTGTTGCTGTGACCATGTAAAGTTACTTTCAATTCAGGTTAGCATTCGAGCTCGGCTGCGCATCGCTCCTAACTATAATTTGGCAGTTTCCCTACCCGTGTGTATCTTCTGCTGAATTCTTATCAAAACTACGAACTAGGTAGTTGTTATGATGGCAGTAACTGGAACTTTCAGGTTGCGTTGGACAATCAATAATATTTTTGCGGGGAAAAAACGGTGGTAGCGTATATGCATGAGCATATATTATTCAACTGTTTGAAATCTCATGCTACTTCTACAAAATTTGAAAACCTTTTAATTGAGCGAAACACGTGAAGGTGAACAGAAAAATCCTTACATATTCATTTGTTTTGACAAGTAAGAAATGACTACGTTTATATTCCGTTTATTAATCCATTGGAGATGTAGCCAAAACAATAGTGGCTATTGTGTTCATCATGAAAAAGCACAAACATCGTTCTGCATAAGGGTTTGCTATGAAATGTTGTTGTTCGTAATCAAAAACCATCTGCATAACGTATAGTTGGAGTTAAATCTGTAGTTTCAGTGTTTACCTTATATAAACCAGAGGTTTTTAACATTTAATCCTGGATGACAATATTCAAAGATCGCCCACTGCTTGTTTACCAATCGATAAAAGAGCAATGAAGTTCTGCAGCAAAACACGTTGGTCGTACCACACATATTACGAAGCCCAGTTTATAAATTTGGCTTCGATTTTTAAATAATGTATGTTTGTTTGACCCAAACACATGCAACACCGTACTACTGGTGTTACTTTTGAAGTTCATATTTTAATTTTCGTAGGTTGTAGAGCGTCATTCATTAACTATTTTAAGTATAAGCAATGCTCTACCAGTAAACCCATCGCAATTAGGCTCGACCTTACCGTGGTGCGATGGTTTGCGTGCTTCAGAGATCCATTGAGCAATGCTGGGTGGTGATTTTCTTCACCTTTAGAGCCACACATACCAGATTGCTCAATGGTTAGAGGCCAGACAAACGTAGCATCCTGGTCATCCAGGTTGGCGGTGGGAATGCGGGTGGCTCCCCTTATTCCTTAAAAAGGACTCCTTTTAGCCCAACGCCAAACCCGCTGCCTTGCGGTCAGGTTTTTGAACCAAATGCTTTGGTTGAGAACCCTAATCATCCTTCTGTTTGGCCTGAGCATCCTTACAGTATCCTGCCAAAGCAATCCTATGTATCTTTCACCAAACAATTTCCTGCTGCTCTGGCCACCGCAGAGGATAATCAACGGTGCCTTATCTGCTGCGCCGAGCAGGGTGGATTGGGTTTTGGATGCTACTGCTCCAGACTTCCCGTCTTCTTATTTCCCCTCTTACGCTTTTTCACACTTATCGTCCCGTTCCAGGTTCATTTATATGCCCCATGTTTTAAATCCCCCACTTATTCGACCTAACCCACCTTGCATCAATAGTCGCGGAGCGTCATTAATGCCCTGTCAACGGTCCATGTCCAAGCAAGCGGTCAAGCCCAATTCATCGGCTTCCTTTTGGAGCCCTCGATCGTCCTTCAGATTGACATGCCTCATTGTACGCAACTTGCTACCGATCGGTCAACAAGCAGAACTTGCTCGAACATTAGAGAGCTTCTCGATCGATGTCTGCTGTTTAACGGAGACCCGCCTGCAAGACTGGAGCGTTGTGCTCACTTTGCGATCCCCTTCAGGTGGCACTAGCAGCACATTCTCATTGCGCCTATTCGGTGACGATGAAGCTTCGAGCACCGGTCAAGCCGGTGTTGTTGCCCCGAGTCCCGGGATGAAGCTGATCTGGTTGATTAGATCCCATTCCATAGCCGGATGTGTGCGGTCCAATTGGCTGGGTCGTTCAAAGCTTTAAAGTCGCGCGGGACCAACAGGTGTCTATTCGTTATCGCTGCGTATGCGCCCAAAAACTAGCGATGATTCGGTAAAAGACGATTTCTATCGCCAATTGAACGAGCTCCTTCGCCACAGAAGAAGCTCGGACTCTGTCTTGCTGGCTGGGGATCTGAACGCTCAAGTTGGAAAATTATCCATTGATGAAATGCATTTGGGCGGCCAACGTGGTGTAGGCCCCCGTAATGATAATGGTGAGCGGTTACTTCATTTGTTTGGAGATGCTCGCTTATTTCTTGCGAGCAGTAACTTCCGACACAGCACTCGCCGAGGGGTGACTTGGCGCCCACCAGCCTCAAACCAGCTATGGACGCAAATCGATCACATTGCGATAAGTTACCGATGGAGAGGCTGCGTCCAGAACTGTCGCTCGATTTGGAGCACATGTGTAGACACCGACCATGCACTTGCATGTGCTGACCTGCGGATGCGTTTTGGCGCACGCCCATGACGATGTTGTAAGCGCATTGATACCAGCCAACTACCGAAGCCAGCTGTACTGAATGCCTATCAAACTATGCTGTCATGTGAGCTGAGTACATGTTCACTGGATGCAGTTGTAGCTTACTGGTCTCATATTCACCAGACCTTACTAGCAGCAGGCAAATCCTCATGGGGTAAGTCAAATTGCCGACATGAAGATTGGGTCTCTTCGCAGTCTCTAGAACTTATCGATGCTCGCCGGCATATTCCGGTTGGAAGCGAACACAATGAAACTCGCAAAGATCTCCGGACAAAACTCCGTGCTAGACCGCGAATCTTAGTGGTCTCTTTGTATATCAGAGATGGAAGTGGCCGCTGCCCTTGGTAAACATCCTTTTATTCCAGCAGATATGGGAAACGGGCAGCAGGAGTCGGTGTTAGTGAAACTATACGTGACCTGAGTGGATAGCCTATCCAAAACTTGTCAAAACGCTTAGTGCTTTGAGCCGGGCAATTTGAAAGGCGATTTAATCGGTTGGAATTGTTAGGTTTCTCGTCGGCCACTTATCACCGCGCTCCACGGGCTGTCCCTATGGAAGCACCGTCTCGCTCAGAAGTCGAATATGAGATCGGGCTGTTGAAGTTAAATAAAACCGCTGGATCAGATGATCGCCCTTCAGCCCTCTACAAATTCGGGGGACCTGCTCTTGTGAATGATGTATACAAGAGACTAATGAAACTGTGGGAGCAGGAAACTGTCCCAACCGACTGGGGCATTTCCGTCGTAGTCCAATTTTCAAGGGAGACTTATGATCGAAATGCAGCAACCATAGAGGAATCCGTCTGATCACCATCGCCTCCAAATTGCTTGCCACTGTTTTCCTTCACAGTTAAGCCAGTTAAAGCCAGATTTTTGACGAGCAAGTCGGGTTTCATCGTGGTCATGTCTGCATTGACCAAATCTTCATTTTACGGCAGTTGTTCGAGCACCGTCACATATATTGGTGGCCTACAGTTGTCGTGTTCCTCGATATCAAAGTGCATTCGATTTGGTGGATAGACGCGCACTTTGGGACTGTCTACTCAGGAAATGTTTTCCCAGGAACAATGTAAATATTTTCCGAGCATTATACGCGCGTAGCTCAGGCAGAGTGAGGGTTTAAGGTAAGCTGTCGCCGTCCTTCAATATCTCCGGCGTTGTGAGACATGGATGTCCGCTGTCACCTTTTCTCTACAACTACGCTATTGACAAAGTCATGGAAATCACGTTCACAAGACGTGACTTAGAAGATGTGGATCTGCTCCCAGGAGAACGAATTCTTGACTTGGATTATGCTGACGATATTCCCCTAATCTGTGACAGCTCCCAAACTTTCCAAGCGGCACTGGACAGATTAACACTGGCTGTCCGTCACTACGGGCTTTGTTTCGCACCCTAGAAGTGCAAAGCCTTCTTCCAAGATTAGCCTAGACGGTCTCCTTAGCTGACCCTTGGTGAGGATCAGCTAGAAGGTGTTCAAAAATTCAACTTCCTGGGAAGTTGTATCAAACAAGGACCATGGGATCAAAGATGAGATCACGAACCGTATGGAAAAGCTCGAGGCGCTTTTGCTAAGCTTTGCTACTTATGGCGCCGGCTCGACGTCACTCTCGCTCAAAAGAGTAGAGTGTACAACGTAGCGGTACTTTCGATCCTACTATAAGGTTGTGAAACCTGGCCCTTTTGATCAAGATACATAAATGGGCTAGTTACGTCCGACCACCGATGCCTTCGCGATTTAGCTCACTTCTGGTGGGAACACCGAGTAAGAAACGAGCGTGTTTGACGCCTTGTTTATGGCAGAGGAAAAGGAAATGAACCGCTCAGCACCATTATTTTACGCACTAGGCTACAATAACAGCCACGTGTTACGCATGGCAGCCCACCGACTCCAGCGACTTGCGCTGTTTGCGTGCCTGGAGTTTGGATGGATGAAGAAGTGGGGTGGACAAGCGATGACTTGGTCGAGAGCAATGAAGGCCCTCACTTCGCAGCTGGCATCAGTTGGAAAGTCTGCGCCCCCTGGTTGGGGTCCGAAGGACTATGAACACGTTTGTTGGATACACTTGCTGTTATGGCTAGAGGCCGACCTTATTGGCGTCCGTGCTATGAGTTTCTTTGTCCTACCCCATCCATCTTAGCACCCCCGTCCAACCACGATCTCAATAAGTAGCCTTATATAATTCTGCGTCGTAATTTGTTTGCTGCATAGTAGCCGGCTGGTAGCTTACCGGAAGGATGTCTATCCGTTGCCGGTAGCTCAGCTGGATTGCAATTGCTGCACTTTCCCACATTTTTTCTTTTATATATTGCGGCATAGTAACTGTATTTTTCTACTTCTGGCTAACGTGTATAATGATAGCTACCGCCAGTAAACTTACCTACTTAGCTCAGTTTACTTACTAATGTTCGCAAGGAATTTAGCTTAATTTATCTGCCACTTTAAGGAATTAATTTTGCTCTTTTGAAAAGAATGTTCTTTTAATATTGGAAGAAAGAGCAACTTTACTGTTCCGGGAATGATAATTTTGGTAGTACAACTCTCAATGGTTGTCAAGGCTCTCTCTTATTTAGCATTCCGAATAGTATGTTTTTCTGTTTTATATGCAGGAGTAAATCAAGTCAGGCTAAGCTTGGTACATAATAAATGAAATGGCTCACGAAATATACTTGACAGGATTCTATATGTACTCTCCGGTATGTACTGTTAAATACTTTGCATTTTGAGCACCCACTTTTGGCCGAATGATATATACGGAGCTTTCAGTAAGAACAAATATTTTCCTGTTTGTTAAGAACAAGTCTACCAGCTGCAGAATCTTTTCCTACCAGCTGATTTACGAAGTGGTTTTTATACGCTTAAATTACCCGCGAAATTTCCACTGTTCTGCCGGTATAGAATTAGGAGACACGTTTACTCCGCATTTGTTCCACTTTCCAGGGCAGCTACCAAATTGTGTGGAAATAGTCAAGTGCTGAAGTGGCCACTTCCTACACAGATTGAGACTGACTGTCACAGATCAGCTGTTATGAGCTAAAAGAAAATAACTAGCTTTTCTCAAGTAAACTTCCTAAAAATTAATCGTTTTAAATCCAGAATAAACTCATCAATTTCTATATGCGTTTTTGCTTTGGTAACACTCAGTATTCGGCATAGCTGCAAGCGTTTTTTATAGATTTGTGCGTAGTAAACTGCTTCAGAACTGAACTATGAAATTGCTGTTTTGGCATGCTATTTAAAATTTAGCTGCTTCCTTAATCTTATGCATACAAGCTGTTACTTTCAAGTTTAGTTTCAAGCATCATTGCAGGCGTTATAACCTAACAACAAGGACGACAGTCAAATGTTTTCCATATGACATAGCGGAGAATTTCATCTCATCGGATATCTTAACAATACCAAATGCATTGTTTGCGTAAAACAAGCAGATAAATATGCTTAAATGATGCTCACTTGGCTAAATGATATGACGTAACAACAGTGTCGAGCTTCATATGTTTAGAATAGTCTGTGATAACCGCTAGTCATTGCGAGGATGATTGATCTAAGCATCTGGAAGAAACACATATCGCTGGACTGAGATAGGCACATACGCGGTACTTAACGTGTCACTACGCTATGTAAAATTTTGAACACATAAAAATAATGTTGGCTATTTGTACTTGAATAGTCATTCAGTCCTAAAACGCTGCACAATTCATTCGTCATTAGAGTGAGCGGAAAATCCACTTCAGTAGAGATTTCCCAGAAGACAAGCCAGAACGAAAATGTAACTATTGAAGCAGCGAGGTTTGACGATCTTAGTCTCAGCGATTCCCACCGTGTAGAAAAGAGATTGAGCACTGGGGTTTTTAGGGAAGTTAAAAAGTCAATAGGTGGATATTAAACTAAGAAGACAAAGGTGAGTTGAGAAGGGTTCGATAGCAGTGTCAAGAAGTGAACGCAAAATACAGAGAACTCCCAGCGGTAGGCTGGTAAGACATTTCAAGCCTTATACATCAGTATAGGAGCATTCACAGCATTTTCTCTAACACGGTGTACCTACTGCATAATAGAATCAGTGGAAAATGTATACAAATGACAAGAAAAACAAAAGTTCATTTTCAAGCAAGGTGTTCCTTTTGGGTCGATCAAAAAACGAGACAGGTAAAGCAAGGTTGATTTTCTGGTACGAAGTGGTACGGCAGAGTAAAACTTTAACTTTCGACCGCATGGAAAATATTGATGTAGTACAGTGTGTTGCGTGTAGGTTTTGTTTACACTTTGGAAAAAGAGTTGTAGCATGCGCCAAAATTCTTGTTAAGCTCGAAATCAACGAAGTTTTCTCTGCTTAAGTCATATCACCGAGAAATAAATTTTAATGATCATATAAGAAAGTTATAATCCTTTTAAAGATGTTCAGGGAAAATGACGGAGAACAGTAGGGCCAAAGGTAAAAATGAACAAACTTACAAAACATAGAGCAATCGGTATGGAAAACATTTTGAGCCTAAGGGAATAATGTCATGACCTTCTGACTATTGAAAAATGTTTCAGGATGTGTCGACCAGTATAAATTGTTTGTCTAATACTCGTTGAATTCCTCACTTACTAAGGTCTTAAACCAAATGAACACGCCATCTGGGTATGTACACTCGATGAAACAGACTGTTTTTGGCAAATATTCAACCTAGAGGGAAAATCAAAAAGCGGATATTATAGCTCTCTGTAAAAGTTTAACATTGACTTGGATTATAGATCTTCTACCGCATAATTGCGTGAAGTGTGTGCGCTTTCTAAACTAGACACCCACTACATTACATGCCTTATAGGAGGACGCTTTTCTTGAACGTAATGTTTAGTAGTAACGATACATTAGGGCTCAGAAAGGCATTAGTAGGATCAAGCAACGGGAGCTGTACAGAGTTTCATTTTGCACCTGAAGCAAGTACAGCGGAACGCACAAGATAGGGACTGAAATCCAATATGATCGGGCTGACATGTAAGCAAAATGTTGGCCATAATTCTTGTGGTTGTTTTTATAGATTAATGGAATTACTTGTTTATCAAGCCCCTTCAGCAGTACTGTGAACCAAATTTCCCTATATTTCTGTGCTTCCTTCTTAAGCACAGACTTATTCTTGCTGTTTTCCAGATGTTGCGGATAACGCCAGTCGTTAAACATCATTTGGAAATCACTGTCAAAGGTAAATGTAAAGCACCCGCACACGATTTAAAAGCGACTGGAAACAGGGAATCAGGGCAGCTAGCCATGTTTTGCTTCAGGCTTGTCATTTCCTTGTAAACACTGGTGTGGGCCAATAATGTAATGGCACGAAAGGCGAGAATCACTGGCAGAACGGACAAGCCGCAAAAACTAAGGAAGAAGAAAAGTAACGAGGACACCTCCGACGGAAGTCGCTCAAGAAGCTCGATGCCTACGGGGCAAGCCGGATAGGGGCAACGAATGACAAACGATATTAGGCCCAGGCCGGGAAGAGCGGGGAACGTATTGGTGAAGAGGCGGTATTACCGGAGAGATACGCGTTTGGTCGCGCCTCCAAAAACAACCACGAGAGCGACGCAACCCGGATTAAGCAAATCATGAGCATTAGGACGAATCCAGCCTGATCAGAATAGGACGTGCGGAAGCAAAGTTAGGAGGTTATTCGGCGAACTCTGACCTATCGGATGACGAAGGTTGGGGAATGAATGTGACTCTGAGCGAATTGACAACGTGTGCTGCGTGGTGGTCGGAAACTGTCTTCTTTAAGTGTGCGCATGTGTGCTAGCAGGTGAACCCGTTGAGTGTCGGTAAACCATGTCACCAACATCGAAATTACGGAGCTTGGTTTTGCAATCTTCCTCCAGGTGACTGCTGCCGTGTTTTTCTATTCTTCTTGGTAAAAGATTATCGAACAACGTCCGAATCTTTCTTCCAAATAGTACTTCTGTGGGTGCTTTTCCATCAGGGGAGTTTGGATTCGGAGCGGTCCGATATATGCAAAGGAAAGATTGTATTGCATCCTGTGAAGCCCTTATTTGCCCTGCTTTACGGAGTGCACGTTTGAACGTATCAACAAACCTTCCCGCCTGTCCGTTTGATTACGCATGATTTGGTGGTGAGAATATCTGCTGAATCCCCTTTTTCTTGCACCACTAGCGAAAAGAATTCGAGGTAAATTGTGTTCCGTTGTCTATCACTAACACCTCTGGCAGGCCGAAATATCCTAACGGCTTCTCCAGCTCGTTGACAGTGTGCTGTGCAGTCGGATTGTTTACCGGAATCACATCAGGCCACTTGGTGAATGAGTGAACCAAAACGAGATAGGATTGGCCATTGATCGGTCCTGCATAGTCTACGTGTATTCGCTGCCACTGTTTCTCTGCCTTAGGCCAAGGTTTCCACTAACACTTGTGAGGAGCCTTCGCTGCAAGTTGACGAGATTTACACAGTTGGCAGAATTTTTCAATTTACGAATTTTATTTCTGGCCAGTAAACAAACTGCGTGCCAAGGCTTTCATGCGGCTGGTACCAGGATGCCCCGTGTGGAAATGGTGCAATATTTGCCTCTGCAATTTTGTTGGCACCACCACTCGATCTCCAAACATCAGACAATTATCCATGACTCATAGGAATCCACGTCGATGGTAAAACGGCCGCAAATCCATAGGTATGCCTCCATTTGGCCAACATGTTCCCACACACTGCATCGCTTTCTCCAAGATTCGGTCCCGTGATGTCTCCACACTAATAGTGTCGGCTGTTATTGGTAGTCTTCTCACATTATCAGCCAGGATTCGTTGGACTTCTGCTTCGAAACTGATAGCTGCAATCACACAATCACCATTCTCCTTTGGGTGTGAACTGATGAGACGAGACAGGGCATCTGCTTGACCGATTAGTTGCGTCGGTTTATACTGTATACTGTAGTCGTAGGCCAGTAGTATGGTCGCTCGTCGTTGCAATCGGTTCGCCGTTGAAACTGGAATTCCTTTATTTGATCCGAATATCGACAGAAGTGTCTTGTGGTCAGTCAGGAGCGTGAAATGTATGCCATAATGCATCGTATGAAAACGTTTCATCGCGAAAACAATCTCGAGCGCTTCCTTCTCTATCTGGCTATAGTTTTTTTTCAGCTGGCGTTAGTGACTGTGCTGCGTGCGCGATAGCCTTCTCTCCTCCATGCAGAAAAACGTGGGAAATAACTGCACCGACATCATAATTGGACACATCCGTAGCAACGACGATTTTTAAATTCGGATTGAAATGAGTCGAGAGTAGATAAGAGATGAGAGCAGCTTTGACTGCATCAAAAGACTGCTGGCACTCCTTCGTCCATTTCCAACCCTTGTCTTTTGTCAGTAGGTGGCTCAGCGGACCTCTGGTTTGGTGAAGACTTGGTAGGAAAGCCCTGTAGTGGCTAACGAGCCCAAGAATCGAGCGGAGCTCTGCAATGTCTTCTGGTGGCTTCATCTTTTTAGTGACTTCAATATTGGCGAGATCGGGGCGCCGGCCATGTATGTCGATGATAAACCCAAGAAATTAGACGGTTCCTAATAGGAACTCACATTTTTCAGCCTGTAATCGGAATCCAGCTTCCTGAAGACGAGAACGCACTCTCTCCAGTGTCTGTATCAAGTCTTGCGGATCTGAGCACATAATCAACGCATCGTCCAGGTATACTGCTGTATTTGGGATATCGCTCAGCAGGGTATCAATTATTTTTTGAAAAATGACCGGTGCGGTTTTCACTCTGAACGGCAGCCGGTTGCACTGAAAAAGTCCGAGGTGAGTATTTACTGTCAGCAGTGTTCTGCACTGATGGGCAACTGGTATTTGCAAATACGCATCAGCTAGGTCAGGTTTTGCGAAACATTTACCCCCATTGAGTTTGCTGAACAAGTCTTCTGGTACCGGCAGGGGAAACTGGTTATCTTCCAACACAGAATTCAAACCTGTCGAGAACTCAGCACAAATACGGACTTTACCGTTTCCTTTCTTTACCACCACGATAGGTTTTGCCCATTCAGAATAGTGAACTCGTTCGATTATCCTTTCAGATTGTAGTCGGTTTAACTTGGCTTCCCCGAGCAGCAGCAGCTGTTGTCGCCAAAGATTTGTTGGCGCTACGTGGATGATACGTTTGTGAGTATAATGAGGGATATAAGGATTGAGTTTCTAAAACATCTGAAATCCATTACTGGAAACATAAACTTTACCATGGCACTAGAATCTTGCAGTGGCATACTGCCAGTCCTACATTATCTAGTTCATAGGAACGGTGGACGGTTAAAGACGACGACATATTGCAAGCCGACAGATACGGACGGAGTATTTATTACAGTTCGGGTCATCCAAGACAAGCCTATGCCGCTATCGCATCCTCTCTTTTTCACAGAGCCCAGACTCTGTGTACAGAGGAAGAGGACAGGAAGGCCGCTCGTAAGGAGACGGTGAGCAAATTACTAGACAGTGGATATCCGAGGCTGTTATAAAGCGCCAGTTGCAGAGAGCTCTAAGTCCACCTCCGCGCCGCACAATGGAGTGGATTGGGACAGTAGGAATCCCCTATAAAAAGGGAAACTCAGAGGCAATAAGACGAGTACTAACCAGGGCGAAAATAAGAATAGTCTTCCAGAAGAGTCCAACGCTCTATTCAGCATTTGTGCGTTTGAAGGATCAGCTTCCAAGAGATAGGACGACAAATTGTGTTTATAAAATCAATTGTAAAGACTGTGAACGTGTGTATTTGGGGCAAACAGATAGAGAGCTACACACGAGGATTGCAGAACACAAGAAGTACGTTTCGCATCCACCGAGAAATGGGGCTGAATACAGGGCCGTACTAAAATATTCAGCAGTGGCCGTACACGCATTAGACACAGGACAAGATTGATTAGGACAATGTCGAGATACTTAAGAGAGGATTACCAGCAACAAGTTAAAGGTTGATTGATGGAGCGATTAAGATAACTAGGACTGATAACTGTGTAAGCAGATCGGACAGGGCGGAGTTATCGAACGCGCGGCAGATGTGTTGACCCAGTCAGTCAAATGTGTCGGCGGACGAACTCAGTGGGAGCGTGAATCAGCAGCTGCAAGAAAGGATGCCTCACTTATGAGCGACCGGTGACGTGAATCAATGTAAAACGCTCGATACTTGTTGTTTCACTAGAATCGCCACTTGAACTACTGACCTGTGATACTATTACCCAATGGTCCGTGTTACCTCTGGAAATATTCCCCTGACGTTCCTGTAAAAAGTTAAGCCAAGAGTGTACAAATTCACCTGGCCTGATAAAGCTCTCGAGTCAAGAGCGAAACGTTGCCAGAATGATATCATACAAAAACCGATTTGTATGCAAGTGCTTCTGAAATCATGAGATCCCAGTCAGTTCCAAGCATTTTCTCAGATATTGTACAAAATCGATTTGTTGTGTGAAAATATTATTGCGTTTTACTAACGTTGTGTTAAAAACGGCATTACATAAACATCTCGTCTACTGTCTGATTAAACTTTCCAATGTTATCTGTTACTGTCGTCAGACTGTCGACCATCGAAAATTATCCAGAAACGTTCTTTTTGTCTTTTCCTCTTTCTTGGTTAGTAAGATAAGCGAGTGTTCTGAATCAACTTTTATGCCCGTTGAACTGTTCTATGAGCTTGGCAATTTGATTGCAAACCTTTCGTCACCAATCGAGGTGACATCAACAGTGCGAAAGTGAGTGGCGTGCAGTAGTGTAGAATAGCGTAGATGAGCCTCGGTGAGAGGGCCGAGGCTCCTCTACGTTAATCTACGCTACTGCATGTCACTCAATTACGCACTTTTTATGTCACCTCGATTGGTGACGAAACGCTTGCAACCAAATTGCCAAGCTCAGAGAACAGCTCAACCGCCATCTGAACAACCAGAGCTATCAACTTTTATATTTAGCATTACTTAACAAGTTGACCCTGTTAAGTAAAGATCAGGTGTCGCTTATAGACTGGGGAAAGTATATGACAAATCAGCAGCGAAAAAGTCTGTAGTTCAAATTTTACTTAGGGCCGCAAGCTTCTAGTATCATCAGGCAGTCGAAGTGTTCTTTGCGTGCCACTGAGTAAGATTATGGTTCTACTCCTGTGCATCAGATTTGCATATGCTCTAATGCTCTAATACGGTAACAATCTCATTTAATGCTGTTTGTGAACGATAATATCGGCGGAATATCTGCATATAACCTGAAGAGCAACACTGAGGAAATGCTACTCAAAGACGTTATCCAAGTTTGCGAGAAAATCGGATCGGATGTGGCAGATCTCTGGCCTTTTCCATTAGGATATGGAAACAGTATTCCTAATGCAATTCAATGCGCTCATGTAGGTATTACACAAATTGATCACCTATTCCAAGAACTATGAAATATGGTTTAATAGCATATCTTTTATTCCAATTGGTAAGGCGTAGAAATAATTGTCTATAGATCTCAAGACAAGCTCCGACGGCATCCATTGTTGTAATTCCTTACATCAAGAAGAAGGCTTACACGTCTATGTTTAAACATTTTTCGTGTTTTTGAACATTTTATTAAAATGAAGCCGAGAGGTAAGTCTAAACTTAAAACCGCTGGAAAGTCTCAATATTGTGGCTGATCAGTTTCTATTGTACACTCATAACCGTAATAAGTATAATTTGCATTTTCAGTAAAACCCGATGGAAATCAAAAACGCAGCCTGGATCAGTAGCTCGATTAATTCCAGGGTTTGGACAATGCCCAATTTAACTCGTTAGTGCTGGTTAAACTCAAAGAAGCTGCTTTCAAAGACTGGCCTGGGTGATTGATACTTTGGCACACTAAACCTGTGGTTAATTGAGCAGCCATTTTTGTTGGATTTATTTGACAGAAATTGCATGCGTTAGAATTTGTCCACCGGCTTTGAAGAAATAAAACCACTTTAGCGGCTTTAATCCATGCTGTTGCGAATTACTACATGCATTTCCAGGCAAAGTAACTTAGTTGAGTATGGAGTTAGGGATACCAAAACATTTCCCACTTAGCTATTAAATTTCAAAAGTACAAACAAATGCTAAGCAGGTTGTTTTTCTTTGCAATTTAAGGCTGTCCTGGAGAACTAATGAACTAAAATTGTAAACATATCTTCAGATAAAGTTATCGCTTTTATTTTAGTAAGCATTTCGCTCACAGCAGAGACATTTGTTAAAAATTGAGTCAATGTCTTACGCTACCATATCTGTGCTAATAATGTCAATAAGACGTTTCTCAATGACTATATACGTCCAGTTACATATTCTGCTGCCGTTGGGAATTTGCGGGCATGTGTAGGTTAAATGAAAGAGACAAACACTGTTGGTGTTCACGATTCGCATACGGTCGCCTTTAGATTCCAAGGTATCTTCGTTTCAAAAGGAACGTCATAACTTAGGCTTTGCGGTCAGGGTTAAAGCTAAGTTTGTTCTAGCGGCAAGTAAAAGATGTATGCGCTTATACTGGATTCTGAAATTTGGCTGATGATTAGGAAAATTCACCAACCACTACCTGCATGAGATGATTTAACCCAGGTTATTGGGATTTAGCTTAAATCTGCTAATCTTTTGTATACCCAAATATCAAATTCCTTACCAACAAAACTTTTCAGCATATCTGTATTTTTACGTTATTTCCATCAGAGAATTGTCAAGCATTTGCTATTTTCCCTTCAATAAACCAACCATTCTGCTGCTATACTATTTCTTATGAACGAGGATTAACCCTAGTTCACAGCCTAGCCACCTCGGCCACAATTGTGAGTTTGTGCTATAAGTTTATTTTTATATACAACTCTTATGAGCAGTGCTTCGCATGATTCCGTTTGCGGCCGGCGCGGCTAACAAGAAGCTAGATCCTTCCTTGTTCAACATAGGATTTACGCGCCTATAATATGCGATAGTTACCTGGATAATTATACAGAATTTTCCACGCTGATCCGACTCAAAACATTTCTTTTAAATACGTTGCCGAAATTTAGGGAGCAGCAGTAAATATGTTTAAAAATTTCAGACATTTGAGTGGGCTAACCATGAATCCAGTTAAATATTTCGCTGAAATTAGCATTTTAGTGGGCATATGCAGGGGAATGGAAAAACCAGACAGGAAATAATTCGCATTCAGGCTGTCTCGTTGAAATGTTGTTCCTTCTTGCCATCTTAAAGTTGCTGAAGGAAAAGGACTGCATGAAATTTTGTATGGGACGCCTCTTCCTGAAACATAATGTTAATTGGATTGCCTAGCATTACTAAATTTCGAGAGAAACCGTGGGTATTAATGCCCATACATAATGTAGGATGAGGTTCATGTACCTATATCGGTTTTTAAAGTCCATGAGCGACAAAATGTTGCACGTACACACAAGATTTTGTAACGCTACATGAAGCTAAAAATTAAGGCTTCTCGAATAGTATCAATCAATTGAAAGATAGTTTGGGCTGCGTGGAATTTCTCATGAACAGTCTGAATCTTGTGTGTTGCACGAAACTAGCATTTCCGGTTAGCGCTGCAAGTTAAATCGTGATTGTCAACCAGACAGCTAATTTTGAACAATCTGTTTCTACGCACTAATATGACCAATTTCCACCTAACCTATAAAATTAGTTAGTGTAGTTGTGCAGTCTATGCATCAGTCGCCTCTAAATCAAGGCAATGTTGCCGGAATTCAACTTCTCTATGTCACCCAGTGAAGGGTAAATTACAGTAATTTTAGCACTGATTGAGCACACAGGAAACAGACTTATTTTCTAAATCTGTCAACAAAAGACTGAGAAGTTAGTGTAAAGTTGTTGATCTAGTTAACCAGAATTGCATAACGGAGGCTGAAAACGGAGGTATCTCACAAAAGGAATTTGCTTCCTCGCTACAGTTACATAGATACGAAGGTTGTAATACTACGACCTGACCAGGACCCTGACGTTGTTCAAATGAACAACAATGATTACATGAAAAAATACGCAATCGGGACTCATCAATAAAGGAAGATTCCTAGAGGTCTGACAGTATGGCGAAAATGAACGAATCTTCTGCTTTGCTTAAAGTAGGAGAATGTAATCGTATCGTATATTTCCAAATACACCAGACCGAGTAGAACAATGATGCTAAGAATGTATGGTCTGCCCAAAACACACAAGGAAGGAGTGCCGCTAAGACAAGTCCCAGATATATGTAACTCACCGCCTACTGGCTCGTCAAACGGCTGAAACCACTCAGATAAGCCAGCACGAGATGTGGTCTCTGTGACACCTTTTGGTTTCCTAGACTCAGCGAGACGACTTGAACTACCTGCGCGAAATATATTCTCGTTGGCTGTGGTGTCTCCTTTTGTCAATGTTCTATTGGCGAAGACCATAGACTATCTGCGCGATTCCATTCAGCTGCGTAACATTGACGATGGGGTATCACCAGACCAATTGTCACTGGTGTGTACGAGAAATATTCAGCTTAATTTTAACGGAACGCTGAATCGATAAATAAACGAGTATAAATGGGTTCACCATTAGGCCCCTTACTCGCGGACGTTTTCATGAGCAACTTCAAAAGCAGCCAGCTGAACGAATACATTAACAACTTGGTGTATAACGGTCTATTTGTAGGTGATACATTTTATATCGCGGATAATGGAGTGTGCGTCGATGATCCATTAGTCCACTTTAACACTTCACATAGCAACAAAACTTTTGCTATCCAACTAGCTCGCCATGACGCTTTGGCAATTTTAGATGCTCGGAACAATAGGGCTTCAGACGGGTCAGTGCTAAGTAGGGTGCAACGAAAGGAAACCTGAATGGGTACTACATCCATTTTGCTAATTTTGTTCCAATGAGTCAAAAAGGAAGCTCGTTCGTTACCTAACGCAGAGAGTAAAGAGAGTGTGTACACAAGACACATATTCAGATGAGTTGAGCCTTATCCGAGGCGCGTTTGTAGGTAATGGATACATTGAAAAATTAATTAGAGACATGTGTAACTACGGGTGAGAAAGTCTACACCTGCGGAGAAGCCGATGATATACTTATCTTTACCTTTAAGTGTGTCACAGTAGCGGAACGGACCAATCACAAAATTTGTATAGCAACAGCGAGAACGTATTTTGCTACAAATATGTGCGTAAGCTTCATCTCAACACAATTTTTGCCAGCAAATTCAGGACAGGATAACTATGTCGAGATTTCCTTCTGTATGTACATGTTCTCTTGCTCTTTTCATGCAAGGTATTTTAGGAAAACCATCAGGCGACTGACCGCCAAAACTCGAGAGCAAAGCGCAGCTTGGCTCTACATAGGTTTAAAGAAGTATGTAACGAGTGAGGTGTTGCCGCATCTAATAAATTTCGAACAACAACTTAATTCACATGACAAGCACACCAAACTGCTGCTTACCCGGACTTTACACCCGAGAATAGAAAATTAGATAGGTTGATAGTTCGTCAGCTGCAAACGCCACACCGAGAGTGACTGGTCGACACTCGGGGCTCAAGACTTCCTGGCATGTATAGATTAACGAAAATACACAAAGAATGGGTTCATCTGCGTCCAATGCATTCAATGGTTGGGGCTCCACACCATAATCCTGCACGATGGTTCCTCAAACGGCTCCAGCCTATTCCTTTTGAGCTGGCTGTACGTAGTCTAAAGAACACGTTTGAGTTTGTTGAAAGTTCAAAATTTGCATGTTCAATGTAAGCAAATGCTATCTCGATGTCTTTTCATTTTTTATTAAGGTTCCTTTGCACGAGACTTTGAACATCATAGGTGTGCATGCGGACAAATTCGACCTGCCAGCATATCGGTTAAAACCTTGCTCCGCATTTGTACGGAAGATGTATAATTTTGCTTTGATCGAAATATCTAGCGACAAATTGTGGTTTGGCAATGGGTAGCCGCCTTGGCCCTATTTTAGCCAACATCTACATGGGTCATTTGGCTAGTAGCCGATTACATGATGTCATTAGAGCAAAGGCACTTATACGCAAGGTACGTTGACGTCACATTTGTAGTAGCTGACAGTGTCCAGCAATGGGAACTAATTTTGGAACAGTTACCAGCTACCAGCTACCATTTCGAATTCAAGTTCACTATGGAAAGTGAATCAGGGGATTCGTTTCATTTCCTTGAGGTTACTTTGAAAAGAATATCAGATGATGTGCTCGTAATACAAAATTACCGAAAACGAAGCTAGACTGTACGATATCTAAATGTAACAGGCATTGCCTTTTGAAGTATAAATGATTCTTTGTTCGCGTTTGTTTCCCACGCGCTCAACGATTATGCCAGTGATAAACAATCCATACAGATTTTGCAACTTATAGCGTCTAGTGTACGTATATAGGGCTATTTCAAAAATTTATTGCCAGATAGGAGGAAAAATGCCAAAATTGAAAAACAACTTAATGTATTCAAAAATATCAATAATAAGCTATCATACAACGAACAGAAAGACAGAAGCGTTTGTTACCGATGACGCCATGTCCTAATATGGGGCTAGTAAACAGCCGAGCTCGTGCAGTTACAACAGACCAAGAAACTGTTCCATGAATCCAACTTTCATAGGTCCAACTAACAAAAGCACAGAACCTAACAGCAACTAGGTAACTATAAAACAGATTGGCAGCTAAGAAAAAACCTTGCTTCACATAATAGACAACAGTAAAGTCATCCGAGCTTTGTCCACAGAGCTGCACCCTAGACTTCTTCCCACTTTGCGGACCTTCAATTAGACTTACAAAATTACATGGAACAAACAAACTGACCCAACAACAGTCACGGTACCTCGCGGTTCACCGTGTCAAATACCCTGGTGAACTCTATACACAGCGAGTGCAATGGGTGGTGCCGTTCACTACATGTCTTTGTCAACTGAAGAGACGCGGAGATAATGCATATGGTGCTGCGGCCCTGATGATATCCGCATTGCTATTCCGCCGTATGCAATTCAACGACCTGAGTGACGAGGAGGTTGGACAGGATTCGTGCGATAACCTTCCCACACAATTCAGCAGTTTGATGTGACGATAATACATGACATGTTGCTTGCTCCTTTTTACCCGTTGCAGTAGATGAACGAGGACGGGCTTCATGTCTACCGGCACGTCTCATTTAATCCACACTCATTGCACCAAGTGTAACACATGCATCAAAGTGGATCTGCTCTGATGCAACACTTGAGACGGTATTCTGTCGGCAGCTGCACACTTGCCGTTTCGCAGCTAAGCACATGTTCGCTACGTCTCATAAAGTTTTGGTGTGTCGACACGATAAGTCTTCATCTGATGTTATTGCAGCCAATGCAACAGTCATTCTCTCGACGGCTTTTCAAGAGACAGTTGAAGTGCATGCGCCTGATATGCAGTATGTCCACAGACTACATGCAGATAGCACCCGAACTAGCATCCATCAGCTTCCTTGTCGGCTCTCAAATTGGTTCCGTACATCGTTGCTTAGTAGTCACAGCACTAGTTATGTTGGTGACGCTCGGTGTAACATTTCTTCTGCTGACGCTTCGCGATGCATTCTTGAAATGACAGAGCTCTAGTCAATCGCCGACGGACCTCGCCAAAATTACTCTCATTCTTTAGGTCAACAGATTCCTCCGCATGTGCAGAAGAAGTTGTATTCTTTGCAGATCAAAAAGGAGCTAATGGTCGCACTGTTGTCAACAAACCTAGCAAGCCGCCTAAAGTTTGTGTGCCTGCTCGTTTTCTCCGCCGCAACTGTATCCCGTTGACTAATGTTGCTATGCTACTCGCCGATCGGAGCGACGGTGTCTACCTCCCGAAGGGGGTAGTCAACGCATTATCCAGCTCCATGCTCTTATCAACAGCACATATGGAACGAACTTTGCATTTCTGACGCTTAACGGGAGCAAAGTTATACACAAAGTTACGAGCTTTTATCATTACTTCGGTCCGTATCAACTTATGATCAGCCTCACAATCAGCTCCTGGACATTTCACTCATGTCATGACTTAGTAGATGACATAATCAGAAGGTGTGCGTGACCACTCCGTGGGTGCGTCCAAACAAACCGTGTTTTCGCGGTCCTCAACCCCCGAGTGGCGCACAATTAGAGCAACCGGTCATTGTTACCACTAGCTGAACCAATACCTTATGGACTGATTAAGTCTGACCGCATCGCGACATCACATCCAACGCGTGGGTTAAATTTCCGTATTAGGAAGACCCGATCGCTGCTCGGCACAGACCATATGACGGAGGACAAATGAACGTAGAACGTCTATCGTGCCATCAGGAGAAAATATAGTAGGCAGTACCTGCTAATAAATGTTGCAACCTTACAACGTCCGTGACATATGCGAAAAACCAATTATCCTGGTCTGATACCAGTGCGCTTTTCTACCTGGTAGCCAATAAGTTGGTCACATATCCGACCCCACGTTCAGGTGGTTGCGTGTTGGCAATCTCACTCAGTAGAACATATACCCAACGCCATCCTGGTGCGGCTTGCCTTGGTTAGCTAGTCGAGTCTGAACAGTTTTGGCGATGTCAATTAGACAGCGCGCAATTTCTATCGTAAACATTGAAGTGCGACGCTTGTGCCGTTCATTCGACTTCCGGTCTAGTAATGTGTGCACTTTTCAGCATTTGATAATAAGCGGATTAGGCGGAGGCAGGTGGCTACGCAGGAAAATCGCTTGTGTGGTGATCTGGATTAGAACAGTTAGTAATTTAGTTAGTATAGGTTTAGGACAGAATAATGTGTAGGGGGAGAAGAAGGATGGGTGACGTCAGTGGTAGCATGCTTTTGCTTATCTACCTTGCTTTACGCAGCTAATAAGACGCTCGCTTTACTACCCCTAATCGCGAAGGCGGATGCTGCATTTCATTCTATGTATTAGTGAAAATCATGAATTGTGGTTCGTTTGATATACTGCCATATATTTAGCTATAATTAGGAGTAATTAACCACGAAGCCCTCATTCGCTGGTATTGAAATCAATATTCTTGTGCAAGCAGAGAAGTTGACAGGATTTGCGTGAGCCTAACGAGTTCATCTGTCTACTTAAATGTGCAATTCGTTTAACTTTCCAGAACACTGGTAACTTGGCTAGTTACGGCTATTCGTACCAAGTGTTGCAATAATTATGTTATTGATATAACTAAAATGTATTTAAATTTCACAATTGCCACACTGGAATGGACCGCGGTTCATGAATGTTCCTTGTTGATATCTAAGAACAGTGATTCACACTGATGCAATGAATGCTAGGATTTCTAAATGTGTCAGCATTTCCTTACCCGTGAATAACGGCCCATTAGGTATGGCTTATTTTCTGTGGTGTATTTTTTGAACGCTCTCGTCCTCCGTCTTGGCAAATGTGTTGCGGGGAGCTTTCGTCATTTTTACTGATAATACGAGATAAAAGTGCATCGAAAGTACAACTAGTGTATTTGAGCAACATGTAAATAAGAATGAATAGCAGGGCATGACGAAATTGGCTGCAGGATTTATTGGAAATTTGCTTCACTGAGCTGCAATACATCAAAGCAATTTTCTCATAATATTTTAGGGTAGGTGATGTATAAAAAGCAGCAGACAATTGCGTCAGCAAATGACATAAACCTACGTCAACGAGCTATATTTTAATTCAAGCATCGTGATGTTCCTTTGCATCCGTTATAAATAAGCCCTAAATCAGATGACACTAGTGATGCATTTACGCACCATCGCAACTTTCAAAAGAATGTTATGTTAGTTTTGGTTATTGCCACATTGACAAACTTTGTTCCCATTCAGCAGCCTGTGTCATTGGTGGAATAAAAGTGTATGATCACGATTGACTCTAAGAAGAAACCAAGTTCGGTACAACAGTGTCAGTGATCCGAATCGGTTTATAAGGATCATTCTCTATCCCACATTTGTCTTATTAAACCACCACAGTAGCATAAAAAGACTGTGTTGAAAATCACACTAATCAGATTCAAATACCCCTAGGATTAACGAAAGTTTGCCAAGCAAATTTCAAACTTAACGCAAGAGTAATCTAAATTGCCTCAACTGCTTCCAGATAACTGGTGGTTTCCCCATGCTTTTGATGATATGGCCTACAGCAAAATGTTGCCTAATAATTCTTAAACCAAGACTGCTGACTTCAATGCAGAGGCTGTCTAGTTAATAGAGAATCGCCCGCTGCATCTTGATATCCAAATCTACATACATAATGAATTAACAACTGTGATAGAATCTTCAGCAAGGGACAAAGTTCGATCTATTCTCGCTTTTGTTCTTAAACACGAAATAACCGTTGATAATTAGTTCAGCAGTTTGCACTATGTGCGCAATTGCAACGTATTTATGATCGCCTGTTCTGAGAAATTGCGTGAATGAGCCACATCGTTTCTTCCGCTACCTTGAGGCTCAGACTTGCGGTAAAAGTGTTATAAAACGTATGATAGACCTAAACGGTGTTCAAACGAGACACAATGTTTTGCAGGCTGTTAAAGAGGAGTTCGTGCGACATAAACCGGAACGGCTAATACAATTTCACTATGCATTTTTTCATTTCGGATCCGTTTGGAATGCATGATAATTAGCCATGTACCAATAGCATATTGCTCAGTTCTCTAAGCACTTTCACCGTTCCATCCGGATTTCCATGCATACTCTTGAAATTTAATGAGCTTATTTCTCAAACTGCATGCTTTATTTAACACCCCCTAGTTTTAAAAAAGGGAATAATATTTACTAACTGATTATGTCCAAGTCATACTTGCCGTGTATACATTCATGAGTAAAAGGCACCTGGACTGCGATAAGACTATGTTAGCGCTTTTGAGAAGCATCATTTGCACTCTACAAAATTTGTCTTTGATCCGTCTCCTCCGGTTGCTTCCGGCAAATCCGTCTATGTCGCTTTGCTTTCCCGTGGACAAACGGGGCTTCCTTCACTCGGATTCGTCTCTTGGTCTCATTCAATTGTACTCAGCTCATATCAATAACGATAGCTTGTCTTCCAGTTTTTCGACGGGCAAAATATACAAATGATAAGGCTAAAGTAAACATCGGCAATATGTCTAATATTACATTGAGTGGTTCTTTAAAAAATTAGATAAAACATCCGCTTTTGGGAAATGTCTATATCTGGACATTTCGTTAATGTGCTGCCGGTGAACGCTAATTAATCGGCAACGCAGTTGACAAACTCTACTGTGTAGTTTATCCTTTTTTACTGTTCTGATAGCGAACTGGTAAAAAATGACATAGTCCAAATTGGATGTTTGACGGGTAACTAATTCCTAAGAAATTGCTTGCTAAGTCAATAACAAAACAAATAAAATGATGCAGTATAGGTTGAAATCTGTAAGTTTTACCAATCAGTACACTGTAAACATGTCATAACGGTTACGATTTCACACCAGTTCACGCAAGTGAAGGACAACAGAACGGCTAAAGAACTGGAGCATTTGGAAATGCAAGTAGCGCAAGACTAACGTGTGAGTTCAAGATGCTACAAGTAATTGGTAGATAATAAAGTTTAGAAAACATGTGTATAGGCATTGCTGCACCATTCAAGACGCCCTTCATGTAGTATGCAGCGATTCGCAGAAAATGGGCGATTATAAATATTTGTACAGACAAAACTAACAAACCAAACATGCGGCGTTATCTGTTGTATGCGATTAGGTTTTTACTGTTTTAACCATTAGCTATATAATACATACTTATGACTGCAGCATTCAACAAGATAAGTGGGCATTTTTGTGATGTTACTGGACAAATGACGTGTCCACGTAATATGTTAAGTTCAGTGTAGATCAGGTTAGGCAGGAGCAGTATCATGTGAGTGTGATCATTTCACGTTGAAAGCCTTCCGAAAGTTCTATCGATTCCACACAGAAACGATAAATGTAACTGAAACCTATCTCTCTTGTAGGGCTTACGGCGGTGCTTGTAGGTCTCCATTCTGAAATATTTATTGATTGTTACACTAGGTACAAGCACGCAGCATGTGGATACTCCGGCCGGTAGCGCATCATCCATGAGGCGTACCAGATGTTAACTTCCAAAGCAGCAAACACACGCACGATGAAGGTACAATTTACACATCGGATTCCTGAAATTATTAATGCACCCAACGGGGCTGCAATTTTTATTAAACCAAGGGGATCACCTTATAATTTGGCTTTGTGTAGCCACAGTATTGTGAATAATGTACCAATTTGTTATAAATTTAGTTTTGAAGTGTGGTGTTTCCAATTTTCCAGCTCAAGCTAAATCACAGAAGCATTGCTTGCAAATTGCGTTACACTAAATCCGATCATTTTGACTAAATCTGGGTCCGTTTTGCAATATACTATTATCCATAGAGTTTAGATTAATAGTCTAGGCTCTCTCCATGTGGAATCAGCCAATGTTACAACACTTAATTCACAGCATTCTATAAGGTGCTATGCTATTTATGGTCGTCTTCGATGCATATTCGATTTCACAGTTATTAACAAATCATAATAAAAGTAAACATAACCTGGGATTAGAAATCTAAATAGTATTCAATTAGCTTTAAGTGAATTAGCATAGAATCGTGGATAGGAAATCGTTTTATGTATTAATTTGATATATTCGATGTGTTGAACTCGCGAATCCGTATTTTACGTAAGTTCAGAGATCGAATTCGATAGTTATTCATATATGCACAGAACACACATCCCCGACCAGTGTTGTTTAACATCCAGCATAAGACCAGCTGCAAAATGAAAGTGCGCAATTTATTGTTAGTAAACGGCTAATAATCCGTATTATTTACCTACGTCTTTTGCAGGAGGTTTCGTCCAGTGGCCAACGTAAAGTGTGTGCTCAAGTTGCTCACATCAATGCACGGCTATGCTCATCTTTAAATTGGCTTTCGGTATGTGTGGTAAGATAATATCCTGGCCTAATTGCTGTCAACGTTCCACAGACCGGACGGCTAACCTGTGAGAAATTTTATGTTATGGATTTTAATAGATCATAAATTTGGTGATCCGAAAACCATAGAGCTGTGGTGGATAACAGACCACGCCCTACTGATTTGACTAAGGATAAACTGTCATTCAGCAGAATTCCTTGTGTAGGATAGTGTAAAATATAACCGGGAACATAACGACATTAAAGCTCATAGACTAACAAATTTAATTACGTCAAATGCGAATTGTTTCTAATGGTTAAACTAACGGAAAACCTATGGAAAATCGAAAGTATGGGATAAATTCCCAGCAGCATATTTCACCAATTTCTTACTTAGCAAAACCGTGACACCCACCTGTAGTTGAGTACTTGCTGACAGCATACACGAGGCCTCGTGTTGCTCATTCCATGGTACGAACACGACATGGATGCAATTAAGAAGACATAAATTAGAGCGACCAACATCTTAAGAGGGTTGTTTCACTACCCAATTAGCTCAGCTTGCAAGCCCTCGGATAACGCAACGGTGAATATCGTTGAAAGCGAGGAAACTCTTTTAGTTTCTGTTTAATACTGGCGAACAACAATCAGACCTGACGAGATCTGCTGCAACTCGGCCATGACATAAATCTTAGTAGTCATTAAACGTAAAGGGCCATGTGTAAAAGTCAGGGTGATTGCCCTCGATATATATATTGTAATCGGGTATCACTAACATGAGATTCCCTTCCAACTCATCTCATTTTGTTTTACATTAAGTCGTTTCAAACAATGACAACGTCACGCTATCACCTTTGCATTAAACAGTATATTCCATTCAGATGGGGAGACGAAATAGCGCAACGCAAACAGTGTGATTACTAGCCTCTTCTATAAGGTAAGGGGGAATAAAGCTGCAGTTGTTTTCCTCTAAATTGCACGCTGAATAAATTATAATACTTATATATCCCCTTTTTCTTATCATTAGTTAGCATGAGGTTCATAATCCTCCCTCCATAATACCATAGGACTTGCCAAGTAACAAATTGTACCGGTATAATTCATCGTTTAGTTTGCATTGCTCAGGCTGTAAATGCATAAAACTTACGTTGAGCTGACCTCCGGCGGTCATTCACTCTCCTTCGCACTGATTGGAACATGTATGGCGGTAAAACCTAGGTTGCATTTCATCAATTGTGTCAGCAATTTATGATGGTGTGTCCTCGTCTCCATGGACTAAAGGCATAACTGTTGGCCAGGAACCGTTAGCTGCTAGCGGCCATGGGTTCGAACCCGCAGAGTGCAGAGTGAATACACACAATTGACGGACCCCTATTAAGTGAAAAAATCGTCTGGTGCTTTGCCAAATTGGGGTTTAGATTATCTGGCTCGGGAGTAGTTGGAATGCAATAATGCAATTTCTCCTTAGCAACGCCAAATCAGTAAAGCTTGTAGTGATTCACTCTTAAGAATATTGCATGTTGCATGGCAGAACGTTACCTTGCCTTTACTACAAGAGCTCAACCTAACTGTAAATTAGTAGAGGAAGCAAGTATTTTACATCGAGTCGTTCAGAATTCGTTGTTGGTATGGATGCCATTTTATTAATAAATTTTTCTTTTGCCACAAACAATGTGCAACCTGTAGTTGATTACTGAACACAGATTAGCAAAATTAACTTGGATACTTTTAAAAAATCGTTGACACTACGAAATACTGAGTTCAGTGCCAAGTTAAGGAAATCAATTAACCACAATTTGACCACACCTCCTGCATTCCTTTATAATTCCTACATTTGGTTTACGTCCATTTGCTAAATGTACGCTTATTCCTATAATCAGCCGCCCGCGTGGGGCTCTCCTTCCTTAAATCCGATAATTGTCTCCAGTAAAATATTAAACTCCGAAGGGTGGTAACAAAAGTACTGTGATAGTTTGGATACGTATGTTCATTTTCATATACACAATAGTCTCCATTCTTTAGTTTGAAAGTAAGAAGCTTAATAGTGCGATTTCTCTTCGAAATATGTGAAAAAATTTAAGTTTAAATGATTAAAAGCATTGTTGCATTTAAGTGCGGAATCAGGGTCAGAATTTGAGTGTATTTTAATACCTGCAGCCTGTTTTTGTGATTTAAGACTGCATATATGCACTAGGTTAGTGAAATAGCAAATCGATTAATTAATTGTTACCAAGAGTGGAGTCAGTGACGGAAGAGCTCGGTTGAGACCCAGGAACATTGGTTGGTGACTTGAAACATAGCATTAAGATCGACTTGCGTATTTCAATGAAATTGATTGGTAAAATTAAACCTAAAGTATTTGCCAAATGTCTCGTAGTATTAATATTGCGTTTTATTTGGTATAAGCAGAAGTGATGAAAATTTTCCAAATACTCGAAATCTGATTTTTAAACCAAGCATTCTAAAACTGCCGCACAACCTGATGTGCACACAATCTGCCAACTCAGTTACCTAAACTGCATACCAGACCTAATTATATCGGATAAAAGGACAATGTAGGTACCGGCGTGTGACGACCTCTCTGGTCTAATACTTACACTCTTTTTATTCTGTTCCTATTGTATTGAGCAGCATGGGCTTGATGCCAGTAGACGGAGTGAAGTCATCAGGTGTTGGGGAATATAGGGTAGCCGACGTATCGCGTTCATACTGATTAGGCAAATTATGGAAAATTTATTTTAACCCCATACTTTTACTAAGCACTTTATATTCAAATGTTGACAACAATTCTGCGGTCGCTTCCAACCGCTAAACAGGTCATTAGCCTGATTAGCACCGGACGCAGTGGTAAGGTAGCATATCCCTCAAGAGTTTAGCGGCAAAACCAAGGGAAGCAAAAGCTAATATGAATCCTTCGAAGGAAACTATTATCGAATATTCTAATTACGTATAGCAATTATAAAATTTTTGAATATAAGCACTCAATATATATTCTCTATGTAGGAATCGCTAACTGAGCTGCGCAAGTTATGATGCGGATAAGGAAGTGATTTCCTTGAACTGCAGACCAAATTACAGCAACTAAGTTTTAATTTGCAATCTTGCATGAAAATTAAAGTTGCATGAATACCATCTACACTATGAAAAGTAATCTTTGATATATGTGGGTCAATTAGTTGCTGTGAGCACTTAACTTTATTAAACCACAGCATATGGTTGCATGACAACTTCAATGACAGTGAGGTTGTCGGATAGTGACGCCAATCATTGCCTTCATGATCATAAATATGCTGTCTACCCCGATGGAAAACATGACGTTATCGTAATTCGATGCATATCCAAACTTGGTTACCATTATTTAAGGTGGTAACATTGACATTCTGTGTCCTTAGGCAAACGACGCTTGAGTTAGTGACATTAAAGTGGAACAAACGGACTAAGTTCCCCTAATTGCTACGTCTTGATATTGTTTTCACACTTCAATATTCGAGCTAAGTAAACTTGGGTGGACACAGACACTAAGTCACGATATTTTAAACATGTGATTGGTAACCCACTGTTCTTAACCGCCTGGGAAGTTTTGAATTATCCAAAGATCTCAATGATTTTTATGCTTTATAGTTACAGTGAGCCGTAGAAACTGGTGTATCGCATCACAAAATCACTAATCGCGCAAATGGCCTATATTAGTCTTCGGTTGTATTCATACACCCGGGTTAAGGAGAAATGGGCTATTAATACTTCAAACTTCATTCTACAACGGTTTATTTTTTATGCTCAAATCTATTGCGTTCATTTGGTTGCCACGTTCAATTGAGACATTTAATTCAAATGGTCAATAGTGTTTTTCTGTCTAACGGAGCTGCTGGGATTGTTATTGACTCAAAACTACCAAACGATTTTGCAGACATTTAATTATAAGCACAAAATAAATATTAATCTATCAGTGATTCACTCAGAATCCAAACAGTGTGTATGTTTCTTGGAACCTTCAAACGCATTGCTGGTTTGGAATAATCTGCCATAGTAACCACAACAGCCGTTTCATAAATCGACACTTGTTGCTCTCTCCTATGTAACAGCGGAAACAAACGAGAATTCCCATGTCTGAAGACGTGCAAGTTATTTTTGCTTAACCATAACCGGCGCCGATGTTAACAAATATGAAGTAAATGAGACAGGCGCATTCCTATAAAGATACAGGAGGACACTGAACTAAGCATGATTTTAGCAAGATGGAAAATTGCATAGTATCTAACCGTGAAATGTCGTTTGCAAATTCAATTCTTCACTGTTATTAAACAATAAATCAATGTGCTGCTTACCATTGTTAAGACATCCGCATCAGGAAACCAGTTGTGAGTGAATTGTGGATTATTGGCAAGCACTCATTTTCTGAATGGATTTCGACTCAAAATCTTAATGCATTGAATTCAAGCCTGGTCAATTCGAACAGTGGGACCGTAAGTAAAGAATCAAGTGACCCATTGGTTACTGGGTTGTAGGTCCCAACAAGCCTCCCAGTAATTCAGGGTTCAATGTGTGCTATCTCGACATGACGGAACAAGCATGGTTGGAACGCGTAGTGAAGTGCCCTGCATTCGGGTGGGCCATAATCAATTTCAACTTACTTCATTAACTGCGGCCCCAGCGATCGAGTTAGCCAAAGTTCACCGCAATGGGAATCACGGTCCACATTGCGATTGCGAGTCGAAGTCCATTCACACAACGATTGCCTCAAAGCAAACCCCTAATCAGTTGTGATGGTATTTTGTTTCACCTTTGCAATTTTTCTATATGGCATGCAAATGCAGCAATGTAAACGCTCAACAGCAGTATATCCTTTTTAGCTCAAGTACACCGTATAGAGGCAGTTTGCAAGTTAGTTATTGTGTGTTTCTTTCCCCTTTGCGCTACCAAAGGAATTCATCTTTCAGTTTCAATGGCCTAGCCCTGTGTATCGGTTAGTTTATACTGCAGCCTAGCGGCGTTGTTAACCGATTGTGCTCATTCATGCATTTGTAAGCGCCTAAATCAGCACAGACTCTTCAGCACCTGAGGCAATGCAAGGAGAGTTGCAAAAAAATTAGCATGGCTGATGACGCTTGTAAAGGAAAGGATTTACAGGCTCTATGTAGTAGTATGAACCATAATTCATGACGGTAAAAAGGCACGTGCATGTCATTTCCCGTAGGATGGTTGGAGTAAAGATTAAAGATAGCATCGGAAAAATAAATCGTGATTTTAAGCGTCTACCGAATTAAATGCACTACTGCATAACGATAGTTTGAAGTGTGAATGGGATGTGCACATACGAAATAGTATAGAGAGCTGCTAAAGCTCAACAAATGCCTGAGAAAGAAAAATGGAAACGACAACGCTCACTCGTGTGTTGCTTCATTTGACAGATGTGGTATGGTAATCTAGTTTAGATACATCCAGGCTACTCACATGGACACTTCTGCTGTATCCTCACCGCCACATTGCAGACAGAGCCGTTAAGCACATGGTCAGTTTTGTGTTATTCCATTCACCAAGTGGAACGGACTATATCAAGTAACACAACTTGGAAAGCGTTGCATTTAAGCGCCTTTTAAATAGTGTTAATGTAGGAGCACGGGTAACGTGGGTCGGAAGGGGATTCCAGGCACGGGACACACGGAGGGAGAAAAGTTTCGTCGATAAGCAAGTCGACTGTAGTGCCAAGGCACTTTTAGCTAATGGCATCAGGTTGATATTTTGGCTCAGATGCAAGAGATTGCGAAATGAATGGCTTGGGATCGACAGTATTAAGCGAAGCATGATAAGGTCTCCTCGCTGACGTCGATATTCACCACTGTACAAACTCAGGGACCGCAGTCTGCGATTGTAGGTGAGATTGAACAACCATCTAACGAATTTGGTCTTTCTAGGTTGCTGAACTTCAAATGCACTGATGTCGCGCTTGCGCCACAAATGCCAGGCCTGAATCGCATATTCAACTTGGGGCCTCACCTAGGCGTTCAGCAGTTGCGGAATGATTGATGGCTCAAAATTTGTGAAACACTTCCGCAAGAGTCCAAGCTGTTGACTGGCTCTTTTTGAGGACTTTTCAGCCCGTCTCGTGCAGTCAAGTTCTTACTGCACGATCACCCAGAAGTCATTTTTTGGGAAGCTTGTTGTAACTGCTGGTCCCCAAGTCAATATGCTAATAAAAGCTTAGGGCAAGTACTTATGACATGGCACTTCGCGACGTTGAACTGGAGCCATTTATCGGATGACCTGGCAGTTGCCCTGTCGTGACCGCTCTGCAGTCCCATGTTATCATCCGCTGTCCTGATCCCTTTCCAAATTTTGTTATTGTCTGCAAATAGTAAGAAATTCGACTGCAGTAAACTGGCAAGATCGTTAATGAATATTAGGAATAAAAGTGACCCCAGTACCGATCCTTGTGGCTCCCGACACTGGACTTCAAGTTGGTCGGAAATGAAGTTGCGAACTCTCACATTTAGCTGACGTTGAGTGAGGAAGTTGCTCATCCAACCGACCACAGGTTCATCGATTCCATAGATTTGCAGGTGAAGGAGAAGGCGGTTGCCCAAACGAGAAGTTCTGGTAGACAACGTCGAATCCAACCCTGGCATAGGCAGACTTTATCCAGCTTGCTCAGGCTAGCAGCAAGTTTGTATTGTAGGATCGATTTCGGCGGAATCCGTGTTGCTGTGACACTAGGACATTGTTGCTCTAAGGATATCCCATGAGCGCTTCTGCAATTATTCGTTCCATTATTTTGGATAAAACTGGGAGGAGAGTGATTGGACTGTAGTTGGAGAAGTCTAAACTATTAACATTTTTGTAAATAGGTGTGACTACTCCATGTTTTCACATTGTAGAAATCTGCATTTCCTCAGAACAACTTTGAAAGAACCGTGCTTAGATTTCGGCATTTTCATGACTGCCGTCTGCTACACCTTCGTTGTGATGTCTTCTACGCCAAGCGCAACGACATTAGCCTTTTCGTCATATTGGCTGCCCTGAACAAAAGGTGGTTTAACCCTAGTGCTGATGCAAGCTGTGTCAAAAGCGGATGAAATACTCATTCACTCGGGTAACTATGGATGAAGGGTTGGCGCAGCACGTTGGCTGCATCTTGTGCGGGTTGCGCAAGACCATCTGTTGCACGTAATACAGGGATCTCAAGCAGCACTCTGCGTAGCTTGTTGGCGTGTCTACACAGCAACTTATGATTTGTACTAAATTTCACCGCTAAGTTCTGATGGTGTTGGACTTTGTCTTTGCGGATCAACTTGACGCAGTGGTTTCGTTGATTTGTAATATACCTCAGGTCAGTTTCCTTAGACAGATTTTGTAAGCGCGCAAATCTGAATCTCTTAAGGACATACATTTCTAATATGGCTCCTCAGGAACGCATTCACTTGCTTCGGGCGAAGGACCTTACTTTCTGACTCATTTGCCACTAGCTCAGTGCAATAGGTGACAAAAACTATCCAGGCAACATCGGGCGGCTTCTCTGCTAGGAAGGACCAGTCGGTTTCTTAAACGAGGTTGGACAGGATGTCGTTATGTAACGAAATAGATTTTGCCGTTTTTCTCACTAATGTACTCCGAGTGACAGATGTAACGAAAGTGCAAATTCGCGTGCCCGCTTCGGCCTTCTTGTGTATCTATGATCACGGTGTAGACCATTATTTCCTCGTAAGAGAGCACAAGATCCAAAACAGATGGTGTGTTACCCGTTCGGAATCGCGTGGCAGAGGTGACAAGGTTGTACAGAGGTACATCGGCGATCACCTCTTGAAAATCAGCCTTGAATTGGTCGCTGTGCGAAGCTAGAAATTCTATTGCTTGCTGGCTTAATTCACACACCCGAAAGACGTGACTGTGTGGTCGTGCCAGGACCCTTTTCATTGCAGAAGCTAGGCACTGAACCATTTCCAAGGTGGAAATTGTTGGGTGGTAATCTATTGCTAGTTAACACACATCACAAAGTATTAGGTGTCAACGACACCAAAGAGAATCGCTGAATTTCGATTTCGCTTCCTCTATGATATCAACATACAAGTCAGATTGATAATACAGAATCACTCTCCCTCCTCTGCTAGGTCGATCGCATCGTATGAAGTCATGCCGGGTAATGCATTCTCAGCATCCGTGTTCGTGTTCAGCCATGTTGCAGAGAAGATAACTAGGTCCTAAGGTGTGGAGACCTGACGAAAAGGAAGTTCGGTTAGCTTACTTAGAAGTCTTTGTGCATTGGTATACAACCTGGTGAAGGAATCGTTGATCAGATGCGTGTTTGAGTATGTTGTTTTTCAGGAAGGGTTTATGCCGACACTTGCAGGGTCGGCTGCCGTTCGGTTTTTGTGTGACCGATGACGCAGGCTCTAGGGCCAGTTCATGTTGCATAGAACACTCAACGCCCACAAGAGGGTGACCATCCTGTCTTCCTTCAGCTGCCGGTGTGTTTTGGCATTGTCTCCGTTTTGAGCCACACTATGACAGAATTGTTTTTGTAAGTTGCTTGCTTAGTGTTAATTTGTCTATCTATGGCCCGGCGACTATAGGCTTTTTACCTATTTCGGATGGCAGCATTTTACGCTTTTTGTGCTACATTTTGAGCACATGTTTCCCCATGAGTTAAGAGTGCATTGATACTAACATTACTCGGGAACCAAGGCCAATGAGAAGCAAAACATGAAAAGGCGCTGCACAAATTAACAGGTGTGATTGTGATCTCAGCAATGGCTTCACACTGGCGCAGATGCAAGAACCCAACCTTAGCGTTATACGAAATTCCGGTAGATACATCACATATCTCACGCTACATTGTGACTCACTGGTTAGGAAAAATGCTGCAGATTGCAAAGGCACCAGAATAAAAGTAAGCGGTCTTGTGGTTTGTGATTAAGATACTAAAGTATTAATGTGATTTGCAAGGGTGTACTACGGATAAGGAAAAGAATTCCTACACATGTTATTTGAACGTATTGAAGACCAGATAAAAACCATGAATATCCAGGTTCATCTATTGCCTGCCCATCGCGAACTAGTGGCAAGCGCGGTTATGCTTTTCATGTGTTGAAGTAGTATGACAAGATTACTCCGCAGATATGATAGCAGGATTTTACCTATGTTGTTATGAAGTGGAATATACCCTCGACGTTTACTAGACTTCAGGCTGTATAGTCCCTTAGGCTATAGTCCTACGCTTCTACCAGAATAGTTTTACTGGTGAGCACATTTCTGATGCGTTATCAAGTATGTTTTAAACAGCCGGGTAACTATAAAGAAATCCAGCAGCCAGAAACCTCTCTGCAGGATGTTTAAATGCCAAATGTGATTTATGGACGCAACTGCGTCGGCCACAAAAACCAGCTTTGTCGTTTACCAGCACGTGGAGATGATTCTTTTGAGAGGCGAGCATTGCGATAGTTGTTCATAGTAGGTACTCCTGAGTTTCATTGCTGTATGTCCGAGCAATTTCATTGGCCAAGTGATCATGTGAAAACGTAAGGGAGAAAATGTTGCAAATAAAGATAATAGTCGATATTCTTAATAACGCCTCGAGTGCATTCAAAACAGCTGGCTTCGCTAGTTGGCTGGTATCAATGCGCTCACAGCCTCGTCGTGGGCTTGCGGCAAAACGCATCCGCAGGTCAGCACATACAAGTGTGTGGTCGGTGTCCACACATGTACTCCAAATCGAGCGACAGTTCTGGACGTAGCCTCTCCATCGGTAACCTATCGCAATGTAATCGATTTGCGTCCATAGCTGGTTTGAGGCTGGTGGGCGCCAAGACACCCTCCGGGAAGTGCTGCGTCGGAAGTTACTGCTCGCAAGGAATAAGCGAACATCTTCAAACAAATGAAGTAACCGCTCACCGTTCTCATTATGGGAGCCTACACCATGTTGGCTGCCCAGATGTATTTCATCAATGGATAAATTTCCAACTTGAGCGTTCAGATCCCAACCAGCAAGACAGTGGCCGAGCTTCTTCTGTGGCGAAGGAGCTCGTTCAATTGGCGATAGAAGTCATCTTTTACCGAATCATCGCTGCAGTTTGTGGGTGTATAGGCAGCGATAACGAATAGTCCCACAATACTTCAAAGCCTTGTACGAGCCGGAGAATCGGTCCACACACAACCGGCTACTGATTGGAATCCAGTCAACCAGAGCAGCTTCATCCCGGGACTCAGGGCAACAGCAACATCGGCTTGGCCGGTGCTCAAAGTTTCATCGTCACCGGATAGGCGTAATGAGAATGTTCTGCTAATGTCACCTGAAATTGATCGTAAAGTGAGCACTGAGCTCGAGTCTTGCAGGCGGGTCTCCAATAAGCAGTAGATGTTGAGCAAGATGGTCTCTGATGCTCATGGAAGTGCTATCTTTTGACCGATCTGTAGCAATGTGCGTAAATTGAGGCGTGCCAATCTGAAGGATGATCGAGGGCTCCAAATGGAAGCCGATGAACTGTGCTTGGCCGCTTGCTTGGACATGGGCTTGTGGCCAGAGCAGGAATGACGCTCCGCGTTCACATGTGAGTTGAAAATAAAAGGTAGAAGCATATTAAACAAGATAGGGGAGGGCCTGATATTGAGGGGTTAAAAAGAGTGGGATAATAGTGCAGCTGTAACGATACGATAAGGGCGAAAATGGTAAGAGGGGAAATAAGAAGATGGTTAGTCTTGAGCAGTAGCATTTAAACCCCTATCCACCCTGCTCGATGCAGCAGATAGAGCAACGTTGATTATTCTATGCGGTAGTCAGAGCATCAAGAAACCGTTTGAAGAGAAATGCATAGTATTGCGTGGGCAGGTTACTGTCAGATTGACCAGGCCTAAACAGAAGAACGATTAGGGTCCTCAACCAAAGCCTTTGGTTCAAAATCCTGACCTCAGTGCAGCGGGTTTGGCGTTGGGCTACAAGGAGTCGGTTTTAAGGAATGAGGAGCCACCGCATTCCAACCCCCAATCTGGAGGAAAGGAGGCTGAGTTTGTCTAGCATCTAACTATTGCCCAAACTGGTGTGAGTGGCTCTGAAGGTGCAGAAAAACTATCCAGCATTGCTTAATTGATCTCTAAAACACCAAAACCATCGCCTCATTAAGATGGTACACATCGGTCTGGCGAGCGTTGTGCTTGAAAGGTCAAGTGAGTGGTCGAGGTGGTTGCGCGGTTCATGTGACGGGTTATGCAGAAGCATTGGCTATAATATCACAAGGAATGGTGAGTGACTGGAACCTGTTAACTGATTCTGGGCATAGCGCTGAACACAGATTGAGAGATAACAACTTCTTTCACAGCTCTGTTGAGAAACACTGGACCGGAATAAGCTTACGCTTTTTGGGCTGCCTCGAGAATTCCTTATCGAACGAAATCACACAGATGAGTGATCGACTCAATGTGATTGTGTTATCCGCTTGCGAGTAATCACGGATCCAAGTGAAAAAGGTTAATAATAGCACTGAGGCTAAAAATGGAAGATTTTTTTACCTGTCATGGATTAATATGTAGGGCTGCTAAATCCGGTTCGAATGAGTATACAGTAAAACGCTGCGAGAAAATGGAGAGAGGATAGATGGGATTAATCCGAATGAACTAGGAGAACGCACATCACGCGTGTGTAAAGCATCTTGACTGAGCAATGCAAATTTTAGCAAGTTACGTTTCGCCGTTTGACTTGTTGGCTGCTACCACAAGCAATTATTAATTGTGTTTGTTTCAAGAAATAATTATGGAACCGTTTTTATTTTGGCCAAGTCAACCGATATTTTAAGTAAAGTAATACAAAGGGAAGTGTTTAACTTGAAATGGATACTTGTGAAAATTTTCACGTTGCATGCCACTTTGCGTTATTGAATAGAAACAGGATCTGCCATCAGGTTTTCAAAGTTTTGAATAAGCTGCTAGGCCTAGGTTGCCCAATTGAAGGTATAGGAACAGTTGCAAATTATGCGTTATTGCTGACCTATAAAATGATGCGAAAAAACATAACTCTGACAAAATAGGCTGTGTCTACAATTTTATTATTACATTGAGTTTACGATATTTCATTTAAGTTACATTATCGCTTGCGGCTGACAAGAATTAAACATATTTGAGTTTTGTCAAAAATTGCCAACTATTTGCCATAATGAAATGTATAGCATTGCTACCGTAATCTTCCACTGTTTATGTCAAAATCAACAATGGCCTACAATTCTAACCAAATATATTATTAGAAGACTCTGTTTTGTTTATAAATTTTCAAATATCGATCATACAATTAGTGCATCACATCGCTTATCATTTCTTGAACATGCAAACAGTCTTGACATACATCTTCGTGTTCATGTAATTTTTATAATGTTCTTGCTCTACATAACATGTGCTGGCAATACCTACCGTATTGACACTGATTTACAGTACTGCCTGTTCTGTTCACGCACTACTGCAGGTTTCTTTTCATCCTGAATGCTTCACAATTCTAATGATTCAGAAATTGACACTGCAAAGATGAGTAACTACTGAGAAAATATGAACCTCGTCTTTGGTGTGTCAAAAATATCCCAACCACGGTAAACGTATAGTGGAAACACCGATATGTCTGCAACAGATTATCTAGGATGGAAATATCTGGAAACCTGTTAATAATATCAGTTCTGGCTTTATAAAGTAGTGGTAGTAATGGCCCAATTGCGCTTAATTTTAAGCTTTCGTTCATAGCCCTAAGGATGAACGTAGATAATCCACCAAGCCTAGGCATCCATTAGCCAAGCAAACTCGTTGGAAAAACAAATTTCTTGTTTCTTGTCGAAGCCAATAAACGGCGTAATGTAACCTTCACTCTCTAACGGTTCAATATTGCCGTACATTGAGCCATTTTTAGTGCATCTCAATTCACCTCAACTCTATAACGCTACAGTTGGATTGAAAACTAAGACTTATTTCTCGATTGTTGAACAGGATGGTCTTATGCGTATCGAATGGGTTATTCTAACAGGCATGTGTACTGAGAGTGAAATCTGCTTGTATGAAATAATATTTTTAGAAAACCATCTCTAGGTCAAGACAATTGCACCAGCATACT
Source organism: Dicrocoelium dendriticum (assembly GCA_944474145.2). NCBI lineage: Eukaryota > Metazoa > Platyhelminthes > Trematoda > Plagiorchiida > Dicrocoeliidae > Dicrocoelium > Dicrocoelium dendriticum. The sequence goes on from OX104066.1 coordinate 113,722,388, forward strand.
AGCAAAAGTCTAAAACGGTAAGTTCTATTGTATACGTGAAATAGACCCACTAGTGTTGCGTATCACACGAAATGTCGCAACGAAATTTGGTGCTGTTTATCTATATTCTTCTAGTGATCAAAGCATTTATCCTGACAAAGCAGTTGGGCTGGACAGTTGTGCATGAAGCAAACAAACACTATTAGCTTACTGACAAAAGTTAGAACATTTGGTTGCAGAAGATTCCATTTAGCTCCGGAAGACTAAAAACCAACAAATAAAAAATGAAGCTTTATTTGATGCAGGATCTAACTTTATCAACGTTTCGTTGTTGAAAACGGTTATATGCATCTATAGATACTTAAGAAAGTACTGTGTTAATCATCGTAGTTCTCTAAGTAATGTAGAAGGGATAATTTTGCGATGCTTTCTTCTACGAACAGTTCTTATACGATGGAAAATATTTTCGACAAATAGATGACGTTGCGATGACATCACGCTGAGGTCCGATGTTTGCAAATATTTACGCAAAGTTATAATCCGGGCTAATTCGTAACCTGATAATATACCTTGATTGGTACGAGTGCTACATATATGACACATTCTTCTTCATTTCTACATGCTAAATTATTTTAACAATATGCACGCGTAGATATTGTATGCCCATGCAACTGTGCAGGATGGTAAAGCGCCTTTCTGGGATGTTGTGCTTCGACGACGGAAAGGCGTACTGCTTGAATGAGGAAGAGGCCTAGTGTGCCCCAGGTTAAAGACATGTGGCCCGTTTGTCAAACTTGTCAAAGGAAGTATTTTGCGTTCCAATGATTATATGAATTTTCATGCGAAATGCGACCAAGTAGTTGTTTGCCAGGCCAAGTTAATAAGCTAAGCAAATGCCTTCTGGCACTGCGTGGAATGTATGTATATCCCACCGATAAAATGCGCGCTCCTATTGTCTCAGAAGTGCAAACAATTACTAGCGAAATTAGAGGAACTTGTGTCTGCCAAAATCACTGCAGTTGCAATAGGTATAGAGGACTGTGTAAACAAATACTCTCCAATATATGCTGCACCAATCCTGTGGAAAACGGCTGATAACAGCTTAAATAAAACGACACCAATAGCGCAGAAAATCAATTGCTACCCCAATATTGCAAGTGGCTTATATTTTTTTACTAATTCAGCTCTCAGTTTGATCGGAGTAACTTCTTCCGAGGCTTTGTCCAACCTCCAGATTAGGTGTATATCAAACGAGTAATCGCATAGCAGTGAAATTTGGATTACGTTGCTTCCAACAAGAACCGAAATTTTCAATCTGCAGTAGTGCCCGTTTGGTCTGAAAGTGAGGAGCGTAGCGGAATTCACCTTATGCAAGCACCACCGGTTACCTGCGGTGTATCACCTAGTATGTTAATCACCACCCGCAACATGTCGAAAATTACTAGGTAACACAAACTGTACTGAGCATATTGCGCTCCAAGTTTACAGATTCAAAGTCAACCCCAATTAGAGACAGGCACTTGTACGACAGCTATTAATGAGACGTCCTAGTAACTTAATCTGCGCGGTAATACGAAACACGCGGCGCCCAAAGTCTAAGAATTACGAGGATTCAAGAATTCTGCTCATTATACTGGACTCCATCACCGAAGTAGAATAAACATTTATATTCCCAGGTAGGCTCAGAAATAAACACTACTCCTATTAGTCACAGCTTAGAAGATCACAGGAAGAAATATTTAACCGGAAGCATTCTCATCCACGGCATTACTAAAAATGATGCATGCGATGAGCATGAGATAATAAATTATGATAGGGAACAGTGGTGCAATAATAGGTGGAACACTCACCAAGAATGACGAGCTAGCGTAGTCGGTTTCATGGTTACATCCAGTGCCGAACACAGAGGATATGGCACAGGAATGATGCCTATATTCCTGTAGTCAAAAGACGGCAGCATGGCTGCTGAATATCTGACGCATCTTGGGCTTTAAGCTGCTATCTGAGCTTCTTCTGGAGGCAGCGGGTTGATAGGCCCGCGAGAGATGAGATGTCACCCAAAGAACCAAACACAGTGAGAAGTATATTGGAAAAACGCACCAGATTTTGCTTCGGTTCACGCATAAATTCTCGATGAAGCCAGTGAAAAGACTACTTACGCTGAACGTAGAAGATTATATTTGTGCATTAGCGCGAAGCTGAGGCGTATAACTTCAAAGCAATCGCCAATAACCCGCAGCAAAAAAGCAAAGTAACCGGCCATCAACTGGTCAGCGAAGCTTACCGTATTAATTGCACAATCTCCGATCATTTTTGAAAGCGGACAAACTTTCATGGGTGTAACTAACGTCCAATGGTTCCTTAGTAATCTTACTGAATCTCAACTACCTCAGGTCGCGAATGCTTGGGGCATAGTACCCATTCCGGAAAGCTAGATACACCCAGAGTTGGCTGATTTTGATTTCTAAATAGCAAGGTATTCACTGATCCATAATGACTGTTCCAGCAGATGAGGTGGGGTGCTTCTCTACTAATGCAGAGACATGCAAAGTGTAAAGTTAGTGATCCGGAAAGTAATGTCACCGACTCATTCCGGAACGATCATCGGCTTAGACGCAACAACCCGTATTTTCTAACCGTCCGTTACAGTCCCAACATTCACTCCGCAAATGGATTCTAGCTTGATACCTATATTGAACAGGATAACACGCACTATGTACAGCCACATTCTCATCTCCGGTAACTTCATTGTACCCAATCTCGCGATATGGGCATCTCCCAAAGTACATTTCGAAACAGACATGCATGAAGTTGTCGCTAACACTCCATTTTACGATCATGTCACCACGCCCAGTAGATTCATGACAATAAACAAACCATCCGTATTGAACCTTGTGTTCATAAATTAACAGGTCTTGATCGATAAGTTATTGACGGATATTCCACTAAGTCTCAGCGACCATGTAGTACTTACGTTCAAATATGTTTGCCGTACAGAGCATCCATCCATAACATTGGAATTAACGCCTAAAGTCATATGCTATCACGCCCTGAAGTAATTCAACGAGGCATTTATTTAGGAGTTCTCGAACAACAGTTCCTTTCACAATGTTTGCACAAATTTCGTTAAAAGACTCAGTGACATGGTTAACAAGACATCGGAAACCAAGCCACTTCGTTCCACAAAACTGCCATCAGTCCTCCAAAGTCGGAGTCGAAAAAGCATTAAAATAAGGGAAACAGATTGGCATGCCAACACCGACTACTCCACCACAACCATTGAACCATCCCGGTCCTTGAGGACAAATAACATCAACAGTGCCTAGCCAAAATGTTGCTGAAAATCAAAATTACCGCATAGGTCTGGGAACAGCCGTCGTAAGCTTAAACATGGCATCCCTCATTTTCAAAAGTCTCAGGGTGTTCCTGCCACATACTCGTATACACTTTACCGACTTCAGGTTTTACAAAATCAGTTGTCTCCCCAGCGAGTTTACTAAGGAACTTACTGTCATTGTACGAGCATAGCTCTCCAGAAGCCGACAACATTCGCCCCAAATCAAAGAACGCTGCGGCTACAAAGCTGACCGATCCCCTGCCACAATTTCCTCAAACATGCTTCCATGAACAACAATTCCCCACAATTTGAAGCGTGGCATTTTTACCCCAATTTTAAAGGTAGTGGCCGTTCAGACCCTGCAAAATTTCACGCAGTGACTTTCATCCCTGTTGTATCAATGGCAATGGACTTGGTCGTCGCTGAGACTCTAATAGACCAGCTGTGAAAATGCTACGTTTTGGCACGGCTTCGATCAAAACTGGTCAAGCAGCGACAAACTGCAGATGGCAAGTGGAGGTTAAACGGTAGTGGCTGACGGTGGGGTCAGAGTCGAAGTCATCTACCTGGACTCCTTCAAAGCTACCGACCGTATGGATCACCGCATCTAACTTCACATGTTACAAAATTGTAAAATCGGAGAGGTTGTTCCTTTCTATACTGCCGAGTTACTCAACATGGGATTTCTAGTGCATGCCAGAGAATCACACTCTAACCCGATTGAAGTGGTATGTGTGTTCCATAGGGCTCGGTGCAGGGACCGCGCCTAATATTTGTATGTATCAGTGAACTACTAATATTTCTGTCCGCCAACTTCCTACTATTCGCCCATGATATCAAGCTATGGTGACCGATTAACAACAATGGGAGCACGATTTGCTCCAATAAGACTTGGATTGTCTTCCTGAGTAGAGAAAGTGAAACCTACTCCAGTTTAACACAGCTAACTGCATGTTGCTATACCTGTGACATTTTCTGCTTGGCGCTTATAAGTTTGGAGAGCTTACACTGCAGTAGGCCTTTCCTGAGATTGACCGGATACTCGAAACAAGCATAGAAGGCATCTAGAAACGGTAATAAACATTTTGGTCTCCTTCGCATAACGTTCGGTCTGTTCGACCCCTCAATCTCCCCATAAATGCTTAACGTCTACGTGCGACAATATGTGGAGTAATCCACCCAAGTGCGGCATCCGTAGCATAAACAGGAGCTCGTTGTTCTTCGGACTAATCAACGAAGGGGCAACTACGAACTTTAGAGATCTATTAAAGCAAACAAATCGGCTTAGCTTGAAGTCCGTAGATAAGAACAGCAGTCGATACGGCGTTTATGGGGGAAGTCATAAGGGTTTAGCTTCTTCTGAATATGCCAAGCCACATTTGACGCCGGCTGCTGGAACTGGCCCACGACACAAATAGTACAATAGAGTTGGCTGGAATGCCGTAGAATTTCCTTCTCCCAGTGAGCGTGTTAGCCGCGGAAATTTCCCACATTCCTGTTGTCACTGCTCCCATGCTAAAAGCTTCTTTATGTGCTTTCCTCTAGTATTTCATGTTATATTTGTGTTATCCAAGGGTTTACATAACGCAAATAACAGGTGCGCTTCCGAAATCCAAAACAATGTTCTTACGGATTTATACTTTTATCACGCGTGTCCATGGTGAGTCCAGCAAGTCATTTTCAAGTTACCGCGGGTTTATATTTTTTTAAAAAGTGCCATCCCACATGATTTGTTAAGCAGTCTTTTAACAGTAATACATTATTTTCTATTGTTCCAATGTATTTCTTCCTTTTAGTAGCCGTGAAATACAATCTAAATTTAGTACATCGCCTATACTACCGGGCTACATATATTTTTAGCTCAGGGAGGATGAAAACTGAAAAGAACTTCATACTCAAAAAGCTGGAAAGCAGCGTTTACACAACATATTTTATAAAAAAGCATTCCTTTCACTGGGCTTTTTCTAATGCAAAATTGTTGTAAGAAAAGTGTGCGTTTTCCTCAAAGTACCATTGATCGGGGCACACAGTACGAGCATTTGAGTAGAATATAGTCCCGCGCTGAAACGAACGCCCCGGGCCGTTAGAGTATGCATTTTTCCGTCCCACGTGTAACCCACCGCGTGAAAGCTAGAGTTCCAACAAAGTCCGGATCATATATTCTATGTCCATTTATGTGATGTGGTGCAATACACCCGTAACACACAGTCACATGCCTGTCAAAGCGGATAGCGAAGCACTGCCCATAATCATTATAATGAGGAAAGAAAAGGAACGTCCGCAAAAACCTGGGAGTGGGTGAACATAAATACAAACAAAATATGGTAGGAAAATTCTATAGGTTGCAGCAAATGGTTGCCCCCAAAGGACCATGAAAGTGCTACAGACCACCACAGAAGCAAGTGTGTTCAAGCAACCATCGCCGGAACTGTGTAAACTGAGTGTATTGTGAAACGATTCACCATACCGTGTCCATAGCTTGGTCAGCTGCCCAGCCATAGAATGGTAGTTGGTTTAAATTGGCATGGATTACCACCGTTACTTCTGTGAAAGCACACATGACTAGTCAGGAAATCGTAAGTAATAACTCATTCCACTGAATATGCACCTCATAATTGTGCTTGCCTAAAAAGATTTATCAAAACGAAAGGCCTTCGCAATTCCCGTTTTGAATCCTAAATCTTGATTCCTTTCAATCTACTGTTAGTACTAAATTAATAAGGACTAGTTATCTCCTGATGCACGAAACTGTCTCTGTAGCGACACAGGTATATTTGTGTCGAAGTATGCATGCTGTTGCATGGGTGACGTGGATAGGTGGAATATGAGAGTATGCTTTTCATCTAGAAATTTCTGGTGGATGCTTGAGGCGAATGCCTGATTTTGAAAACGTTGATGTTTAGATGTTGCTGGGCCCCTCTTGAAATACCACATGGAGGGATTTTGCCCATGTGAATATTGTGATTATAGTATTTAAATCAAGGGAAATGGAAGGTTGCGCCAAATGTTGCCACATTGTCAGGTGATGTGAGTGACATTGGTTGTTTACTCCACAGAGAGTTATATGTGACTAGGCTAAACGTAGAGCTAACGTCCGTTCTAGCCTTCGGTATAAAATTTTTATTGCAATAAGATCGAGTTAACCAAGTTGATAATTCAAGTGTAGGCAGGTTGGAATAGGTTTTGTGTGTACGACAGCGACGTCCAAAATTTTTTCAAAGAGGGTCACATTTTACGATGTAAAAAATGTCGAGTCTTATTCAGTCTAATATTAGCATAATAACAAAAGTTATATATGTACGCAAGAAGTCCAAGTGTGAATTTATTATTCAATGATGAGGCCGCGGGTCAGTTGAATTGTTAACCTTGACCAACTTTGGCCCGCAGGCCGGACTTTGGGCACCCCTGATGTAGGACGTGAAAAAGCAGCAACGAGTTGTGTTTCGAAGGTAAAAGTTCGTCACATCTAGACTCATTCAGACAGCCGTCACAGGCCCGAAAATTCCCGTAAGCGCGATACATCCTTGTGTTTCTATCGTCCAATCAAAAGTGCTTCGAGTTGAAGTTCATCGCAACGTTCTCGATAACGAATGCCAGAGTGTTGACCAATCGGTTGTTGTCTTTTAAGCTGGATTGCCAACTTTCTATTTCAACGTCACTTAGTAGTCAGAGTTCAGAGCTCTTTATCGGACCCCATACAAGTCGAGGGTGGTGTGCCGCAAAGCCCAGTTATAGGTCCACTTTTCTTTTTGTGTTAATAATCATCTTAAACAGCGAATCGCTTCAAACTTCCCAATGTTTGCCGAAGATATCAAGCTCTGGCGCAGGATGCAGGCGAACACCGACCAGCATCTACTTCATAGTGACCTAGATACGTTTTATCAATGGTCAACTCAAGATCTTCCTGCATTTCAACGTCAGTAAATGCAAGGTACTTTCCATCTGACATCAGGGCAGCTATTCATACCGGCTCGGAACAAATATACTACAACGATCAACTCTCGAACGTGACTTGGGTGTCCTTGTTCAAGATGTTTGAGTTGCTTCAGACAATCCGGAATGGCCTCGAAGACTAGGAACCAACAAGTCTGGCTGTTGCGACGGGCATTTGGACAAATAAACAGCTCAATATTTTGACAAATTATCAGTGCGTATGTTTGCTGCCATCTCGGATAGGCAATTCGCGTTTGGCATCAATGGCCGTAACACGACCTTAATGCACTGGAGCAGCAACGACGCCGGGCATCTATGAACGTAATTGGAATGCGCAATCAATTATACCATGTGTGGCTGCAACGATTGGGGGTATTCAGTGGAAACTATCTCAGAATACGCGGCTACCTGATCAGACATATTTGATTCGGCGAGACTCACATCATGTGTGTCACCATTTACTTCGACTCAGCAGCAACACCACCCTGAGGAGACACACACTGAAACTCGCTGTAGAGTATAGCCTCCTCGAGTGCGGCAGAAATTCCTTTTCCTTTCGTGCCTGTTACCCTTGGAATGCTCTCCAAGAATCGGTGAAATCTGCACCGAAAGTAACAGTATTAAAAACGATTAGATGACAATTATCTACTTATACTTTGTCACTTAGCACAACGTCTCCATCCTACACCTGGAGTTTACCGTGAAATTATTTGACGTTAACTGCGGGCGCTGTGAATCTAAGCAAATCACATAACTATGGCAGAGCAAGCGATAAGTCCTTATTTTCAAATGTAACGTACTAACAGTTTTACTATCATTCTACTCATTATTGTTATGCCGATATACCTAATGACGATCCAGCGGTACTTGTAATGCTACGCTTCTTAACCCGTATAAATTCATTGTTCATAGTTAAATGTCCAATTAGGATGGGAATAAAAATATTTTTATTATAATGCATCAGGGGAGGCAGAATCAGAGTAAAGAAATCTTTTCGGTAATTCTCATCGTACTCAGACATTACTTGATGAGAAGAAAGTGCTAAATGTGCCAGATTGGGCTGCGTATTGAACAGAATGTTTAATTTCACGGGTACAAATCAATAAATCGCGGGGTCATTGGAAGTGACAAGTATGTAGAGTGGAAATCATAGCCGAAGTTGTAGGCAACGGTAGAAGTAAAGGACGTACAAACTGTTTTTGTACACACAATTCTGGCTTGAGGTGGCGGATGTAGATAGCTTCCGCAACAGACAGAAGATGCATCCGGAATCCGCGCGTACAAAGTTCAGGAGCAGTATAGATGACTCTGAAATCATTTTCCGTCCCTGCGTGACTGCATCTAATTTTACTCACTTTCAGTTATGGCACTCTAACCTTCTGTGGTTTGTAGATTGCACAACAAAAGTTGTATCACCTATAAGGAAAGATTTTCCACCGCATTTAATGAGAAGTCTCAGGTTTATTTAGAAAAACACAGAAGATTTGCGATAAGACGTAACCCAAATGTACTAGTTTGTTGAAAAGAAAAGTGGAGAAACCGCTCGCTAGTTTTCTTGTGTACGGAACACACAAGCAGTGACAAGTAGTGGTCGGAATGGTTTCTATTAATCATAATTTCTAACGTTTCTTAAATGTCTTTTTAGGAATCTATTCAATTGCGGATTAAATCCTTTTAAACGGTACAGATTTGCAATTGGATTCCTCTCTGAATGATATCTAGAGTTCTTTTGCACTCTTGTCCCTAGCTGCAGCTCTAGCTAAATCAGGTAGAATCTGTCATTCCATACTTTGTTACCTCCGTATATCCTTCCTACATCGGGCTCATTCTTTTCATAAAGCAGGATTATGTACACGCGTTTACCAATGATATGCTCCAGATCATTATTAATGTGGTGTTTCGTAGAATCTAATACTGCAGTAGCCAAATTCCCCGCTTGCTAGACAGCAGGGTTAACGTTCAGAAACTGGGTATCAGACTTTAGAGAAAACCTCTATTTTAATTGTACAACATTACTGTTTCCGTAGGGAAGGCAACTGTACCCAGCTGTAGGTTAGCACCTTAGAAGACCGCATGTACTTGGAAATATTTCCAGCATCCTTTTAAAAGCGGCAATGTTGAATAAACCTCACTAGGTATTTGAGTGTACCTCCTCATCAGATGTGTACATATTTGGTTTATGCGCTTAAAATCCAGCTGTGTGGCGAATGAAAACAAACAGACTAAAAGGGAACTCGTTGGTCATGTGTTAATTCCATGATTTGTCTTGCAGACGATAAATTACCTTAACAGGTTAGAAGGCTTATCTGCTAGTCACAACTAACTATAATTTATTTATGTGTATGAATGTATGAGGCGAGTGGTAGAGTAGCCGACAGAGCATAATTAAATGCTGACAGATCAAGCTGTTTTCCGCCTGATTAAGTTGCATCAAGCACCCTATATTAATTAAGTTCTTTTGATTGTTGTTGAGTATTATATTCTACCATCAATGTGCGGAACTTTCACTTCATTGGACGCCATCGGAATGCTTCGGCGAAAATTGTCTGGGGCACTTGATGTTCGGGTTTTGGAGCACCTACCTTATCCCTTGGATTGTGACACGCAATCTCAATCAATGGGACTGTCACCGAAATGGAATGTCTCAATGTGGCTCTCCCCCACGCCTGCATGCCAGTGCAGAGAGACACACCAAAACCCTCCTTGTCTGGGACATTATTTCAAATTCGGAAACATATGGTTCTTGCAACAGACCTTTGATGTGATAAACGTGCATGCTCTTTGGAAGCCTCGGGTCGTTACCCCTGTCTGCGAGGATAACCTTCATAATGATCCAGTGATTCATCCGCGGCAACTATTCCCTGGGTTCTTATACGATTGATAGAGGTAATTATTTCCTAGGTAATTATGTACTTGCCATATAGTTGTATAAACAGTGCCTGGAACAACACTTGCTTCGTCTGAACTGGACACGCACAACGAGTCCTACGGTGCGCACCACAAGCGTGAGGAAAAATGTCCACGAGTGTGTAGGGATCAATGCTACACATCCGGATTACCTCTTAGATCGTCACACGATAATTCACAACATTCTGAGCTGTGGAGTCGGCGACGTAATAGTTCAATAGTTCAATAGTGCATGATGGGATAAAAAGCATTGGCTTTACAAGACCCATAGGATGGTAAATGCAAAATAAATAAAAATCATTAGATTCCGACATGGAACTGAAATGCCAATAGTCTAAACCTAGTACATCACACCACAATGTGTTGTTTGTCACTCAGATGAATGTCTAACAATTGTTTGAAGGCTGTAATGTTCGGCGCGTTTACCACATGCGTTGGCAAGTCATTCCATTGTGAACAGATTCTAAGAGAGGAAAAATATTTTCTACAGTCTAATCGGGAGTGTTGGATTATCAGCTTGAGGTTATGACCTCTCGATCGCTTATATGAGGCTAGGGTGAGCAGCGATTTGCACGGGTGATGGCTCTCCGTTAATATCCGGTATGCGAGAATGAGATCTCCGCGTAGTCGTCGGTATTCGGAGGAAAACATTCCGATTAAAGTGAGACGCACTTCATAATTTAAACCAGATAATCCACGTGTTGCCATCGTAGCTCTTCGTTGGGGCTGCTCTAAGAGATGAATGTCCCGTTTTAACCATGGGCACCAAGCCTGGACGGCAAATTCGACGTGGGGACGGATATAGGAGTTGACAAGCATGGGGACCAACCGTCGTTCAAAAACACCAAAAGCTCGCCTCACAAGTCTCAGATTCATGTTCGCCACGTTTGCTGCTTTCGAACATTGGAGCGAATTCCCCAGACTTTATTGCACAATGATACCTAAGTCTTTTTCTGTGGTCACGCGCCATTAAACGTACTGCCCCAAGAGGTCCGTGTTGGCAAGATTGCTGCGCAATGACAGTATTTGACACTTGGCAGGATCCAGGGAGAGGTGGCTTATATCTGCCCATTTGTTGATTCGATCCAAGTCATTCTGGAGGAGGGCACAGTCTGATGTTGAGCGAATAACTCTCCGTATTTTTGCGTTATTTGCAAAAATTTGCATCGACGATTGAATGGTATCCGGGAGGTCGTTAATGTAGACCAGAAAAAGGATGGGACCAAGGACGGACCCTTGAGGAACACCGCTGGAGATGCAGAGAGTTTCCGAGAGAGCATTGGCGATTCTGACCTTGATCGTTCTGTCATGCAAATATGCTGCTAGCCAGGTGAGTAAGGAACCATGGATACCGTAGGCACGAAGCTTTTGAAGCAGAGCTAAGTGATTGACTCTGTCGAATGCCTTCGCAAAGTCTAGGTAAATCACATCAAGTGGGCATCCTTCATCAAGCGCTTTGGTGCATGAATCCCGAGCAAGAAGCAGATTTGTGAGGCAAACGTGCAGACCAATCGGCCACCAGCCGACGTAGTTCAGAGCTGACTAGGTAACATTTTCAACGGTATTTGAATTTCAGTGTTTACCGTACCATCTACGACACAGTTGGTTTCCTATTCGCTCTAATAAACTGCTCGTCACTCAGGCCACTTCCATCCCAGGTATTTTAAAATTTCTTGAGGGCTAATTGCCGCCACACTTTCAATCCAATGCCGTCCATGTATACACGCGAGGCGTTATTAAGAAAGTGGATTACTAAATTTTGCAACTTATTCTCCCTTAGGTTTTTGCATGATCAGTTGGTAACTAGGAATTTTTCAGTTATACAGCAATGAAACTCAGAAGTGGCTACCAGTTTTGTTCCACCTTCATTACCAACTTACCTAAAATTCTGAGGGAATAAACTGCTGTTTTCATATCTACGGAGAAAGCTTGCTGTACTAGTTCAACAAATGAAAATCCTAACCACGCTTGCCACCAATTCGCAAAGTGCAGGCAATAACTAAACCTGGATGTTCATTGCTTTTATCTGGTCTTCAATACCTTCAACTAAAATGTTGAGGAATTCTTTTCCTAATCCGTAGAACACCCCTGCAAATCGCATTAATACTATGGTACCTTAACCTCAAATCAAAAGTCAGCTAAATTTTATTCCGGTGTCTTTGCAAGCTGTGGGCATTTTTCTTAACCATTGAGTTACGATGCAGCGTGGGATATATGATGTCACTACCGGATTTCAAATGTTACTCAGTTTGAGTTAATACATTTGTGCTAGTGTGAAGCCGTTGTTAAGATCAGAATCACGCCCGTTAATTCGTGCATTGTGTTTGTATGCTTTGCTCCTCGTTGGCTGTGGTTCCCCAGTGATGTTAGTATCATTGCACTCTGAACTGATGGCGAAACATGTGCTCAAAAGGTGGCACAAAAAGAGTAAAATGTTGACATTCAAAATACGTATGAAGCCGATAGTCACCGGGCCAAAGATAGACAACGCGACACTGAGCAAGCAACGTACAAATACAATTCTGCCACCGTGTAGCTCTGAACGGATACACACCGGCAGTTGAAGGAAGACAGATTGATCACCCTCTTGTGGAAACTGATAGTTTTATGCAACAACCTGAACGGACCCTAGAGACTGCGTCGTCTGTCATACAAAAACCGACCGGCAGCCGACCCTGCAAGCGTCGGCATAGACCCTCACCGAAAAATAGCATACACAAACGAGCTTCTGATTCAGGGTAATCTTACCTACTTGTATACCATTGCACAGACTTCTAAGTAATCTAACCGAACTTCGTTTTCGTCAGGTCTCCACGCCTTAGGACCTAGTTATCTTCTCTGAAAAGTAGCTGAACACGATCACGGATCCTGAGATTGTATTACCCGGTATGACTACGATACGAAACAAATCGAATTAGCAGAGGGCATGTTCCTGTATCATTAATCCGACCTGAATGTGTTTATCATTGAGGACCCGAAAACAAAAGTCTTCGATTCATTTTGGTGTCTTTTACAACTAAGACGTCGTGATGAGATTTTACTAGCATTAGGTTCCCGCACAACAATTTCCATCTTGGAAATGGTTCAGTGCCTAGCTTCTGCAATAAAACGGGTCCTGGCACGACCACACAGCCACGTTTTTTGGGTGTGAGGATTAAAAGTGCACACAGTTAAAGTTGCAGCATCACACAGCGAAAGTCCACTGCTGGTTTGCTGTGTTTGTCGATGTACCTCTGTACAACCATGTCACCTCTCCCAGGCTCAATGGTTTAACGGTGTATGATGAGATAAAAAGAATAAATTTACAAGACCCCCAGAATGGATATGAAAAAGCAAATTAAATTAAAATGTTCCAATGTGGTGCGTGAAGTATTAGTGGTTAACTCCTTGCAGTTTAGCGAAGTGCTGTATATCGTTTATCACTAAGAGGAAAGTCTATGAGTCTTTCAAATGTCGTCATGTCTGGTGCGTTCAAGTCATATTTTGGTAAAGCATTCCAGTGAGAACAGATTCTAAGTGAGTAAAAATACTTTCTGCAATTCAGACGGGAGTGTTGCGTCATTAGTTCCAGGTGGCTGCCTCGGTTTTGTTTGTAAGGGGCTAGAGTCAACAGTGATGTATATGGATGCACGCTTTCAGTTAGTTTCCTGTATGTGAGAGTAAGATCTCTGCGGAGCCGTCGGTATTCTAATGAGAACACACCAAGTACACGAAGACCGGATACTCCAGACGTTGCCTTTGTGGTCCTATTTTGGGGCTCTTCCAATAGGCAAATGTCTCGTTTTAACCATGGACACCAGGCCTGAATTGCATATTCAAAATGAGGTCGAATGTAGGCGTTAATCAGCAATGGTACTAGCAGTCGCTTAAAAGTGCCGAGAGCTCGTCTCAAAAGGCTCAAGTTCAAGTTCGCCACACTTGCTGCTTTGGAACATTGGAGCGAATTTCCAATACTCTCTTGCACGATTATACCTAGGTCGCGTTCACTAGTCACGTGTTGCATGACGTGTTGCCACAAAAGTTATGTGTTGACGAAGTCGCTGCGTACCGTCAGCAGGTGGCACTTTGCAGGGTTCAGTGGGAGCTGGTTCCTTCCTGCCCATACGTTAATCCGGGTCAGATCTTCCTGGAGGTAGGATGCTGAGCGAATTGCTGTTCATATTTTAGCATCGTCTGCAAATATTTGCATCGGTGATAGAATGTCTGCTGGAAGGTCATTAATGTGGACTAAAAACAGTAGCGGGCCGAAGACGGATCCTTGTGGTACACCACTGGAGACGCATAGGCTTACAGAGTGAGTGTCGGCTACTCTTACCTTGATTGCTCTGTCGTGTAAATAGTCTTCTAACCAGGAAAGCAAGGAAAGATTGATACCATAGACAGCAAGCTTTTGGAGGACAAAGAAGTGATTGACCCTGTCGAATGCTCTATAAAAATCCAGGTATATCACATCTATGGGCACTCCTTCGTCAGCCGCCTTGGTCCATAAGTCCCGAGTAATCAGTAAATTGATGAAACAAGATCGTCTGCGTCTGAAACCATGTTGGGCATTAGAAATTATCTGTTGACTTTCAAAGTATCGCATCAGTCCATCTGCGATTACGGATTCCAGCACTTTTGATAAAACAGGAAGGAGAGTAATAGGTCGGTAATCAGCAGGATTCGATCGCTTACCTCCTTTGTATATTGGAGTGATAATTCCATTTTCCACTCAGACGGGAATGTGCGGGAGTTAAGCAGACCCTGGAAAAGTTGCAGGTGATGCTGCTATGGTGGGAGCAAGGTTTTTCAGTACTTCTGGGCAGATCATATCAATTTCAGGGGCACTGTACTTTCGGAAAGACTGTAATTTGCTTGCAACAGCTGCTGGAGTATAGTTGACGCTGGATAAGCCAACGATATTGGTTGGGAGTTGATAGGGCGAAGGTTCCATGATATTTGTAGCTACCGAGCCAAACTGCAAGAGTAGAGCGTTCGCGGCAACCACAGCAGTAGTTGTTGGGCCACTGGCCGTCCTGAGTGGTGGTATTCCGGGCTTAACCTTTCATTTGCCATTCACAAATCTGTAAAGTAGTTTTTATGTATTTCGTAAATTGCAGCACCATATTCTCCTGCCATCCGTACATATCGACTCTAATGAGTGACGTGCAGTAGTTGCTGATGACTTTGTAATTCTGCCATGTGATATTACATGGGCTTAGAAAATGCTGCCTCCATATTTCATCTCTTCTGTTGATCCATTTACGTGTTCTTATCGGGATCCATGTATTGGTCTGGCGCGATGCTCGTAATGGTACAACCTTCGATGCTGATTATGTGACCCAGTTAATTTTGTCTTTCAGTTCATTCCACGCGTGATTCACTGAGCGGTGCGTCTGTAGGTCCCAGTCAACGGTTACTGCTAAGCTGCGCAGCTTATTATAGTCCGTAATAGTTTGTTGAGTCTCTCTTTCTTTAGCAACAATACTGGCATGACACACATAACCAAATGTTAGGACTGTATGGTCGCTACGGCTCAGTGGAGGATCATATGCAAATGACTCAATCATCAACTTTTCATTAGTCAGGATTAAGTCCAGGATTGATGGCTTGTTTGAACCGCGATGTCTGGTTGGTCGATGCACATAGTTATACAAAACTGCCATATCCATGAATTCGAGGAGTTTCCATTTAAATGATGGCCCATTAGGGGATACTGATGCTATTAAAGGAACATCAAAGTCACCCATTATAATATAGTGAGAGTACTTTTGCGAAACAGCATAGCGGAGGGCGTTTAACAGAAGGTTATCGATGTCTGCTGATGAGTTCGGAGGTCTATAAATAACTGCTAAGAGGCAAGCATCACTCTTCTTCTGTGAACCAACATCTCGATCTGCTAGGTGCAGTCGGCAAATTAGTGCGTCGGGAATAACGAGGGAATATTTAGCAAGATCCTCACATTTCAAATAATCTCGATAGTAGAGAGCAATACTGCCATCGCGAGATGGACGATCATTTCGAATGACTGACAGCTCACTGAGTTCAATCTCTGGATCAAGTATGTCGTTTGAGAGCCAAGTTTCAGTAACTGCTATGAGATCCCAAGTTGTTGTTTCATGTCGATGGCGCAGCTCCGAGAGTTTAGAATACAACCCCTGAACGTTGGTGTAGCAGCGTTGTATTTTGTTGACGCATCAGGAGCTCGGTTCGCTGTGAGTGACCGGCACAAATAATGCCAGTCTGCTGGTTTCTGAAACGGTTGTTTGCACAGTTGGCTGGTTTGAGATAGGTACAATTGAGGCTGGCTCATCTGTATCTGAGGTCTGTACCAATTGAAGGAATGGTCTTAACCGTACTTCTGGTGGCCCAAGTTCCCTGTTGTCATGCCATGCTTGGATTGCCACTGATACCATTTCGGGCGCAGCCAAGGTAACTTTCAAAATTCGTGGCTCGCTACCTTGGTAGTTTGTGGAAGCAATTAGACGGGTGACGTCAAAAGCCACGACATTCTTCATGTCGTATAGTTCTGCGATGTACATCCATTCTTCAATGTCGTGCTTCTGTCGTTCACCGCTATCGTCATGCTTCAATTCTGGAACACCATGAACCAATACCACTTTCTTCATCTCATTTTGACGTGACGAACTAGGGTTGGATTTATGCTTCTGTCTTTCTGCCCATGGCCTGTCAGGAATAATGCGGGCACTGACAGAAGAGTTAACTAGCATGTGGCTTGTTAACAGAACATCTTCCAGGTCGCGCGTGATGCCAAACATTACTCGCAGTAACCGAGGTTCCCCTACGTGTGGAGATGATGGATTTCGTGAAAGACGTGTAACACTAGTTGGGAGAAATTTCAGCCCGAGTGCGCAGGTTATTTCAGCCCAGCGGTTTTGCACCTCGGCTTGTCTACCTTATAGCGATTCACTAGTGGGTTCTGGGAAGTTTGAACATATTACTGTCATAGTCTTTTGGTTGCGTAGTAATTGTTTGTTCTGCAGTTCCTTGTGAGGGTAGGTTTGTCGACTAGTGGTGTCTGGCTTGTCTTCCGTGGGCGATAGGCCAAGGCTACAGCAAGAATTTTTACGTGCAACGCCGTTAGTTGCATTATCTGTAGGGGTCAATTGTTGTTGCCCAGCTACTGACGGTGAGCGTGCAATTTGTGCGTAACTATGCATGCATTGGCGCATTACGTGAGACTTGGGATACACCTCAAGCGGCCTGTTTTCACTGCTGTTTTCATTAACGGTGTTTGCCTTTCGCTGGACTGGGTAGCATTATTGCTAGAGAGCTTTTGCTTTTAATAGATCGGGGATTCGGGCCACGTAATGCACTAATCAGCAACTCCAGTTCTGAGATTTTCCCTCCCAATACCGCGATCAGTTCCTTTTGATATGCAGACGTAACAGCCAAGGCTTCACACCTTGTCGTAAGCGTCTGAACAATCTTAATTGTCAGACTATCTGGACATAAGCCACAAAATTACAAGCTATCTGTCGATACGCTGTTAGCTCCGTTTAATGTAATGTTCACATTTGTTGCGTATGAATTGGCACAGAACGAACACGTGATTTTCGAGCGGATTTCAGTTCCCCGCTTGTCTGAGCTATGGTTGACCTTAGGTTTGTTGCTCACTGGATTCCCAGGTGGCAAACTTCTCCGGCCCATGGATCAGTGGTCGGTATGCACTTTTAGGTTGCGTTGGTCACGCCGTTTGGGCTGCCTGTTGTCTGCTCCGGTCAGCGGCTTTGATGGTGGTGCGTCACTAGGCCCAAGGGTAGTCAAAATCACACAGCTTTTGCAGTGAAATGTACGTAAAAATATGGTGGTTAGGTGAGATGACAAAATGCTTGTACCTATGGTATACCGTGGTGCAGTGTCCTAACTCATATATTGTCTGACAGCCTTAAAGGAGATCTGTCGAATGGTATCCCAAAGGTACTGATGAAACTCAAATAAGCAAAGTTACTCAAGTTGACCTTAGTGACTAGACTCCAGAAGATTTTGTTTGTGGTGTATCAGCGTGTCATTGGACTTAATTCAAAATCATAGACGCCGTTGGATAGAGCTCAGTGATCCAAATGGATTACGCGTACTTCCGAAGACGTGGCACAATAATGTGAAGGGATGCGTCCACATTAACACAGAGCACAGGATTGCAAGATTAGCACGCACAAGCTGCCAAGATCATCCGGATGGTCATTCCGAACGCGTGACACACCATCTGTTTTAAACCATTTGCTCTCCAACAGGTCGACAGCATGACCATAGATGCACCATTTGGCCGAAGCGGTCACGCGATGTTGCTTTTTCGTTACATCTGTTACTCGGAATACATCAGTAAGAATAACGGGGAAACTTATGTGGTTACACATAACTATATCGTGTCCAACCTCGTTCAAGAAACCGACTGGTTCTTCCGGGCGATGTTGCCGGGATGATGTTTTCATCTTATTCACTGAACTAGTGGCAAATGCGTCAAAAAGTAAGGTCTTTCGCCCAAGAAAGTGAATGTGGACCGTGATTCCCATTGCAGTGAACTTTGGCTAATTGGGTCGCTGGAGCCGTAGTTAATAAAGTAAGTTGAACTTAAGCATGGCCCACCCGAATGCAATGCACTTCACTACGCGTTTCAACCATGTTTGTTCCATCATGTCGAGGTAGCAGATATTGAACACTGGACTAATGGTGGGTTTATTTGGACCTACAACCCACTAACCAAAGGGTCATCTGACACATCAATTACGGTCCCACTGTTCGAGTGGACCAGGCTTGAATTCAATGCAGGCCTGATTGTTGTTCGCCAGTATTAAACAGAATCTAAAAGAGTTTCCTCGCTTTCACCGATATTCACTGCTACGTACTCAAAGGGCTTGCAGGCTGAGATAATAGGGTTGTGAAACAACCCACTTACGATGTTGGTCGCTCTAATTTATGTCTTCTTAACTGCACCAATGTCGTGTTCGCACCATGGATACCAGGTTTGGACAGAGGGTTCCACATGAGTCCCTGTGTGCGTTGTCAGCAAGTGCGCAACCATAGGTGGGTGTCACGGTTTTGCTAAATAATCAACTGGTCAAATATGCTGCCGGGAATTTATCACACACTTTTGATTTTCCATAGGTTTTCTGTTAGTTTAACCATTAGTATCTACTCGCATTTGACGTAAATAAAGTTGTTAGCCTGTGAAAGTTAAAAGTGTTATCTTCCCGATTATATTTTAAAATATCATACACAGGGGATTCTGCTGAATGACAGTTCCTCCTTAGTCAAAACAATAGGGCGTGGTCTGTTACCCACCACAGCTCTATGCTAGGCTGATCACCAAAATTATGAACTATTAAAATTCATAAAGTAAACTTTCTCACAGCGTACTCGTCCGGTCTGTGGAACGATAATAGCAATTAGGCCAAGATATTATCTTACCACACATACCGAAAGCCAATTCAAGGGTAAGCACATGCGGACACCGATGCGTGCACTTGGAGCAAACAATTTGTGTTGATCCCAGGATTAGACCACCTGCAAACGAGGTAGGTAAATAATACAGAATAGTAACTGTTTACTAACAATAAATTGCGCACTTCCATTTTGCAGCCGGTGTTATGTTGGATGTTAAACAACACCGGTCGGGGATGTGTATGTCGTGCATTTATGAATGACTATCAAACTCCACCTCTGAATTGAAATAAACTACGGTTTTGCGACTTCAACACATCGAATATGTCAAAGTAATACATAAAAACGATTTCCTATCCTCGACTATATGCTATTTCACTTAAACGTAATTTAATACTATTTAGGTTGCTGATCTCCTATCATCTTTACTTTTGTTATCATTTGTTAATAACTGTTCGAATGGAATATGTATCGAAGGCGATCGTAAACACCATATTACTTTATGGAGTGCTGTAAATGAAGTGCTGTAAAATTGGCTGATTCTACACGGTGGGTGACTAGACTATTAATCTTACCTCTATGAATAATAGTAGATTGCAAAACGGACCCATATTTATTCAAAATGATCAGATTTGTTATAACGCTATTAGTGAGCCATGCTTAGGTGAATAAGCTTGAGCTGGATAATTGGAAGCACAACACACGAAAACTAAACTTATAACAAATTAATGCATGATTCACCATACTGCAGCTACACAAAGCAAAATTATAAGGTGATACCCGTGGTTTAGTAAAAATCGCAACCCCCTTGTGTGCACTAATAATTTAAGAATCCGATGTGTAAATGGTACCTCCATCGCATGTGTGTGTGTTGTGTTGGAAGTTAACATCTGGTACACTTTATGGACGATGAGCAATTGGCCAGAGTATCTACATACTGCGTACTTGTACCTAGCATAGCAATCAGTAAATATTTCAGAACGGAAAAAGAAGATTTGCATAACTGTGCTGAATTCAATATATGCGCATACAACGTAAAGATGTGGAGACGTACAAGCACAACCGTAAGCCCTACAAGATAGAAAGGTTTTTAGTTACATTTAACCTTTTGGTGTGGAATCGATAGAAACTTCGAAAGGCTTTCGAAGTGAAATGAACACACCCACATGATACTGCTTCATGCCTAATCTGCTCTACACTGAACTTAACACAGTACACGGGCATGTCATTTATCCAGTAAAATCACATAAAAATGCCCACTTATCTTGTTGAATGATGCAGTCATAATTATGTATTATATAGCTGATAGTTAAAACAGTAAAATCCTAACCTAACACAACAGATAGAGCCTCATGTTTGATTTGTTAGTTTTGTCATATAAATATTTATAATTGCTCATATTCTACGGATCTCTGTATACTACAGGAGGTGCACTTTGAAAAGTGCAGCAATCCGTATACACATGTACCTAAACGTTATTATCTACCAATTGATTGTAGCATGTTGGACACACACGTTATTCTTGCGCAACTTGCATTTCGCAAAAGCCCCCGTTCTTTAGCCGTTTCGTTGTCCTTCACTTGAGTTAACTGGTGTGAAATCCTAACTGTTATAACATGTTTACAGTGTACTTGTTAGTTAACATTTACAGATTTCATCACATACTGCATCCTTTTATTTGTTGTGTTATTGACTTAGCAGATAATTTATTAGAGAGTAGTTACTCATCAAACGTCCACATTGGACTATGTCATATTTTATCAGTTCGCTAACAGAACAGTAAAAAGGATAAACTACCCAGCAGTGTTTGTCAACAGCGTTGCCGATTAATTAAGCTTCACTGGCAGCACATTAACGAAATGTCCCAGATATAGACATGTCCTAAAAGCGGATGTTTTATCCAATTTTTTAAAGATGCTCGGATGCAATATTGGACATAATGCTGATGTTTACTTTAGCCTTATCATTTGTATATTTTGCCCGTAGATAAACTGGAAGACAAACTATCGCTATTGATATGAGCTGAGTACAATTGAATACCGAGGGACGATTCCGAGTGAATGAAGCTCCGTCTGGCCAAGGGAAAGCAAAGCGATATGGAAGGAAATACTGGATACAACCATAGCAGACGGATCAATGACAAATTTTGTAGAGTGCAAATGATGCTTCTTATAAGGACTAATATTTTCTGATCGCAAACCAGACGCCTTTTAAATTTGAATGGATACACGGCCAGTGTGACTTGGATATAAGCTGTTAGTTTATTGTAGCCCTTTCTATAAAAAGTGAGATGTATTAATTATAGCATGCAGTTTGATAAATGAAACTCATTTGCAATTTAAATCTCAAGGGTATGCGTGGAAAACCGGATGGAACAGTGAAAGAGCTTCGAGCACTGAGTAATATACTACTGCTACATGGTTAATTGTCGCGTTCCAAAGGTATCCGAAATAAAATAATGCGTATAACATTGAAGAGTGAAACTGTATTAAACTTTCCGGCTTATGTCTCACGAACTCGTCTTTAACAGCTTACGAAACAATGAGTCTCGTTTGAACACCTTTTAGGTCCAACATACGTTTCATAACACTTTAACCGCAATCCGATCCTCAAGATAACGGAAGAAGCGATATGGCTACTTCCCGCAATTTCTCGGAACAGGCGCTTATAAATACGTTGCAATTGCGCATAGTCAAAACTGCTGAACTAATTGTAATTTGTTAGTTCGTGTTTAAGAAAGAAAGCGAGAGCAAATCGGAATTTGTCCCTTGCTGAACATACTATAACAGTTGGTAATTCATTATATATGCAGTCATTGATATCAAGATGCAGCGGGCGATTCTCTATTAACTAGATGGCCTCTGCGTTGAAATCAACCGTCTTGGTTTAGCAATTATTAGGCAACATTTTGCTGTAGGCCATATCAGCAAAAGCACGGGGAAACCACCAGTTATCTGGAAGCAGTTGACGAAATTTAGACCATTCGTGCGTTAAGGTTGAAATTTGCTTGGCAACGTTTCGTTAATCCTAAGGGTATTTGAATATGATTAGTGTGATTTTCAACACAGTCCTTTTTATGCTACTGTGGTGGTTTAATAGGACAAATGTGGAATATAGAATGTTCCATATAAACTGATTCGGATCACTGACACTGTTGTACTGAAAATGGTTTCTTCTTAGAGTCAATCGTGATCATACACTTTTATTCCACCAAGACACAGGCTGCTGAATGCGAATAAAGTTTATCAGTGTGGTTATAACCCACACTTACATAACGTCCTTCAAAAGTTGCGATGGTGCGTAAATGCGTCACTAGTGTCATCTGATTTAGGGCTCATTTATAATGCATGCAGAGGAGCATCAAGATACTTGAATTAAAATATAGCTCTTTGACGTCGTTCTAGGTCGTTTTCTGACTTAATAGTCTGCTGTTTTTTACATCACCTACCGTAAGATATTATGAGAAAATTGATGTGATATATTGCAGCTCAGTGAAGCAAATTTCCAACCAATCCAGCAGCCAATTTCATCATGCGCTGCTATTCATTCTTATTTACCTGTTGCTCAGATACACTGGTTGTAATTTCGATGCAAGTTTATCTAGTAATATCAAAAAATGGGACAAAACCTTCACGCAACACGTTCGCCAAGACGGAAGACGAGAGCGTTCAAACAAATAGACCACAGCATATAAGCGATATCTAATGGGCCGTTGCTCAAGGGTGAGGAAAAGCTGACACATTTAGAAATCTTAGCATTCATTGCATCAGTGTGCATCACTGATAGTAGATATCAACAAGGAACATTCATGAACCGCGGTCCATTCCAGTGTGGCATCTTAGTTATGTCAATAACACAATTATTGCGATACCTGGTACGAATAGCCGTGACTAGCCAAGTTGCCATTGTTCTGGAAAGTTAAACGAATTGCACATTTAAGTATATTGATGAACTCGCTAGGCTCCCACAAATCCTGTCAACTTATCTACTTGCACAAAATATCGATTTTAATACCACCGAACGATGGATTCGTGATTAATTACTCTTAAGAATAGCTAAATATATGGCAGTATATCAAAAGAACGACAATTCATGATTTTCACTAATACATAGAATGAAATGCAGCATCCGCCTTCGCGAATAGGGGTAGTAGAGCGAGCGTCTTATTAGCTGCGTAAAGCAAAGTAGATAAGCAAAAACATGCTACCGTTGACGTCTCCCTTCTTTCTTCTCCCCTACACATTATTCTGTCCCAACCCTATCTTAACTAACTTACTAACTCTTCTAACCTAGATCACCACACAAGCGATTTTCCTGCGCAGTCACCTGCCTCCGCGGAGTCCGCTTATTATCAAATGCTGAAAGTGCTCACATTACTCGATCGGAAGTCGAATGAACGGCACGAGCGACGCACATCAATGATTACGATAGAAATTGCGCGTTACCTCATTGACATCGACACAACTATTGAGACTCGGCTAGCTAATCAAGGCAAGCTGCACCAGGATGAATTTTGGTACATGTTCCACTGAGTGGGAAGGCCAACACAGCACTACTTGAACGTAGGGTCGGACATGCAATATGTGAACACCTAATTAGCCACCAGGTAGAAAAGCTCACTGGTATCAGACCATGATAATTGGTTCTTCGCATATGTTTCGGAAGTTGTAAGTTTGCGACGTTTGTTAGAAAGTACTGCCTACTATATATTATCCTGATGGCACGATAGACGTTCTAAGTTCAGTTGTCATCCGTGATACGGCCTGTGCCGAGCAGCGATCGGTTCTTCCTAATACGGAAATTTAACCCACGTGTTGAATGTGATGTCGCGATGCGGCAGACTTAATCAGTCCATATGGTATTTGATCAGCCAGCGGTAACAATGACTGGTTGCTCTAACTGTGCGCTACTCGGGGGTTGCCGACCACGAACATACGGTTTGTTTGGGCGCGAATGATATTTCTAAGTGGATGCACCCACGAATCGGTCACCCACACCTGCTGATTATGTCATCTACTACGTCGTGACATGAGTGAAGTGTGTAGGAGCTGACTGTGAGGCTGATCATAACTTTAAACTGACCGAAGTAATGATAAAATCTCGTAACTTTGTGTATAACTTTGCCCCTGTTAATCGTCAGAAATACAAAGTTCGTTCCATATGTGCTGTTGATAAGAGGATGGAGCTGGATAATGGAATGCCTACACCCTTCGCGATGTAGACACTGTCGCTCCGATCGACGACTTGCAGAGCAACATCAAGCAACGGATTACGGTTTCGGCCAAAAAACAAGCAGGCGCACAAACTTTAGGCGGCTCGATTGGTTTGTTGACAACTGTGCGACTAATGGCTGCTTTGTTTTCTGCAAAGAACACAGGTTCCTCTGCACATATGAAGGACTCTGTTGGCCTAAAGAAGGAGAGTAATCTAGACGAGATCCGTAGACGAATATCTTGTGCGCTCCGTCTTATTAAGAATGCATCGAGCAGCGTGAGCATAAGAAATGTTACACCTAAATCCACCAAAATAAGAAGTGCTGTGACTATTAGGCAACGATGTACGGAACCTACTTGCAGGCCGTCGAGCACTATTCTGGAAGCTTGTTCGGGTGCTGCCTGCATGTAGTCTGTGGACATAATGCATATCAGGCGCATGCACTTCAACTGTCTCTTGAAAAGCCGTCGAGAGAATGACTGTTGCGTTGGCTGTAATAACATCCGATGAAGACTTATCGTGTCGACACACCAAAACTTGATGAGACGTAGAAAACATGTGCTTAGCTGTGAAACGGCAAGTGTACAGGTGCCGACAGGATACCGTCTCAAGTGTTGAATTAGGGATGATCCACTTTGATGCATGTGCTGCACTTGGTGCAATGCATGTGGATACAGTGGGACGTGCCGGTAGGCATGAAGCTCGCCCTTGTGCTACCACTGCAACGGGTAAAAAGGAGCAAGCAACGCATCGTGGATTTTCGTCGCATCAACCTGCTGAATTATGTGGGAAGGTGATCGTACGAATCCTTTCCAACCTCCTCGTCACCCAGGTCGTTGAACTGTATATGGCGGAATAGCAATGCGAATACCGTTGGGGCCGTAGCACCACACGTATCATCTCCGCGGCTCTTGATTAACAAAGACATGTAGTGAACGACAACATCCATGGCAATCGCTGTGTTTCGAATTCGACAGGGCATTTGACACGGTGAACCGCGAGGCACTTTGGTTGTTGTTTGATCAGTGTTTTTACTCAAGAAGTTTGTAAGTTCAATTGAAAGTCAGCACAGTTGTAAGAAGTCTAGGGTGCAGCTCTTTGGACAAAGCTCAAATGACGTTACTGTTGTCTCTGAAGTGAAGCAATGTTGTGTATTAGCTCCCACTCTGTTTTATATTTAACTAGTTGCTGGGATGTTCCGTGCCTTTGATGCTCGTGATTATAGTGTCGCATTTGGGCACCTTATTTATGGTGGTTTGATGAGCATCCGTCGTTTTTTGGCAAGGAATTTAGCACGTGAGGCAATCTAAATTATGCTACTGCTGTGTGTAGCCTGTCGCACCGACAGCCATTACAGTTGGACTCACCATAAACACACTCAGAGTGTTTGGCTTTGTAAACCGTCGCCAAGATTGGAATCTATGGGCTTGCCACTAGCCCAAATTTCCGATGACGTCATCATTTCACTACTTCTAGAGCGTGATTTTGTCCGACCTACAGATGACGAGAGACGTGCTATTCCACATGCCGATAGTGGCTGCTACATTTATTTGGAAGTATCACCATCTGACCTGTGAGACCAAGCCGACGCTTTTCCGTTCCGTGTGGCTGTCGGTTCTCATGTATTAGAGCGAAACTTGTAAGCTGTGCCTGCGTCTTATTCTGCGCGTCGGCTAATTTGACCTATTGGCAGACATGGAGAAGCTCTGCCGCAGTATTCAAGTCAGGAATTTGCTTTTATACACCCGGGAAGGGTAAGTTTTCAGCTGTGACATAGATGCGATTAACACGGTTAAGAAAAACAATATAATGCATGCCAAACATTTAAAACAAACGGCAGCTAGGACAATGATATACGTGTGGTACAGGGTCACTAGGCTAATTTGATGTCTAGCTCTTTCATAATAGTATTTGGATCCAGCAGAAACCTAGCTAGATTAGTTATAGAAGATGGGCCGTAGAATCGCGTGCGGGCATATATGAATCTGTAGTTTCGTTGCGTTGAGGAACTAGATTTGCACTTGCATAAAATTCTATCTAAAGGATGGCTGATATCAGTGGGTATTTTCGAAGCAAGTCTTGAGTTACAGAAGTTGCGATTTAATCCTTCTACGTCTATGACAGAGTTCGTACTATGACGAGCGACTCCAGTAAATTGCTGCATCATCTGCTAAATCTCACGGCTATTATTTTTCCCTAAGACTGTTTGGATGTAGGCATGATTTTAGTGGTAACTTTCTTCCTTGATGAGTAGTAAGGGAAACTTTACTGAATCAGTATATTTAACTTAGAGTGCTATCTCTTCAAGTCGATGCAACTGCTTGAGGAGTGTTGAGGAGAACCGGTCAGCACCAATAAACTAGTTTCCATCGGATAGCGGAGATCAAAACAGAAGTTCAGATTAGTTGCCATTCAGCCACAATATGTAGTGGACTGCATACCTATGCTTCGGCGTCTGATGTTGATTAGACATCTTCGTTGTATGAATTCTACGGAGATACCTATTTATCCTTTATGTGGGCAATTTAGTGCTCAGAGGCAGAATGTAAGAAAACCGATGATATGTTACCAGGACATGATCCCGTCTAGTTTATCACCATTGGATGCTGACTTAATGTGTTGGTAAAAAATGACCGTGGATAATCACTAATATCGTGTCGCCATCAAGTACGCGGATGCGAAAGGTCACGAGAAATCGTTGTTGCGTTAAAGATCGACAAGCACTGATGAAGTCCAGTCCATCGACGTCAAGTGCTTGGTGCGGAAGGAAATGTGGTCGCGAGTTCCGCAACGAAGACAGTTAGCTAAAGTACCTGCGTGGCAACGGCGGGCCAACATAGTACATGTGATAAGCGAAGACAGCTCTTGACACGACTCCATGCACTAACACAGGCCAATAATGCGGTCGACGTGGCACGTGTGTTGCATCATTTTGGCCATCGGTCTCTATAAGTATATGTGTCTTCATTTTCTAGCACTTCATGTGTTTGCTTATTGATATCCTCGGTCTGGCTGCATTTGATGTGAACGTTGACAAGGTACATGCCGGTACAAAGTCACATCGATTGGACTCACTCCAGTAATCAGTTGGCCGTTGCTGTAGCAGTCAGGTGCACGGTGTTCGTGAATGCGGTAGACTCAAATAGTAATTCCAGTGCGGATTGTACTGTAGCTCAGGATCCGACTTGTGTACATCTGTTACGCATGACTTCTAATCGGATGGACAGAATTTACTGCTCTACAGGTTATTTTCAAGTCAAAGCAAAAATGCACTTTTAGCACTCGTAGCGGGTAAATTTTCAGCACTGAAATACATGCTATTAAACATAACAAAATAGCAATACAAAGCGATAGAAAGACGGCAAACAAAAAGCTCAATGAGAAACATACCCTCAGTGGCACAATTTACTAGTCAGTTCCTTAATAATAGCTATATGGTCAAATAGAACTATGGCGAAATAAGGAATGACCGACGGACCAAAACCTTTCTTGAGGGCATAAATAGTTCTGTAGTTTTGTCCCCTTGACGAGGTAGATATGCAAACAGAAAGTGCGGTGTGAAGAGGCTGGCTAATGTCAGTGAGTAGTTTCCTAGCACGTTTAGTGCATAAATTAACGTGGGTCGCCGCAGTTGAATCTTGACAAAGTTGACTAGGGAATACCACTGCAACGAGACACAAGCTTCCGTAACCAGTCGCCTTTGAAAAATTACAGGAGAATGCTAAGTTCAGTGTGGCAGTATGCACGCATTAATTAACTTCAGAGTTTACTTGTATGTTAGGCTGCGTGATGGCGATCGGGCGAAGTAAGTCGAAAGTCACCCGATTTTTGTGCCTATTTCCTTCACTTCACCACAACAAATTGTGGCTTAGTGGAACCCCAAGATACTTAATTGATGTAGAGAAGCTCAAACTGTCACCTTCAATCTGAAGCTTAGGGCATTCCGTGACAAGTACTTGGTAATTACGTGCCTTCTATAGTGAAAAAGAATGTCATTACACTGAAAGGTCTTCATAGGCATGCAGCGGGAGTTTACAAGGCGTGTTGTGCGTTTCCTTTAACGAAAAGCTCCCCTATCCACATGCCTTCTCGTCTTATTCCTTAGGGTTTATACTGGATATGTGGTGTGAGGATGGAGCTGTGTTGCAGTGCAAAACACCCATGATGCGTATTAGGCGTAGGCGTCCTGATCCTGTCGTATGGAAGCCACAGGGAAAGGTAAATCCAGATCCAAATGCCACCATCCATTACACAAATGCATACATGTATAATGTAGTTTAAATAACAACCTCAAACTTCAACCGGCGTCGCTTGAAATCGCCATCTCTAATACAAATGTTGCAGTGATAAATGCAGCTCCTTGCCCAGACGTGATAAAGCAACTTTATTTTAAGCATTCTGGGGATTTATTTGGGTATTTTGTGAAGATCTGTCGCCGTTGGTCTAAGGCACTTGAAGTTCACCATACGGACGACTTTGCTTTCCTTCAAAATCCGCTGAACAGCGTAACTGGTAGTGTTACAATGCTGCGTCAGTGTGCTGATGCTGAGCTCGGGATTTTCGGTTACTTCGCGGATAACATCGCAAAACAAAAGCCCATCCGTAGTGGTGTTAAGCCGACCAGTTTTCCTAGTGTTGCAAACAGTGCCAGTATTTTCAAACTTTTGCACTAGTTTCAGAACGTAACGGCCACTTACGTGGCGCATTTTCGCCTACATGTTATTGTATTTCGGGCCGTTTCTGCTGCGTAAAAAGCGCCCTGACCGTGCAACCAAAGAATCAGCACGCGCTGATCAAGTGCCACACATAATAACTGCGGTTTCTCAGACGTCACCGAGGGACATGCTGCACTGTGATCCATTGCTCAGACACTGCTCCGAAACTGCAAATATTCTTCGCAGTAATCTGGTTTGTCCTGGCCATAAATACCATCGATCATCCTTCTCGCACTCTCCACATCCGTAGATCATCAAGTGGTCCGTTGGCCTAACATGTGCCTTTCTCCCCACTTCCATTTTCGAGCAGTCGTTTCAGTATTTTGAAGAGCAAATTTCATGTGGCTTTTGAGGTAGAGGATCTGCAAGCTCGCGATGCGATGGTATTTGCACAGCTCTGTGCCATGAACATCGTTCAGCCCCGTGTACTCAATGGACCAGTTGAATCAGTCAGGAAAGTGTCTATTTGATTAGTCAAAACCCAAAGTTGCGTAATTTGTTAAACTGTGACTTTCCTTCATTACAGATTTGGGTTGGTTTTTGCTTTGTTCGATGTTCGTGGAGATACCTGCGACCGATCTCCACCAAAAGTCAGATTGTATTAGCAGTCTTTTTATAATATTCTCAAAAGGCATTGAAATCATCTAAGAAAAGTGTTGGCATAATACAAGCTAGCCCGTACTGATTGTATGATAACAAGTCTAGATAGCTTTTATTGGATATAAATTCAAACGTAATGTGAACGTTGTGCGTAGTTCAGCAACATCAATCCGTTTGTCGTGATTGAAAAAAATACGAACTGCATTTTCATTTTCAGATTCCCATGCACCTGGCGTTTACCGATGGGGCTTCGTGAACGTTTTTATAACTCGAGGCATTGGAATTAGCCAGTAACAATTCCGAACTTTGATTAGCACGCTAAATGATGTATAACAGGAACTACGTCACTTAATGAATTACTTACCTAGAGCTTTAAAATAAACTAAACCAGCGACAGTTGGAGCCATCCGTTTAAAATAGCAGAATGAGCTCCCTCGAAAGATAGCCATGATGGTCTTCCAATCATGGTTATCTGATCATTTTGGTGCCTAGTGCAAAAAATGAGAATATAGTTGAATTTCGTTGGTGAAGCTAAATCTAACAGGCATGCAATGATGCAACAAAGCCAATTACGATTTGAAAGCATCGACGCTGAAAGAAGCGAGACTGAGGTAGTATTTGCCTTTGGCCGTGAAAGATTACGAAGGCAGAGGAATAGGTATATGGATAGGCAGTTCACAGTTTAGGTGTAGAAGATCTGGCAACATCTTTAGTCCATTCTGAACGTTGTTCATAGAGTTCAACTCACAGAACCTTATGTCAGCATTCTAGCACATCTCAAAGTCATAAGGTTTGCTAGACTCTGATTGTAAGTTTTGAACTCCGTCTAGATGACCGAAGGGCGATGATTTGCTGACTACAAATGTGTTTGTAAGCGGCACCAGCGTGTTGAGCTATTAATTGCTGTGTTTGTTAATGACGCCCCTTCAGGACCCCTCGGGACTGAGTGCTTTGCGGAATTCAAGTGTGGGAGGCGGTCCCTGGATGATGAGGCACGTTGTGGTGGACCTGTGTTGGCAACCATCACGGACAATATTACTGCTGTGCATGGGATGCGGGAAGAAGATGCGCAGGTGAATGTGGAACAGCTGGGGAAAGCCATTGGGACCTCACCAGGATCAGACCGCACCATCCTACATGAGAAAGTCGGCCTTAGAAGCGTTTGCGCCCGCAGCATACCTCATCAGCTTAGTGAGGACAAGAAAGAAGCTGGGGTGAATAGGAGTCCCACGAAGCTTGCCAGGTTTGATGGTAAACGTTCCAATGATGTTATGGAGATCCTCAGTGACGGTGAGACCTGTGTTCACAGTTTTGACACACAAACCAAGTAAAAATCGGCTCAGTGGACGTCCAATTTTAGGGCCAACTCAGCAATCCCGTCCTCAGCGTAGTGTGGCCAAGCAGCTAGTGGCTGTATTTGTGGTCAAGCCCCGTTATGTGGCTATTGTTCTGCACGTACGGTAACTTACGTTACTCAGAGACTGTCTGCCACAAGTGCTGATAGCTATAGCCAGAAGTCACCCAAGGACCCGAGCACGAGGGATCTTGCAGCACAATAACAACGCATCAGAAAACAAGTCCCTTGTCGACATGGTGTTTCTGGATAGAAAGCGCATCAAGAGATTGGTCACCACCTAGGTGTACAGACCCCCTCCCAAATGTCGAGCGAATGATGCGTCGAAACCGCTACGTGTCTCCAGAAGTTGAAGTAGAGGTCCTTATTAAGCTGCTTGAAGGCTTACCACTTCGGCATGTTCTAGCTGCTTCTCCAAATGGTTTAAGCGCAAGGAATTGCGAATAAACGCTGGTGGAGTGTACTTATAGCAAATGTAGTGTTTAGGGTTGCAAAAAATAAAACGTTTTTTGCAATCGGAAACTAAGGGCTCTGCCTTCGTAAAAGTTGAACCACAGAAACAGATCGAATACATGTCGTGAAAACCAGGGAGTGATTAACAATTTCCAAGTGATGATCAGACTAAGTCAGTGTCTAAAATGATGGACAAAATGGAACTTTCGGGTTTTGGCTGACTCACGAGCTCATTTACATGTATAGAGGAGCAGGTCTACTCACCGCGAAGTCACAGACAGTGCTGGTGATTACCTTAATTGTTGCCCGTTATTTCGCATTCTGAGGAAAATTGAGTAAGGAATATGGCGCTATTTGAATAGTACATTGTCGGTTTGTCATTAAATGCCTTATTGTGTGTTGGAAGAGCGCTTAATGTTCGATATACCCAAAGGTAAAAAACCTTTTGTCTCTTATCAAACCGACAATTATGCTTAGCCAACTTAAACTGGTGACCTCACAGCTTAGTATTGTAGCTGAGTTAGAACGTATGGTGACTCGATTGATTTAGGCTCGCCGGTACTAGGTACATCCTGGTAAGATCTACTAACAGACGCTGATATTTAACACTGCACTTGCACAGATTTTTAACCTGAGTTTGTTAGAGGAAGTGAAAGAATTCCTTGACGAATTGTACTGCGTGAAAGTGAATGGGTCTTTTTAGGGACATTTATAAGAACATTCTGGAGAAAACCAACTGGTCGCCGATTTTAATAGTCGACACGAACGAACAATCCATATGTTTAGCCTTCCAGGTTGTCGTGGCTGTAGAACGTATGGTTAAAATAGTGTCATCTGTTACTGTATTTACTTTCTAAACTGCGAAGCTGATTCGCTCGTTTTCAAGGTACCACATATTCTAAACTAAAATGATAAAAAATGTTACTGGGCTGGTTGCCTGTCTGTTCATTTACGAATCAGGGTGCAGCTATAGCGCAACACATGTCGGACAATCGTCGCGACTATTACCCAGATGTGTCACTGAGCACCAATCCCGCTGGATACGTCAAGGTAGCACTGGTTCTATTAACAGCGTTCTTATGCTGAACCATAAAACGCCTGGCATCTTGCAGACTTAAACTGTATCTTGCGTGCAATCTACAGTGCAATCGAAAAGCCTACACTTCTATAGATTTGTAACAGCTAAGGCAATCTGTACTCCGTTGTCGCAAGCAGCTGCGTGCTCGCCGATTAGACTGATCCACTCTCTGCAGCTGCTTTGGTTGGCTAAAATGGCGGGCACTGAAGTCAGTTGTACTGCACAGGATAGGGTTAATGCCTTAGATAAAGTTGTCTGTCGCTTCTGCTACTTGGCTGACAGCTGGCATATTGCATGTTAACGAATGAGACCAGTTTTTCCTTATTGCTATCTTATTTATGTGATAGTAAAGGTCAGACTTTTAATCACTAAAAAATTCACCCATCAGTCTTCCTGCTTGCTTGCTACACATTGTTCACTAGTGTATGTGGTCGATCATTAAGGGTAGCGAGTAAGTGAGCGAACCTACTAGTATGATGTACTTCCCACTTCAATTTAAAATACGTTCTACATATCTCTAAATATCATAGCGCTAGGCCTCAGGCTACACAGCTGAGCAGGATTAACAAAAGAAATTACGATATCAGTCGAAGTGTATCACTGAGTATTTAGGGCTTTGAGGTAAATAATCTAGGCACATTTAATAAAAGCGCAATTGCGCATAAGTAAGTAAGTACTTACAAAGCTTAGCGCATTTAGCAAATTGTATAGCTTGCCGAAGTAAGGCAGCAGCATTAACACGAGCAACGGTTTAAGAATTTAAATGCCACCTTTTATGAGTATATGTTTTGTTTCAGTTGGTCATTATTTACTTTCAAACATTTTGCAAATAAATAAGTATTGCGCTTTTGTTAAACAGGTTTTCTTTCACCATTATTTAATGCGATTATGTTTTGCACTTTACCTAGTACTGTGATGTAATATATATGGAAGCAATCTATTTAGTTTCAGCAGGGAGTGACACATAAAAATATCAAAATAACGAAGCAAATAAACACTGCGCTCATGCCTAGTGTACCCAATAAAGCAGGTGTCCCTATATCATGCTTGAGTAATGAAGATAAACGAAATTATACCGGTAAAGGTAAGAACAGAGACGTTTATACGATAACATCATTTACCAAATGAAAAACGGATTTTACTGAAACCGAATCTAATTTTCTTCCGTACTATCAATTCATCTACGTCTTAAAGTGCTTCGGAATACTGGTTGCTAGGGTTAAGCATTTAGTTTTTCATTTGTTCGCCGAGCTGGGACATTTGGTTGTGAACATTTTGCCATAATAAGAGTTGGCTTAGTCAGTGTAGTGGTATGCAGGGTGCAATCTTGCGCACTGAATCTCCGAAATGTAATGGAGATGCAGGTTTTGGTTCCGTGATTTTTACGAATATCTCTGCGACTGAAGTCGGCTCACGGGATCTTCTGGTTTAAGCAGTTTCCTAAAATCCTTCCGATTTCTTTCTATCGGAGCAGCTGGTAGGCTGAATCATTGTCGAAGCGCATGTTGATTGGGTTGTTTTTAGTGAACCAAGATTCCAGGAATTTCCTTCTTCTCCATGTTTTGCCTCATCCCAGGACTTCTGTTTCTGCGAACTCAATGCCGTATCGTACTTCATTTACTTGCAATATACCTAAAGTTTTACAAAAAGCTGCTTTGAATTTTAGCTCGCAGTTAGCCAAGTGGCACTCAGGCAAGGGTGTGATAAAATAATAATTGTGCGATGAAAAGCAAAACCGAAAAGTCAGTTCGCGAAATATGAAGAAACAGAAGGTGATCCAACAGAAAAATGAGTGCAACATTTTTATAATTGTCTCTGCTTTGTTTGTTAAAGGACAATGGGACACGGCAGTGCGTATTCACTTAGAAAACAAGAGAGAATACGGTGCTGGGGAGAGTGTCGACATTTTCATACTGATTGTAAAATAAATGGCAATTTGTTGGGGTTTGGATTCTACACCAATGTATTACATGCACACTCCGTGGTTATCCTCGTCATTACAAAATATAACTTGTATATTTCTCGACTATATGAGATGCAGTCCAACTGTGTAGGATGCGCGACATGTGCAAAGGATTGCAAGGAACAATTATTAGTTCATATTATTCAAACCAGTTCCTAGGTAGGTTTCTGGAGTGTTAGATCTCTTAAACTTTTATGATAGGTGCAGAGATGGCTTGCTGCAAAAGAAAATTAATTCGGCGATCCTTGCAACCGTCCCCTAACGACATGCTTTCGTGTGAAATTGTCCCCCGATGTATTTCATCCGCGATCCCAAGCCCTTTCTAGACTTGCGTTACTGTGGCTCAACTTCTGCGTCGTTTTTATGTATGGAGATAAAAATGCCCATAATTTGCGTATACGAGCTTCAGTTTTGCACTTTTGATAGACTCAATCCGTTTTAACTGCTAGTTTGTTTACCATGTGGAGAATTGCAGAGCCTGAGAAAAAGACGAAGCTGTTAGATTCCGTTTTTGTCGGTATCGGTCACAAACATATTCTGCACCCACGCATACCCGTAATAGTGTCTTGCTTAGTTGAATAAGGATATATTGACGTCAGAGTTCATGGTTCCAAATGTGATATATGTCTAACTTTTCAAAACTGCAGTAAGCAATTTTCGTTATAAGCATAACATAGCGGCAGCTAGCCAAAGGTAAATTGACGAAGTAGGCTAATCCTATCGACAGCATCTTTGCCAATCTGTATATATGTTACATTCTAGTATTTTAACCAGCGAGCTTTAATTAT
Source organism: Dicrocoelium dendriticum (assembly GCA_944474145.2). Lineage (NCBI taxonomy): Eukaryota > Metazoa > Platyhelminthes > Trematoda > Plagiorchiida > Dicrocoeliidae > Dicrocoelium > Dicrocoelium dendriticum. The sequence continues at coordinate 113,758,090 of OX104066.1, forward strand.
ACGAGTACTTGCTATGGTACACTGGCACTAGTGTGCCAGTGAGCAACACCCAAATATGTCTTTCGGGATACGTCCTCGAGATCGGAATGACCGAGGTTTACCTCAAAGTAAGCCGAGGTCTCAATAGAGGTTGTGAGTCGCAACCCAACCACCCAGCTTGCTCCCTAAATTCAGCTTTGAATTCCTTTCCGCTGTGCCAAGCGTTGCTCGCGGATTTAAGTAACCTAGTGTTCAGGGCGTCAGCCATGAAGTACTAAGCTCTGATTTCCATCCCAGCTCAGGCAATCTCCACCTGACGAGTCTAAACCAAGACAAAACCGCGGTAATGGTTTGCCAGTGTTGGGAAGAGCAACACCCTAATATCTCCATACGTGCTATGATAATCAGCTGAATTACATTTATGTCTCTCATCATCTAGGTTCAGCCAAATTACGGTTCTTTAAATAGGTACCGAATATTGTCAGCTTGATCAGACGCTTTAGAGATTAACGGAGCCGCTTTAACCAAATACGTAGATACATGCGTTGTAAAGTGAATCTATGCAATAACTAGTTGGGGTCTCACCAATGTACATCTGCTTTGTTTGCACTTTTTTCCTTGAAATTCCTTCACTTTCCTATCATGCAGTTAAATTAAGCAAGTTAGTTAAATTATATTGTCAAGATATCGTAAATGCGGGGCATTGAAGCGCCCGGAAGGAATATGCATACGGCACGCGATCTGGTTTGTTTTTCGGTTGAAAAATTACCATTTTTGCAGTTCGCATCCATGTGTTTAATTGCAGGTCCACTGTCTATCGCAATGAATAACATGAGACGGTTGATGCAGTTTCCTTGATAAGCGGTTATGTGTTAGAGTGTTCTGTTGTCGCTATGGATCCATTTGTAATTACCGAGGAACAATATAATATGTTCTCATGACCCTCAAGTGAAAAAAGTGAGCTCATGTTATGTAATTAACCGGGTATATACCACATTTACCTGCATTTAAGAAGTTTACTAATTGTGCATGATTTTCGTGCCGCGCACGTTTATTGTCAGCAGGCAAAATGGTCCCTTAAGGATTGTGCAGCTTGTAAGCGGATCAAAAGCTTAATTCGCAAGCAAACTTAATTCAGTGTGCAAATGATCTCGTTATAAGATTAGCCCGGGGAAATCCTTACAAGCTTAATGGAGCTAAGGCAAATCCGTAACAAATGCTACACATTAAACAGACCAGTACGCGTAATGTCTCTACCCCAGTAAGAGGTGCTTAATTAAGCCAAACCGTATGCAACTCCCTTCATGTAAATGTTCAAACATTCTTGTATATCTGTCCGTAACATATGTGCAAACACAATAAGCTCAGTGTAATTAATTGACGAAATTTCAAAATCAAACAAGCAACCATTTGGGCAACAAACAAAGTAAGCCGCTACGCCTTTTATACTAACGAAGCTTTTTAGAAAGTTCACAGCATTTGGCCATCCATGGAAGTTGTGTTGCATTTATTCACTGATGTATGGTAAAAAATTTAAATTAATCCTACCGTACCACCTGCAATCATCCAAACGCGGCATGGGTATTTGCAACTGTGGACTCCTTATCCGTTACACTACTAATATACTCAATGTGTGCGCGTCGAAACGGACGACGTTAATTTGGTAAAATTAAATGTAAGAAACACAAATTTTTTTATCCCAAGCATAAACTACTTGACTTAACCATGATGGTAGCTGTGCCCGCCTCGCCAGTGGTCAATACGTGCAAGCCATATATTTGCTATTTTGTTCTACGGGTTGTATTTCATTCATTTTACGACTTATCGGAATTCGCTGTGAAAACTATCAGGTCTTAACTATTATCCGGTCTTACGTTGGCAAGTGCGTCGCTCGAAATAACATAGTTTCTTACTGACACTCTCTAGGCCGCGCACATTTTCTCACTTTTGGACCTATTTCCAAGTACATGGTGTTACCCCAAATTGTATGCGATACCCAGGTGGTCAGTGTGAAGCATGTCGAAAAAGCTTACCATTTTTCGCCAATCACTATTGATAATTAACTTTGAAGGATTCAGAAGAGAAAGTTATTTGCCCCAACTATGGAATAAATAAGCTTCCGTTCATCATCCAACTGTGCATACTAACGACCTAACAGAAACCTTTGAAATTTAGAAGAATTAATGACTGTAAATGGCAGAAGTTTGATTTCATTTTAGATCGGAGGCACACACTAGAATACGACATGCAGTTTCCCGGTAAACTCTTCCTTCATCTGTGAATTCGTGTCAAAATATTTACCTTTACTGATGGTTGATGTAAATATTAGTTCAGGATTTGCGCTCTCGCCCTGAAGCTGATTCGATGAATAATTTAGTCACCACTCGTTCCACACCGCACAAATCTTGACGCCATTAGTCACCGTCGGTTTGCTCTCAAATGTCAATATCTGAACAACGTTTAATTATTACTGATCAAACAATGATCTATCTAATCTTCACGGCTGTACATCCATGATCAATGACTCCAAATGAGTGCCTCGCATGGTCAAGAATAAAAGTTCATTTGAATTTAAGCACCAAATTTGCCATTACAGCCTTTTTATTACTAACTGACATTGTGGGGGTACCGTGTCCATTGATTTAATAACATGAAAAGGGGAAATTTACCTTCCAAATAGCAATCAAAATGAGATGATATAACCTGTTAGTTGACTCGGTCATTTATTGTATACTTACCAATCACAAAGATAATAATAATGATAAATATATAAGCTTTGTTATTTTGAAGTGTCATCTAACGAATAGTTTGCCGATGGGTACGCTCCGCGCTAACATGATACGTTCAGACTCACTAGTAGCTGCTTCTATACGCACAGCACTAATCGCTCTTGAGCAATGATTTCGGCCTTCATTAGCCTGATTAGATGAGGCCACTGCATACTCATCAGGACGGTGTATGGCTCATTTGAGAATTCCCAAAGAAGGAAAACCAAAATTGTTAAAGGTTTGTATAACTTTCCTACCTAATTTAGACTAAAGACGTGGAAGTTTTCGACAGATCTCATCTTGATGTTGTCGATCCTAAAGTATTCTAACAAACTGCGCCGACACTTCTTGAAACCCAACCACAGGTCTTCAGATAGAGGCCAACATATGATAGCGTCCACACAGTAAGCTGACTGTGATGCCGCCCGAATGCTTTTCTCCTTCGGGTATTCTAGCCCTGAAAGTTAATTTCCCATTCGGTCTTGTCCAATCCCACGTTAAATGAATGACAAATTCGGCTAGTTGCTGTCTTACACTACCCATGCTTTAACACATGATACTTGGACACAAGAGAACACAACGAAGCTGTGTATACATGTGAAAACTGCGGTTAGTTGACTGTTGTGGGTTAGTATGTTTGCTATTTTAATTTCTTACTGTTACTATTTAGCCATGGAAATACTTAAGCAATCGTTTTTTGTAAGCGATAAATCAGTATTTCCTTCCCTCTTTTGGAATTGGGTAGTGGCCGGTGCCCAACAAGTAAAAGTTTGATTGCCGAGACAGCTTGACTTCTCTATCCACTTGAATCCGCCTTTATTAATCCTCCCCGACTGCACAACCACTTGCAAATTTGCCAGTCGAACTTAACATCGATCAATGCGTCCGCTATCGCTCTCTTTTCAGTTGTAGGTGAAGTTATAAAAGCAGAAGGACATGAAATGCCTTGTTTTCGGTGACTTAATGGAAGACAGTCGGATTCCTGATTAGGTGCACAACTGCAGATCTGCTACACAACACGCGCTTTATCGCTGAAGCACTCTTTCGTTTTGCCGTGATTTTTGTAATGCGATTAACGCTGGATAGAAGTTCAATAAACATCGGCTTCTTTTGGACCGTCGCTGTGTGATTGTGCTTAAATGTATATCTAAGTCAATGTGTACACGGAAGCAGCTAACCGTTAGAGTGCAATGTCGTGAACAGTAAATTGTTAGCTGCTCTTAGTATGTTCGTGGTGTGAGTTATTTGGGCTCAACAAAACAATATCCAGGTGAATAAATACTCGTGTTGTATTGAGGAGAAAATCTTAGATGAAATGAGTGGCTTGTATCAAGTGAAGATTGCCAGAGCTGCTCTCTCACAGCAATCTACTCCACGAAAAATTTTCTCCTTATTTAACTCTTCAGAAAGAGACAGCCTAAGCTGAGAGTGGAGCCTGACACAGCAGCTGACGACTTAAGATATTCACTAAATTAGGGCTCCGCGAGCAGTGCCTCACTCAAGAGTAACGTCGTGTTTGATTTGGTAAGCTGCCCTTTAGATCTAAACGTCCAATTGCGTTATGACTGGCATTTCTAGATACGGGAGACAAATGTTTACGAAATAACACACTTCGCATGCACAATCTCTTCCCTGGACTCCATGACAAACCGTATTGAATTAACGCAAATTTTACCAAGTGTAGTTGAGTTCTAGAAATCATATTTCTTTCCTGAAATCATGCACATAGACATTTCTGCTATTGAGAAAACTCGATGGCTCTCCATCGCAACATCGTCTATCATACATAAGATTTTATTTGAAAAAAAGATTTATTGATGCATTTCGTGCATAAAATAAACATGCTGTATCGTTTGCGTCAGAAGCTGCGGTCAGTCATTATGATTTGCGAAAAGACTAAGTAAAGTATATACGCTCGTTTAATGGGTTGTTGATGTTTAGGGAACATCAAATAAGTGCATTCGCCTTATAGTTAAGTTCACATTTTCCAGGCAAAGAAGGAATATGTTTATTTTAGTTTACCTCATTATGAATTTTGTAAATGTTCAAACAATCTGTTCAGTTTTTGGCACTAGCACGATACGGCGAATTGTACACGTAGACAATTTGTAGAATAACACGCATTCCTGATTTATTCACATAGAACATCCAAACATTTCTGGATAATGGGATCTACAGGGTTCATCGCTTTATATTCGTCATCCGGGTTGAAGGCATAGTATATTCGGATCTGTAATTCGCGAAATCCTTTCAACCCAACCAAACAAACAATGGCAAACGCAATAGAGAGTGAATATTTTGCTAATTCTTAGTTTCATTATACGTCAACAAGCCTTTCAAAAGCAAGTCTATTTGGGTTCATTTTTTGCTTTCTCTCGATCACAAGGAAATAATATAAGTAATGCTTATCGCAAATGCACTGATTAGCGACTACCCCTCAAATGAAAAATATTATGTAATCCTGATAATGTACAATTAGGGTCAACTGCTAACAAGTAGCATATGAGGTACATCATTTTGGCATAGCAAAGATGATTACAGGTATCACAAGAAGTCATGAAGGATTAGAATTGAAGCCAAATATTTTACTTGTACTTTTCAACATATCTAGACACAGTTGACCTGACAACCCCGATAAATAACAGAAGAACATATAAGTTTGTGTATTAAAGTTGTATATATAAAGTACTCGTCCGAGCAGCTCAAGCACAATCCGAGAAATCACCAAATGCGTCTCACTCTTTGAAGGCTCGCTCACATACTGGGAATAAAACCCATGTCCTCTAGAGGCTGACTCCAAGTAGCCAAACGCTTAAGACACTGAGAAATGGCTAATGACAGTTGGGCTATAAAATGTGAAAAATAACGGGATATAGTACGACTTATATAATTTTCTACATTTAGCTTCCGCTGAAACCTATTGCGTTGTTTAAATTCGGCATTATCAGCCTGCCACCCCTAGCACCGACAATTGGAAAATAAAGCTCACGATGTTTGACAGTGTTTCCTCTTTAATTTTGCTGCAGAATGATCGACCCGCATTTCTCTTCATGTGCACTGTAAACAGCCGGTGGTTTGCAAAACGGTACCTGTCAGAGTTTTATGCAGTGTCTTTGTGTACTGGTACATATTATAGTATTGCTGGTTTGCTATCAATGGCATTGGTGCATAGAACAAACAAGCTTTTGTGTTCAACGAACCTAAAAGAAAACTGATTTGATGCTAGATGTCAAGCATTTGATTCACCCTTTATGAACTTGCCAATAATATGACCCAAACTTTGGATTAACTCGTTTGCTCAAATAATCGATAATAAACCATGTGCTGATTTGTTGTGTGTTGTGTGTTAATGCTGCTCAAAATATTCCACATTCGTTTCGTGCATTCGATTGAACAATTGGGTGTAGTGATCAACAATTATCTCTGGAGCCCTGGTAGTCTACAACTCTTCCTCGCTTTGGAATGCATTTTGGAAATTTGGTGTTTAAGACCCAACAAAATTTGTTGCGTGTGTCCTAACTTTGGTACACTGAATAATCCCTGCAAGTCACTGACTAGCAATTAACATGCTGAAGTTGATGCCACATGTTCTGTTTCATACATTAGTTACAAGAATGAGTGTAGCTATATTTCCCGCTGTACATCGCTCATAATGAAATTAGGATAAGTCAGCTATTATCGAGATAATTTGCGGAGGAGCAAACCTTCCTGCTACCATCTACATGAATTTAAAAGTAGGTTAGTCCAACTTTGGTGGTACGGTAGTGTTTAAATAAATATTTAATTGGAAAATAACTCCAGCACAGAAACAGTTGATTTGTTGCGAAGAATAGCTGCAACCGAGATGTATGATGACAGATTGTTAGTAAATTGTAAGCGGTAAAATTACAATGAGAAATCCAGGTCGCATGGGAATATCATAGCTTCAGTTAACCAACTTATCTGCGCCGCCATCTGCCGAGGTTCTTGATACCTATTGTTTGTCTACCCTCATATGATTAACTATGCAATGCTCAATGTTTTAATTACCAATCACACCATGGGTATGGAGATTTACTTGTTCATTGTTTTCCTAGCCATGTCTAAGTGCTTCCATTCCAAACCCCGCTGTGAAGATACCATCGTGCCCAGGTGTCCCACGACATACTCATTTGAGATATTAGGTAATTAAATGTTGTGCAAGGTCATTCTTGTAAATTTGTTAAAACATTTTGCACCCTCTTTCGAAATCCGATGGTAGGACAGGGAGCAGCGAAATTTACTACATATGTTAGTGATGTGATAGTATTAAAGGGGCCATCAGGAAATGTATGATATTATCGTCTACTAACGATTATAGCAAGACAACATCTACAACACAGAGGAACCATAAGTCATCTGTGTTTTACGGTACATTCAGTTGCGAATCATTCTACCTGATAACCATACTGATGGCATTTGCTTCCGTATTCCCATATCCGTCTCAATCTATTGTTGATACCGACACTTCTGACTAAACTTAAGGCTGCCGTTTAGGTTCACATCCAAACGCTAACTAACCACTGACGGTCGTATTGGTTGCTTATCATTCTACGTGCGATTTTCTAAAACTAGAGGAATATGGCTGTTATCCTTTCATTCAATCTAAACTCATGCACGTACGTAGTGTTATGTTTCATGAGGGTTATTGTTTCCCTATCTAGTTTGTGGTAGTCCATACACAAGTGTGAACAAATGCCCGTTCGCAACACTGCAGGACTGTAACTCGAACTAGTGACCTTTGGTATGTCAACGGATATCGCACGTTGAATGACTAAGTGGAAGCCAATTAGAAACACTTATAAGCACCACACTTCAGCCTGACAGACAGATGGCATTTTCACTCGCGTAACACCATTATCTGCTGGCTCGATGTCTAAAGGGGACTCGCCTAAAGTACAAATCCCGCTAACAGCTCTTCGTGTCTCGATACATTCACACTTGACAGATGGATCTTATTATATTTCTTCTCGTGTGACACCGTGAATTATTGCGGGTTGCAATATGAGGTCAATGTATCCCACCTCAAGTGTCTCTATACCACCCATTATACTGCTGCCGCCTTCAGGTGAAGGCACTGAGATTCAGACAAGTCATCTAGGTGGATTCCCGGAGCAGCGGCAATACATTGTAACATCCGAATCGAAATGCATGGGCATAGGTAGTATTCTAGACACTGATGAATTGGTTGAGATATGCTAGCGGTCAAAACGAATGACCAGGGGAAATAAATAGTAACACATGACGGACTACCTGGTGGTTCTACATCCCTGTTGATTATCGCTCATCTCGGACAAGTGACAATCATAACCGGCTCTGGTTTTACCTTACGACACGGATAGCATGAAGTGGACATAATCGCACCATTTCCCTGCTAACTTTGAAACTTGCTTGCGCCATCTCCATCATTTTTTTGTGTCATCCTTATTCTATATCCTGCAAGTAAGTCGCGCTTGGGTACAGTTTCCTTCTAGAATGATTAACTACTGATGGTGCTATGTGGTATCTTTATTGCACCTGCCTAAAACGAATGAGCCACACCTAACCTACTTTTCTTGAGCTCATTTAACTCGGTTGTATTTCGCGATGAGTTCACCTGTTGTCCATTACAATGTTGTACTCATCATGACCTATGCTATGCTATTCTTGCTACCTTCTCTAGTAGAGTCTAGTACGGTGACGTACCGAGACGGTGAGCTACGGCAGCTTACTATTTGTATTATTATTATTATTATTCATCTGCGATTCACATCACTATGTAAACTCCATGGTATTACTCATTAGACTATGCTATCTACATTCTGCTCCTTGAAATCGAGCTGTAGATTATATAACCCAAGCTTGATCATCTGCTCAATGCAAAGTAGCACGACGCTTAGAGAGCCGGCGCATGGCAGCTTATTCGGAATTGAAGTATGCGCGATGTTTCCGAGCAAATTATGGGTTTGATATGGATCAATGCTACGGTGGCAAATTATTGTTCTAGTTCGATGGATACGTTTGAGTCAGAAGGTTATCATCGTTTGCCGGTTTACAGTACGCAAAACGTGTAAAGTTTGACACTTGGAATACAATGCTCAACAATTATCCCTCGTGTGACCACACTTGACTGTGCGTTCAAAGAGAAATTTCCCCGGAAATTCTGTGTCAAGTGAACAATCCACAAGTTAACCGACCAGAGATTATCACAATGTCGACAGCTCATGTTCGACTCCGCAGGTTAGTGATTTGAGTGAGCATAGTTATAGTTCCAGTTGTTCCTCAGCCATACTGAATTTATCGAGGCTTATGAAAACGCACCTAATAAGCGGATGGAATGCGAAAGCGCAGAGAAGCCTATCAGAAGTTGCATTGCACATGGCCAATCTGTTGTATAGACGAAGTAATATGTCAAACCCAACTGGCATAGTACTTCAGTGTATTAATATATTACATCGGAAAGGAATCGGCGCATAGCGACAATCGTTTTACGTGCACTAATGTGCTGCATCCGGAGACGTACGATGCAAACCTTTATCAAATAGCTTATGGTGACAACAGAGTACATTTGGGTATGTACAAACGTTGGAATACTTGGATGTTTGCAAAACAATGCGAGCGCTGTTTGGAAAGTCACATGTTTGACAGTGGGCAGCGGGACTTAGTTGATGTCACCTGTTGTTATCAAAGGTTGCGCATCAATGGTTCTCCGAGAATGTGCACGTACCTCGGGTAGCAGGTGACGGGACCGATGGGGGACATTGACAGCCAGAAGTGGACACTTCATCACATTCGTATGCTGTGCGATCTCCCCCAGCAGCTACAATACCCAGACTCTACATGTAGACGGCGACACCTAGGTGCACACTATTTCACTGTACCAGCAGTTTAATTATCCTTCTACTTAGCAGTTGCTTCACTATTGCTATATCGGGTTCATTCAAATATGGATGCCCAAGATATAAGGCTGTCACTTCTAAATGTTGAGGAAAACATCAACAGTTCCTATTGGGTACTTGTTCTCATGCCTGCGAAAGTGGTTGTTAGTCTGACCTCCAAACGAAACCCATACACGTTTGTCGTACCATTGATCATGAGGTCTAATGTGTCTCTATCCAGTTTGTGATAGCTCACACTTCAGTTCGGACAAACTCATGTGCATACGTTGTATTCGAACTGCCATTGGACACGGATGATCCCAATCCATGTATATATGTATATCAAATGAATTCGACGAGGTACTCATACCACTTTTGTACGACCAACTTAGTGCAGGGAAACGGCACTCAGGCAAATCGAAAATGACATTATCAGAACATGAAGAAGGTGAGTTTATGAAAAACTCATGTTGATTACAGGTGTTGCGAAGCCAAGTCAAATTTTGATCGATGCGAATTCCGTAGACTACTATAAAGGATGGTTGCTCAGGTGCAGGAGAAAGCACTATTGCAGGTGGAATAGAAGCACCATGAGTACGCTCCCAATCGATTTAGTAATCCAGGCCAATAAGGCGGCGTATGTGGCATCTTTGCCTGCGTGATGAGTAAGCTTGCATTTCAGATATTGCTTGAACTGCCCGGTGTAGTTGCGCCTGAGGTGAATGTTGACAAGGTGCCTGCCTGTCTAATACCCACTACCCCGTCCATACTGGCTCCAGGCGACAGTTGGTCGTCGCTGGTGCGGACGGGGTGCACCGTCCTCGTGACGGTGCTAGACTCAAAGTATGGTTCCATCCTGTGTAGAACGGGCTACGGTCGAGCCACCGCCATGTGTAGGTTTGGTGTGCGTGATTTCCCAATTAGGCCGGAATGCTTCTGTTCTGCTTGTTGAAGGAGTGTGGGCCGGCTCCGTTGATGTAACGTGGCTCCCATTCACATGCCTCCCGGTCTTATTCCTTTGGGTTCACACCGGATATAGGGTGTGTGCGTGGAAATGTGGGTGGTGCAGCGCAAGCCACCCATGGACCTCTGTAGGCGCAGGCGTCCTGTTACTGTCCCCATGGAGGTCACATTGACAGGTAAATCCGGATACGGACGTCGCCAAATCATGTTGCCTGGTTTACACCCAGCCGATGCGCCTGTTCATTTAGTTGGCTTGAACCCCTTTATAGTCGGATTTTATCCCTCGACAAATTGGATGTGGCTGGAGCCATTTTGGCATCGTGGTTTGCTTTTTGTTTACTAGTCTTATGCTACTTATTTGTCTCATCTGAAAATTCCTGATACGCAAATCAGAAAGACTTTGTAATGAAGTGACGTGTGATAAACTTCACAATAATGTAGATCAGTAACTTGCTAAGTACCATGTTTTCTGTGATGCGTATTTTATTCGGTATGTACAGTACCGTTCCTAATACTTTAATGCAGGAACACATGAGTTAGAGTTTTGAATGGAACCAATTCCTGCAGGAAAATATTTGCTGTATTCGTTTCAGTGTTTATATATTCAACAGAGAATTGGTCCCAGACTTCTGACTAAAGGTTCTTGTAGACAGACGGGTTCAAATATATCCCATTAGCATCTAGTATTGAAAATAATACTGTTCCAATTTCGGTTGGTTAAAAGCATTAATAAAACGCATTTGTTTATGTACAGGAAACGTCACCAAAGAGAGATAAAAGAACTTCAGGAATACGTCTGAATTTTTGTCCAATGTCATATCATTCAGTTTGTTGGGTCTCATTCACTTAAGACTGACTCGCGTGAGGTCGGGCCATTGTGGATCCCTGTTTTCTGTTGTTTGCGCAGTTAGAATATACCACATATAAGGGTCCATGCTTAGTCGATTGGACTCAACGGGGACTTTCTTTTACTTTTTATCTCCTTGATCTACCGCTTAGGGTCATCGCATCCTTATAATTTACACTTTTACCACCAACCTTGCTGAAACGTATGCACCGAATTCCTTCCTTTTCGTGACTGTTTTCTCTTTTTGGTATCAATACGAAGGTCTCTTTGACAGCCTTCCATTGAGCTGGCACTAAACGCACTCCGTTGCGGTTTAGTTCAGGCAGTTGACCAACTACGATCCGAGCAAAAAGTGCGATGTCTCCAGTTCCCCCCACACACACACCCTACGAATAACAATAAATAACGCCGGTGGGACAGTGGGGATAAGTGAAAATAGAAAGTACAGAAAATGAAAGCAAGATGGGAATGCGTAGACTAACCGGAACGGAACGGTAAGTAACAACCAAATGAAGGCAGCCAAATGCAAAAAACGCCACTGACTTTTCGACTGCGCCATGTCCGACAAGGTCTTCTATCCTTGGTGTGGACCATACAAAGACCCCCATACAAAATATACGGCACGCAACATTGGCTGTACAAGTTAAAAATTGATTTTAGATAAACGGTCATTTTCACAATATCTGAAAACCGATTGGGTTCAGCTTGCTGCCAACTTTGAAAATTGTTCATCATGCCCTCGCCGCTGTTCAGTCGATTATTATTGCGCTACCTCAAGCTGTACCCCCTGTGTCAGTAATTGAACTAGGTCACCATCCTCATCTAAACGTGTTACCATGTCTGGATGTAGCAAATCGCCTTAGCACGAGTGTGCGCTATTCTCCTGCCAAGCAGCCAACAGTATGGACGGGGAAGCTGCATAAGCTAGGTAGTGTACAAAAGCAAAGATTCAAAATTAATCAAGTAGATCATCATCGTTCCTCAAAGCCCAGTGGTCGGAAATACAGACTGGCAACAGCTGAATTGCGAGGTTGATATTTTATTGTTCATAAAAACTGCGCACTGCTGGCGATTTCCAAAACGAGGAAACTAGCGCATAGCGCTTTTGCTGGCTGTTTTGTTGCGCCGCATCGTTATACACATTTCTACCTATCATTCAAATCCACCCTAGACTCCTTTTTAAATGAATTTTGCGATTGACAAGATATCCAAAACACAGGACAAGTAAACGTCCATAAAACTTTCCTTTGCGCTAAATATTTTTCCAAGCAGAAAACCTCACTTTTAGTTTTATATCCCAATTTACTTCTTAACAACTTAAAGTTAAAACACGGATATTCGTCTACTTCGCCCTGTTGGACTATGCCTGTCAGACGTACATCAACTTGTGTTACGACAATTCAAGTTCAGACAACAGATTAAACATTGAAGCTTATTGTATCAACTGATGCAATATTATGCTCAGCTGCATCCCTCTTCGGATTACTAAAATTCTTGCAATCCATGGTGATCTTACCCAGCTTAGTATCAAAAAGGTCTTTAGTCGCTACCTCCTGGTCCATTCTCCGCGAAATAGAGCCTATAAATGTTTGATGAAACGACGACGAATCCCAAAGTCGTGCATATGTTTCCAACAACCACGCTCATGAAATGGATGCTCGCTGAAATAGTCTTCAGAACACGTCGGACTAGCGGCACAGCTTTTCTTAATGACCCCGATAACATTTCGCCCGCTGCTTTACGGGATATTCTAATTAAGGCTGAACATATGGTTGGTACAGAGCGCAGTTTCATAAGATAGAACAGCAAGTTTTTTACCACTCGTGTTCAAGGAGAGTGAGTGTATAAAATAATGTGACCAAAGTTTAGCCACCATAAGCTTCATGGACTTAAAAATAATTGCTGATGGAACGCGCTTACAAGGGGTAATTATACACAGATAGTCTCTCTTGCCTAGGAATTGAACCACTGACCTCCACCGTTTCCGCATTTACACAGCTATTGGATTCGTCACCAGCCGCTTAAATGATACCGCTATTCTGGAGTTACCTGTAAACGAGGTCACCTCTAGCATATTCACCGGTATACTGTTACATGCAAAGCGATGAGCAAGTGGTAATGGCGAAATGCCCGGATCTGACGCAATTGAGTTCGTCTTTGCCCTCCAAAAACGATTAGTGGTTGACCTATCAGCAAGTGGCACATCACACATAAAACACACCCTCGACTCACTATTGAGATCTGAGAAACATTCATGTATGCACATCAATGCACATGGACTCCTGAGCATGCTTGTTGAGTTGCGTCTGCGTCAAGTGTCATGCACCCAGGAACTTATTCGCAACGGATCATTGGTTGCATTCAAACATTAATTTACTCCGAAGTCGCAATAAAGATCCTGTTCCTTCTTCGAAACAATCGCCTCAGTAAGGTAGGTGGGGTAATTTCGAGTACCGCAGTGGCCTGCAGTGCGAACTGGTGGATGATCCGGAAACCTTGAGTATAGATCTCCTCCAGTGCAGTCAGCTACTGAAAGGCAACGAACTTGCCTTGTGGCAGTTGTTCATGGTCCCTGCATGTGCATTCCAGAGATGAACTCATAACTGACCATAGCCTAGAAGAGGGTCTTGTGAAGAAGACGCAGTGATGTTTACTTCTCAGATAACATCAGAATTCAAGATATGGAACTTCCGGCATTCCCTAACAAACAATTAAAAACCGACCTGCGACATTTTATCGCAAGCACTCCGCTCGTCAACTATTCAGTGTACCTAACAGATTTGGAGCTGGAAAATTAACCATTTTGTCACCCTCACAGATAAAAAGCACATGATCAAGAGACCTAAAGTGGAATGCCCCTTGGGCTGCTTGATCCCGCCATTACGGCTCATTATCCACCTGTGATAGAGGCGGTGTATAAAAGTATGGACTAACCCGATCATACGACATACAGCTGTCTACCATCGCCGAGAATAAATGTTCTTTTATTTCCTCATGTTAGACCGAATATCTATTAGTACATATTGTTGTATCGAACAAGAACATACTACTATATACTAAGAGTACGCATTGGAGAATTCGGTTAAGAGGGTTTCGGATGACTTTTAATTGGTAGTGCCTGGATCGATTTGGCTGACAAGTTTAGTGATCAGATCACACACGCATTAGAAAACGAGTCCGTGCACTCTTGCCCAACTCAATCATTCAATTAGAGCAGAACTCACGTTCATTGAACTGTGATCATGGAATAAATTACTCGCCAAGTTGCTTTACGCAACTTGCAGATGCCTTGTCGAGACTTCCAGTGTCCAAGGAAGGGGAAATCGAGGACTTAGAGGAGTTAAAATTGATATCGCAGCTCTCAGACGGAACACCTACAATAACATTTGACCTGATACGAGAGCAAAATGACAAAGACCCAGTCCTAGTAAAGCTTCGGGAGTACATATTTATTTCATGGCCCAGTCTTAAAGAGATCCAACCTGAGTTACTTCCATACTTTGCCATACGACAAGCGCTTTCTATTGTGAGCAACTGCATTATTAGGGGTGAGCAGTTTGTGGGTCCTGCAACCCTCAATGCTCTGGTGGTTGCATGTGCGTATGATGGTCATCCAGGGATTGTGCGAACAAAAGCTCCGATACGACAATACTATTGGTGGCCGAAGTTGAATTCCAGCATCGAGGCGGTTATTCGGGAATGTTACGCCTGCCAACATTCCGATAAGGGTGCGAGGCCCCTGAATGCTCCAGTCCAACCTTCCGTGTACCCAGTGAAACCAAGGGCAAAAATTGCCATCGATATTATGGGCTCGTTTGCAAATGCACCTCCGCAGAAGCGAAACTTGCTAGTGGCTACATGTTTCTACAGCAAGTGGCCAGAGGCTATACTATGCAGGGACGTAACTACAGATGTCATCATAGACTTGCCCTGTTGTTTGTTTGAAAGGTACGGTTTGCCAGAAGAAATACTCACTGACAACGCCTCACTGTTTCGAAGTAACGAGTATGCTGAATTCCTAAGGCGCAATGGTATCCGACACACGAGGACTGTACCTTATAATCCTGCAGCGAATGGACTCGTCGAACGACTTACTCGTACTTTGAAAGAATCTCTACTAGTCCTTGGGGGTATACTGGGATGATGCTTTTTATCTGCATTGCAGATATACAGAACCACTCCATGTACTGAAACGGCAACAACCCCCTCGGAGCTAATGCTGGGGCGAATGATTCGAACCCGATTAAATGCAGCCTTTATAACAGAAGTATGCGCCGCTCAAAGAGAATAGGAAAGAATGGCTTTTTACCACGCTAAATATAGACGCGTTGGAAGAACGTATCCTCCAGGACATTTGTTTGTGTGAGACTATCCTATTCCCGGAAAGGAGGTAATGTGTTCGGACCGCCTACCCGTGTGGAATCTGTAAGCACGCTAGGAACTTACAAGTTGGCTGATGCGACAAAGGTGAATTCAAGACGGCTGCATACAGCGCTTTCCCAACTGCTATTAAACAGACGAATAGACCTACAACACAACGCTCGGTGCAAACTAATAGAAATTTACGACGTTCCTGTTGGATACGCCAGCCTGTCTACCGATACGCTTTAACGGATAACACCATATGACAATTCCTCAGGATGCTGACATTAAATTAGATCGTTCATGGACTTGTAGTGCTTACAGTATTACGAATTGATGAGGGGACAATGTCTTGTTCATATAATTTGCTTTGTTTTTGCCCACGATTTTCTTATCCTACTCACACTTCTATATAGCAATCGTTGGTCTATCATGTGGTCTTGCATTTGATTGGTTGCAATGCGAATCTCCATGGATTTAATTGTACCGCGTGTGTGTGCGGACAGTTTTCTTCATACATAGGTTCCGGTGCTGCTCTGGTCTGCTGCTTTTTCGGGATACAAAACTGAGAAAGCAGGCCGTTAAGAGACGCAGCGTGAGGTGTGTACAGAGCAGTCCCCAGTCATGACAACTTAAGCAAAGATGTTGTGCAGCTTTACCATTCTATGACACTTGTCTGTGACGACAAACTAGTACACCACTAGATCCGAGCGGAAAGGTTTTTACCAACAACTATCTTTTGTACAGACATGTGAACTACCTGCGGAATATGAAGCGAGGCGTTTAACTAGTCATCTCAGTAGATGGATGCGCTTAAACTGCCGAGGATATAGCCAACGGTCTGCGGTTATGATACGATCCAATGTTTTCTTGTAGCACCAAATTGAGTCACATTGTACACCGATAGTTTCCCGGTGGCGATAACCTACCTCCGAAAGCATTGTAACTGGCAGTTACGGGGTTAGCTGAGCTATTAATTCGATTATTTCAAATAAGCTTGGACAAATATCTGGTGCCTAATGTGCGGAGGCAATGCATCATTACTCCAAGATTCAATGGCGGTAGTCCTGCAGGGTTAGCCAAATATCGCCCAGTGATTCTCCTCCCGGTACTCTCGATGATAATAAGGTCCATCAAAGCTGAGACACTAATAGGCTACTTAAAACGCTCTAACGTCTTAGCGCTGGAGTATCAATCTTACAATACCAACCTCACACTGTCCATATCAGTTGAACAGAAACAGCGGATATTGGGACCAGCAGTGATGCCATCCATTCAGATGTTGTCAAGCGCTTCGATTGCTAAATTACCGAGTCCTTCTTCACAAGCTGCAAGGATGCGGACTCGGGAACCATGCCCATGGATGAATCCAAAACATTTTTCTTCAGTAGCGCTTTCAATTCCGCATACGGGACTTCTTTTCTGATCCAGTTTATCTACACTGCGGTATTCGCTAGAAAACAGTGCTAGGACCGCACTTATTTTTGTCCATGCGTAACGACCTTGTGCACCTCATCCAGACGAAATTTCTCCTTTCGAGGTTGAAATCGACATTTAGCGCCGAAAGTAAACCAGCAAGATTACGATCTGTTGGACGGCGAATAAGCCTGCGCCTTTGTAGTTGTTGGACTCCTACATCTTCCCGAAAATGCTCAATGAAGATGTGAAGGCCCTGGAATTTTCGCTGTTCAGGCACGGCAAAATTCATTTACACTTGACCTGGCTGCACTGGAAGACTCGCAGCAAACGGCAGTACAAAACTGAAGGAATAATCTCACATGCCATAATATCTACGAAGGTTAGCTTTTGCAGTGTACAGCGGAAAGTGCCGCTATCTATGGTGTGACCTAATTCTGGCGGACCGGATCCTGAGAAACCCCAGTCACGCCTACCAAAACCGCCTGCAACTTAGTCGCAACACAAAATAAACGGTCACAAACTAAAGCTGGAATTCCCACGGAACCGATTTTCATTAAACTTGGTCGGCCGTAAGATCTCCTTCGACGTTTGAATTTTCTGCACCAACAGTACCCGTTTTTAAATAACGATTCGAAGATGAATCACGTCATCTGAATACTTTGATTTAATCCATTTCACCGTGTGACGACCAAACACAGACAAAATTGTGCTTAATAACCCCAACGAAAGTTTGCTAAATGGATATACTGTAAGTCAACATGAACATTTTAATGAGTTCACGGATGTGTATTTCACTATATTGTCAAATTTTTTGAAGCTGCTAATTCATACATACCATTCCGCGGGACTTGTAAATGCTTGACCATTTTGAAATTTACTATAAAACCGTTGAATAATAAATCGCCTCGAATCTCCAAAAATAAAGATGGATGGGGCAAACATGCTAAAACGTCAACTTCTACTACTGGGCATAGCAGCCACCACGAAGTTGCGAAGTCTTAATCGGGGAACGTTGCGTAAAACATTTGTCGAATACCGACACTAACAATATTGACCTGGACATGTCCATTGCATTATCGTCCATGAAGATGGCATTCCAAGGCATGGTTTTACCGTATAACAATTGATACACAGTTGAAAACTTGTCATTAACTAAGGATTATAACGCGGTTACCAGTGCTTCACCTTTCTGCATGTGGGTTCCACAGAACTTACTTTCCGAAAATCTAATTTGACTGACCCTCAGAAACCTTTTACTCTACACAAATTTATAGCCATAACAATGGGTCTACAGTTTTCTCTCTATGATGAAATCAAACAAATTCGCCCATTAAAATTAGTAGATATTCTGTACGATCGATCAAACAACCAGGAACTTGCAGGATCCTTGCTATCGATGTCTCTAAACGCTGATCTCCAAGACACTAACAACTTTCTGTGAAGCAGCTAATAAGCTGCATTACATGCCTAATGGCATTGAATTGCTCAAAAAGACACGTGCTTATCCAACACCACAGTTTTTCTACTGACCAACCTAAATTGGAAGAAATGGTTGAAATTTCTATTCCTATGTTTAATATGCCGCGATTATAAATCATATTCGTCAGCTATTTGTTTTCTTGACCTTTTGGTTTTGTTCTTCCGAAAGTGCCTAATACCTGTATTCTGGGTGCATCTTACAGTTCAATAGATTGCACCCAATACACATTGACTTCTGTTATGCAGCATGATACACACGAGATATAAAAAGTTCCATTATTAATTGGGTAAAACCATACCATAGTCCCATAAACTGGTTGGGTAGTTCTCAGGTACAATTAGGTTCTAAAACAAATTATGCTAGGTAAGAGACAATTGACGAACGGTATTCCCTTTAACGGGCATATATGGATTTGTACTTCTGTCAGGTTAGCGGGGTTGGCACATTCCGACAATGCACAATGAACGGAATGACCTGTGTCTGCGAGTGCAGTTGCTGCTGGGTGTTCGTAAGGAACAAGATGATTAGATACGAGTTAATATACAAACATCGGCTTTAATGCACCTCTGCATCGCGAAAGTGTGTTAACAAACTGGGGACTAATGTGAATTCCTTGCACAATATACCAGGAGATGTCAGTGGTCATCAGTACGTCTAGTGTGGAAGAAATGAGGCATTGTCAATACGAAATATGAAATCATGGCGGACAGAGGAGCCTAGCAGGCGTGGGACGTAGAACGAGAAACTCTGAACTTCGTAAACCTTCCTTTTTCTTAATGTGACCAAGCTAGATTGTAGCTATTCATTACACCAAAGTACTTTACTTACGTAATGGAGTTCGGTCTCTTCTCATCGATGTTGGCTTCAGGTCATTGCTAGGGTAGCTTCTGCAAACCATCTCATCTGTGAAGTGAACAAACGACAGAACTGCACCTTGACATGGTGAGCAACAGCTTGCGTAGCTTCGACAAAACAAAATGGTTAAAAATATCCTGTAATCTGAGCAGAGGCAGTGGTCAACTGTTTGATGCGCAGGAATACGTCATCTGGTTAATTTAGCAACCTCGCAGTTTGAGCCGAGATGCATGGAAAAGAGAAGTGGACGGAATTGCTCCTTGAAAGACGCCGATGCCTGTGCTTACGGGCAAAGTTATTCTTCAACATAAGGATGATGAGGGAATTTACTTCAACGCCGAACATGTATTTATACAATAATTCTAATATCGTATAGTCAGATGCGATTGACCTAATTAACTGTCGTTTTGTTGGTACTGTAGATGCGGCCAATGCTGTCCTCTTAAATTTACAGACCTATCCCAAAATTTAACAAAATGACATCGACCTAACTTTATTGCATATTCATTACCATAAAGCATGTCTGTTGGTTTTTGAGCCTTGCTCTGGAATATATCTGAAATGTTCCATCAGTTCCAATGGCACTGACCAGGTCGCAACGGCATTCAGTTTTGCCCCATGTCCGTTTAATCTCGTTTGCCGACAGCTGACAAGCCGTTATTCTATTGATAATTAGTCCAAAAATTTGCAAGCGCATACTTATCGATGTCGGACAATTCCATTATCTGCCCTACATTATCAACGGTATCTAAATATGCTCACAGATATCCCAATGCTTGTCAAACAAACCGAAATGCTTCATGACTCGGAATGTACCCCAAGATAACCAAAACGTTCACTCACCTGCCTATGCAATCAAATTTCACCAAAGCACCGTAACAAGATGAACACTTTAAATTTGATTCCAGGTTAGTGTCAGAGACATGGTTTACGAACTATTCTCCTAAATCTTGCTTCCGTATTGACCAATTACAGTAACCGGCGGTGGTGGCATTACGTATCCAGATATAAAGAATAGAAACATCACTGTTAAACTATTTAAAGGTAGTAACATTGACACCATAGTCATGCGTCTTTACAGGAGATAATTATTTAGTTTTATGGTGTATTAACTTCATTCCGAACCCTTGTGTGAAAGACGTAAAACCTGGAACAATTGAACTGTTACTTAACAGAGAATCCCGTCATATGAAAAATAGTTTGTGTGGTCTTCCATAAGCTTGATTTTTAATGAACCTCCTGTACCTTTCCTCCTAAATATTCAAACCTAATATCCCCTTTACGCATACAAGACGGAAAAAACATGTCTATGCTCTCACCAGCGGTAGCCACATTTGCTTTAGGTTTTCCTTAAGCTGAGATTATCCTAAACATATGCCGTTAACCTAGACAAATTCCCTCGCAGAGATTACAAGATAATCCAGTTCATCGGGGATGGATCATCGTCGGATATTGTCTTTACTCCTTCTGCAGTAAGAAAATATACCACACAATACTCTACAATTCGAACCGCTTTTTACTTTACCGGGAGCTTTGCACAAGGACATTTTTCGACGAATGAAGCACAATTGGCTGCTGGCGATCTCTACAAGCATATCGAATGGTGAGATTAAACTCCTGTCAGTCTAATGTAAACACATTGTTCTGCCCCAACAAATGTTCCCGCAAGATCAATCGGCCTCACAGTCGGTATTTGAAGAAGAACGACGTCTTGGTTTTATTGGCGAAACAAGTTTTGGTTGAATTTAAGAATTTCGGCAAAAAGGACAAATGTAAAGTGAAAAGTACGTCCTATACGGCCATAATAAAAACCACTAACTTAGCAAGCCTGTAACAAGCGGAAACAAAACAACGCAAATCGCTGCATTTTGATTTTTGGTAACCGAATAATAGTGATCTTAGTCACACATGTAACGCTTTCCTCAGTTACTGCTGCTGCAAGTTAGACAATATTACTCAGCTTCCAGTGTAAATCCTCCGTCTGCTTAGGAATACCCATTGGACACTAATCGCATTACTTCCCTTACAGCAAATACTGCATGCTGTACCTAACAATTTAAAGCCAACGTTTAAAAAAATCACCGGTTCATATATTACCATACGTATTTTACTTCTTTTTCTCTATGCAGGCCTGTAGTTTGCTAGCACAGTAGAAGAACGCGGCGGTATTCCCTTGTTACAAATTAGGATATGTGCAAGAAAGCAGCAGCTACCTTCCAAACAGACATAGGTATGCCAGCGCGTGTGACTTCGCTATTAATTTCCCGCTTTTCGACTGGTTTCTGTAATGGAACTAATAGAAAATGTTTTAAATTTATGTTCTGTTTATTACCACTTTGGATGCCTGCATGTTCTCTTTAGCTTTTTGCATAAATTTAAGTATACGACCTTCGAAATACGTTTAGTGTGTCACAAACCTTTCACTCACTGTTTACTTATGTACTATGTTGCTTTCAACATTTTCTTAGGCCAGTATTACGATGTGACGGATTGAAACTTTCAAGCTAATTCTTAACACCTACACAAGATGAATTGTGGAAGATTCACTGGCGAGAAAACAAATGCCCAAGTATTATAACCTTGGCGTTAGATCAGGCTGAATAGATGGAGTTCTTTGTTACTGTAACTATACCAGCAGCCTGGAAGATGAGTTACTATGTTCTTGGTTCATTTGACCTCTATGCATACTGTCACACTGCGAAAGGTGGCGTAGATTTGCAAAATAATCGTTCATATATAATACACTGCATAGAATCAAGTCCCCGAAAGACGGTTCCACGGATAGATGCATTAATTAACTTTACTGTTTAGCGATACATTATATTCCTAAAATCTCCGTCTTATGAATTTCCTTTAACTATTTGAATCCCATGAGATTTGCTTTCAAAACGACTTCGAAAATCTCGAAAATTTTCCATTTATTCTGTTGTACAATTGATCAAACCAAATATTTTGTCTTTTCCCGCAGTGTCGATAAACACAATATTTATATATTTATGCAATAAATATTTAGCGGTTCATCACCGCAAACTTGCGTTGTTTACAAATTGTTTCCTTGTATCTCATTTCCTATTCTATCACGCATTTAGCATTAAGCAAATAGCTTGAAATATATTTTCTACTTAAAGTGAAGGCGTGACATTGCGACTCCAGGAAGAAATATGCACAAGACACGCAATCCGACTATCGTTTAGTTGAAATTTGTCGATATTATTGCATTTCCGCTGTTTGTACCCGTGTGCTAATTGCAGCTATACAGGAGATCGTGATGAAAAACATGGGTCTGTTGATGCATCTTGCGTGATAACCGGTTGTAGGAGTGATTTTTGTCGATATGGACACAATTATTTATCGGTGAACGATGAACATTTTTTCATGCCACAAATTTTGACAATTTGTTATTCCTGTGCATAATAAAAATAAGCACCTGGAATACAGAATGGAACTGAGGGATTTCCTTAACTACATATATTGCGCGGTTGCACTTTGCATTTTGAGTTCATTTTCAGGGTACAATGAACACATAAGATATATACGACAACTTATACTTAAATATTTTTCGGCGGAAGGCACGTCTTATGGTGCAAGTAACGACTGACATTCACGATCATTTAACTTAATGCTAATTTTAAAAATAATAAAAATAATTCGGATTGAAATAGTTTGCTACTGAAGTTTCACACGTTGAAAAATTGGTGACACCAGAACACATAATTTTAGTATATATTGTTCAAAATGACTTGATGCAATGGTAGCTCAGGTTGATCGTTCCTGAGTTCAATAGTTCGCCGAGCTTCGGAGTAGGGATGCAACTGACGAAGTCAATTCGCTTGGTGATGAAACGTTTGCATCCCAACTCCGAAGCTCGGCGAACAAGTGAACTTAGAAACGATCGAACCGAGCTACCAGTACATCAAGTCATTTTGAACAATTATAGGCGCGAAACGCTCCGAAATGCTCGCCGCCGGGAGGATTTTGCATGCAGACATGCCTCCACACGGCAGCAACTGACTTTTCTTCATGATTGTTTGCGCAATAATACTCTTCCCCACAGCGTCAGCTACAGACCTCCGATTAACCATCTACAAGCATGGACAGTTGCACGACAATTTGGGAAACACATGGTGCGGATCATGACCACGGACGCCCATAACCGTATCAGGAAATATGAGCGATGTATCAACGAGCATCGAACTAGTTGTGTGAGACTGACGGGACAACAGTTAACAGCGCAACTCAGCTTAGCAATGGAACGCAGAGTGGAGAAAACTAGAGGGAGAAAACAGGAGGCATTAAAATCAAATATTTAAAATTGACTCACTGCAATAACGAAGCTAACCAAGAGAATTGTATTCGAAATCTATCAAATAGGCAACTTTTCGTAGCAGAAAGACAAGCCCTCAACAAAGGGCTCAACTACAATTTAAAGGATGCTATGACTACAGAGTTCCCATCCGGATTCGAAAGCACGATGCAGTCCAGCGTGTTTAACGATGATACACAGAAACAACTAAGATATACAATTATTCCAGTCGTAGCATGTAACCAACAGCACAATTCCCTATCTCAACAAGAAAGGGATGCAATAAAAGCCCTGAAAGCCGATGAATCCATTGTCATTTTACCTGCGGACAAGGGGCGCGTGACGGTTATATTGGATAAAGAGGATTATGTTAAAAAAGCGAAACAGCTTCTGAATGACACAACAACCTACCGCCGCATCGTAAACGATCCAACGACGCAAGTGGCAAACAGAATAAACAGAACGTTAAAATTGCTCCAGGAACGGAACCAGATCACAAAGGAAGACCGTGCTAGAATGATGGCCCACGATCCGAACATAGCACAATTCTACGGGCTTCCAAAGATACATAAAGACGATGTACCACTAAGACCAATCGTATCGCTCCCAGGCACACCTACGTACAACCTAGCGAAAGAGTTGTGGAGACGTCTCAAGCACCTAACAATGGGATCACAGCACTCTATACATAGTGCACAGCAATTTCTGGAGAAGCTCAAAGGTATACGAGTAGATCATGACGAGTTAATGGTATCGTTCGACGTGACCGCACTCTTTACGTCTGTCAATTTACAGACCGCAAAGCAAGCAATCACCGAACGGCTGGACCAAAGTGAGAAAACAATCGGAAAGCTGACGACTGAAAATCTGTGCAAGCTACTTGACCTATGCCTCGCGACCTACTTTGATTTTGATGGACAGATTTATGAGCAGGTGAAAGGAGCGCCAATGGGATCCCCGGTGTCAGGGCTCGTGGCAGAGATAGTAATGCAGAAACTTGAAGAGAACGCACTGCCCATAATCAACCCAAAGTTGTGGATCCGATACGTTGATGATACATTCGTGATACTGAAACGTAGTCAAGTAGAGGCTGCATACCAGTTACTCAATAACATCATTGAAGACATTCATTTTACGATGGAATCAGAAATAGATAACCAGCTCCCATTCTTGGATGTGTTAGTCACCAGGACGATTGACGGAGAGTTACAAACATCAGTTTACAGGAAAGAAACACACACCGACCAGATTCTAAACTACTCCAGCAATCACCCGAAATGTCATAAAATAAGCTGCGTGCGAACTCTCTTTCGTAGAATTGAAACACATTGCAGCACTCTTGAGGCAAAGCGAAAAGAAGAGATGTATCTGTTCAGATCATTTCATCTAAATGGATATCCACATAGCTTCCTCCGGCGATGTCTAAACAACAAAGTTACGACCCCTCAGCCTGCTCAGATGACAACAAAGAGAGTCGTTCTACCCTATGTAAAGAACATCTCCGAGATGACAGCAAGATTATTCAAACAGCACGGTCTTACAGTGGCCCACAAACCAACTGCCACATTGAGAAGAACTCTGTCGAACCCCAAAGCTAGACCCGGAACACACGAAAGACGAAATGTTGTTTACAAGATACGATGTCAAGATTGTGATAAAAACTATGTGGGTCAAACAGGAAGACGACTGTCAACAAGAATACAAGAGCATTAGAGAGCTTGTAAGAAACATTACGCTCTCTCACTGAGTTCAATACATACAGACGAAGAAGGACATCACTTCGATTGGAACAACACAGAAGTCCTATCAAAAGGAGAGACACGAAAAGGAAGAGAGTTCCTCGAAGCATGGTACTCAACGCAGCATTCGATACACATGCATATAGAGCTTGATCCAGTGTACCGAACGTTGAAACAGAGGGAACTAAAATACCTTAAAAGAAGAAACCGTCGTGGTCTGATAAACGAGCCATCAACAACAAATCAACAACAGCCGGAACAAAACCATCCCACGGATCGACCGTATCTAGCAGAGTTGCTGCTTTATGTGTTTGGTATTTGCTTTGTGCTATGCTTCTTAGGCCTTTAATTAAATTTCAAATTAAGGCGTTTCCGATTTCTCCACCTTTCATCCAAACATCCGTTGTTTGTTGCTCTGAATAAACCACAAGTTTTGGGATTCTAGTGCCGCGTACTCTATATTTTTGGGATAGATTTATGCTGGCGAGGTATATCGCAACAATATTATTTATAGAAGGTTTTTGAAGAATGTACCGCCACCGATGTAAATGTTCCACGTCCTGCCAGTTCAAAGAAGCGTCTGTTATGTAGCCAGCTTTTATAATCAGCGAAGCTATGCCATTCACAATATAGCCTGAACACCCTGACTTCTGCCATGAATAAACACCAGCGTGGCCGTCAATTCTGATAGCAGCAATGGCGTACCCACATTATTCAATGAGGTATTATCGTTGTCGACTAGCTAAAGATTGTGAAGGCAATCATAAATAATGCCCGTTCTTAGTATAATAAAATAGTCGCCGCGCGGCATGTGGTTATATATTTAACCAGTGAATAACAATTCATCATAAAACTTGGAATGGCCCTCACACTCCACATGAGTTCTACAAAATACGGGGATTTGCTTCATTTGTGAAATGGAGCACGGCTTTGCTTTGTATGGTTGAGACTAGCTACGTACTCAAAACATAGCAGACCCTCAATTCAACATTTTATGCGGTTTTGCATAAAACACAATAGAAATAAATTCCTCTCTAAATTATGTTACATACATACACAATCCAATACTTTATGATGAATTTATTTTCGAAACAACTTACTTGTAATTGGATTAGGTTTCCTTGCTTTGCTTCAATAAATAGATAAACATCTTGAACATAATATAGCGGAGACTGCTAGTGAAAGTATCTACAGAAGTAAAAAAGCCTTTAAGGTAAATCTTTGAAATCCCGGTAGATGGAGGGATGCATGTGGCTTACAGCTTACCAGGGAAAACATTTTATGTATCAGGTGTACCCGAGTCATATATATCACGTGTGTAATAAAGCACATGTATTACCAACGAGTGACTAAAGAGCCGTGTACTGCAGTTCTTTGGTCCCACTATACAACACAGGGCTAACAGCAGAGCCAGGTACATCCTTTAGATATTGAAACTTCAATACACCTGCTGCATTAATGCGAAAAGTAAAGTGAATCCACTGGTTGTGGCAGATGCGACGTACATAAACTTGAAACCCATATTTATATAAATACAGCGCTCAAATAACCAAGCGGTAGGATGGATTTCACAAAAACCATGCGTGAAGCATGCCTGCTGTGTTAACATGACGTACTGCGCTAAAAGGTAGGAAAGAGTGGCGACTTCACCTAGCTTATTCAACAGCATAAGATCTGTAACCAGTTTCATTCGATCTGTGCCACAAATGCACTAGCAGAAGAAAAGCGAACACTGGCATAAGACAATAATCCTGGCCTTGATCTATCTCATGAAAGCCAAACCCGTGTCATATAGTACGTTAGGATGTCGTGATCAGGGACCATTACTGCTACGCCGTGAATGAATACTGCTTAGCTTTCTTTATCACCTCGAACAACACAGTTAACTTTATTGCTGAAATTGTTAAACTGATCGCAGTATAATTCGATGGCGTCGATATTAATGTCAGGAATTATCTCTTGCGGTCTGTGTCTCATATTCGACCATACAACCAAGTAGTTTTGGGTGTCGTTACAAATTGCATGTATCGTGAATTCCTTTATTCTATATGAGCAATTGAGGATATTCCTGAAGCAGTGGATACAAGGTTATGCATTATGGGCGTGTAGATGGTTATAAAAAAGATATTGAAAATTGCCAATAAAATAGGCGCACACCGATTATTTAAAGAATAAAAGAAAGCAGTTTGAGAAACCCTGCCTGAACTATTTCTTTCAAAAATGACCCTACCAGACTTAGCAGCTCACAATCTCAAACAATCTAGCATGTTCAGTTTGCAATGGCAAAACGACTATCATACTGCTGGTCGATATACAGAAAGCAATTGACTTCGTGATGCAAGACAACTACGTGGAAAAATTAACAAGCATCGGGCTTACCGAAGTTTTGTGTGCATGGTTTAAATGTTACCTCGCAGATCACAAGAAACAGACATTGAAAGTGGCAGACTGAATCCTCGCTCTGAACTGTCAAAATTGGCGGGGTTCATTGTGGCTTGTTTCGACCCTTGACATTTTGAATTTGTCTCGATGTATTAGCCGAAAATATAAGATTGTGAAAGACATTTCATCTTGCGGATGTTACAAAATGCTCCACGCTTTCAGTCTCCGGTTCTTCGTGATACACTGGAAACCATTCGCCTAAGTCTGCTGTTCTTGGATTTGTAGTGGATCGAATAGCACATATCATTTGCAGCGCGTTGCATGTTTGAAAATTATTTCTTTAACGCTACAAACACCTACGGAACGCCCTGTACTAATGGAACACATTATCTAGGCATCCAGATTTATAACACTGGATTTGGTTGAGCAAACCGAACTCATAGGGGTCGGAACCCAAATAAATGCAAAAATCATCT
Source organism: Dicrocoelium dendriticum (assembly GCA_944474145.2). NCBI lineage: Eukaryota > Metazoa > Platyhelminthes > Trematoda > Plagiorchiida > Dicrocoeliidae > Dicrocoelium > Dicrocoelium dendriticum. Next base: position 113,786,538 of record OX104066.1, read on the forward strand.
TAAAATCATGTCAGATGCGTGCTTGTAAGCTCTACATTCCTTCTGTGCAATAGCACTGCTAGATTACTCCTGCTTGCAACGGCAAACCCGACCACATGTGCCTAGACAATGGACAGCGCTCATTCACCTAAGTTCACTTCAGCCACTTGCCTAAACTAAACGTGTTCGGGCGTTATAGGCTGCAACGGTTGCAAGTTAGAAAAAGGCACTAGCCGTTATACTCGCTTGTTGTTTCTTTCATCAAGGTATTTTATATGTGAAACCGGGAGGCATTTCTGCTGGTTTTGAGTAAGTTTGGTTGCAAGCTTAAGCTACTAAGTTCATTTAAATATTTGCACAGTTGTATGCGGGCGAGTTGCAGCTGGGTGGAGAGACCTTGGGTGACTCATCATTTATCTCTTGTGTGAAGCATGCCTGCGTCTTAGCTCCTACTCTGTTTAATATTTATCTTCAAGCCATGAAGTCTTGTGATTTTGATGCAGTTTGTAATTGGGGTACTCGTGTGGAGCACCATATTGATGGTGGTTAGCTTAACATCTGTCGTTTCGTTGTGAGAACCCTAGTCTGTGAGACAACCCTTTGTCTATTACTGTTCGCTGAAGACGCGTTGTCCGCACAAAGCGCGGACGAGTTTCAATACATGATTTTGTCCTGCCATTGACAGCAGTTAATATCGAGCTCATCATCAACACAAGCGAATCTGTCAGTCTCTTTCGGCCTACATTGTAATTGCCTTCTGCGAAGTTCCTGCAAACTGGCGTTTGTGATCACATATTGAAAAATAACTTTTGCTTCTGCTACCTTAGCACTGTAATGTCGACTGACCAGCAGCTATGCAGAGAACATCGTATCATCATCTCAATGGAAGTGACAACATTTAGGAAGCTACAGAACCGAGTGTGGAGCAACCTTCAGCTTACCGTTGGCACGTAGCTGATAGTATACAATTCCATGGTGCGGTCCGTTCTACAGGGCAGCGAAGCGTGGACGATGTACCGGCGGGATTTGCGATACCTCAATTGGTTCCATTAACAGTTTTTGCGACGGATGCTGCACATCGCTTGGTGCGACACATTTACGGACACAGAAGTGCTTCGTCGAAGTGGAACACGTGCAGTTGATTACAATCTTTTGCTGAAACATTTGAGATGGCTCGGCCATGTGAGCCGTATATATTCCACGCGGATACCGAAGCAGAAATTATATGATCAACTGAAGTTTGTAAATTGGCATGCCGGGATACCGAAGTTTTCTTTTCCAGGATCTGATCAAAGTGAGCATCGCCCGTCATAAGCTTGATTGCAGGTCACAGGAAATGTAGGTCGTTATCCGGAGTGCATAGCGCGAGCTGATCACGAAGACAGTTGCCGAGGTGCAGGAGAAAGTCTTCGTGCATGCAGAGAAGTAGCGAAAAGTGAGAAAGCGAAACCGGAGCCGATGGGTTGTACTTCATCCACTCGAGCGCATGTTGCATTAACACTTGCGGACGTGTGTTTTAGTCAGGCTAGTCTATTGGGCCATGAGCAAGGCCGCTTGGGACTTACACCGAAAAGACGATGGTTGCTGATGCGAAATTGTCAGAACGGGCGCAGCATTTGTAGATAAGCTAGGGCCAAGTGGTGCATCTATGATTACGGCGTCGACCATCCTTGTCGCGGTGGTGAGCAAAAGATCTAAATTGTACGGCTTTTACCCGTTCTAAAACGCGTGGGAGCGGTGGCATTGCTGTACAGAGATATATCTGCAATCCCCCCTTGCAAGTCGGCATGACAAATTTTGCTGTGTGATTCTGGGACCTCGAGTGCGTAGGGTTTATGTCCCTCACGAGAAGGACGTGGCTGTGTGGCCGAACCAGAACTCCCTCTCTCATAGAAGCTATGCACTATTCCATTTCCAAGTTGGATCATAGTAGGCGGTAAACTATTGCTAGTTAACACACAGCATCACCTCTTAGGTGTGTACCACGCTGCAGATAAGCGATGACTTGTGTTTCTTGGACTACATTGATATCAGCATGCATGTCGGATCGAGAAAATAGAATCGAATCGCCTCCTCTGCTATGCCTCTCGTTTCGGATGGAAGTCATGCCTGGTACAGTAATCGCAGGATCAGTGATATCTGTGTTCAATCATGTATCAGTGACCATAAACGCGTCACAATGTATGGGGACCTGACGAATACGAGCTTTGGTTAGCCTGCTGAGAATTGCTTGTGGTTTGGTATACAAGCTGGTGAGGGATCGGAGGTTAGCAGCGCGTCAATGGATGCTGAATGCCGGAGAAGGTATACGCCGACCTTTAAGGTGTCTGATGACGATAGGTTTTTAAGATATGTTTAGCAGTACTTAGGGCCAGACTAGGTTCCTTTGTAATATTATCAGCGCCAGAAATAAGGGAACCATCCGGTGCTTATTCTGTTGCCGGCGTATTTTGGTGTTGTCTCCGTTCTGCTGTACACGACAACGGAAAGGTTTAATAAATTTTCTGTTCACTGTTGCCTTGTCTATCCGGGGCTCGGTGCCTATCGACATTATGCCTATTTCGTTGGGCAGAATTTCGGGCTTTTGTGACACATTTTAATCACATGTTCTGGCATCATTTCAGAGTTCACTGTTCCGTTCATCACTAAGGGAACACACTCGTTCATCTAGGTAATAGCCGTTATCTTATTGTCGAATAAGCTACTTTGCGTGTAAGATCATCTTACGCACAAATCGCCATTCATCCCAATTATGCATTTTGGCCTCTAGCATGCAAAAAGTCTTCAGTTCGAGGACCGGGTGAAAAAAGCTAATATTTACGTTTTTATTTCATGAAAGTAGTCCGGATTTAGCTAGCTTTTAAGGTGTTTACACCAGAATACGTCGAAAAAAACTTTGAAAATTGCATGTGGTGGTACGGAAGCGAGTTGCTGACAAGAGAACTGCCTCTGCAGCGTTGCCCGACTGAAATGTTTCCAGGAGTAACAGCGGTTTGGGTAACGGACAATGCACATCATATTAACTGTCTTAGTTTGAACCTGTATTATTTGTCGCACATAGTCTCTCTTTTTTCTTCGTCTGGTAGCCTAACTTTTATGGAGTTCTACCCGGATTCACTCACATTAGAGCATATAGCAGTCAAAGGATTATGATAATTTTTATGTTCTCCATTTTGAAGGGACCAAGTGGCTGCCTTCTACGGTTGAATAACTAATGTGGTCTTGAGTCCCATGGTGATAAGGGTACTAACAATCAGTATAGCAGTGAGCAAGGTTATGATTGGAGGTGCTCTTCTCATATGGGTAGCAATAACGGACGCGTAGGTTGACGGACATTTAACATTGTTTATTGTGGCGCGTGGTTCTAATGAAGAATGTGTGGCGAATGCATCTTCATGAGCAGCCCTTAGTATCAAAGTGGCTACCCGCATCGTTACTATTATTTTTGACCTGGTAGCACTGTTCTGAATTGGGGCTTGATGTTCGACATCAAATTCGAGACACTGATTTTCTGGTTCCGGCGAGAGAGCCGCTTCGGCTGCTGCTTACTTACGACCTTCGCTAGTCTATCGCACATCGGTGCTAACACATTTATGCATCTAATGAATAGAATAGACGTAAACTCAGTGTAGAACAGGAGCGAAGCAATCGTACTATGAGTTTCCTTTAGCTGGCTGGGACTAAAGCAAGCACCTCAATGCTGAAACGTTTTACGTCAATGTGGTCATTCTGTTCCAAATGGCAAAAGTTTAAAATAGCTGTCCGCGCCACACATAACCTTCATTTCGGAAGCTTAACTCCGAGCTTTCCGTGGACAAGCGGTACGTTCTATTTTGATTATCGATCCTGCGGTGGTCGTTCCTTACAAACTTTAAAAGATTACGCTGAATCCGAATCCGGTCGGGCAAATGGTTTTTGGACTAATCTATGTTAGAATATTGTTCCACAAACTTTAGGTTAATATAAGAAATTCAAGCTGGCAGACATAGACGGCATTTGGGCTAGTCAATGAGATTTCCGAAATTATCAAGAATACCCGTAGCAACTTTAAAAAGCCTGAAGAATATGCCCAAATAAAAACATTAGTGTACAATACATGCAGAGAATAGATGTGCAAAACAATGGCCCAATCAAAAGTAGTATCTAGCACAGCGGTTAAAACCGTATATATTAGCGTATGTATCCACAGATGATTTAGAAGTCTTTTTCAACTCGTACGCGAGTAATGCTTGCAATAAATCGCAGTTATCATCATTGGTCGTGCTGAGTTAAAAGCTGCTAAATTAAGCGTCCGAAAGGCGCGCACCGGCTCTAAAAGACGCTTTTACAGGTTTTCAATGAAAGAATTTCTAAGAAAGCATTTTCAACACAGAAGGTGATACGTAACTCTGGCTAGCTACACAACCTCGTCGTGTCCACTGGGTGCTTCGGGTTTAACCCGTGCCAGAAAATAGGTCGGCGGCAGTGTTCCGGGACCTGGTAAGTTTTCGCCTGGCAAGCGATCTCCCTATAAAAAGCCACAAATGTTTGCTTATTAACACTGCGAAGTGGCAGATGTGACTTGTCACAAACTAGTCTCTGCGGTGGATATCCGGAAATGCTATCCAACCCACGGGCATCAGTTGCTTATTCTCACATTCCTGACGTTTACAAACAGTCCAAAATTCTGCGGCACACACAAAAATAGGAGCTACACCGCAACATTCATACAATATTCGATACGTCTATACAATCATACATTTATTCGCGCACATGCTAAACATGTATTTTGATACATTTTCGATCGCACTACGTTAGCTTACCATGATAATTTTTGTAAATTTATGCTTCGCATCATCAAGAATAAAAGTTTATTTAGTTATTTATTTACGACTTGGTTGAAAACATGTGGCAGTGAACGCAATATTCGAATTTTTAACTCTGCCTGTCCTAATAACGCGGCGTCCTTTAACTTTATGTACGTATCTAAAAATGCAGTCATGCAAAATCATGGACAATAAAGCTTGCATTTGGAATTAAGCATTTTGATATTACTGTCGTAGATTATGAAGCTGCAGTAAAAATTTACTTTATTACTTTTACCAAAATGTTATACAGCTTATTTCTTTATAATTCTTCGAATATAATGCTCAACATAGTAATATTTGTACAAACCATTCGTAGAAAGTTGTAAGATATGTGCTGTGGTCATTAACAAAGCTGTGTTGCTGTCGTTTGATTACGCACGCCTTTTGAAAAAGTAGGCTTTTTACATGGTTTGCTTGAACTTAAATTTTTGTTATATGCGGCGTACTCTATATAGCACGCAGAGACACCGTACTCGAACAATGGTTGGTTGGCATCCAATCTTTGGTCTAAGCCAAATTAACGTCTGAATATATGCAAACGATCGGCACTCATTGAAAAACATAGTTTGAAATATTTATTTTCTAAGAGAGCACAATGTATCCAAAATGGAGTTAATTACATTAGCCTCAGGATTGCCGCTATGCGTTTTCCTAGGAGCCTATTAACAAGTAAGGTAAAGTGATAATGAGTGTTGTAATTTACTACAGCAATTAGCAAATATTTTAAAATGTGTACTAAGACATTTCACAATATCTTTGGCTAGTATCCGCGCCATCAGACTAAAGAACAAAGTTAAGAAACAGTAGTATATCATACATTTGTAGATACCCTGTCCTGGACAAAATATACACTTGTATTCGATAGATATTTTAAAGATTATTTTCAGTATCCGTGTATGAAGAATTTATTAATTTTCTATATTTCAACTATTTTTGATGTAAATAAGACAGATTTAATTCTACGCTGCTTTATTGTTTAACCATCTCATGAGCTAAAGACCATGGATAAATCAGCAAACTTAGCTATGGATAATGGTCACCAACAAAATTAATACTCACTCATCATCGTATCCCATTCTACCTTAACAGAATTTAAAATTAAATATTCTCAAATGTATACGAATTTGATGCATCTTGCTGAATAAACTACAAATGTAAACGTTTTTGCCTCAAACACTTTAAGTTAGTTTTAAATTCGCAGTTAATAATTAATCAGGATACAAATGATATCTGATTCACATAATTGTGTGAAGCATTTACAAGAGTAGGTAATCTGCATTTTAAGCCACTTCTTATGAAATCCATTGATTAGCAGTAAAGGAATCCTTTCTGAATATCGTCAAACACCCTACCATGCTTTTGTAAAATCCCTTGTTATTGTGGCTACTTAATCTTTTGGCATTAATAAGACCCTCTATCTTAATCATCATTTCCAATATGCCGAAGGCTTTCATGAAAAGTGTACGTATTTTTAAGGGAAGCATTGTATTCTGACAATATTATTCTTGAATGGTTGAGCAACTAGGTTAACCAGCGATATCATTTGAATTCTTCTGAATATCGCATTGTTCTCTACACGTTATTTTACATACTTGTAAGGAGACGAATTTTAGAAAGCGCCTATTCTAACAGACAAAAGATAAAACTACGACCAGCAAGTTTCGTTTCAACATGCTCAAACGGATAAGAGGAATTTACCCTAAATCCGCCTTTAGCATATAACTGATTTTCCTTAAAGATTTAAGTCGCATATTATTTAGGAGTAAAATTTTCCATAACGCAAATGAAAAACGATAAATTCACATTCCTGTTTGGAACCTCAGGTTTTATTTATATAAGGTATGAACGCAACACACAATCATTTTATCTCACGTAGAATTTGCTTGCATATTGGATATAGCTCATTTGCTAAAGTATGGAAAGTTTGTGTACTCGTGTCTCTGCCCATCCATTCAACAAATTATTAAGCGGCCAAACGAAAACAATTAAACGCCACAACAGATTGCGCTTCACCAAGTGAAGTGAAAGTAGAAAAACGGCGAAAGTGCTTATAATTATAGCTGCGGAAAGCGTTGGCACGTTCAGGAAAATGCTATCTGGGCTACCTTGTTAGGCCACATTTGCGTTTCTTTTATAACATTTTTCAGAAGAAAACTTGGTGGGTAGTGTGAAATTTCGTAAGGAAATTTAACCTTGTTGCAGATCAGCTTGATGATACAATGTGTCTCAATTCAAAATATGATTAGATTATTTTATGCTTGAAATATATAAGGAATTTCTCCGTAACGAACCACTTACAGTTCAGCCAGTAGAATCTGGTTAAACAGACACGTGAAGTAAGTTATTACTATTCTCCATATCGTTTTCATTGCTGATACTTATTTCTCTATCTGGAATACTCATAATGCTTAGCTCCATCTAGGCACTTTAGCCAGTGAAAATAGTTGGCCGGCCTGTATCATACCTTACTCTTCCCAGTTGTAAACAAATCAAAAACGTTTACTCCGCCTAACCTGCCTGAAGTAAGTATATCTTTCACGATAATGCCTCTTAGCTACCTTCATCTGACAAAGGAAAATTGCACTGTGATTGCATGTTTTCGGTTCTGACCAATTGTCTTTGACCGAAATGTTTTTGTGTTCTATCCTGAGGAACAAAATTGTGCATCTTTCTCCTTTCAGCTTTATTCATTTTTTTGACCGATATCTAGCAATTGAACTATAGGGGGCTAGTGGAAGTTTTAAAGCTTGCTGGAATATGCGACCAACTCAACAAAAAAATAAATGTCTTAACTGGAGTAGAGGAGTATTACAATCATGTTGCCGCAAAGAAAACTATCCATTGTTAACAGCAGAACAAATTGAGTAAGGGAAAAAGAAAAAAAGTATAGGTTCCAAATTGTTAAGCTTTTGCAGCAAATAGTGATTTAAGCGACTTGGTCGGAAGGGAAGAAGGCAGGTTTCTCGCCACCGTCGTCCATTTTAATAATCCACCAGGAAGATTAGGAAACACAAACAGGTTGTTCGAAGGCAGAGCGTGTATTTAAGCGCTGCTGGTACGAAAGGTTACACAATCTTTTGACACATTTTGTTGCTCGACCGTGGTGAGGTTCGAGCGCTGCGAGGTTACGGTTTAGCCAAGGGTGCAAGACCTGGATTGCGTATTCGACGTAGGAACGCACGTAGGCCTGAAGCATCAGAGAGAAGATGAATGAATCCAAACTTTCGAACGCCATCCGCAAGCTAACAACGTTCGGGTTACCACTGTTGAAACGCATTCCGACTGTCTAGAATAACCGAAGTTCTCCTGCATCAGCACATCGAGGTCAAGTTCCTGAGGGCTTGTCTGCAGGTCATATGCCCCAATGTTCTAGAGATAGGCGTGTCTATGGCGGCTGTGGACAACGTGTCACTTGGCCACATTGAATGGCAGTGAATTCCTCACCGGGCAATGCTAGGTCCAATCTAGTTCGTACATGGAGGATCTCCTCGTTGTGTATTCCCTTGATCGCCGGCCAAATTTTAACGTCATCCGGAAAAGTAAACTTTTTGACGTGATGGCTCTCGCAAGGTCGTCGCACTCCACTCGATTAGTGTCGGGCAGAGCTGTTCGAACTCTAACCTATAACTGATGTTCACGGAGAAAATTACCAAACCATCCCAATGAGGCATCGCCGGGGTTTTCCAGTTAGCCCAACATTACATCAGCGATGACCGCTTCCATGAATTTGGAAATGGCAGGGAGAAGTGTTACCGGACGGTAATTGGTAGGACAAGACAGACTTCTTTGAAAGAATCCAGCAAGTGGCTGGGCTAGCTGGATGGCTGCTGCCTGCAGTGTTTAAGAGTGAAAGTCATCCACTGCAAGAAAACTGTGTGTACGCAAGGATAGTAGCTTGTATGAACCATTTTTGCAATGGGTTTGATGCTGGATGGCATTGGTGGTGTGGGGACAGAAGCAAGTATAAGGTTGGAGGCTTGTATTCCTTCGAAAGTAGGCCAGTACTGGGCAATGAGGCGTTGTCCGCCATTTTGTTGTGTGTGTATACCAACCGACCGTATGGAGTGGTGGGATTCCACGCTGCAGCTTTCGAAGTGCAATCACGTGTCTGGAAATAAGGCTGTGGTTCGAACGGAATTGTTTTGCTAGCTCCAGCAGGTGTGATAACTTGTATTCACAACTCAACTGTACATATTAATAACTCAGAGCTGCGTACGCTTTCTCATTCTCAGCGTCAGCATTGTTTAGTTGAAGGCGCCATGTGTTCCCCCAAGGCGATACAACTTTATGTTTGGCTTTTTATGGATAATGCTGACTTCATGTGATGGTGAAATCTTTTGTTCCGATGCTTTGGTGAAAATTGACGTGTCTTTCAACCATTTATCCCAGATATCTTTATGGTGCACTCAGTCATGTATGTCCAAATAGCATTTAAAAATCATAAAATAAAATGTCACGATCACAGAATTGTACGGATTGATTTCATATGCTACTAAGGACACCGCGATGCAGAGCCCAAAATATACAACATATTTCTCATTAACTCCTTCTGTTTACATTGGAAGCAAAAATATTCCACCATCACATGAAATCAGGATAACTCATGAAAAGCTTAAACCTAATTGTCAAATACTTCGCTACCATTCCAGGTGGCGTCCGCCGTGCAGGGTTGATGGCATTCAGGTATCAGAAGCCAGTAGAAGGTAAACCAAATGATAGATGCTCTCAGCATTAATGCGCTCCTTCTATAATCGTACGATGCTATTACATTCCTCTCGAACTGATTGGTGATTCATGGTGTTCGGTGATAGTGCTCGAGGCAGCACTATTGGCTGCACAAAAGTTGTTGCGACGGGATTGGTAACGTCACACTCAGTTGGGTAACTGGTGCGGGTGCGCAGTCCGGGCTCACATCGACAGTTAAGTTATTTCTAACGGCGCTTAATACATTCTTGAGCTCCTTTTGACTCTGTGACTAACATCTTGGATATACTGGATATGCAGCATCATCATTATACACGAAAACGAGAGGCGGAAAACATCTCAGCTACTGTGGCGCAATACATAAAATAAAAAATGGAAAATGCAACAGGTATAAGCCAGTTGAGCTACCGGTAACGTATAGTTATCGTCCTGGTAAAATAACAGTTGGCTACTAAGCAGAAAAAAATAACTGTGCAAAATTATCTAAAGCTAAATAGTGAGATCTTGGTTGAAGGTGAGACTAAGACGGTTGGGGTGAGATGTGTCGATATGCAGATTGGTTGAGCACATGGTTATGTACCAGGGTTCGAAAAAGGCCTCACTTTTGTGTTGCGCTTTGGGTCAAGGTCTCATCTTCGTTCCAGTGGAAATTGCGTCCTTATTCCCCAACTACACTGAAACCAGTGCATTTGCATAATGTTTCTCGCTGGATCTGTTGTGTTGTTGTATTTTTGTTGGCAGCTTCCTTCCGAATGATGCAATTCACGAATCTTGAAGTTTATTTGATATACGACGTATCGTCCTTCATGTGTTTTTTCGCTTCCTTTGGATCTTGAAAATGTTTCGCTTTTGGTGTCTGTTGGCTTTTGAGTAACCGGATATGATTTTGTTTGATTACTCTAACAGTCATTTCAGATATCTTCTTTACATAGGGCAGAACTATACGTTTTGTTGTCGTTGATATAGGTTCGTTTTTCTTGGTTTGTCAATTAAGCTATCTTAGTTAAAACGGCGTGCGTATGCCTTGCGTGAAAATGGCGTAAGTAGTAGATTTTATTCTGCTTGTTCAGCTTTCCTCATGCTGCTCTGAGTTGCTGTTCTATGGAACAGTGTCTCTACCCATCTTATTTTGTGACATTTGGGATGTTTACTGTTGAACCTCAGGACCTGATCTGCGTGCCTGGTTTTACAGTAAACCGATATTTGCAATTCACGGAACATTGGTCTGGTTACTAACACATCACTGGAAAGGTAGTTCCATCTTTTTCTTTGTTTCCATCGTCAACTCTAACCTTGAGGTTATGTTTTACTCAAAGCTGCTAAATGTTTGTCCAGTTACGCTTCTGTGACGACGAATGCGACGTTGTCGGAAGGAGACAGGAATAAACGACATGAAGAAGAGCACTGGAAAGTTAAACAACACTAGTATATTATCTTCTTTCTTAGTGAGGCATAAGGGTGCGTTACGTCATAAGGCAGGCACTCTAGACACCCATGACAACGTTTGCAGAACGGTGTTTTTGTAAATAGCACTATGCTGTTGCTTCCATTGCCTGCGTTTCGTAACTATCTTGGCCAATTATTTTATTTAAATTAATAATTGTTTTTGTTTAATGTATGAGCTTTAACAAGGTTTAGTCGAATTGGGTCAATACTGCACTGGACAATTTGTCGTTCATGTTAACTGAGCGAAACCCCTTGGAACAGACTTGTTGAGTTACTCGTATACAATGTACAGCTCTTTCGTTCGCTTGTGTGCTGCATATGCTCAGTGTAATTACGTTACTTCCACTGCACGAGAGTTTGCCCACATTATATGCTCTGCAGCCTCACCTGTCTGGGCTTTCAAATCCGACCTCAGGTACACTATGCACTCGGCGTTAATCCTCTAAATTTGTATCCTGGTCGAATATCATTTGAGTTCATTAGCTATCCGGCCTCTGTGCTAGCGGTTGGAACAAGATCTCCGTGCAGTCCACCCGGCCAGACAGCGCATTTATGCTCCAATACAGAAATCACTGTAACGTAGCATTAATTAAATCTGTGCCTGCGAACCTCTTCTGCCTCCGTGTGAAGCCGTACAGTTTATATCTGTACAAAACGTTCGGAAAGATTTCGCTTTGTGACATATTTGTATGTAAGCGCCATCCGCTACATATTTTGCCGCGTTAACTGGGACGCTAGTTGTTATTTGTATGCAAGTTAACAAGCTAAGTCGAATAACTTTCCGATTATCACTATGGAGTTGCTCAAGAACTGCACATTGTTCAGGTGTGTAATGACCTGTAATTTTACCCTATTCCTTGAGACATTCCCTGAACCTGCACACACCCTTGGTGGTGAGAAGATTGTGACTCCTGACCATTGCGTCCTGTTAAATGCGGCATCAGAAGTATCGTTATGTACGCTTATATCTGGTAGGCAAGCAACAACGTGTCGGCTAATCTTAAAGTTGAATACCGAACTTACTCATGTCAGTGCCGACTGCTGATGGACTGTTGAGACATTACGCACCGACGGCACTTGTAAATGGATGGATGTACGTGGCGTTTACATCAATTGGTTGTCGCCAATGGTGTCGTTATTAAGGAAAGCTATTGCCTAAGTTATGAACGAGCAAGTCAAATGACATCTGAAAAGCCCTTTCCTAGAAGTTACCGCTCAAGAAGACACAAGCGTATCGTACGAGGTTCTTCACTAATAAACCGACCGAAGCTAGTTATTCTAACGCCTGGGAGAAAATAGTTGAGGTACCGGTTTTTGGAAAACTTGCTAAAGGATCCAGTTGCTTTGTAGCTGAGTGGGAATCAATTTTATAGCACGAAGTGGCAGAAGCACGAGAGCGAATGACTTTGAAACACTGTTCGAACATGTAGGAGAAAAATCGTATCCATTTGTAACTTTTTTATACATTAACATAATTGTTGCGACCTTCACTGACGTTCTCATTTTAAAGTATCGTAGAATCATACGGTGCTAGAAACCACGAATTTTCGGCTGCCGTAGTGCCAGAAGAATTTGTAGCCATGTGCTCAAGCTTTTGTCGTTGCGAACCGGCCCAGGAAGATAAATGGCCAATTGAGTGCGGTCGATGTCATGGTACGTGAAATATGCAGAAATGACTACTGTGGGCGAGATCGTTTGTTAGGTGCAATGATTGAATGTTACCTGGGGTCGCGCAAACCAGAGTGTAGTGCTGCTACATAGACAAGTTTGTTAAATGTGCATCATAACGCGAAGAACCTTCTCCCGTACATCTCCGGTACATAACAATTAGAAAATAGTTATAAAAAACGCAACGGCAATAGAGGCTGATTGAACATCGGATAAAAGCGTGCGATAAAAGTATATCTTATGCAGCCAACCAGCTTAACAAACTAAATCTTCTGTCAATGTATAAGCGGCGCGGCCAAAAGTACACATTGCGGGGCGAACTGAGCAGTCCTGACCACATTTGGTTGTATGCGCTGATTGAGCTACATACGTTTCTCCGGAGCATGTTTCAGGCTACGGCCACATTTCGACATGCAGCAGCCTAAGCTAACCAACTGCTGCTTGTTACCAAAAAATGTAATGCACCCGACCGTAGTCAAGATAGACTTCCGGAGTCTCGATGCGCATAACTCACCTGTATACGTACGTTGCATGGGGGTAGCGATAAGGAGATCAGGCGATTGCAAACCTGCGTGTCGTGCCGTGTAGTGCAGGTTGGCAAATTATGCTTTGCGAGTGTGTGCAGTCGTGTATTTGTGCACAAGGCAATGGACTTTTTGGGGTCCAATACCGTTGCAAAATTGTGACCGAAAGGTGGGTGCACGTAGTGGTCACGTGTACTTGTGAATGGCACGAGTTGAGGAAGCTGGTATGGTCACCTGAGAGGTGCCGGCACCGAGGACACAAATGTTACGTATGCGACTAAGACAATGTGAGCAGTGAATGGAGTGTAATTTTACGGTTGACTTATTTTAAACTATACCTTGTATGCTCAGGAGTTGTGAAACCTCCCACTAACTCACCCAATGACGTCATTTGTGTAAATTGTACTGCACAGATTATTTGCAAAGTCCAAGGATGTACCGCAGAAATTCTGCTTCATTACTCACATCAAGTTTAATCAAAACACAAGGCAGCAACGCTTTTCTAGTACTTGCCCTCTTCATATTTATTTCGGATAAGGTTCTTTACACTTGACCGATGACTAGCGTACGATTATCTTCGCCCCATCTTGAGCAGTGTGGTCTAAATGTTCAAAGTATATATACAGGACATTTTATTAATCAAGTGCGGAGCATTGGGCGGCTGCTCTCAAGTGCTGACCCACAACAGTAAATCGAATTTCTAACTGTCCAAGAGCGCAGATTGCTTTGTCGACAAAAGTGAGATAATACACGTAGACACGACATGTTTCACTACGACAGCAGGGCACACAGAGGCGTTCGGCCATAGGAGGTAAAAGTTCGCAAGCTCAGATTCCTCAAGGAAACGTCATGCCTCAAGCGCAGAGCAAGTTCAAAAGAACACCTATCGTCCGGCTGTGAGAATTGGACGTTAGGAAGACACAATAGCCGCAATGCACGCGTCATTCTTTGACCGCTGGGCAAGACCGAGCGAATGCAAACCGTTCAACTGTGAGCAGTGCATGTTAGCAAACACAACAGCCGCAATCGACCTGTTATGCGTGGATCACAGGTTAAGATCAAATGAACGCAAGACGTACGACCGTGGCAATAATAAGTGTGTCAAACAAACGGCTGCAGCGAATGTGTAGTGCCTCGTTCGATCTGTAGTTGGGTTTTACCCAGGTGAGTACGCCAGCAAAAGGGTGGCCTGCGGAGTAATTAGTATGCCGTTGTGCTATAGAAACCGAAAAACAGCCTGGCAATATGGGATGGGTGGTGGATGGGCGCCGTATTGCTATTGCCTAAAAAGCTTTCATGGCCTCAAAAATGGCTTCCAACAAATCGGTAAGCTTTCATTAGGCTGTTTTCGCTGCTAAAGGGAATCATACTGACTGGAGCAAATTGTACAGTTACAGCGTTTTCCGCTTTACCGTTTCGATCGCGACTGTTACAGCTAAGGAGTCACTCTTCAGGGGTGCATCGAATTTTGCGTTGACTTGATGTGATGATGCTGTTGATTTCAGTCTGCTCCTTCAAAATAGTTGCACGGTTAGACAAAAGTCCATTTTAGTGCTCCCCCGCGAACAATCCGACGTTCACGGAATGTCTCGTGCAAGTATGGGCGAACCGGTTGCACCGAAAGTGAAGGTGCATCATCATGCTGTTACCAAAGGTTATATTATTAATCCTCCTACTGCAGCTTCGGAACTACGCTGTCCTGCAAAATTCCCATGCAAGAGCAAGCTAAGTTTTGTCAGACATTAGTGCTTACACTACAACTTACCGGACACATACCTGGAAAAGAAAAGTGCTCAGTTCTTTCTCAACCAGTCAATCTAGCCCAAGCTACGAGCTAAGCGCTAGCTTTCACAAGCGGAGCGCTACAGTGCTGTACGCAGTTTGTTGTTCAACCATGTTGCATCTTTTCGCCATGCAGCTGGAAAACAGCCGTAGCAGTAAACAAACTGGAATGCACATTTAGGCTGCTTAAAACAAACCGGTGAATTCTAAACGTTTTGCGAAACTAGTGTGTTCAACACGGGCCTGCAGAGCACTGGACCAACGGAAAAAGTTTTCTTCAATATCTGATGCACAGCATACGGTGTGGCTTTGTAATGTTCTGCGAGCTGCCGAACGATGAGATGCCTGTTACTACATACCTCCTGCGCAACCGTGAGGGCGTGAGACCGTTCATTTTGTTTTATTTTGCAGATGCTACCAGTTTCTGCAAATTTATAGCCACTCGAGGTGCGTACAGCAAGATAATGGACCACGTAACGCGGTGCATACAATTATTGGGCCGTACTGCATCCAAATCACTATATAGTTGTAAAATGACCAAACACTGATGGACCGGTACACGCGTGATTGCGGTCGCCAATACATCGGAGACTTAGGTGTAAGCTCCTTCTATACTCTCAGCACAGCGAACCACTAGCCACCTGGCAGGAAACACGTTTTGCTGGCATTTCACCTGCGGAAAAAGACGACTACCAATCGAACAAATTACGACACGTTCAGTGCGGCTATGTAGTGTACGGCCAACCTTCAATTGATTCAGCTCAGCGGCGTGCGTTCATTTCGTCTTGGTCAGCGATGCACGCAGGATAGGTAAATTTCCCTGTAAACTGTTTGCAAACCTTCACTGCTCACAGCCGAACAGCGTGCGTTCTCTTGGTCTTGCCCGCGTTAGAAACATGCCACATATTGCGGCTGTGGTGTTTGGTTAAACTTCATTTCTCATGACTGAACGGCGTGCGTTCTAGTGGACTTGCACTACGACCTATGTAAGACAGGTCAGTTGCCGCTGTGGTGTTGGCTAACGTTTACTTACTACAGCTGAACGGCTCGGAATGTCCTGTTTTTAAAGACAGATCAAGAGAAACACACCGCGCCTTTGTGTTTCATCGCAGCACTGTTGCCAGTGCTATTTTCCGCCGTTGGACATTTAGCAATTCTGCTTGAGGGTGTAGGTCAGCACTTGACTGCAGCCCCTCCTATCTCCAAAAAAGATTATTATTTATCCTGAGGTCGTGAACATCGGAGAGCTTCTGGATTGAACTGAGGAACTGCCTCCGTCTGGGATGGGACGAAATAACCAACAAGTACTTACCTGGACCATGGCCTCACTTTCACTCTAACTATTTGCACCCAACTACCGATGTCCAATGAGGGTAGCTGGACACGAATTCTTCGCTTCCCGGCAAATATACATAATCAGAGAAGACTTCATGTGGTTCTGCGAAGCATCAACACATCATATTCAATAAGAATGTTTAGTACCAGACCTACCAATGGACAGGACGCAGGAACGCAATAGGCAACCAGTTATTGCTCAACCAGCGGAAAAAAATGGGACGCAACCTGACTGCGAATAACCGAGCAAACAGACTTTCAACAAGAAACATAGCCAGTTACAATTTGCCATTCAATGGATTGGTGGCAGTGTTCCAGGACGTGGTGGGTTTTCGCCTGGCAAGCGTTCTCCCTACAAAAAGCCACAAATGTCCGTTTAACAACACTGCAACGTGGCGTATGTGACTCGCCACCGAATAAAGTCACAGTCCATAACTTTACACTGGCAGGTCAACTAGCGTCACCATTCTACATAGGATCGTTACACTGGGACTTCTACATCTGTATATACTGTTGTCGTTTTATATCCTACGACACGTTGCCCTTTTCCTTCCTTGTGTGCGGGCTCTTCCATTACCTTTCAATGGATCATTCAGGATTCTCAATCTCTTATTATCTGAGGTCCCGTATCTCACGACAACCAACTTATTGTTTCGCTTTTTCAACATTGTACAATTCCAATCATGGATATATGAACAATTTTCTACGTTACTGTTACAATTGCATTAAAATGTTTGTACCGTTGTACATATCTGATCATGCCTCCACGAGCGTGCCTCGCATAGTCGAGAATAAAATATTTATTTATTTATTTATTTATAAATAATCGGGTCCGGAGATGGGAGCGGTTGTACTCAGGTGCCGATATACAACGGTAGCTGAATTGTTAACTGTCCTATGGCGCGAATTGTTTTGCCGGCACGGGTGAGTTGTAAACAGAGACAGATAATTTTTGCCTACGATCGCAGGACGCACTGAGCCGTTTAGCTGTGAGAAGTGAACGTTTGCAAACATCATAACCGTAATCGACCTGTTATGCTTGGATCGCAGGGAAAGACAAAGGAAACAACCGCCGTTCGGTTGTGAGAACAGAATGTTAGCGAGCCTACACAGCCGCAATGAAAGCGTCATGCCACGAAAGTAAAGCAAGGCTAAGGGAGCGCAAGCAGTTCGGCCGTGAGAACTGGATGTTAGCCGGATATCACGTAGCTGAACTGAACGTGTCATGCTTCGATCGATCGGTAGTCGGATTTTACGCAGGTGGAAAGCCAGCAAAATTGTTCCCTTCGAAGTGGTTAGTGGGCCGCTGTGCTAGCAATTGCTTAAAACAGCATGGCCTTATGTGATGACCGCTCGATAGTCGCCGTATTGCCATCGCCACGAAAGCTGTTATCGCCTTGACACCGGCTTCCAACAAACAAGGGTGCAATTGTTAAGCTGCTTTCGCTGCTAAAGGGATCGAACCATGGGAGGCTGACTGCATGTTTACATTGTTTTTCGCTTTACCTTTTGCTCACGTATCTGGTACAACTGAAAATTTAGCCTTCATGTTTGCATAAAATGACTTTTTGATTTGACTTATTTTGACAATGGGTTTATATTTCAGTCTGCACCTACGCAATGGTTGCACCATTATACAGCACACCAATTTCGTCATTACTGCAATTATTACCCTCAGTCACACAATTGCTATTTGTTCAAATTTCTTAGGACTTCGATAATATTTCTTGTGTACAAGGGAGATGTATGTATTTATTTCTTTATATATATTTAAATGAATTATATAAAATGTTTTTAAATGGCAACGAATCATACGTCTTCAACGTCAAACAAACCGACGGCCTCACACCGTCGAGGATGAAACATAAGCTTGCCGGATGCACAAGATGTATGCAGCATTAGCCATCTCAACCTTCAGCAACTCGAGCAAATAGAAATAGCTACTGTAAACTACCATTGCTGCTAGTTCTTGCTTCAGTGATAAACCGCGTGTATTTAACTGGTCGTTATATAGTAGATTTGGAGCTACAGGTAGTGCAAATACTGAATGATGTATACTGAGAATAGAATGCGAGCGGATAACGATCTGTGTTGCTCCATCCTAATTGGATCGAGCACAAGTGCGGGATACCATCGCTGACTCCTGCTGGGTAGCAGCACATGGCAGCTGCATTACAACATTTTCGAGTGCGATGTGTTCCCTAAACCTGCAGTCCGCAAGGCGAACATCGAGGAATCTACTAAATTATGATACCGATTTTGCCTTTGACTACCGAATCCGGCAACTTGTTCCAACGTTTCACTGGTCTACGCTCGAAGCATAGAGAGTCAGCAATGCGTTTTAAATCTTGTATCACTAGTTTGTATCGCTGTACGCGTGGACTGCTTGAAGCGCGAACATGCAGCAGCGGCCTCAATATAGGCAAGTGGCCTAAGTGCAATAGTCGGTGCGTCATAATGAGAGCAACTCGAGACCGACGAGAGGACAAGGTACACAGCCCTAGTCTTCAACATCGGTCCTTGTACGACATACACCGGAACCTGTTGATAAGCCGGGTAGCTACGTGCTTGTCCCGCTCTAGTCTCTGCACCTCACCTATTGTGATCGGACAATGAGCGGGTCAGCCATACTCAAGTGCTGGTCTTATCATGGAAGAGAGAAGATGGGTGGCAGTCTCTTCAGACCAATTGTAGCAGTTGCGTCTTTGTGCCCAAAGCAGACGTAGTCCTTTTAAGTACGTTCTGTTTGTGATATCGACAGACTTCACATCACAACTTGAGAGTACGCTTAGGTATTTTACGGAGCTTGTAGGATAGAGCGGGTTGCCGGTCAGGTTGTACGTACGCCCATTACCACCGCTACCCAGGCTAAATAAAGAGGACCTGTCTGTGTTTTAAAGTAGGTCAACTTCTGTAGACCACCAGGCTAGGCGGTCGAGGTCCTGCTGAAGGATGTCACCGTAGTTGGGAGAATCAATAACCATCATCATCATAAAGTCGTCTGCAAACAGTGCACAAGACGACCGAAGAACCTCAAGCACTTCTTTTATGTGACTCAGAAATAAAATTATCCCCAGCTCTGTGCCCTGCTGTACATCGAAAGTGGAGGGGTGCCAGTCCGTTAGGTGATCATCCATTAGTGTTCGACGTATTATTCCGGTAAAAAAGTCTCTACACTACTGGTGTAGTGCGCCACCAACAACACGCATCCACAGCTTGTGAAGCAGGACCTTGGCGCTTACTTTCTCAAAAGCTTTACTAACATCGATGT
Organism: Dicrocoelium dendriticum; assembly: GCA_944474145.2. Taxonomy (NCBI): domain Eukaryota; kingdom Metazoa; phylum Platyhelminthes; class Trematoda; order Plagiorchiida; family Dicrocoeliidae; genus Dicrocoelium; species Dicrocoelium dendriticum. The sequence continues at coordinate 113,806,094 of OX104066.1, forward strand.
AAATAAGTTCCAATGATTTCCTTCGGTTCAACACTCGCAATCATTCCTGCCGTGTCAACAATCGTTTGGCGATACACGAGCGACCCTTCATAAAGCCGCCTTGTGTTGGCGTTATGGAGATCTTTCAACTCTAACAGTTGTAGTATATCAGCCAAGGCAGGCGTGATAAAGCCGATAAACACTTTAAAATAAGCGGATGAAGTCTACCGGATCCGGCAGGGTTCCGGTCGTTAAGACTGGCGTGTAGACTGCGGACATCTTCGACACTGCAACCAAGGATATGGAGTTCAGTCCGGACTGCACACGTCGAGCTCGGCATAGGCGCATGGCAACTTGTATTTACGGGGGCGAACTGCTTCGCCAATGGGGACATACGTTCAGTACTAGAGGTTGTTCGTTAGTGCCCTCTAACACAGCCATGTCATCTGCGAGTTTCAGGCTAAGCTTCACCTAAGCAAAACTCTTCTTGAAGGCTGTCTTCACTAAGGTTGCAAAATGTTTTTCGAACTGCGGAAGGCTTTTTACTTTTGCGCTGCTGCATGGATTCCGCTGCGTTTTATGCATCCTAATCGTCGACAGAGCCCGATAAGAGAGTTATTCCACAAGAAGCTTCGCTGAAGAGCCAGTTGACCATACATTTTCGAACCGACGTGGTTTCAATTGTCCAGATTTCCTATATTTTAGCGGTGCGAAAAGTGCGACTAACCATTGCACATCCTGTTTTATAAAAGACCAACAGACTTCAGTATATGTATCGTGATGTAGCGACCAGACTACAGTACTGGCGGCTGGATTGAGAGTTTCCCAACGCTTTTTCCGTTAATTGTAGGACTGCTCCAGCGTACGCCAGTAAGGCAGCTGCAGCTCTAGTTTGGCTAAGACCATCGAATATTTGCTAGATGTCAGAGACTCAAGGACCTGTATTTCATATACACGTTTTCGCAAATACTTATTAGTAGGTCTAAGCACGATGGAGCGGAATACGGTGTAACTCGCATAGGCTGGCAGACCTGTTGTGGTGCCTCAGTCTCAAATATCATTTCCGCAAACTGCGTCAAGATTTGTCAGTGCCCGGGGAGAACTTAGGTCGCCAGCTACAATATTAAAGGGCGGTTACCATCGATCATAAGCAAGAAGCGGGGCGGAATCATGTAGTTTCTTACACGCGTCAACCAATGCAGGCATTGCTGGCTGCATTAAGCCGCACACACACAAATAGTTCACCCTGTCTCAGGCGGATCGGGCACCATAGTTGCTAGCATAGGCAATTTTTGCTGAGGTAGGTGGGTTTTAGTCCACTGCAGAGAGAAGACGGATAGAATAGCAGCACGCCACCGCGCTCGTTTGATAACCTGTCGCACAGGAAGCATGTGTAGCCAGTAATCTGTAATTCCTGGGTCGTGACCTCAGGATTTAACTATGTTTTGGCCAGTTCCATTAAGTCCGGACGACGAGAGGTAACGAAGTAACATAGATTGTTACCTTTGTTCCTTAAACTCCAAACGTTTGTGCAAGCTTCGCGCAGGACGTGTTTGGAACCTCCGGCCGCGCATAGAGCGCCATCGAGCAGTTGACCAGCGTTCGGCGGACCCAAGAAACTACCAAAAAACTCACAATGTGGAGGTTAATTGTCCGCTATCGGTCAAGTGCTACAATGCAATGATAGCGGATTTCAAATTCTCTTGGTCCGACGGATTCAACTCTGAACGAATGTGCACGTTCAACAATTTTAACTTACCGATATTGGATAGTACCACCTTAGGAAGCTCGCGTCATCTACATAGCTGACTCGTAGAAGCCGAATCTTACTTTCCTCGCTTTTGTCAAGCCAAGTGATACACTTCTTTCTCAACCCCTGCTAAAACACGTCTAGGTGTCTATTACTCAGACATTACAGAAATGAGACGTGGTGCTCATAACAGGCCTGTGAATTCGTATCCGTTTATTCAGGCGTGTGAAAAATCATCAGTTGACAACACTGCTGGTCGCTGGTAGTTGCTCTATCCCTATAATTTCGTTGTGTTCGCCATTCACCTCCTACGCTTGAGTTATTGCACACAGGGTTCTTGTTCCCCGTCGGATGCAACGCAGACAAATAGAACAGCTGAGTCTCTGGAAACGGAATGCTATGGCCGGTAGAGCTGGAAGCCGGCAGGCAAGGGGGCTCGCACCGATGTCGTGTCACACGTTGTTCCAAAAACCATTGACAAGACCTTACAAGTTTCATGGCGTATATCACAGATATTATCCGCCATAGGTCTTGGTGACTTGATGTATGGTCAATGCATATCGCATGGCCGAGAGTGCTTCCAATAAAAGTAAGAAAATAAGTGCAGCACTTCCAAGTACTTCCAAGTACTTTTGTTCTAGTAGTTTGGAATGTCTGGCATTGCGGTTTAAATGGTTCGCCCTGCAGTTCCACTCGATATCACATTAGAAGATTACTTCGTTAACCGCGTAAAGTTAAACCCATTTGTTTACGTTATGTTGAACGCCGGTGTGGTCCATGGATACATTTGCTCCAGACTATGCATCCCAAAATTATTATATTCTTGGGTTATATTTCTTATACCATTTTATCTATCACCAACATTATGTCTTCTATACATAATGACCTGCACTCCTGTCTATTTCCCAACACCGAGTGCGCTATAGATATGGCTGGTTGCTGTTCCCTGTAGACTAATAGGTCGCACGTACACTGTGTGGATTAGAGACGTGGTCATTAAATACCAAAAAAGCAATGAGACTATCAGCGTAGGAAAACTGAAATATCCGTCTTTGGATCAAACCTAATAGAAGCAACGAAGTAGAATTGCTGCAGTTTGTCCTCGGACTTAGAAACAGAATATGTGCATTAGATTTTACACACTGGCGTCACTACGTGCGCCAGTACGACATTGCACCGCTCCTGAGCAAACGGGACACAGGTAGTTAGGATAAAGTCAACCGTGAACACACATCCCATTCGCTTTTCCCCTAGTTTGTTGTTTGCGTGCGTAACATTTGTGTCCGCGGTGCCGGCATCCCTTAAGTCAGCGTACCAGATGCCTAAACTCCCGAAATGCACAAGTACATATGACCAATAAGTGCCTCCACTGTTTGATCTAGGCTTTGCCACGTTTTTAGACAACACGCGTGTTTGCTGAACTCTGTGCAACTGGCTTTATTGCGATTTCCATGTACTCTCTATATGTGCCAAAACACGACTACACACACTTGTAAAGCGCGATCAGCCAGCATGCACTGCACGGCACGACACACAGTTTTGCATTGGCCTGAGCTCCTTGACGATACCCATTTGCTACGTGCTTACGCAGGTGATGTATGCCCAACGATTCTCTTTTTGATGGCTACTTTAGACCACGCAAAGTGAGCTGGATTAGGTTTAGCTTGGTATCTGGATAATGCTTTTGCTTTCGGATGAAAGCTAATGAACAACGGATTAAAAAAATTTCACTGCATCTGAAATCAATTACGTATCGTCTCATTACGCATAACAGTGATGGCATTTACCAAAAGACTTGCGTGGATGCCAAAAATGCCCAGTGATCATTCGACCAAGGACATCCATATTTGTTCGTGCTGAGCTCTGTAACTATCGCTGTTTGACACATTTTTATACCAACTGGTATAGACATTTGTTAATTATCCTTGCGCTAAAATCATCGCTGTTGGCGTCTACTGAAGGCGACAGCAGTTTGGCATATACAGAGGATTGTTCTGAGTCACTCCTTTTTATTCCTGATCGGACGACAGTTACTAGCGCAGCTTTTTCTGTTGTAACTGCTCGTGATATGATCAAATTGAGTATACGAGTGAATTAGCCTTGGGGCGAGAAATGCTGTCTTGCATTAGCTACTGCATCGAAAATAAATGCTTAAGGCTTAATCAAACTTATTCTTCTATGTTCGGCAGCGACGAAGTAATGTATGTGAAGCAGCCTACTTCCTAGCTTGAATTCAACTCCAGGATTCTGTACTTTGGTTTGGATTTCTTTTGCAATCTAGCGGATATTTTTGAGGCTAAGTTTGCTCAATAATCTCAGAAGAACCTGAAACTTTATTATCATTAGTATTTTAAGTGCAGATATAATCGGATGATAACTGACCGAAATCTATTTGTCGTAACTGATACACCTGCCGCTTATGTACATTGCAGTCAACTAAATTCAAATTTCTACATAGACTTTGCAGATTGTAAACAGTGCTTCCGGCTGGAGGACGTCAATCATTGCCTCTGAAGAAAGATACTTCATTGGTTGTCAAACAATGCATGCTCGACCTCATTGGTTTGTATTTGCACAATTTCGCGGTTGTATCTCAAATGTTAGTCTGCACACCGTTACAATACTGGAGAAAATGTTTTATCAACACTGTTCATCAAATGAAGTAGGAGCACAGGAGTTAATAGACCGTTTAAGGTTGCAACAAATTTCTTAGCCAGACCATTAGAGCATCCGTTACCAACAGGAGCCATATGACCCTCCTGGGGACAATATATAATTTGCAGGAGTCGTAGAATACAAAATCCTTTTAGTGAGTGCCATATAGGGAATCAGGCTGTGAAAATTGGTTTATGATAACAAATAACGAAATTAATTAAAAAAGGTTTTCTTACAGTTTCCTTCTGTGCACTAGGCTCCCCGGTCACTACTGATCACTGTAAGGTATTACGTGTGCGCAAGTGGCTGATTACAAATATATGAAAACCAAACGGTTCAGACATTCTGTTGCATACCTCCACAAAACGTGCGCACATTTTGACGGACACACTCGAAGCAGACAGTCATCATGCGGCGACTCAGACTGCGCTGGTAACAACCGAGCCATCCTGTAGAATTATAGGCCTATTCACAGGGAACTAACTGAGCTCTAGCAAGGACACTAATACATCTAATGTGTTAACTTCAGTGCACCCACTTTACATTCCTTAGCACAGTGCGGTAGTTACCGCACAAAGGCACACTGACAGTAATTGAGTTTTTCTCAAGACACCACCACTGGACGACAACGCATGTGCCTGTCAATCTTTCTTTCTTGTTGAGTCTGAATGAAGTAGCACTAAATTACGTGATTTTCGTCTTCGCTCTCAGCTTGAGTGTACGTCTAACGATTGGGATAGTTAAGCTCGCAACGTTCCGAATTTGATTGACTAATCTGTGCGCGTGGGATGTCAACTTGAAGAACCTTCTTCCGTTGCGACTAGGAAGCAAAGCAACTGAGACCAGCTATAACACTTTCTTAACCATCAGATTAGCTAAAGTCTTCAAATTAGCGGATAAGTTTGTCTAATTACATCATAGGTATGAACACAGACTCTGCCGTGAGTATATATAACATAAATTGTACCTAAGAATACTTCTCATCATACTCATAAAAATCAAATGCCTTTCCAACGCGTATTGTAGGCCACGTTTGACAATAGCCAATGTACATTATTAATATCGTCTTTGACTCACCCATGCAAGTATCTTGAAATTTTCGGCATTTGATTTTGTGTGTGTTTCCTCTGTACTTCCGTTCCCATGGCCACTCTTTGCTCTAATGTTCCTGTATTGTGTCCAGTGAGTATTGTAATGTTTCAAGGTTTGTTTGTTTTATGTCTCATTTGACATTTTTAAGAAATTTTTTCAAGTCATTGTAGCTATCCACAGTATTTACAAAATCATCCTAAGAAATGACCTTTTAGCTGTTGTTAGCAGTGTCTATACTTCATTAAATTCTTAGTTTGTGACGACAAACTGATGTCAGATTATGCCTGAATAATGTCTTACAAGCACACTGTTCAGCATGAATAAATATGTTGCCACCAATACTTAATACCAGCTGCGTGGTTTACCATGTAGAATTACGTTATTTTATATCCATGGTATACGAGTGTAATAAAAATAAATACCTATCAATATTACATTATTAAATATAGTCATTTATAATGACGTATTTCAAATACTAGCTCACCGACGAAAATCACATGCAGGCAGTACTTAATGGAATAACTGAAAACCCCTTAGAAAGTGCTTATAAAGATGAAAATCTGGGGATATTTTCAGAAACCTGCGGGGTTGATTCGAACAAAAACCAACTTTCAACAAAATGCTTTCTGCTGTCTTTTAAAATCAGCAAGTGGATTTCCAAAATTCACAGTCCACATGATGTTGAAGCATATATTATAGTGCGGTTGGTAACAGTGAACCTCTCGAGCATGATGAATGAGTCTCTACAAAGCAGTTCAGATCATTCTACTTAGAAAATCAACTGTATCCAGGCGAATAAATGAACTGAATCAATAAATCTGCTGTGCCCTAGTTACTTTTATACAGTCCAGAAGACCTTCTTACAAGTGGATGAATCTACTTTACCTAATAAGGACGCTCATCTGGTGTCATATCTCTGATTCTTAAATAATGAATTAATGAAAGATGCTATTTTCCAGAAGAAATTAAGCTGATAGAACGGCCAGGCTAACTTATTAACTTATTATTAATTAGGTGAGGTTCTTTGCAGCGAGTTTCCAAATCAGATAGTCGTCTACAGGGCCGGAAAAGCACTAGACTGCAGTTTCAGCCTGTTGGGCATCGTCAGTAGTGCGCATACATTGGATCCATCAGGATACGAACCCATGACCACAAGCAGTCTAGTTCTTTTCCGGGCATATGGACGACTATCTGATTTGGAAATTGGCTGCGAAGAACGTCACTTAATTACATCAAAATCCCCTACTCATAAGTATAACTTCAAAGTAGTCTATGGCTAGCTCAATGCAACTTCCAACCCAATACAAAAGATATTTGCCTGTGCAACAGATGGTAATGCTGCAATGGTCGGGACATAGAAATGATTCATTGCTCATTAAAAAATAACTTACCATTCTGTTATATGATTAACTGTGATTGGTTGAGAGCACTTAGTCGCCAAGATCGCGGAGCGGTGCTGATACGATTCCCTGCCAATTGTAATAATATTAGTCAAGAATATCAGGTTTCAACGTCTTCAAGATCGTATTCCAAAAGTTTTTTGAGGAGGACGGTGAATATTTACTGGTTTCACTGTTGTAAACAGAAGTCAGATGGCTGTCTAAAGGCAAATGTCTTCGCCGTTTTGTTGCACGCCTGGCGAAATCAGCACATTGCTTTCCGGAACTGATTACAAAAGAAAGATATCACCCGGTAAGCCAGAATTGCTTTATCTTGCCGCTGTTTTTGAAATACTCAAGTTATCATAGCAAACGCTCCAGCGCAAGTTGCGTGATATCCTACCAAGTAAGATAGTTATTATCAATTTGCATAAAACCTGGTACTGTATGCTCAACACGTCGGACACCGGGAATCATTGCAGTTCCCAATTCTCGCTACATTCTCAGAGCAACTGAAGAACGAATGCTTGATTTTTATGCCAGTCATTTACAACGACAGAAATTAATTGAACACTGTTTTAGTGACTTGAATGACACGGAAATCCCGAATCGGTTACTATGTCTACTTGATTTATAGATTTGCGATATTGGAGTTGAAATCCAGACAAGTCTCATAGAGCTTTGAATTGCCATACTAGCAAGATCCAAATAAGCGCAATATACAAGGCACTTTTGACTAATTACTGATCATCTAACATATATCGCAGAGGGTGGGGAGTGGCTAAATTATTTTTCCTCTCAATGTCATCCACAAACTTGTTTAAACGTCTATTCAGCAGTGATTTCTCTACCATATTGTAGAAAAATACAGGATATCAGAGCCAGAGATCTTCGACTCTAGCTATCAGGTCTGTAGCCGGATCTAAGCAAACATACTCAATCACAATGGGCTGAAGTCTCGCAATAATGTTTTGACCAAAGTATCGTTAATACGTTACTACTCCTCTTAACTTATCATATGTTTACAGTAAAAGCCAAAAATAATGAAATGCAATAACTTTTATTGATGACGTCTTATGATTATAGACAAGTGTCACATGTGTTGTCAACGGGTTTTATTGATCAATACTTTTGAGTTTCTGTTTGTCGTGATTCCACTATTCCCACCACTTTGGCTTCATCAGCCCTTTGCTTTGTGCCTTTCCATTTTATAATTGTAAATGCCTGAGGAGATTTATCGAAAAGAGTACTCTTCGCAACGTTGTGATCATCGAAATCACGGATCCAAGTTTGATATGCTTTGCGGCTTTTAAAAATTATGGTGATCTAGGGTAGGGGACATAATAAATGGAAAGGTTCAAATGGAGACGAGGGTTAAATAATGTTTGAGAACGCCTGCAATATAGCATGGATTTCGTGGAGCGGTAAAGTCATGACGACACCTGAGATTCCGCGGCCAATCGAAAGCAACCGAAGTTGCAAATGTGAAACATTGTCGCTAAAAACAGCAAACCTACCTCTTCCTGACTAAACACTTTTCTCAAGGCAAGGCCAGTAAAATCAGAATTTAAGTTGTCAGTCAGAAATACTTAGGGCCAATTTGAATAAGAATCCACCGCTACAATTGCATGTTACAATTGCAGAAATGGTCCATAGTTATTCATGTGTTTCCCAGTTTGCCAGGGCTTGCATGTCATCGCCCCTAATGTAGAATCTTGTGCTTACAGTTCTGGCAAGCAGAAGAAGTTATTGGAGTAACTGCATTTAATTTAGGCCACCAGCACAAGCATTTATCTAAGGACTCCATATTTTCAACGGCAGGATAGTCAGATTAATAACCCATCAGAATAGCTGATCGCAATGTGTGAAAAAAGACAACACGATCTTTTACATACAGTAAAACTTCAGGTGTAACACACAACTCTTTACGACGTACAACACATTGGCGGAACTTCAGTTTTACAGAAACAGACCATCCTCGTTTGACAGCGAAAAACAATGACTAGTAATAGTTTCTAATATATTTGATAACGACTGAATAGGCGATTGAAAGCTGCTGGGAGGGTATAAAGCACGTTCCAGAATCAGCTTCGAATATCATTGCGTTTCGCGAATACTAGTTGATGAGTAATAAAATTGGCACGTCTGTTCTCAATCCCATAGCTGTATTTGTCAATGAAAAAATAAAAATACAAGTATGCTTGTACAGCCGTTCATGGTTGCAGACGTTCTTTTTGCCATGTTTCATTGACGTTTGTTTTAATGCATCATTTCACTATCCCAATTAGCTATTTGGAGTCGTTGTTTTCGCCCTCAGATCCCAAACATACTCTGAACCTATCACTCACACTTTACATTCTTTGCGTGCAATTGATTGGTTTCTCATTGGTTCAGTTCATAGTGGATTTAATTCACCACACGCTTTCCGTAATCTGGTTGACTTTCACGTTTGAGCGTTATGCTTCCTAAGGAAATGGTTTCCTTATGTTTAAGAACCCTTGCATCATTGTCCATGGGCATTGGTGTTCTCAACGCCGTTAGCGTTTGTAAACAGTCGCAGGGCTCACACAATATTTGTGGCGACGGAAGTAGCAAACATGCATGGCTATTTCATTCGAGAAGTTACGGTCCCTCTTTCATCAGCAGCTGCCCCAATTTGAAAAGTCACAGGTGCAGTTAGCTGAGTTACTATCACAAAACCTCAACATCCAACTGGATTGTGTATTTCACAGGCTTCCAGGTTTGAACCATGACGCAAAAATGATTGAAGCTTTGGATACCAGAGAACCATCCCAGTTCTGTCAAACAGGTATTCACGGCGATAGTGTACATCAATATGTGCCAGACAGGAAGCTTCTGAATGCATCATGCAATTGTGGTGTGATGCATACTGCAAGAGATTACGCCTACAAACCGCATAATTAACAAAATGCAAACAAACGCAGATGCGTACGTACTCCATGGTTGCAAGCAAGCTCCGCATATAAAGTGAACAAGTTTCGCCGCGCAGAAAGAAGGGCGACCGCTACAGTATTCCGCACAGACTTTGCTGGGAGTAGAAAATACCCTACAGCGAAACGCAACAATTTTCCGCTATCGCAGCAACCGGAAACGGTGCATACTCTCAAGATCATTTCTTTATTCATCCGGGCAAGTATTAGTAAACAGTCAGTCAAACGTATAATTCTAACGGTAGCATATATTTCAGGTGATCCTCTGCAACCGAAAGGAAAAATTGCCTGTGGACGTGCACTCAAGGCATTGCAATTCTATGGAAACATCCCCTCAGCATTCTGTACCATAGTTAATTTGCCCGGAACCGATTAGTTTACGAGGTAAGATTTACTCTTGGATCCACTGAGTCGTGTGAGTTCTGTAATGATTACAACTGTCTGCGATATTTGGCGAAAATGCTCTAAATAGTTGCGTACCGACAAATTACTTGTGCGCACAACACTGCAGCCCTGTCCCACGCCGGAAACACTACGGTCACGGATCCATATGGATTTTGTGGGACGGATTGAAGGAATTTTAATCCTTATACTATTTGATGCCTATGGCAAGTTGCTGATGCAGAACACGTCAGTAACCAGTGCACTACACGCATTGGGATGCATCGTTGGACAGCATGAGCTAACAAAATCCATAGTGGCGGATAAGAGGCAACAATTCACCTCTCATCAGTTTGTTAGGTTTTGTGCACGCAATGGATTCGGACACCTGAGGACTGCGCCATATTACTGGCAATCTAATTGTTAGGCCAAGCGACTTGTGGATACCATGAATCATTCGAAGTTGCGACCAAAGGGTTCCTAGAAGAAAGGCTAGAGACATTCTTAATGAATTATTGACTTACTCCGAACCCTGATGCACCAGTTGGAAAGTCGCATGCGGAAACAATTATGGGTCGAAGACTAAGAACAGCTTTGGAGTTACTGACCCGCAAGCGTCAACTGACGCGCCGTACGAATACCTTAATTGATACCTAGTACAATATGCGGCATGGAGCGCGGCAAAAGGATTTTAAAGTCGGAGCCCAGGCCTTTTTTATCACTCAACTAGGGAACATCATCAGATGGAGAACTGGAGACAGCCTACGGCACCGTGAGTAGGTGACGGATGAGTTCCGTGTCGGTATGCAGGTATAAATACGCCATGCAAACAAATGAGGCTGCGCAACATGAAGAAAACAGAGACATCTTACAAAGACCAACTATATTCTACTGAAATAACGGAAAGTGGAAGACAGATGGATTTTGCCGTATAATGCAAACAGACATTGGAACACGCAGGAAATGTAACACAAAGGGACCGAAAAAGAGAAGATTTGTTAAGCCATTCCAAGTGGACCTTCCACTGAAAAGCTAAACATTAATCAGGTAACTAACTTTCAGATGAGGAAGGTGTTAGAGAAACAATAGCAAGATGGTTATGCATGTGTAGTCCTTCATGATTGCCGACTGCCGTTTTGATATGGTGGTTCACTGATGTATGTTTTAACGTACCATTTCGCTATCTTTATTGGTTATTTGGAGTCGCTGTTTTCTCCTTCAGATCGCAACCATAATCTGACCCTTACTTGCACTTCGCGTGCATTGTGCGCACTTAAATGACTCTTCACTACTTCAGTTCTTATTGTCTTTAATTGACTGCTCGCTTTCCGTAATCTAATTTACTTTCACGTTTGTTCATTACGCTATGCTTATGCTTATGAAAAGGTTTTCTTATGTAAAAGAACCTTTATATCCTTTTCCATTATCATTCGTTTTCTCATTTCTGTTAGTTTTTGTATGCAGTCGCAGACCTGCGACCCAACATACGCACTTGTTGCAACACTCCAAATTTGAAGTATTTCTGCTTAGAATTTAACTAAAGCATTGCTAGGGTTGCACGTGAACTTTAGCTTTTCATGGTATTCCACAATGGTAAATCTGAGGTTAAACATTATATGTGAATTCTAGTGACTGCTCTGGATACATCCAAAGCGTCTCAATGGGTCTAAGCATAGCCCTTTTCAGCGTTAGTTTAGTCGACAAGAGATGTGCAGAACTGGTATCCTGTCCTGCTCTAATATAACACCCGTACCAGTTAATGGGCATCCGTGAAATGTACGGTTGGCAGTTTCGGAGAGAAAGTACAAAGAACACAACCCGATTTACTGATTTTCAAACGTTTTCTTAGAGCATGCTCATGTTTGTCTAGCTAAATAAACCTTAGTCGTGTAACAACGTGAATAAATGTTCAGCAATAATGAAGAAATAGGAATCCATTTAGAATTATATTGGCGATAGGTTGACTGAACCCAGTCTCCAAAACGGATTTTTGCTGTAAGGTGCGCGTCGTGGTCCTTAAAACATTGCGATCAATGATCCTGGATGAACTACATGATATGCATCCGGGGTTGATAAAATTAAAGCGTTTTTCGTTCCCAGGCATGGTTAGTCTAATTGGATGGTTATGTGGCGGCAAAATTTGGGTGCATAATTATTTGTCAGCATTCTGGAATCATATCCCTCGGGTACAGATATTGCTTTGGAATTAAGCAGAAATGCCCTGGCAACGTTTTTTACTGGATGTTTTGATCTTTCTGAAAGTGAGATTATGCATTTAATCGCTAATTATCTTCCTAAGTGGATTGCCGCTCATATTATGGTCTCAGAGACGTCCGCTAGCACAACAATCCAACTGCCCACAACATTCGCCATATTTGATTCCTCGAACACTATTATCGGACCCCAATTCTGCTTTCACCAACGCCTAATTTTCCACTTACCTCCATTTAAACGAATTAGATAGTTAACTACTCTTCCTAATGATCCATCTTAATACAGTTTGGTTGAAAGAACCGTGCAAACTCTGAAAACTATGCTGTTTAAACAAACGAGTAAGCCACTGCTTTTACGCTTAGATCATGCCTTATTTGCTTACCGAATTATTGCGAACGATACCACCGGAGGAGTTTCTTCGGCTCTTATATTCAGCCGTCGTTTACGTACTCGATTAGACTTGTTGCTCCTCTCTGGGATCTGGAATACTTGATAAACAAGACCTTGCGTAAGAGCATTTTGTTACTCGCAATAACGATAGGCACATCAGACCAAATCTAGGTACATTTGCTCATACAACCCAGGTGACAGACAGCTCTCTTGAAGACAGCTTGTGGGCAGAACATAAAGGTAATAATTGTGGAAGGCAAATTAGCTAGAAGTCACTTGGATCACGTGCGTCAAAGGAAGTCAAATGCCGAGTCAATATGTGAACGGAACACACTACCTCTGTTGTCCTACGACACTTCTGCTAGTTACTCCATGCCGATGACTGAAGGCTCACCACCTAGGCCAATCCGTGGCCGCCGACCCGTAGATCGCTTTCACTCCGGTTAGTTGGAACAACAGTAAAAATGGTGCTGCATCATGCTTCCCCTCGGCCGACCGCACAGAGCTCGCATACGTGCGTGTATGTGCGTGGGTATACTAACGCGTGTGTGACTCCTCCTTTATATTCAGGGCGCTCATGGGTCCACGCTGTCTCATCAATAGGCCTAATTGCAATTCACTGCATTATGCTAGCTGCTCACCTCCAAAAGTTGGTACACTTGAAAAATCATCCGGTGGCCTGGTGGTCTGCGCGCCTGGCTCTCAATTATAATGTTGCTTTTTCCAATACGCGTAGGGGTGGGGCTCCTCGCGTTATACTCAGCCCGTGCACGACTGGTGGAGATCACGCGGCAACGAAGCGCCGTTACGACGTAGGGCTGACAATTTATTATTTTAACTTTGTACTTGCGTGAGCTGTTGTTCTTAGAATAAAATTCCACTGCTCCGTACTTGCTTCCGCTTTCATTCAGGCGTTACCGTTTGCCGCATTATTTCATGACTGATAAATAACTTCGGATACTTTTACAAGTAAAATCAGAAAATATGATAAGACAGTGCAATATGATAGCGAATCTGTGGCTGCGAATGGCGGATATGTACTGAGATGAATTTCAATTGTTTTGCTTTTGGCAATCAACAACATTTTTCATCGATAAAACATGTAGCTTGTGGTAAGAACTTATCAAACAAACTGGAGTACACACTTACATTCCGACGGACCAAGGTTTAGAGGAATATCATTCAAATGCTGTTCTCTGGGAAGAAGGTGTAAAAATAAATCCTATTTAGATAATGATGGCTGTCGAACTGTTCGCTGAGCTTGGCAACTTGGTTGCAAACGTTTCGTCACCAGTCGAGATGACATCATCAGTGCGTAGTTGAATGGCATGCAATAACGTAGAGGAGCCTCGGTGAGAGTGCGCTGAGCGTGGTGTGCGTCGTTTTTATACCGCGGTGATTGTCCGTGGAGCCGAACAATCCTATTGGTTGGGACTTCGATCCGCGTTCAGCTTGGTTGACGGGCAGATGACATTTGACCTCAGCTCCTTGTGTTTCGTGGCCTTTATCGGTTTGCTCCTGCGAGCGAGTTTGCCGTAAGTTCTGTTGGTCTAGTCACACTTTCCACCGGATTCAATCGATCGAGTTGGCGGTCATTCCTCTGTAGCTTGGCGTATACTGCGTTCACTTCGATGTGTCGATTGATTGAATGTGTTGTAGAATACCAAGCTTCCAAAAACCCCCTCGCGTGTTTTGTACTTCCATGGGCAAGTATCTTTACGTTCTCCAGACCGCAATGGTGGCCTTCCTGATCCTCATGCACAGGAACCAATAAGTGTGGATCATGCCTTTTGACGGCCGCCTTGTGTTCGGTGGTTCGTATACAAAGTCTTCTTCCTGTTTGTCAGACGTAGTTTTTCTCGCAGTCGCTGTATTTGATCCGGTAGATGACACTGCATTGGTCGACTTGATTGAACTTTTCTTTTGGGCCTTGAGATCAATTTTCTTAGGGTGACACGGCTTGTGCGCCACAGAGATTCCATGTGATTGCAGCAATCTTCCTGTAAGTTCGGAGACGTTCTTGATGTAGGGAAGCACTATCTGTTTGTTTGCTTGATCAGATGACTGCTGTTGTTGCTGAGGCATGCGTTACTTTAAGCTTCTTCTGATGAAATTTCTCGGATAACCGTTCTTTCTAAACACTCGATATAGGTGATTTTTTTTCAGTTTCCGAGATTCAGCTGTGCTGCAGTGCGTTTCCACTCTTTTGAACGGGGTTTGAATGCAACTCTTCTTGTGGTTCATTGGGTGGTTGCTGTGGTAGTTTAATATCTGGTCCGTATGTGTTTGCTACCGATATACGCACGTTTCCACAGATCCGTCTCTATTCTTAGTGACCAGTACATCCAAAAATGATAGCTTGTTATCCTGCTCTAATTCACTCGTAAATCTGATATCCTCGAAAGTTCTGTTGAGCAAATCGTGCGTGGCCTGTACTCTGTTCCGTTTTACAATGACAAACGTGTCGTCCACGTATCATATCCAGAGTTTTGGGCTGATAGATGGTAGTGCAATGCGTTCCAATTTCTGCATACGGCTTCTGCAATGAGCCCCGAAATTGGTGATCCCATGGAGGTTCAGTTGCTGGTACACTTGTCCATCAAAGCAGAAATAAGTGGTCATGCAGAGGTTCAGGAGTTCCCAAAAGCTTTCAGGTCGTATAGATGTCGTGGGGCTTAGTTGATTTTCAAGCAGTTGCAACATGGGTTATTTGGCCAATTCGTGACCGATTGAAGTGAAGAGTGCAGTCACATCGAATGACAATGAATTAGAATGCTTGCCATATGCCAATATGTTGATACAACCCTAAGGTCTTTTATTAATGCCATATTCTAAGCGTATACAACGATCCGCAAGCAGGACACAAGTGACATTGCTACCAGATAGCAAAAATTATCTTGAAACACCCAGCAATTTCTGGCTTAAAAGACGATTTAAGCCCAAGTTCAAAGGGGTTCCAAATAAAACTGGTTGTCCCATTATAAAACACTGAAGAAACTAGAAGCAACCATGGGAAATAAAAGCCGATATCAGAAACACTGCATAAGTTTATGGATTCGCAGTGTCTTTAATACCGGATACCAAATGCAACCAAGTTTTCCATCGCTTGAGACACTGTCGTTTCTAATAGCGAATAGACTGTGGAGCAGAATATCATATCTCAATGCAACAAATGAATAAATTTGCAACTATTTGCTGTGTTGTCCTGGCCTAAAGAAAGTTTAGAATAATAAAATTATGTCGTCCCTCAACGCAGATCCGAACAAAACGTTTTCGTACAAAATCATCATATACGTTATTCATTTTTCAAGATATCTCGCACCTAGCTTCAGGAACACTTTGCAATTCTGGCATGTTTATTAAGACATAGACACAAACGTGCCGTAACATTTTATTATAACATCTTATGTGAAAAATTTCGTGTCACTTTGAGTAACCACCGAAAATTACCGGAAAGTGGAAACCATCCAAGGGTCCGACAAAATCAATCTGAATGCGAAGCCATGGTCCCTTTGGATTTTGCCAAGAAGGAAGCTTAAATTTGATAGGTAGTTTTACTGCCATGGTACAGGTGTTACAAGAAAGAACAATATGTTCAATATCTTGGTTCAATAATGGCCAGTAGGCAAGGCTGCGTTCTATGGGTTTTATACCAATGATTCCTGGGTGATCTCCGTGGAGCTGACTAAGAAACTTCTTTTGTATAATTTTAGGAATCATTGTGTTACTGAAATCCAGAACAGAAATATATATAGTCTCATTAGTCAGAAGCAGGAAGAACATGCGCAATAGTGGGCTGCCAAAACTAAGAAAATACTGTTTCCTCCGACTGCCCGAATACACAGATAACAACCCTGTATTTTCTAAAATATGTGCATACAAATGGTGGATATTTTGTTTACTGTTTAGTGCAACGCACAGCAGTTTGATGCAGTGGCGCTTTAAATTTTCAAAGGCGCGTTTCTCACATGGGTGCTATTGCACTCGATGTTTTCCAACCAAGTTTGCTGACGAGTGCTATAATTTGACCTGATTAGTTTAGTATGCTTACAATTAAGTTAGGATATATTACGACATCGTATACCATGGATGTTATTTAAAGGTTATGCTCTTCTCTCACAATGTACGTCACGCTAAGAATTACTGAACAATATATTCATCGTATTAACACTGAAACTCTACAGAAAGATAGGCGCAATGATCGGTTTAATCAATCTGAAAACTGGTGCAAATTCCTAGTATCCTTCAGTTCCAGCGCATATGCTTGTTTGCTCCGCTATCGAATAAATAAAGGATTCACTTTGTAAAGGCGACCAAGCTATTCATATTACTTCCTCAGAGGAAACCCAATGGGGAATGTGCGGATGACAAATAACAAACACTCAGAAACCGTACCAAAACCAGAAGCACCCAAGTTGGACGACCAACATACAACCTAGCAATAAACCAAGTTTCCCTACCGTGCGAATTTCAGCTCCTGAAATAAAATTAACACAGGCGCACAAAGCGATGAATTTCTATTTTGAACTAGATGCAAATAATTCTTTTCAGTTTCTTGATGTGACGATGGAGCGCTTTGAGCAGGGCGCGTTATGGCGTCACGTGTATAAATAACATACTTAGGATGACCGGTACACGAATTTGCACTGATGTGAGTTCTTGAACTCAAGTGAAACATGCTCTTAAATCTATTGAGTATGGTGAAAAGCATTTTCTCAAAAGACACATTTTCCTAAGTATGAATGTATAAGTTCGACATTAGGGAAATATGGTTTCCTAGACGGCTTCTTAAAAGCCAATCTAGAACAAAAGATGAAGGTTCCTGTAACCCTCATAGCTCACAGAAAGCCTATACTTTTACAACTGCCATAAAAGAGAGACATAGCCGCTGAAATCTTAACTCGTCGTCTTTCACATACTTTTAGATAAACTTCACCCGCAGCTAAAATGAAAATGCATTTCACTGGTAGAGCAATGGTAATAAATAGCCCCATAGACAAGTGGCTTGCTTACGCCAACTCAATGTAAATTTACTTATTCTTTTGTTCCTGTAGAGCAAGTTACGTTAACTGAAAGATAAGGCACCTTTCTGATAGAGTTAGGGAAAACCATCAGGCCTTATTTATGACTGATTATTGATAAGTAACCAGCTCAGCCCTAACCACACATCTGCATGACATTTTCCATGCAATTAAGTTAGCTGGGTCATTCAAAGTTATCTATCACGCAACAAAAAATCGAACAAAATGCGCCTGTAGGCGTTCAATAAAAACTGCTGAATGCATGGTGCATCGCCTGTACGAGTAGTAATTGTGTGTTCAGTCACGTTTTGTTCAAACCTTAAGACTACCGTGCCCACAAGAACCGTGTGGTCTGAACTGCGGAGATGTGTGCAGACTGCAGTTGTGATCAAACGGACAGCGATTGTGCTTGATCAGTGATCGTGAAATCTATGTAATTTAATTACCAAAACGTTGTGTCTACCATTTCTTTCAACATAAAATTGTACAAGAATAATGATGCATATTTGAAAAAATGTTTGCTAGCTTCGAAGTTTAAAGAAAACCGGGATGTTTTATTAGCATTTTCTTATATTCCTACTTTCTTGCCGCATGGCAAAGGTAGTTTCTTTATTTTTGGTGTGTTATCCCGCTCACGAAAATTGACGGACCAAATTCAATTTGGCCGAAAATTTGACACAGCATTTCGCGTCTGCTAGGTAAATAAAATTCTTAAAACTTGTGAACTAGTTTCTAAAAATATATATATTATTATATGCAAATCTTATACGGAATTTGATGTTTATGAAGAGAGATTTTGGGCCTATGGATTACTGTTTAATGTAGGAAATTTTGCAGCGACCCCGTGGTAAAATTAACTAAAGCGTAAAACCTCTTTGTTAGACACTGTGCCTTACGCGTGAAAAATAAGGTTCACGAAAGCATTATTAATGCTTCAATGACATGTTAGTATTGATTTCGAATTCGGCACTTTATGATAAACACACGTTTTCAAATACCAGGAAAGAAAAATCCTGCTTGCAGATGCATTTCCATGCCTAAGTTATATTTGACTTGTCATCGCTTTACACTTGTCATTGTGACGTGCCTGCGCGCAAAAGGTGTCATAAGTATCTCAACAGATTGAGATGGACAATCATATTTTGTCATCGTATGTACTTGCGTATCACAAAAGCAAATGCTTTACTTAGCTAAGCTAAACATCAGCCTAATTAGCGTGATTAATCGCCAAAGTATACTGCCTTACAAAAGTAGTGCACATGCAATATTACTAAACACATTAAATGTCCCAAGACACTGAATTACATTATATTATTTCTTCGTAGGTTTTTCAGGTATATGTAGCAAACCGTGTCCAGTCAGGTGGGCATAAATAAAACATTTCTTTCGGAAGACATCAGTAATGTGAGAAAAATGATCTGAGTTTACTGAAGTATAGCACGTTGCTTGTGCAAATCCAAAGTAGCCGTTGGTAAGATGTAGATCTTTATAATATAGAAACAACAGTTTATTCTTTGTACAAACCATCAACAATTCAGTTTAGAA
The DNA here is from genome assembly GCA_944474145.2 of Dicrocoelium dendriticum. Lineage (NCBI taxonomy): Eukaryota > Metazoa > Platyhelminthes > Trematoda > Plagiorchiida > Dicrocoeliidae > Dicrocoelium > Dicrocoelium dendriticum. The sequence goes on from OX104066.1 coordinate 113,825,451, forward strand.
CGAAACTTAAGACCAAGTGAATTACAGAGATTTTATGGAGGTTTGGTTATTCCTCGAACTGGGTCTGTTGACCTCAAACGCACGGCCATGACAATAGATAACATCATCAAATCAAATTCAGAAATTAACATAACAGCTATCCGGATTTGGGACATTTATGGCCTGTGGTCAATATCAGGCATCTTCTGTCTCAGAAACTTACCAATTTTCCCGTTAAGGTCAGTAGACGTGCTGGTGAAACAGCTCTTCGGATGCAACCTGCTGCTCCTAGCGCTTTTAAATAATGTAATATCATCCGCAAGAAGCATCTATAAACATTTTTGCTTTCCGACAACTGCAAATTATTTCCACGTTCTCAAGATCATATTTATAAGTCTCAGCATCTACATGCACCAAGGTACTCAAGTTCATTCCGCAGATGTAACATATGTGCTCGTGTAGCGTTTTTAACAAGTACATTTAGAACTGAGCAAGGTGGTATTTGTCACTATGATTGAGTTTGAATTTTACCACCAGTTTGTATATTTGTACAGCTTAACTTGCCCATTATTCAGTTTATCTCGAATAACTTATGCATTGTTTTGCAAAATTAATTAACTCTTTAAAGCAAGGCTGCTCACAAACCAATGGGAGGCATATTGAATAAAGACTTTAGTGTCATGGGTATGCATTTCAACAAAGAAATATGCATGCACCCTCAGCGCATTAAGTAATAATCTGTGTATTTTGTCCAAGATTATCCATAAAATTCAATGGCAAACGATTAGGTACATGCATTTTTGAGTTGCTCTCATGTGGGGTAGAAAACCAAAAAAAGAACATTTAAATTCATTGTAATTTGACCAAACCGCGATATATCTTTACATTCCTTCAAGAAAAGGATTACATTCAATTTAAACTTCTGGTTTCTACTTGTTTGCCATCACCATTTTTAGCATTAATCAGTCCCCTGTCGGTCTAAATGCAGCTGCAATTTAATAATTATAGTTATAAAGTGTTTTGTTAATTTTGTTTCCGTGCATGTCATTCGCATGCGTATTCCATCTCTGTGGTTTGAGTTCAGTGAGACGAAACTCTAACTTAAGGCTAGCAGATTTAACCACATCTATTTCTTATCACTTGTAAATTAGTTTTGACCTAAGCACTGTGTCGCGCACCACATAGAGTTTCTGACCGCATGGGTGATCTAAGCTCAACAACTTTAACGATGGGTTTAAAAGAGACATTTCTCTGCCAGGGATTTTAGACATCGAATGTGTCTACCTTTGTGCACATGTCCTTTACTTCTCATGTATACCCTTTGTCTGTTCATACGACATATATCATCAAGTTTAAATGCGCTGTGCATGGATTGTGAAGCAGTTACGAAATTATCCACTTCAAATGATGACAAAGATATGTCTGTCATTCACGTTGAATGAAAATTCATTCAGGTAACACATTGAGGATGATATTGGTTCAAAGCGACGGTGTAACACCATCAACTAATCTACGTGAGAGGTAATTTAGTAATCCGATGAGAGAAACCGTGAAAGCTGGAAATCATTGCCAACCGAACCGGTACATATATGCAAATATGACTTTTGGGAAACAGGTTATTTTTAAATTTCGCAGCACATATAATAACCTGTTTTCCAATATATTGCCTTATGGTGTTCAACCGAGGAGGCTCCTCGGTTGACATAAAACATTTGTTAAAGAATTAACCTTACGGTAATAGGAAGTGCAAATCGGACCCTGGACGGTGACCAGTTAACGGACTTGATTTGATATGTGTATTCTGTTAATATATCGAGAAATTTGATTAGTACATTCAAAAAGAGAGTGGCGAAGACAAATGCAAATATGATGTAAAGTTGGAGCTCTAATATTTAACATATTACAATAACAAAGGTGAATATGGTGTCTTGTAAAATGTATCGGGTTAATTCATGTATCTAGTAAAGGTACATTACAAATTAACTTCCGAGAGGAATCTGATTATATAAAGTCATTGGAAGAACTAATTTTGTTTCATCGATACAAAGCGCTAGACTGGCTGCGACGCAAAAAATTACTTGATTTGACACCTATAAGCATGGAAGCTCAAATGATTTCCGAAAGTCGAAGGTGAAATTGTGAGCACTTGTATGCAGCCTGCTACCCAGTACAATGTTTAAGCTATACAATTAAACCAAACCTTGCGCTATCCAATCGAAAAAATTAAGTCAAAAGTTGTTATTTTGGGTTATCTTTTTCTTACATAATTTCATTGATAAACAAACGTTGATAAAAATATAGTATGAAGGAAAAGCCATAGTTTATTATTCAAATACTTAGATTGTTGGAGCTGGAAAATTTGTTAACTAAACGTTCAAAAAACTAAAAGATAATCGTAGTATATATTTATAAAGTCCTTTGAGAGATTCTGAAGTACCCTACATGGCTTAACTGCAACTGAGGCACCAATTTATTTTATACGCTTTGTCTAACGTTTAGCAGGATGGATTAACTCTAAGGCCATATATACAAAGCTTTAATTAAAGCGAATCAATTCCGTTAAATCTATATATCATTCAGCAGACAGCTAGTATTAAGTAAATATCACGATGATAGTTTATTTTACATGTTTATGCTCAATGGTGGTCTGCCTTCATGCGATTATTCGCAACCTAAAGGGAATTCATCAGATGCATCCGATAGAGCACGCGACCGACTAATAGGCAAAATATGAGGTTGACGGTTGTTAGAAAAAGATATTTGCTCATAATAATCTTGTCTTAGGAACTGCAAGAGATTTAATCACTGTGTCCGATTCGATGAGATCAAGTGTCTAACAATTAACGATAGGCACGGTTTTTAGTTTCGTTAACTAGTTTAGATCGCCACGTATAGGAAATTGTAAAAGAGGTTAACTTGATTAGTATCTTAAATCACTGGAAACTAAATTCAATTCAAAAGAACAAACAAACTACAAAATAAGTAAAGAAAGCAAATATAATAATGAAATTAAACATGGGTATTAAGCCTAAACTATCTGTAAAACTATTATAACGGATAACACTGAGCGCTTAATTTTTTGAATCTTACCCAAATATTCCAAACAATGCTTAACAATCTATTGCTACCAATCGCCATTTTGTATTAAATTAACCAAAATCACTCTAGCCTCATATACGTGCCCTACTACTTTGACTTCAAAATTTAGAACATAAGGTGGCGGTTACAAATCCATCTCGGCGTTCCACTGCCGTCGCCCATGGCTCAGTGGCATACGTCGCTGACTCGCATAAGATCGTGGGTTCGAATCCAGCAGGATTCGGTGGGTGCACGCTACTGACGAGTCGAAATAGGACAAAACGGCCGTCTAGCGCTTTACCGGATGTGTGATGGTTGTCTATCTGTGTCTAACTGTGACGAATCTGTACAAAAATGTTTTAACGGAGTTGGGATCCACCTTTGGGGGTACGTTTGGGAAGTGATTAAAATGGTGAACAAAAATCTGGGTATACGTTAGAGAATCGACAAAGAGATCATTCTAGAAAGGGAGCTGCATCCAAAGTTAACAGTCTTTCTTATTACTTAAAACTGAATAAAGGCAATAGCTGTCGTAAAAAAGATTAATTAATAATAGGGACCGTCGGCTTTACACGTTAACGGCGCTGCCTAGCTGCGTGATTGCCACCAATCGCGCGTTTTCTGTCCATACCACGCGGACGCCTTCACCTGCACAGATTCCAAACGGTGACCTGGTGACGGCAAGCTTGGCGCGCAGAAAACTATGACACCGGCCAAAAAAACCAGGTAATTTAAGTACTCGATAGCTAAATATAAGAACAAAGAGCAATTAAGGGCAAAGATATTTGCAGCATTGGGTAAAAATCTCCCAAAGTTTGAGAAAAGAGAAAAATGCAAATTGATTAATCGTGTTCAGCAATGCGAAGAATGCAAAGTAAGTCCACTTACATTATTTAATACCTGCTTCAGTGTATTCTTATTTTATGCAGTTTGCAATGTACTCGCAGTTTTGCCGAACATTGATAACATATTTTCAAATTGCATATTCCAAATAATACTATTTTATCAACCACAAATTCGAGCGATTTTATTGGATGCAGTATTCCGCGGGGATTGATGAAAATGTTGCAGTACTTATATTTCTTATGTGACCAGTTATCATGCCATTAGGAGTGTCTTATTTAGCTTTATTCCAATTATCGCCGGAGTTACACTTACTAAGCTGCTTATTGCCAAAGCTTCACGGCACGCCACAACTACCAATTCACTTCTACTCTCCAAGTAAAATCTTATTGTGCAGAAATTTGACAGTGAAAGAAATGTAGAATAGCAACCTTGAAAACGGCGTGCGCGGCAGGATGCATGCTACATTTAGATAAAGTTATTTTAAGAGAACCAAAAATTATCCTCATCTATCTGATTAAGAAACTTGCCAAACCAACTTGCCTGTGTTGTGTGATAGATTACTGTTATTGTTGGTAAAAAGTCATTTGATAATATCCATATATTCTCTAAGGCAGAACACATAGAGCAAACTAATTTGGAACTACAGACCAAATAGTTCCCTGACCCAACACATCAAACTTTTCGATGAAGCAAGACTGTTCAACAACATCGTTATGTCAATGTTAGTCGTGTGAGGGTTCTCCTGGCAAACGTCATAGTGGCATGACTATCCCCAGTAGACAATCATTAATACCGCTAAATTGCGTATTTTTCGCCTCCGCTGATCGCTTGTTGTTTTAGGCGCTTATGTGTTCTATTTTTCCCTTTGTGATCAGGGAACCTATTGGGGTTAGCTGAAGCTAATTTTGATTCATCCCTTTATTACTGAAAATTAGCCATCCCCACTTATTGTCTACACGTGCTAGTAAGTTCTTTAGAAGTGTTTTCTATGCTGGTCAGTAAGGCCTCTTGTTGTAATTGTCGGCATCTAAATGATGAATCCCTCCTATTTCTACATAACTGATTGTTCATGGCTCCTTCCTTTCTATGCAATGATAACCCCAGTTAATTCAGTACCCAACATTTTTCATTCCCCAAAGCAAAGATACAGTATGAACTGCCGAATTCTCAGGAAACAAGGCTGAATTCGCGGTTCACATTGCGTAGTAGTCCTTTTGGACAATGTTGGAAGGAAACTAAACGAGAGTATGGTGAACTGCAGTTTTCCAAGCTAGGTGATAGCATCTGTAGTCAAAAATATCTAAAGTGACTTGCAAGCTTGATTTAGCTTATATGGTTGAAATCCAATGCATCCGGCAATCTAGTGTTCAAGTAAACAATGTTGATATATTAGCAATTGCTTCTGATGTGCTCACGGTGCTAAGAAAATAACGCCTGTACTATATGTCTTGAAAATGGTTACAGTAAGCTCATCTCAGTAAAGGTCAGTGAAACTAAACTAACTGCCCGGAAGCTATTTGTTATTTATACAAGTAGTATGAAGACGTTAAGAATATAAACAATTTGGCACTTATACAAACAAACATATCAGTTAAATGAAAAGAACATTAAATTGCGAACATATTACAGCTAGCTACTCACCTTAAAACATTCGTTATTTGCGACTCGTACAAACATATCCAAGTATCAAGTAGGCATGATGCTGTACTTAAATGCACACACTATCTATGGTAGATCATCTTGCAGTAATACACAGCATACATGTAAAGATATGTGCCTGATTCTAGTTTTATTATTTGGGCTAAACTTGTTGATGATTAATCATTAAATATATTACGTGTGTCTAGCCTAGGATTGAGTGCGTCTGGGAATTATCCAGACAGTGCATAAGTAGATGGCATCTGACTAGCTGAAATCACATCATCCGACTACATTTCTCATCCAGGATGTCTACGCTTAAGGTACTTGATGTCCTCTCTCAATCACAATAATTCGACCAGGGAACTTTTCCCTTATCCACAACATTTACTAGCCTCATAGTTGAAAGTTGACAAGAGAAACACTTTCGAAACTTACTTTAATTCCCACTTTAGATTAGGTGCATTAAACCCGTAGTATGCTTTGATGAATCCGCGATAATCATTTCTTGATTGCTCATACTGCGCTTCAGTATTGTATACCTCCGTATGCAAAACTGAACGTAAACTTACACGGGTATGGCTACATTCTTAGGCATCGAGTAGAAACTTACATAACACGTTATCCGAAAGGCTAGCAGTTAAAACCGGTGGATGGTTATGTATGTAGTAAGCAACAGAAATAAAGTAATTAAAATATATCTGAGATTGTGAATGAACACTAATATTACAAACTGAACGTCCAAAGGATGATGGCGAAATCAATAGTACAGAGGTTACTTAACGAAAGTCGGAAAGGTCATGTTCCAAGTGATTCCCAAGATCTAATTTGTTGGATCAGAGGAAAGTCCATGAAATCTACCTTGTATTAAGACATGTTAGGTGAGCGAATCAGGACTGATCTTTAGCGACTAATTACCACCCTTTCAATTTTTGCTTACGTAAGTAATGCCACTAAATATATACCGAATTACTCACACTCCATGATACTGCTTCTGTTCCCGAGCAATAAACCAATTGCTGACGTGATAACTGGACCACTGTATTCATGTAGTCCATAGGTTAATGCTTGCGGAAAGCAAAGATTTTCCTGCTACATCTATATTGAAGAAATTGCTCTCACTACGCATTTACAGCTCTTTCAGATGAGATTATATTTACCCGACAGCACGGTAGATGGCAGCAACAACACTTTCCTGGTCATAATAGTACTTTTTCTAAACCTACATGGATAGGCAATTTGTGCCTACCATGCGAAAATATGGCTTAATCGCTCAGAATTTCAAGAGCGATAATTCGTTGGAAACCCGCTAATTATCGCCAAATAGTCCTCCTTTACGTACGCTTACACGTGATACATGCAATCATTGCTGAGGCTTTAGTAGACCATCTAGATCATCTAGAACGCTATAAATTCATAGCAGCGGAACAACATGGTTTCCGAGGAAAGCGTTCAAGCACTAACAAGCTACTTATGCTAGTCAGTAGTTGGACAGTAGACGCGGAAAAAGCAGGGGTTACAGGTGTATTTTACATTGACTTGTCCAAAGCATTTGACCGACTGGTCTACCGCATTGTGCTTCATATACACTAAAGCTAGGTTCACCTGTTGGTCGTTTTTCCGAAATTGATAAAGGGATGGCATACTTTTAACCACTTTCCGAGGTGGCATCTTCAGTGTTGTGATATGCAGTGTATAATCCTACTTATTGAATGGTCAGCCCGTTATTCACGGGCAGGTGACTTTTGAAGGTGGCAGTTTCGATTTGCACTACGTAAGCTCCGCCCAGTTGCTTCAGCGGCTGAGCCATATATTTCCATTCGCAGGAAATCTTTGTTTCCGAGCTGATGGTGCACGGTGTCAATGTCGATGCACATGTTGATCGAATTATAAGAGGAGTATCATGCTTCTAGGAATTCGCTTCTTTGCTGTGTTGTTGTTTGAGCTAAAATCACCGTTTCGTTTTAATTGAAGCTATGTCGCACCTCATTCACATGCGCCGCGAAAAGAGACGACGCATAATGTTTTTTTAGCCTTCTGATGTTCTTGTATTCTTGTGGGTAGTTTCGTTCCTGTCTGTCCCACGTATTTCATTTCACAATTACTGTAATTTATTTTATACACCACGCGTTTTGGTTCTTGTGCATTTCGAATGTCCTTTTGGTTTGACAGTATTCTACTCAAAGTAGCGGTTGGCTTGTGAGCGACCACGATGCTGTGTTGTTTGAGCAATCCAACAGTCATTTCAGATATATTCCTTATATACGGCAAAACGATCCTCATTCTTGCATTTGGAATGGGCTCGGTGTTCATAGATTTGTGGTTTAGACATCAGTGGATGAACCTGCCTGGATATACATTGCACTCGAACGAATCGAATAGGTGTTTCCCTTCTTCCCGTTTGGCTTCCGCCGTACTGTAACGTGGTTCAATCCTGTGAAATAGTGTCCGTACGCAAGTTAATTTGTGGACTTTGGTGTTTGCTGTAGGGGTTCAAAATTTGGTCCGTATATGTGCTTTTCCTGTGAACGGATGTTTGAAATTTACCATCCTTGGTTCTGGTTAACAATCTATCTAATATTGGGAGCATGTTTTATGCCTCTAATTCCATTGTAAACTGAATCCCATCCATTGCATTTTGAGAATTTGTTGTGTGATTGCTACCTCACTGCGTTTCAGTATTACAAATGTATCGTCGACATAGCGTACCCACAACTTCTGGTTAATAGCTGCTAGTAGCATTCTTCCAACATTTGCTTGACGAGGTCAGCGATCAGACCTGATACTAATGATCCCATCAGTGTCCAATTAACTTGCTCTAGATCTCTCCGTTGAAACGGAAGTAAGTTGTAAGATATAGTTGGAGAAGCTTGCAAATGCTTACAGTCGCAATGCTCCTAATTTACATATGTCTGTTGTTCATCCGTTTTATGATGGCCTCTACTGCCAGTTGCATATTGACAGATGTTAATAAAGCGGTGATATCGAAGGAGACCATCGTTTCGTCATGATTTATATGCAGTTTCTTGAGCTTCTCTAAAAATTGTTTGGTGTTGTTCACTGAGTGCTGCGAATCATTGTGTAGATGTTTGAGACGTCTCCACAATTCTTTCGCCAAGTTGTAGGTGGGTCTACCTGGAAATGAAACAATTGGCCACAACGGAGCACCCACCTTGTGTACTTTTGGCAGCCCGTAGAATTGGGCGATGTTCGAGGCACGGCCTCTCATTTTATTCCTTTTTATTTCTGTAAGTTTTTTCAACTGTTGTAGTTCATGCAATGTTCTGTTTATTTGGTTGGTTAGCTGTGATGTCGGATCGTAATGAATGCGCCTGTATGTGCTTGTATCATTCAGAAGTCGTTTTGCATTCTCAATATAATCTGCCTTATCCATTATGACTATCATACGTCCTTTGTATGCAGGAGGGATAACGATTGACTTGTCGGATCTCAGGCTTTTATTGCTTCCTACCCGGGCTATCATTTTTCCAAATTATTTCGACTAAAGCTATGTGCTTAGGGGTTCTGTACGTAAGTTTATCAGGGAGTTCCTGGTGGATCTGTGATTGCATTTCAGAGTTCGAAGTGTGCTGACCGAGCCGATTCAGGTTGAATTCGGATTTTCAAAATGATGAGTTCTGGTGCGGCGTCTTTTCTGCGTGATCATTAACGAGGTTAATCACTAAGTTGCCTAGTTCTTTCGCTACTCGCGGATAACGGCAAGATATGATAAACGATCCTCAACCCAGGAGGTCCCGATGCACTTCAGCGGAACCTGGATAGAGTGAATGAGTGCTCCGCACAATATGCTTCAGTTCAATTGGAGGAAGGGTAACGTTGTTCACAGTCGTTACCAACTAAACATAATAAACAAGTTTGGAGTTTGCGTCCTGCAAACAGTCACCCAAGAGAGCGACATCCGGGTTCCAGTCTAGGCTGAGTTTGGCTGCTCAGAACAGTATAAGAAGGCGACAAATGCTGGAAACCATCACTTTGTCATGCTGCAAAGGACATTCGGGCGCTTGTATCCCTCTGTCTGTTCGCAGTTGCTTATCAACTAAGTGCAACCTTATATGATATACGCAGTCCATGCCTGGCGGCCGTGGCAAACATAAGAACTTGCAGGGCTTGAGACTGCACAGCGACGAGCCCCGAAGCACACGAAAGAGTTGTTCAATCATTTTTGTATGCTTATACTGAGGACGGCTAAAATTATACAACGTCGTGTACCGGGGTCTAACTGTCCGCCTTATATTAGCCTACCTAATATTTAGGAACCCGAAACAAGTTTTCCGCTACCAGCTACAACATAGCCACAACACGAAGTTGAGAGGCCACCAGTTCAACTTAGCCTTGCACATAATCGGCTGCAATGTAGACGGAGCTTATTCTCTTTCCGTATGTGTCGGCAATGGAAAGCACTGCAATTCACCTGGGTGTTAAAGAGAATTTGACGTTGCTATAAGCTTCCTAAATTTAGAGAAAAACTTACGTAGCTGGACTGACAAGATAATGTGTCGGAAGTTGCACAAACAAAGTTACTCTACACAGCTAAGTTTTGCTCTTTTAGTGCATGCCTCTGTGTGAACAATGTGGTGCACCAAAACGATTTATATTTTCTCACTGCCCTCTTATTTACCACGCTGTTATTCTGTTTCTGATCATATTAAAGAGTTGCTAATCTTCTACCTTTTACCCCTAATATACCATTGTTGCATTATCAGTTGAGGGCAGATGTTGTGGATAAATGAAGTTAACGAACTGATAGAATGCAACTCAATACCCAATATGTCTGTCTTCAAGGTTTTCATTTCCACTGACAAAACGAACATTAGGTAAGGCACGTCACATTAACACATGTATGTCCGAGTGGTGGTCAGTCGAATAACAAATTTAACAAGGAGCTGAGTGCACAGACATTTGCAAAATTGGTAGGAAGCCTTCTAAGTTTATACGTGGATGTGCGCATCGAGATGGACCACACCAGTGGTTTGTTGCGCTATTGGATACTCTCAGGTATCACTTCAGTGGCATTCATGTAATTGCTTTCTTGCATCTAAGTGCTCACATTTTGAACAGATTGATTTAACTTACTCCTTTCTTGGCTCAATTCGTTAAAACTTTGCATACTAAAAACATTGCAACATTGTCCTTTATTATAATGCTGGTTACTTAGATTGTGAAAACCATAAGCACTGAACATCTGAAATCGAATCTTCGTTCCTGGGCTGAACAGTTAGTTTGCTTAGGCTATATTTTAGAATTATTGGCAAGACCAGTAAGTGACTTCCGGTTACAATTGATAATTTTTATAACGGACACTGTTTATTTTGCACATTTTCATTTCTTTATGATACCACTGTGTCCGCTGTACAATTTGTTCAACGTAGGCACACGCCAAGTAGTGAAGGTTATTGGGTTACAGAGAGGGGTTGCCATGACAATATGATGCAAATATCTTCGCACACAAATAAATTTGAAATATTTAGAACTTGCGTAGCCACATGTCTACCACATGCAGGAGCTAAGTGGAAACCTAGTGAAGTTCATAGTCTTGTGGTTGTCGTTTCAGTGAAGTTTCCCTTAGTACAACTTCACAGAAAAACGTTGTCGATACATTAATGTTGAGAGTGTTGTCCCAAGGTACCTAAATGCATTTAAACCTCTGACAAGCATTTATTTTAATTTAAAGGCATCGTCAACATTTAAAATGAGCACAACAAACTAACCCTAATAACTTGACTTACAGTGTTTGGACACTTCTATATCTTCAGCCTGTAAAAGTTATTTAGGTTGTGAAATAGAGGTTAGGTTCTTATCAGGATTACATTATTTAACCTCCAGAAGTGATATATTTATCTGCCAATAGCAATAACTGTCATTGGTGACACAATACGATGTTGATTCCGCGACTTTATTTTGCCGAAACCAGTTGGAAGTAATTATTTCCGTCAACTTTCCAGCAGGAACTTTACTATACGTTGAACTGAAGCCTGTGCTATTCGATCCTAAAATTTATATCTGCCTTTCTAGTCCCTAGCTAATCGTGTTTACTGGTGATCGAGATCAATGTCTGAAGACCATGCCCTGTTCCGAAGCCAAAGTAACAAGGAAGATTTTCGGCTATTCCGCTGAACTCTTTTATCTTAACTGCTTTGGCCATTGTAAAGCGGAAGAAGCAAATAAGTGATGTTTGATCATAGTTGTTTTGTTTAATCTTCCGACACAAAATGTGCGTTTTACACATGGGGTTTGAAGAACCTCGTGTGTACATGCCGCTTTTTGTCATTTAGTTAAGGGGCGTTGCTAATGTTTCGACACTGAATTAGGTACCTGACTCAAACCACGTAACAAAAGTTACTGCTACAGTAATCTAGTCACCCAACTATATGCCGTTCCGGTAGGCCGGGAGCAGCGCTAAATTTGATCGGCTAGCCATTTCCCACTGAAGTGGCCCAGTTTAGTGATGACGTAACCAAACTAATAGGCTTATCTTTCTGTTTTACTTACTGCTTTACCGATAATATCTAAATATTATTACAGTGTCATAGTCGTCAAGTACCAATAGCTCCGATCATCTCTTCCAGCTCAATTGAATGATTTTACTCAGGGCTATTTATAACGAATAACACCGATTTGAATAATATTGTGACGATTTCTACCAGCATAGAACTTAAGATCGCCTGTGATTTTGCAGAGTCACATTACTGTTAGGTATACCAGAAATCGAGTCAGGCAGATTACTTCTAAACTTCCAAAACGGGCACTAGTGTAACGTACGCCAACAGCTGCATAATTTTTAGGTACCATCTTGATCAGGGCGACAAGATCGCGACAAAAACATAAGCTGAAGGATTGCTTTTAAAAGCGAATCACGTAGAAAAGTTCACTTTATGGTTTGATTTACTCCGAAGTAACAATGTTATATGCAAAACTCTGAATTCTTTATTTACCCTTCTGTTCTAAGCACACTTTTCTCCACCTACTGCGAATTTTGCGCTTCACGCAATGCATCTTTCAGAATTATATTGAAGTTGCTCGATCACGTTAATATTGTAATAATGTTACTTGATATTATTTGAATTTAGCGATTGGTCAAAATGGTCACTGTTTTAGGAGCGCCTATAAAAATTAAGCGGAACAGTTTTAGAAAGACACGAATGCATCATACTTGTAGTCATTTTAATCCCAGTTCTGCAAATAAAACTCCTGCCACTTTTTACATACATATTTTGTTCTCCTTTTGTACTATGTATGTTGACCTGTGTTCTTATGTAGCATGGATTGTAACTAACTAACTGAAACAATTTGTTCCCACGAATTTAGTTGCAAACGGGAGTGGAAGATGGATTTATCAACTCGATGGCTGTTTTCCAAACAGGCCTGACTGCAACGGAAAACGCCCGTTGCGTGGTAGAGGCATTACAATTCTTTGACAATTATTAGTGAAATTCAACAACAGTATCATGCACATACTTAACAATCTATATAAGCTTCCATTTAAATTGATGCAACTCAGTTTCATAGGATGATTTTTATCGGACAGTATCAAAAGTATCTAGCTAGTTAACGATAATAGTTGATGATACATCTACGTCTCGGTTGAAGTTATTTGAGGATGCAATATTCTCGATGAGGCTACTGAGACCATTTCACTGATACTGGAGACTTTACCGCAAATGGTGAATGAACCATATGTCTTGAGGAAGTTTGCTGATTCCATCACAATAAATTTAACACTGTTCCCAAATTATACCTAAGTATTGGTGTGATCCCAAATACATGTAGCTCGGTCAGAACATCCTTGATGTTCGAAAATTGATCACAACTATCATACGATTATGTGTAAGTTTTGGATGACATTGTGATAACGCTAAAATAGTTTTGCACTGGTGACCTTATCCGATAAAGATCAAACGATACTAGCAAATGCAATAGGCACTTTTCCACGTGTACCGGAGGATTTCGACTCAAGTATTTGAGAGCTTTTCCAATAGAACCAAAATCAGCCACTCCTGCACATGACCTATAAAGCAATAGACTGTCGTTCCACCATCTTATTTGGAAGCGCCTGTGATATACTATGCATTAAGGACGTAAAGCTTTGCTAGATTTATCAACAAAAGCACAACGCTTACAAATTATTAAATGGGGGATAAACCGCGGGAGATTAGAAGCCTTTAATATATTCCCTATCCGCAAATCGGATTAGTTACCCTCCAGAATTCAGCATTATATTTACTATGAACACTGAAATTCCCGAGTTCCGCTGGCAAGCGTGATCATAGACGGTTGCATTTGCAAACGAGATGATGCATTTTTGCTTGGTTTGCGATTCACGCATTATCTAATGATGTATAGCTCAATCTTATCAAGCCTGCCTTTAATTCTAATGCCAAAATATATTTGGTTTATGTTACACGAAGTGGCTGTGCTTTTCTTTTTAAACGCTATAATGCCATCTGAAATATGATTGTGAGAGTACACCATAATCGCTCTCATACCTGCTTTTAAATGTGATTGTGCGTTGGGTGCATGTTTGTAAATGGTGCTTAAATTAACCTTGGTTCCGTAGCTGCAGTTCGACTGTACAGCATAAACTAGTTTTTCATGAAAAATAGAAAGTATATTTTATGCATATGTAGTGTTATCTGCAAAGTTGTTTGTTTTATCCAAGCCATATCAATATCTCGGTTACCTTAGTAAGCGTTAAGCAACTCATCTTCATGCGGAAATTGCTCTGTATTGGGCAATATCCACAAACCATCCGCGTAGAAAAGGAAACTTTCACAGTTTGGTGACACATAACTTACATCACAAGAGACTGGAGTAAATAATTTACGCAACCGATATTTGCATCAATTCGAGTGCGCTATTTTTACAATCCTATGGGGGAAAAATCATATTTTTCATGCACATTTTCACTCAATTGACAAACCTTTCCACTACACTGAATTATGTTCTCAAAGTTTGTCGTATTGCACCACACAGATTTTTTTATTTACCAAGCGCAGTGAACACTGACATTCATCAGCCGCTGCGAAGACACAACAGTGGTATCATAAGAAGAACGGCTGCACTTGCTATGCGCCACAATGGAGTCATTAGACAAGAACAAAATAGTTACTTACTAGAGCTCAACACGTAATGTATATGTCGGTGTCTTGGTTTGATTAGTGTGACGTCGCCTTGCAAGCCTTACGTATTCCAGGCATTCTAGCAAAATACTTTTTAACTACAATACGAATTGTATATCTGGTGGATGGAGAATACTGGACAATTTGCCCATGGGTGAGTTCTACAACAAACGTCCCAACTGAACGGTTACTGGTTCGATAACTGCTGCCGTCCTGCCAAATATAGTGCTTAGCACAGATTGCAATAGGCACTGAGACAGACAACTGCAATGTGTCTATCCAGAGAGATGTTCTGTTTATGTACTTCGAATCAGGTATCAAAAGCACATGTATCAGTGCGGGCAAAACTTTATTTTCAATTTTATGAAGTGCGATCTTAGATCCTCTTATGTTCACCATGGACATTATAACTGAGTATCTTTATCTAAGTTATTCAGCATATATTATGGCACATCATGCGAATGGTGTTACCTGTAGTATACTGCGAATTATATTTTGATGAATGTAGGGTTTTCGGTGCTTTTTAAACCAATAAACTTGCGACACTTGCCGTATACGGCATAGCAAGAGGGCAATATGACCTAGGTTACTTTAATTTCGTAATGCAAGAGTTTATTTGGATACGAAACACGTATATTATAGGCATTGGAGGCTTTCACTTAATACTCCGTTCAAGGACTTATTTATCTAACTCTTATATGTACTAAAAGGGTTTCTTTTTAAATCAGGGCTTATTTAATTAAAGATTTTCTCTTATGACAGAGAAGTGCGAACATGGATTGCTTCATCACATTTGCCTTGCTGATGCCCTGCGGTTTATGTCAAAGCGCGGCAAGGGGCCACGCTGTGAAAATTTCGCATTTGGTGCCTGTGCGAATGATGCTGCACTCACCGAAGGCGTGACGTTTCTTATAAACGGTAACACAGATGTTTAGTTTCATTTTGAAATGTTGTAACTGCTGATAGCGGTCATTGGTCGGTTATTTTTAACATGGTTGACAAGATAACTTTGTGCTGCATTTCTTCGTTCATTAGAATTATTTGGTATACATTTAGATACCATTCAGTTTCTTTTATGATCCTGAATTATTTGACCTTAAATACTTGTGTTATTACCGCTTGGTTTAGACGACCTTTCTTTCGCCAATTAATCTAGCAATTTTTCGCCGTCTTGTTTCCTGATTATTCACCGTGTCGATGCAATCTCCCTGTGATACATGTTCCAAGATAGTTGGATATCGTACAAATGCCCTCACGTGTGTTTGGGAAAAGTTAAATACAATATTTTATGTGTTGGATTATCTTTTGAGCAATTTCATCGTTTCGTGAATTCCAACACCATTTTGTCTAAAATTTATTTGAAAATTTCCGAAATAAGGTACAACCAAAATACCTGAAACCGACGTTTAAGCTTCGTCATTCCGTTACGAGCAGTTCCGTGTGTTTTGACCCGAATTACATTCAGATTTGAGATTGGTCTTCCTCCACTACTCAACTTTTCGCAGTGCTATGGTCATGCGCGATGCCCTTGGTTGTTTTGTTGCCTCTGAGCGGCCAGACGTAATGAGACTCGCAGTGCATGTTTACATCCAGTGCTGTTTATCCTGGAAAGAAAACTTTGCGCTTACTCGTACTTGCGCTGTGATAGATTAACGACTCTGCACGCAGGCGTCTTTCTCTTAAGACGGTCTATCCTGCATGGGAGACATGCGCAACAACTGAAGTGGCTTCGATCTGTGTAAGCTACTGTGGTTCTTCATCCATTTCAGACGTGAAAAACCACTTGTGGGCGCAGTCTACCGCACCTCCGTAAGTTGTACTTGGTTTGACTACCCCATCTTGGAATCCACAAGAGTTGACTAAATATGCTAGTTATGGACAATTTTAACTGTCTTTAACTACAATGGTTGATGTGAATTTGATGCCCAGACATCGTGAGGTTGAAGAAAAATTAGTGGATTAGTTAATTGAAACAAGTGCATCGCAACACATATGCCAGCCAAGACGTATAAAACCACCTTTAAATCCATCCACGAGCCACAAATAACGAGTGTGTGGCTTTCCGATCCTTGAGTCCTTGGCTGGAGGCGTCCGATTATTGCCCTCAACTTTTGTGGAATTATATTTGCTATATTCACCTTCATTGCAACTAGCTTACAAATAATGGACAACGGACTTCGGCGGACTAGCTCTAGTCACGAGCCAACTGGATTGGTTTCTGGTACAAGATGTATTGTGGAAGACTTTTGAACATAAATGAAAGATTGAGTGCCGCCATTATTTTCCTAATATGTGCCCTTGATGGGTCAGAAGATTGGACCGATTGAGCCTCACTGGCTTGAGAAAGAGAATGAAAATTTGGCTAGGTGGCTAATCTGAAAGTGGGAGAGATTCCTCCAAGCTTACTCTCTCTCAAAGACTACATAGCACATAACATCAAGAGAATATCTGCAACATTGGAAAAAGAAATAATCCTCTACAATTCAGAGACAAGCTTTCATTTGCCGCGACCAGCTCAAAGAGGAGATTTGATGACGTGAGTCGATGCCCGAGTCCAGCCGGTTGATGTGACAGTGATGGATGGCCTGGACGGGCAGCCCCCTAATTTCTAGCACTGAGCGTGCGTCCGAGTTGGCGGTGCACTTCGCTTATGTTGTTGCAAATGACTAAGTGTCAGTAACGAGTTCAAAGTTAGCTGGTTTTACGGAAATCGGCAGTCCTGATTGTGGCGGTACATAAATATTTAAGCTACTTGTAAGCCTTGACGGCACCAAAACTGCCATACCTGATGTGCGCTACCCACTGCTTGTCAAGTCACTTTCGGTCATCATCTCTATTGTCGTGAATGACCTGTTCTACAGGTCGCTGTTCGATTGGAAATGTTTGGTGGCATGCCTACTACGAAATGTGCTGAATATAGAAAAGTAGACGAAAACACGCCAATTTTTCTTGCACCTATTTTGACAGAGGATTCTGAGAAAATGGTGAAGAAGAGTTTGCTGCATTTCCTACAGTTAAATGAGGTCCTGCATTTCGCACAACACGGTTAAGGCAAGGCCGCTCAAGCATTAAAACTTGCTTGAGCGATTGCAGGTAATAACATAGGGGGAGCTTGTCGATGTGATATTCATCGATTTCAGTAGAGCGTTCGAAAATGTCAATCAGGTGGTCCTCATTTACAAACTCAGCATGTGTGGCATCGATGGCTTACTGCACCGGTGAATCAGCCACTTTCTTGTTGGAAGAAGGTGGATGGTACAGGTGAAGGATTAGCTAATTGACTGGCATCCTTCTACAAGTGGCGTATTTAAGGCATTGTGCTGCGACCCACTCTGTTACTGACCCACGTCAACGATTTACCTCAACTTCTCCGCTCAACTTGTGATTTTATTGCGTAAGACTTAAAGATTTGGAGAAACGTAACGCTCTGACAATGTGGCACACATCAGTATAACTTAAACCGTCTATCCACATGGTATGCAGAGGTTTACCTCCATGCCAACCCAGCCAAGTCTGTATTTATAAGCCTGGGGAAAGGGTGCTAACGGACAAATCCTGACACTAAAAGACCAACCGTTATATCCCAATACTACTTTAAGAACCAATATTACCTTACGCGTTGCGATTTAAGTTTTTGGGACAACACGAACGTTAGGGACTGCGCATGCTTTGGGTGCCCAAACGTATCTTTGGAACATCGTTTGACGAGATTGCCACTTGCCTCTTCTCTTCTATTAGTAGACCAATGCTAGTGTACGGTTAGCCCGCCTGTTTTCCAATGAAGCAATATTAGGCACAGAGGATCTAACGGGTCCAAGACGTCGACGCCAGGCTCATCCCGAGTTTACGTAGATCACGGAATAAAGCCCGGTGCGAGAGAGTAGAATATTTCACTTTGTCCTATCCTCGGGTGCGAGTCTACCACAGTATAATCTACCGTGTACTACATCTAGGTGACTATCCAATACTGAGCCTAAATGGGGCATTTACAAGGGCCACGCAACCTCGAGGTCCACCCCAGCCCACGGTATCTCCATCTGATGAGTCCAAAGGAGGACGAAACCGGTCTTGGAGTCTCAGGGTTGGGAGGAGCAACACCGAACCACTAATTCGGTTACGGTCCTCATGATCGTAATGACCGAGGTCCACTTAGGACCGATGTCTGAATAGAGATTGCGAGTCGCAATCGAACCACACAGCGAGTACACCATATGCCTCTTGGATCTTCTCAGGTAGCTAAACAGTCTTAACCACATACCGCATGCGGGTTCTTCTCACGCAGTATTCACATGAATACGCACTCCTGATGAGTACAAAAAGGAGGAAACAACCATACAATGCCTTTTAAGGCATGTGACAAATGGCAGACTTAATCCAAAGTTGATGAACGTCTACTATTCAGATACTGTACTAATTTTTTGCAACGAAACATACAGTTAGGAATTGAAAGCCGTTGTATACTAAAGCGTTTCTGTTCACTGTAATCCACCATTATTCATTTGGCGGTATACAGGTTATTTTTGCTAATACTTTTGGTGAATGTCAAAACAACTTGATGAAAGCCTTTCCTTCGGTAACTGGAAACTGTTTTACTACATCCGTAGACGTCTAGATTGAGAAGGGGCCTGTGACGGCCTGGTTCGCCACATGCATTGATGGCCACAGTTGGAAGCGGTTAATGAAATGAATAAATGCTATTTAGAATACGATGTTGTCAACGATTATAAAGCGTTTAAAATGATAAGGACGACCTGCTTATCGTTAAGTCAGTTTGCTCAAAAGAGAGAGGGACGAAGTGAACTTGAACCTATTAGATACCAAGTGTCTGATGATAAGTGTATAACACAAACATATGTCTGCGATAAGTGAGACTGCCAATTATGCTTGCTAATCGGAAGAGAATATTAGTGTGATTTGGAGGATATTCACCACAAATGAATTCTGACGTATGTTCAGCACGCTTTCAAAAATGCAGTGGATGGCCAACTGCTCGATTTGAGACAGTTTAAGTTTAATTGTGCTGGAACGTTCAACAAACATTTTTATGGTACATTAGATTAATTGGATGGAAGAGTTCGGGAAGGAGTTGCCGACGGGGTAACTTGTCCGCCTTATTGTATTAAGATGTCACTGAAGTTGTATTTGCTGCCCTACGTGACTCAGTGTCCTTAAGCACTGCCTAGAATGAATATAGCAGCTGGCTTTAGTTTAAGTGGAGAGAGAATGCGTGGTACAATGTTGTCTTAGAGAATGAAACGAATTTCCTCCACTCTTTCGGTCTTACCAAGACTTTCTACCCTAGTCTGAGTGTAATGCCCTCAATTAACACCACATATCTATTACTATTTCGTCATCGCACATATTGGTATCTGACTCTACAGTTTTAAGCCAGTGTAAATAATTAAGTGAAATTGATTACTACATCAATGGTTGCCTTGGACACCAAACAAACCCTGGTCTGAAATGCCATCGTACGGTAATGGCATATGCCTACGTTGTAGCTTATTCACTCGGAATCGAGCGAACGGTAGGGAGGAACTCATTTTCTATAGATATTCTAATCGCAACTGTAGCTAATATCTTGCACGACACTCTAAGTTTCTCGGCGCACGAGATTAAAGCAAAGTACGCCTTCACACAACTACGTTGTGTTGGGAAATCCTACATATGGTTAACTGAATTATGGCAAAATCTATCGCTTATCATTCCGTTTGTTCTGAGAGTAGTCAGAGCGTAAAATGGTTTTTGGTTAGAGTAGCCACATCTGTTACTCTATAAATGTTTTCCTGTCCAAAATGCTTAATTGTTTAGCTAATTCATCGAATATTATTCATAGACAGTTACTGCGTAATCACATTTAAACTGATAGAAAACTCTATTGGAATGTCTGGGTGTAACTCACTGGCATATCTACCGAGCAGCTAACACTAGAAACGTACTTAGCGTTATCTGCTTATGTTTGTCTGGGCCTAAGCTGGTTGCTTTGATAAGATATAAATATAGGGTGGAACTGGCGCCATATATTCATCCAATAATTATAACTAACTGCATGCAGTATACCTAGCATTATTTTTGACTAGACATAGAAAGTGGTACATATTATAATATCACTTGACAGTCCGAAAAAGTTAGTCGAATGATGGACAGACCAAACCAATCACAACGTGATGACTGAGTAACCTCACAAAATTCGGTCACAATACTTCTTTCCTGGTATGTTTGTATTGCAATCTACTATACTGACAGCATTTGTGCAGTTGTGAGTTCACCGCGATTTCAGCAGAGTGCAATAAAGTGCAATCAGTTCCTTAAAAATCATAACACTAAGCAAAACACTTGCTTTAGCTAACTGGTTACTGATAAATTATTTATGTAGCGAAGCTGTGGTGGTCATTCAAAGTGGTGTTAGTCTGCTGTTTACTGTCACATTATGGTGCAATTGCGGGGCGACAAATGACATCGGTTAGCATCATTCCACACAGAACAGCGAGAAACCAACTATTTAAAAGTGCATGCATCTTTGCGAGTGTAATGAGAAAGAAAACCGTTAAAAATTAGTTAATGGTTCTTCAAAGCACCCAGTAACACATAGCGCATTTTAATTGAACTTCAGGAAGTTAACCCGTGAAATGTGCCGTCATAGAAACAGTAGCCATGAATGCAGTGGCGAGCAAAGTGGAATTTTTGGTGTAGCTTGCATACCAAAATAATGTTTGTCTATTTATTCTTCATGAATTAATTCGATGGAAAGCCAATACATTTCGGTAGTTAGCTAAGTGTTGCGATGCATTTTGGATTCTACTTTGGAAATCGTCTGAATCTATAACACTCTTGAGAAGGTAGGTTGAAAGTCATCTAGGCAGCTGTACCACATAAGTTTCTTTTCGGTGACCATCTTTCGCAGGAGACAGCTTTAAGCGCTGCCAATGTTTGGGATACCGCAACATCAGCTGAATTAGTGCAGTTTCTTTTGAGAAGCTGTTGAAAAACACATGTTCATAGTTCACTATTAATCAATCGGAATTGTGCGTACAACACTTGGGGCAGCAAATGTCAGGAAGTGCACAATTTTATCAACTAATTTGTTGCTTTCCACTCCAGGTTGTTCAAGGAAGAAGAACGATGTAAAGTATACTGTTAATTTGCGGACAAAAGATATTCATGGACAACATAGGTAATCAAATATACCGTTATTTACTGTTAAGAAAATCAACCACCACCTTTGCAAACGAGGCGCACATACGCGATTTGTTCATGTTAATCCTTCGGCGCTATACCCTTATTTTGGCTGCTCGATAAATTATTGATTTATGACTAAATATCGCTTTGCATAAAATTGTATATATTCCCAAGTTGGTATTCTGATTCATGTTTGTCGTAGGAAACTTGCGCACAGGTGTTCGAGAAAGCTTATATCAGTTCACACATGGAAGGTAAGGCTAATTTTTGGACAAAGTTGGAGGAGTTAAAAACAAATACATGCAACGTGATTCAGTTAGATAAATCCCAGCTTCATCGTTTGCTAAAAGTGAATAGTTTGGTTTCGAAATAACATCGTATTTTAGTTCAATTGAATAAAGGTAGATACCAGATGATGTGTTTACTTTTATAAGTGGTTGTCTGCAGATCCCTAGATGAAGCAACTGCAGTAGCTCTGATGCAGGAACGTTATATCTTGCAAATATTTACCATGAGATTGTACGAATTCCTTAACTGATTTGCATCTCAATGTTCAAATTTAAATAATACTTGCAAAATTTACACAAACAATCGGTTTGCATCGCTAAAAAGCAACAACACATTTTGTCCGCAACGCTGTTGTTGAATGGAGTCAGTTGGATGACCAATTGCTTTCGCAAGCAATATGAATGCACTTCTAAATAATTCTTTTTGATCATGTCTCTCCAGGATTTGGAACTCTATTCCTTTGACTAAGCAGAAAGTGACTCATTTGGGATCAGGGTAAAATGTTTGATGTACCAGAACTACTCTAGATACATAGAATTCAAATAGTGGCGAGCGTGTTGTCGACAATTCGCATCTTCTACTGATTCATTTTATTTGGCACCATGATTAAGACAGTTGGTTGAAATGTCGGCAGAGCGTAAGGGACCATTGACTGAATAGGACGATTGCCAAAGTCCGTTGGGCGAACAAATGTTTCATTCGAATCACCTTACTAGTAACGCTTTAGTATCTGTTGCCTAATCGGTTTAACTATCCTCGGTAGTAACGTTCGAGCGCCTGAAATGATCACCTTTAAAAACATTCAGAGACGGATAAGGAGGAATATTATTTAACAGTGGACAGAGAAAGCCGCTTTTTATTGCCATGTTCGGATCAACATCGCTGGAGAGCCATTAACATTGTCTTCTATTGGTACACAATTGTGTTCATGTAGATACCGTTGAGTAACTTCAGATCTCTGTTTTGATTTATTTGGACAATATTTAAGGTTACTAACTAATTGAACTTAGTAACGTTTGCACGGAATATCAAAACCAATAACGCGATGTAATTTAGTTCACTGAACTACCAGTGATACACATAAGTATCATGATGTTTAAAGCGAAAACGAATCCTCAGTTCAGCTGAAGGAAGGTTTTGGAATTTTCGGGAATAGATAACCGAACGAATGCCGGCGCGAACTGCAGGGTTCAAAATGGAGGTACCCTCTCTATCGCCAATGTAGTCAGACAGCCACAAGCATTTCAAAAACAGAAGGAGCTTTTCAGACTTCCTGGGTACGTTGCAAAATCAAGACTTTTCACCACACATACCATCTACAATTCGAGCAGGGAAACTTCGAATCCCATATGCGCAATGTATGCAGATGTACTCTAGACGCAACTGTCCGCACAGACCAGAAAATATGCACTATTTAAAATCGTAGAAAATCATTAAGAGATATGTGTACAGAACACCTAAAGAGCACCATGTTATGAAAGATAGTTAAGCATAACACGTGTTTTTAAAATCATCCATTTTGATTTGAGGAATTGCCGGCTTCTGCGTTATGTGTCTTGGGATGGCAACATGTGTCCATGACTAAGCATTGGCATATTATGTCCAAGGTTTATGAATGCTGACTAATTATCAGTTACTCTTGTTATGCTAGGCTGAGCCTAATATACTTGAATATCTTATATCCAACACTGATGTGATCAGTATACGATGAATTCACAGAAAGCTGGTTGTGAGCTGATACACTCTTACCATTCTTATGCCGAGATAAATCAGATCTGTTAGTGGGTACATTTTAATTGAAAGTAAGCGGGGCCATCCTATTCGGCCATTGATTGGTGATTAGAATATCGTTCTGTTTTACATACTGCGGATATTATTTTCGTACCTGTTTCTGCAATTTTAATTTCACTCGTGTAATTACCCCAAATTAGGTTATTAATGTTGTATTACTCAGTTTACTCTTTGATTGCCATCCGCAAACTTATTCGAAATTTACCTCCAGTCAACAAGGCTTATAAAAGTATAACAAGTAACAAAATAACTGATAAGAAAACTATGCAGCCAAGAAAAGGTCTCTGTGCTGGTTGGCAAGCTGGACTTAGACTTTATCTTGCCAACAGTGCGCAAATTCCGCTTAACCTATCCAGTAACGTTCGATGGCTACTCAGGAATACTGATGTTTTTGAGAGTCTTTTTAAATGAATGTATTTCTCAAACGCAATTATAATAATGTTGTAGATTCCATGGTGCTAAAAGTGCTAGGAAATCTTACAATTCTCCGCAATTTTATATAAAATCTAAACATTGATACCGTAATGTTTGCTACAAGTTACAGCGCTTGATATTGGACGCGTTTCGTATCTTGTGTATTCCATTGCATCCGCATTGGATACAAAGTGCAAAGCTGTGCAGCTCCTGTTGCTTGACTATACCAAAGCGTTTGGAAGCAGGAGAAATCGTTACTGCTTAATTTTGGTTAGATAACGACGTACTGTCCTACGTATGTAATGTAATGTATGACTACATTATATATCCCACCCACTTTAAGTAATTATTTGGTAGAAGATCTTTCGCATACTTTGCCAATTTTGGGTACCTGCACGTATGTATTCATTCTCTCTTTATTTTTTCTATCTATTTTGAAAGTGTGCATATGCTAATCAGTTGCTTAGAGTGTAAATACTTTGAAGAAGTTGTCCTATGGTAAGCATCTCAACAATTTAATTATCTATGCAACTACGGTGAGTAATGGACAAACATTTATCTTGGTCATCAGTCACACCCACTGCCTTAACCTTTCTAAATATTGTAACATCACATACTCTTTTATCCGCACCGACAGTCTGCGTTCGTTTTAAATGCCTCTCCTCTTTTGACCTGAGTAACCAATGCATCCATCGTTCAAATGCTGTAATGTAACTTGGAGCTTTTAGCCCACAATTTATTTTGGTCAACACATTCAATAAACTATTCAAAATTCAGAATAGTACACGTGTACTCCTTAGACTCAGAATACGCACCGTATCACATACGATAATTGGAAGCTTTGGGAATCCATCTATTCTCCATCATGGACTGTAATGTTCATTTACTGCTTTTCCCGGACATCTTCATAAGAACTGCACATTTTTGTGACATCACTAACATTTCTTTATTAATGCTCTGAATTAATCAGAGCATTACTGGTTGATTTTCAACATAAATGTCAATTTGTCGCAATCTTTAACTTCGAATCCTATATTCTAAACGACTCCGTTTACTCCCTACACAATGTTTCCGCAAGTGCGGCATCCATGTCTTCCAAGAGGATAAATTATGAAGTTTTGTTTTCCCGTACCTATACTTATTGCAACTCTATATCGACTTATGAGAATCCCTTTTGCGGACAAAGCCAGTCCAAGAATGATCTGTCCCGCCTAAGTAGGCTGAAAGATTTAAAGTTCCGTGTTCGTCCAGACTTGGACCCAGTAGACAGGGAGCGGCCCAAGTTTGCCATAGTTGAGCTGAAAGACGAACTGGTGAGGGGGAAACAAATCATCGTATCGTAAACTGCGGGTGGTTTCTAACAATCTGCGAATCTTGATAAACAGGCTGCTCACACTTCAAGCACGCCCGGCGGCTACAGCTGCGGCCTGCGAGTAGCATTCACAAATTTTTGCAGTGTTATGAATAAGCGCAATGAGCTTTGTTGTTTTGTTGCGTCTGTGCGGCCAGATGTAGTGAGACTCGCAGAGACATGGCTGCATGCAGAGGTATACACCCAAAACTTGAACTCAACGCTTACTCCTGCCTTCTATGCCCACGGTTGTGTCTTACTTTACATCCGGTCTTCCCTGCATGGGAGTCTTGTGAGCACCTAACGAAGTGACGATGGTTTGTGTGAGCTACTGTGGGGCTCCATCCGCCTTAGACGCAGAGAACTGCTTGTAGGCGAAGTTTATCGCAACCCCTGAGTCCTTGTTTGGATGGGCTGCCCATTCTTCGAACCCACATTAGTTGCAAACCCCTTCTACTTTTCGGCGATTTTAACTGTCCTCGAATTCAATGGCCAGATGTGCATTTGGTGCCTAGACATTGGGAGGTTGAAGCAGAGTTCGTGGATTTGGTACTTAAATCTGGTGCATCGCAACACCTATGCCAGTCAACACGCATAAGAACACGCGCAGCCCCGTCCTGTCTCGACCTGATGTTAACGAGCTACGAACAACGAGTGCGTGACATAAGGTTCCTAGAGCCCCTGGCTACAAACAACCATTCAGTGTTCATAGCTGATATGGAATTATCTTTGCCGTATTCACGTCCGCTGGAACTAGCTCCCAACTACTGGCAAACGGACTTCGAAGTTCTTTCTCGAGCCGCAAGACAACTAGATTAGTCTCTGTCACAAGCTGCATCTGTGGAATACTGTTGGACATTTATAGGAGCAAGATTGACAGCATTGTGTTCCACATGTGTGCAATTTAAATGTCGAAAGGTTGGACCGATTAAGCCTCATGGATTTGACAAGGAGTATGGAAAGCTGCCTAGGAGGGGCGCAGAATGTGGGACAAAATCCTCCTGTCTGGCTATGCCAATGATTACGAAGGTTATAAAAGTCAGCAGAACATCTGCAACGGTACAAAAAAGAATAAGCGCCAACATTTCGAAGAGCAGCTCGCAGTAGCCGAAACGTCCGCCTCAAAGAGAATCTTTGCATACGTGAAGCGACGCCTGAAGCCTGCAGGTGATGTGCCAGTGCTGGATGGCCCAAATGGACAGCCTCTAACCTCCAGTACTGAGCTTGCGTCCGCGTTGGCGGCCCAGTACTCTTCTGTATTTGCGAATGACCAGGTGTATGTTCCGCGTTCGACGTGTACCGCTTTTACCGAACTTGATAGTCTGCATTGCGGCGTTGAAGTAGTATGTCAACTACTCGCCAACCTTGACGGCACCAAACCTGTTGGACCTGGTGGGTTTCACCAACTGGTTCTCAAGTCACTTTCGACCATCATCTCTCCTGTCGTGACTGATCTTTCAACAGGGCGCTGTCCGAAAGTTCGTTGCCGGTTGACAGGAAATGTTCAATGGTGAGGCCTATTCCGAAAGGCGGCGACCCTAGCAAAGTAGACAACTATAGGCCGATTTTTCTGTCAACTATTTTGGCAAAGGTTGCTAAGAAAATCGTGAAGAAGGGATTGCTAAATTTGCCATAGTCAAACGAGCTCCATACGCCAGCACAGCACGGTTTTATGCAAGGCCGCTCATTCAATGCGAACCTGTTTGTGACGAAGCATTAGCGGTTCAAGGCAATAAGCTAGGGGAAGTCTGTCGACGTGATAATCATCGATTTCAGTAAAGCTTTTGACAAGGTCAGTTGTAAGGTTCTCCTTCACAAACTCAGGAGGTGTGGTGTCAGTGGTTCACTGCACTGGTGGATCCGCGACTTTCTTGTCCGACCAAAGTGGAGGGTACATGTCGACGACCATCTAACTGACTGGTACCCCGCTTCAAGTCAAGTGCCTCAAGGCGATCTGTGGGGGCCCACACTATTCCTGATCCACATCAACGATCTCCCTTAGCTTCTCCGTTTGCCTTGTGCCATGTTTGCAGACGACTTGAATATTTCGAGAGAAACGGATGCTCCTGATGACTGTGGCCTACTTCAACAAGACCTCAACCGCCTATCCACATCTTCTGCAGAAGTTCTTCTCCAGGTCAATCCAGCCAAGTCTGTATTTATGAGCTAGAAGAAGGGTGCTGACGGCTAAACCTACACCCTTGACGGCCAGCCGCTATGTCCCACACCCTCCGTGAAGAAACTAGGTGTACTCTCGCGATATGATTTGAAGTCCGTGAACTACAAGAACAGGCTATTTCGTAACGGACTGCGCATGCTTTGGGCGCTCAAACGTAGCTTCGGCATATGGTCTGAAGAGATTGCCAATCGCCTCTTCTCTTCCATCATTAGACGAATGCTAGAGTATGGTTCAGCCGCTTAATTTCCGATTACCCGAAGCGAGGCACAAGAGATCGAACGGGTCCAACACGTTGCTACCAGGCTCATGCCGAGTTTACATGGCCTGGGATATGAAGACCGGTGCGAGAAGCTGGGTCTCCACACCCTGTCCTACCATCGGGTGCTAGTCGATCTCATTTTGAGCTGTTGTATTCTACATCTCGGTGAATTCTCCATGTTGAGGCCAATGCTGCATTTACGAAGGCCATGCAGCACACCCGGAGACGAACACAAACTTGTTGTATCAGATGTGAAAAGTGTTCCCCACCCACTGTGCTACGAACATAGAGTGGTAAATATTTGGAACAGTTGACCTAAACAATTGGTGTAGGCAAGATCAGTGCAGCAGTATAAAACGTTGTTAGACTTATATTTTACCACTATTTGATTCAGAGAACAATTGTGGACTTAAGATGACATATCACATTTTTGAGTCATGCGATAGCGTGTGTCAGATATTTTAAATGTTACTTGAGAACGACAACGCTATTTACGGCTGACACCGTTTATAGCATTTTCACCATATTTCGATACAGTTGTACAGAATTCATTGCTACTTCCCCTATAATACAGTACACAGTATTCAGTATAGTATTCAGTATTCGTTTGTTAGTCAGTCCAAATATGATGATACAAAACTTGCGAGGTATGCTTAACTGAGTATAAACTCTTTTTGTTTTCCTTGTAGTTTGACATCGTTTTCTCACCGATTCTATGTTGTAATATGTCAGTTTTTAGCTTAAATTGTTGAAAAGGATCCAAACGGCTATATAAAGCTACCTTGACTTGACTTCAATTTATCTGCTATATTGGTGTATAGTGTTAAAGAATTATTTTTGTTTAACCAATATGAATAATAGTCTGGATAAAGCATCGTGACAAATTTCTTAGGGGACAGGCTGACCACTCCCACGCAAGGTAACTAACAACGATATTAGATTAAACTAAGCATGCTAATGACCAGAAACTGTTTAGAAGTTCCCAAGTTTGTAATATCCCAATGAGGAAATTTTTATGTATCATCTCATCCGCATCATCTCATCCTAATCATCGCTTACAAGCGATCGCAAGCTTATGCGTATGAAAGGTTCAATGTTGCAATAGCAGGAAGATGATCTAAGTTGTCCGACGTTTACATAGGTATACGATTTGCGAGCTAGGGCTTATGTTTTATGGTAAAATATAGGCAATTCATGATCCAACTTTGCGCAATTCGTGTAGTTTTCCGTTTATTTATTGTTCACCCAACTTTATCAGTCTGTTATCAAAGTGCAAGTCATAGAGCGTGAGCTGAAAACCTGATTGGTAAGTTACTAGGACATTTTCTCACCCAAACTCTGTGCCTTGATGCACTCTCCACGGAGAAAAGTTGAAACCAGATAAGTAACAAGAATTTTGAACCTAAACACAGATAGCTTACCGATGGACACAACAGAAAGTAGGCCTGTGAAAACAATGGTTAGAAACGACTTCCTACTTGTTTGATTGTCTGCAAGTGTGGATGTGAATGGTTGAACAAGCAATCCTTCATTCAGAGTAACTGCACTGCGACTGGTAAGCTTACTGTTTTTACATTTTTTGTTTATAATAATAGCTGAACCGAAACTTGTGTTTCATCAGCACCTGGAAATTAGTCACTCCAATACTTTTGCAATTTCCATCTGAAACAAGTAAACAAATATACTCTGCATACTGAGCTTCTCCACTCTTAACTCCAATTTTCACGCCCCGCTACTAACTACACCGTTTTGCGTTATCCAAATGTAAGTGCCTTGAAGCCAGGCGTGAAGAATTTTCAAGCATCATTAACCTTCCGTTTCTACCTAGGACGATTAATTAGGTCAGTGGTGGCATAATTCATAACGATTCTTGGTGACTTACGGACATTTAAATAAATTAGGACAGCACAATTTGTTAATTTGTAAAGTTTATTTCGAAAAAGTAGAGAGATATTTGTATCATTGGATATTTCGCTCGCAACAAGCCAATGGTCTGTTTTGGTAGTCTATCCACATAACGTCTATAGTGTTGCACAATCTAAAGGAAATTCAGTTTATTAGCGACAACTGTTTCGTTGGCAATAACTTCCAATGATGGTTGCCAGTGGTATAGTTTAATCTCTACTGGGTAAATTGATTCAGCTTGCTATCTAGCATAAAACAAACCTACGAGGCGAAACATCCGTCACTAATGATTGACGATTTTAACCAAAATGTTGTTTCAGAGAGGAGAATTCGATTTGTGTTTCTATTAGAAATTAGCCGTTAGTACGAAATAATGCATTTGTGGACCAAAACTTTTAACCTCAATTTTATTTATACATATTCACTGGAACATACAAAAGATGCGCTGCAGCTCTTTGTGCTTAGCTTTTGCAAATTTGCAAGTTGATGTCTATCACACTTTCAATCTTTCGTTTGGAACTTCAGTCTTTATCACTCCAAGATTTTATCAGATCTCCTGCAACCGAAAATATACATAATCAGCTATTCACAAAATAATAGAGAAAGATTCACGTGAAATCTTCTTATTTAAATTTAGCAAAGTGTAAGTGTGTTTCTCTGAGAGGATGAGTGCTTTACTTAAATTTGATTACAAGTGGAACGCGAGCTGTTTTTCCTGTCATATACCAGGTGCATATCAAATGAAAAAGCTGATGTTATAATACGGTTTAACGCCTACTTCCTTGCTTGCTGGCTTTTCTCAGTTACACTTAATTAAGGTATTCATAGCCTAAACATTTGCCCGGGTATCACACAATTTGTTTATAAATGTGGGAACGTATCATCGGCAATCTCCAGCATTTGGTACGTGCAGCGATACTTGTCGGTTACTTGTTCTATTTTTTATCGTTTATGTCAATAAAGATTGGGAGAAATTTAAGCAAACGCGATACCCGTTATTTTAGACCTGGTTCTAGACAGTCGACACAGCGTTCTTAGCTTGGCATGTGTTAAGCTATGTGCAGTCAATGCAAGAGGATAGCAAATTCCAACACATATAAACATACAGAGCTGGGAGATTGCCACTTCAGACTCAAGTGACGTGGCATCGTTGAGGTGCATTTCACACTGGTTTTTGGTGGTTCTCCACGTTTTCTGTGGTAATTACGAATCTCCCTCATTTAGAAAATCCGGACATAGGGGTTGGTTTGTCAAATTATCAAACTAAATACAGTAGCTATAGAAAGCAACACACATGTCCTGCAGCAATAAGGAGGCCTTTGCAAAAGAATAAATTTTGTTTGGTGCAACATGGTGTTGAGACGGTTTTTCTGAATTTGCCTACAATGTGTTGGTGTCCCATAGAAAAGAACTACACCGGCCAAGTAACTGTGGCGATGGAATAACATTCCAAGGAATTTAATAAATACGGTACTATTAGGTTCCGACTATCTCATCTACTTTCCTAACAACGATGTTCAACGAATCTTTGTCTAATAAAAGTAGGAGTAAAATTGCACAATTTCTGGACTGAATCAAATAAATATTTTTAAAATAAAATATGATATCGCAAATAGACTCTAATTTTGACCACAACCTTAATGTTTAAATGATTCACCTGTTTTTATTAGTTTTCAACATGATTTTGAATACGCAAAGTATTAGTTCACCAAGTTTTTCTGGTATACTATTCAGACAACCCAGCAGAAGGGGCGATGGATTAAGTGGCTTCTAAAACATTCAAAACTAACTTGCGTGCGACGGTTTCCACCGTTTCTGCATTATGTTTTCGTCGTGTAGAAAAACATTGTGTTGGTCGTTTTTAAGTAGACATCATGGTATCAATGTTTTTCATCAAGTGATTAAATATTTTATATACCGCCCTTCACCCTAATGCATCCAATCAGATTTTAACAATCCTGTTTCAAAATTTGCATGAAACCAACTGGGATTTCAGGATTTCAGAAGGTCTATAACGCAATGTGATACTTTGTAGCACTGTGTTGTAAACAAACGGAAATAGCGTTCAAATTTTCCAAATGTCTGTGGTAAAATGAGTTTTGCTTTAAACGCTAAGCAAATAAAAGAATAGTTTTATTGGGTTATCTGAGAAAGCCAATGAGTATTTGTACGCCATCTAATCACACAGGCACTTGATCGCTGACTCCCAGATGAACTTAATTCGTGGTTAGATTTTTCCTACATTCGGGTAGATAATGTGCGTCAGGTGTGGACTCAAAATTTTAGAGCAAGCATGCAAATAATACCACTTCAAATATTTCACTATAATTACTCTACTTAGCTGCGCTCATATTTCCCTTTAAATGGGGCCGTTTCCGAGATGGTGCATACTACCATTTCAGCAGTACTTTCACGCGCAAATTCGCTTCCCCAATTACACGCATGCAGCTAATGTATGAAGAAATTTAATCATCCATTTCTGGTGTTTCTACACTTTATCTGTTATTAATTCAAGAGTATTTACTAACCTATAGATACATGCAATAACGGCTGCCGGAATCTCTGAGTGGAAGTAGTCTGAACCATGGTTGTAAACATTTGCAGATTCTGTACTAAAAATAAAGGCAAAACTGAACAGCTATTGTAGCATTCGGATATGGTTAGGTGCCAGAATAGGCAATGTTAAAGGTGGAATGGTAATCATAATTTTTGGATTTTGTACATATGAGTAAATAGTGTGGAGGATCAACCTACATTAACGACAGTCAAAATAAACATCCCAGCCAGAAGCACTGCAAGAATGCATGTTTAAATTAAGACACTAAACATGCTAAATTAGATGTTTCATTACACCACACCTAACTAGTAAAAAGTCAAGACATTTTTAGCTGGGCTTGTTTTCTATATGTCTTCTACGTGACATTAAGCTAGAGGCATGTTTTTTTCCAGGCAAGTAACATAAATAGCAATATAAATATATAATTACTTGCCTTGTTTATTGTTGTAAGAATCTTGAAGTTTAGAAAATAAACTTAATTAAGCAGGCTGATGAAATTCCCTACTTACTATCGCAGTGAGTTGTTGCTGTGGCAAGTGATTACTTTGTATCTCCAAATATGCGAACAAGGCAAATAAAAGTGGTTCGGTCCCGATAATTTTGAAGATTAGGCCTAGGGAAACTTTGTTCGTATGGAGGCATTTACTCATACACAAATAAGTGATACTGTAGATCCAAGCAGCTGTCAAAAAATGGCTGTTGATAAATGTATGGGTTAGATTTTACTGAAAGGTAGGTTGACTCATTCAGAACTGATATTAAATTCGGCATGAAGAGAAAGATCGGAAGTTGCGTCTGGCGCACTCATGAGCGCAGGTTTATCTGTCTGGGACTGCATACTAGTTCGAGAAATCAGTCCACCCTAAGCAACAAATCAACTGCAGGAATTAAAATGTTATGCCTAGTTTGGAGCAGCAAATGCCTACAAAGAGTGAAGTAAATAAATATTATAGTTATGTTGTTTTTTGTATAAAACCTAAATTCCGTAAATTATTTAAAGCAAAAGAGCAAGATTCTGTTTCGGGTCTATCAGTTAATAGCACCACAGATTCCGTCGTGTTACTTTTTATTAGGACTTTTGCTCATATTATTGAAAGCTAACTCGATGAACCAATTAACTGCATCTTTTTATCAATCTGTCTCATTAAAGTTTAAACTACATTATCATATAAATTTGAATAAACATCTAAAAAATGAAGCTCAGTTATAGGATTTGGAGATGATTTATATTGTCAATGAGAAAAATTGTTCCATCTTCCAAGCGGTGTCACATAGCTCACACCAATGGCACTTATGTTACAAGCAGCTGTTCCCTCATTGCTCACAACATATCTCTTCCGAAATGCGTGTTTTAAATTCGTAGCAATATTTTACTTTCTAAACCTTGTCATAATAATCACAGCTATATCAAGCACGTTTTATTTTTAATTGGGGCTGCAAACCTCACAAGCATATTCTACTTGTAGCACAATCTTCGTAAGTTTGTAGTTCTTACATTATCCATGTTTCGTTTAAAAATCTCGGTTTTACATGCCACATTGGATGGATTGATTGCATTCCTGCAGTCAACATTTGGCAACACTTTTTCTGACTCATTCTGTCATTGCATCTATGGACCCAAAATACTAGGATGCACCTTTGTGATAGTGCTTATTCCATTATGTGTCGAATATCTGCAAATATCTTCTTCAAACCACATCATTCCCTCTGCAAAGGTACACATATACGCCACATCCGGATGCTTCAATTTATGCCTGTAACTGACCTAAACGATTCGGTGTATTGTTTTAACACAGTGCGCATTTAAATGGTCCTGTATGTTCGATTTTCGCTGCGATTAGCGCATACACTTTTCCCAAACATCGCGGTTGTCCTCCCACCGTTTAAAGAAATGTATGACCTTAGTAACGCTCTCGTTATTATTGTGTATATTTGTAATACCGCGCTACTAATATTTATTAAGCTATAACAAGTGGACACCATTAGGGATTGTTTTACTTCCCTTGTACATTTAGATAATACTTCGCTATATACATTCGATATCAACCATCATGGGAAAGATTAGAAAAATAATAAGAAATAAGAATATGCCGTCTTTTACAACTGATCCCCATATAAAAGTTTTATACTTCTTTGCCGATATATGCATCTGGTTCCTTTATTTTGTTAACAGAACATCAGTGTGGGTGTTCAGTTTTTTGACCAAGATATAGCGCGTAACTCATTTCCACTTACTTCTAAGAACAAAAACCTTTTCACAAAGTTTATAACGCTGTTAAACGTTGGTTTTTCAGTTAAATGCATGCGGTTACTAGGAGAAGATATCCTTTATTACAAGCTGGAGTCTTCCATAACAATTTAGCAGATTAATACATCTTTTCGATAGTTAGTGACCTTGCCATTGCGACAGTTCCTTAGATCATTTCGTCCAGTGTTCTTAACTGCTGGCTCTACTTATACTGTGGATAGATGGAATTCGAGCAAACAACAATTCTCGTTAGGATGAAACACCCGTCTAGTTAGATTCCGCGGGTACAATAGATGCCTTCTAGCTTTGTGGCCCTGAAGAAGCGCAAGTAATATTTAATTCAAATAATTACTTTTGTTACAGTCGACGAAATCGGCCTAGCCCCAACTCCTACAGAATGCGAAACTGTTGTACTAGATTCCCCTATTCGGATTTATCACGTTGTACCTGCCTAGGTTGAGTTCGAGGCGCACACCGCACAACTCTGTTATGGGCTAAGCTAAGTAACCAATATAACCATAACGGATGTTGTGAATCTACTTCTCTAGTCCGTTGTGTTATGTTGCAATGATAAAAGCAGCCGCACCCAGTGTATGCTTAACACTCAACCTGAAGATCGCACTTGCATTCATAGCTGCAATCAAAAAACGTCCGCTTGTACGTATTGGTGTTAGCCTACGCGCGCAAAATTAGATTCACGGAGACTTCCCTGCTCATCGTTATAACCTATTGCGAAGTCCATTGTTGGAAGCAATACATAAATTAAAGATTGCTAGCATACCTAATACATTTAGTCAGAAAATATTTTCCGATAACAGGTCCTATTGGTCTCTGTCTTTTCTGCATTGTTTTGGTTTCCCAATTCCAGGGACTGCATCTAAGAACTGTCGTAAGAATGCATGTCAGCCGTACTCATAGACACTTATAACCGCTTGCAAAGCTTATTGTTTGAATGCACAATAACCTTTGGAGATGCAAGATAAGTCAAAGTATAAACCCTGCAGGCGTGCAGGGGAGTTAGTAGTCGTCATTAATCTGGTAATTGCTATGCTTGCCCTGATGTCTGTTTTTATACAACAAGCTGAACGTGTTAATTGCTGGCTCTAATCTGCTTATTTACATTCTTATTCAAAATATTACCTAACTTGCATGCATTTTAGAAATCGTTATTGCAAGCTACGTGCTACGTTGTTATACAAACTTACGCCGTTTAATTGGGTAAACATGCTCGATATAACAAGTAAACTGTCACTAATTATTTCAGCGCAATGTTAAATAAACCTTGAAAAGGTTTATCCCTGCTTTCATTACAACAACTTTGGTAAACAGGATTTCATTACCACTGGCCTCGTGTAATAAATCGAACGTCTACTAAAGAGATCCCGTGATTGCATTGAAATATTAATTCAGTACTGCTCGAGCGGAATTATTTGTCTATTTACCAGCAAGATAATTTTATTTAAGTCACTAGGTTGCTTTCCTGGTCTTTCACGTATTCGTTTTGTTAGAAGTACACATTATCAGATTTCCAGATATTTGGTTTAATGAAACGCAGCCTCTGGTTCTAATGACGAACATCCCATTGAATCCTCAAGTTTTCACTGTTTCTTAATTTTTTGTAATGATAAGACTTGTGACTTAAGTGTGCGTTACTTAGGTTTAATGAATCCCAAAATGTTAACTGACTGTAATTTTAGTAAATTTGTTTAACCTATTTGAATAAATGGCTACCTGTTGTCATCAGCGATGATCATCCCCAATCATCAGGAAGACATTTAAGGTGTCTATTTGAATATGGTGTCTTCACATTCCTTAGTATTATAAATTGTTATGCGTTTTCGTTTAAGCAAGTCAGGATGGATAGTTGTGAGTTGCGACTCGCTTGCAACATCTAGCATCAGTATGCTTTATATAAGATCTCTTTGATCGAGACTAAGGTACGCTTTACACAAATAAAACTTGTAAGTCATACAGCCACATAGTGCAATCTAAATGACTCTTTCAACATGAGGCGCTTTGCAATGCACCGTTAACGTTGCAAACTAACCGTGTGTTATGAATATAAAGGTCCATATCCAAAATAAACAACCATAGACGAAAGGATCCTAAATTACTTTGCATCTGCGTCACAAATTCTTTCATCTATGCCTATATACTAGCAACTACATCCTACCTAGTAACTAAAACACCGTATCATGAACTCCTTAACGTTCAGCTACTTGTGCGATGAAACCGTCTTTACAATAAAAGATTTGACGTTTTCTTACCTCTAATTTATAACCATGAAAGATTTGAAAATTTGGAATCTATAGAAATATCTTATTTTTCTTACACAGAAGAATGTGTGTGAAT
Source organism: Dicrocoelium dendriticum (assembly GCA_944474145.2). NCBI lineage: Eukaryota > Metazoa > Platyhelminthes > Trematoda > Plagiorchiida > Dicrocoeliidae > Dicrocoelium > Dicrocoelium dendriticum. Next base: position 113,862,652 of record OX104066.1, read on the forward strand.
ATGAACCTGAATGAAATAGTCAGTCGAATAACACACATTATCGAAAAACATCGTTAAGGAGAGAAAGAAGACGGAAGCAAATGTTTGACAGATAAAGCTTTGTGACCGCGCTACTTGAAATTTAAAGGGTTCACTTTGCCCAACTATGTTTTCACCGCATAGATATGCCATACAATAATCCACCTACACAGGCGGTTAAATATTTAAATTTTTACAGGGATAACAAACATACAGGAGCGTAAGAAAACCATTTGAATTAGGATGTCTTGGAAAACAGGCCTTGGATTTACCTCTTATATTTAACCTTTTCTACTCTTATTCTACAAGATAAGATGAAGGATATCCTGCATATAGGGAACATGAATATATTGGTAGGTATACGCTAATATTCCTGCGTAAATTCATCTATCCTTTTAAGTTTATTTCATTTTGTATAGTTGTCAAATATTTTCACAAAATGTAAGGAAGATCATTTCTTGTGTTGTCGTAAATCACAGGCATTAGACACGTGTTTAATATTTGCATTACGTTGCATGTTTGCCAATTTTTTTACCTAGAAATTACTCTGAAACGGGCTTTTACCAACATAACTGTTTAAATTTGCTCTCTCATTAAAGTGCACTTCTTGTTATCGTTTGTCTATCCCATCTTGTGCACGGACGGATGCATTTTACTAAAATACTCGTTACTTTCCTACAAACACCGCTTGTTTCCTCGCTAGGGATAAATAATCCTTTTTAATTTTTAACTGTTTCTCCTGAGTAAGAAACATCGCAAAGTATCCAACGCATTAGCGGTTTAAAAGTTCGACTGAAGTGCTGGTAGAAACATCAATGGAAACAAAAGTGTAACTAGTTCAATCTGGCATATATCATACTGTTTTATTATGTTACCACTTGAATTACTGCTTTTAGTATTTTGTTAAGCAATTTGGCTACACATTTTTCTAATATTTTAAAGCTTTTAACAGTTTATTATTACAATTATTGGTAGTAATTATGGCGTCAAACAATACGGTCCCTCACATGCATAAAACTTTAGAAACTTGTGGTTCCCAATGTGATGCAAGTTACGCGCTAAGGTGCTTTGAAGAAAGAAGGAAAAATTTTGGAGCAGTCTGCCAGCAAACGTTATGGATTGAAAAGGTGTTGTGTTTATACAATTGGATGCAAAAACGTGGCGTAAGAACGCAGTCATCTTACATTTGTAATCGAAGTAAAACCATAGATCTAGCAGTTTTCAAATGCTACATGAGGACTTGAAGAACGCATGGATTAGCAGTGGTTGACAACTAATGTTATTGAAATTATCACCGGGTATCGATATATTTTAAAATGTGCAAATATCTGTTTGCTCCCCAATACCTTAGTCAGTAGGGAACATCTTGCTATAGCTGCATGGAAAAATAGGCACGTCCTGAAAAAAACTTGCTCTACTGGCTGTTAAAAGGATATATTACGCCTGATCCAACTTTTTAATGGGAAAAGGATAGAACACCATGTAACTTGCATACAGCGCTTTGAAAATTATTTTTCTGGAAATGCATTTTGAAATGTAATTAAACCTCGTGGAAAACGGCGCTCGAGATAATTTATTACTAGTGACACCTTACTAATATAACGAACGCATTTAGATAGTTGTATTTCAAGTGACATTTTTGAAGCGGAAGGTAATGGCGAAATATTATTTCCCCTGTGCTTAATTCTAAAAGTAAAGCTTTTTGAGAGTACAGTAAGTTTTTATCTGCCTGATGAATAAAGATTTTGTAATTGGTTTTCCTATAAGGAAGTGATCGGCGCTGCTGTACGTCTTCATTTTTATCCAGTTATCACGGATACGCGATCAACAATGTTGCTTTGTCATGTTTGCGGCGCGATACAGGAAGGTGTATGTTTTAGACGGTGCAGAATAGCACCTATTCGTACTGTGAAAAATTGCCGAGGGCTGCCACTGTAAGAAGCATAGCACTAATTACTTTACACCGCTAACAACTTGTGCATTGCAATGCTTCAAATATCGTTAGTCTAAATTGCCGAATCCTGTTCTAAGTGGTAATTTCAAAGCACCTTAACAGGAACGGCGAGAATCAAGTTATCTGAGCAAATCTGTCCTGAATTTTCCTTCTGTGACTAGACTGTCCAAAAATGTTTTGAGTTGTAGATAATGTAGCAAGCTATGTCGTGCTAAAGAGAAAATATTGATGAGCAACCGGTAACATAAATATTTAGAAAGGAATATGGACATTAATTTAGACTAAGATATTGCTGAGTACACCAAATATGATCAGCCAGTACTCATGCAAACATCTTTCATATTATTTCTTTGTCACAGTAAAGCGCAACGTAGTTCCTAAGCGAAACATACAGGTACAGCTATATTGGATTATTTGATAGCCGACATATCAGTTCCAAGGGATAAAGTTGTGCAGTATGTAGGTACGATAATTCTTGTTTTATAATGTTGCTGGTTTAGAAGGGGCAGGGAATCTACACAGGAATGTTGTTGGAACTATAGGTGGCGGTTTGGTTCCGTTTGTAGCTATGCACATACGTTTCTTCGTCAACACGATTTTAAAGAAAAACTGCTGCCTGGAACTGACAAAATCATTTGTCTTCTAGCGGAGGCAACATTTGAGATTGCTGACATTTGCGAAACTTCTATCCATGTATTCAGCTATTAATACTTACCCGCAACTGTGTCGCATACTTCTTAGCTGTTGACTCAAGTGTTCATCACCGTTACAATAAGATTCCTTCGTAGTTTAATGAATGACACATATTGCACAGTTCTGATAACTTTTAATCTAAACACCATAGCACTTAACAAAACATTTCACCAATAAACTGTAGTGTTTTACAGAAGGCCTTCAAAGACTATTCATGTCCCATTTTTAGGTTTCCGACAAATTAGACCACAACCAAACTGTAAGGTTTTAACTTTTGTTTCATCTTACTATATCTACGCCTCTTTTGGGTAGAGTTATGCGAACCTATGGAATCGTCAATGCTTTTTATTCGCCTTTTATCAATAAATTTACTTTATCCAAATGTATGTGAGAGAATACTTGATATTGCTTGTACCTCATGTAAACCAAGCACCGGAAAACCTTACTGCTCTAATATCTCTCATCAGTATATAGTACCTTCAAGAATTTTATAGGCTACTCGGTTGACGTCCAAAACAAATGGGGCACCTAACACCGTTTGGAGTACCAATGCGCCAAATGAATGAATAATCAATCTATCTGACAACATGGTGTAATTCTCTATGAGCACGTTTGTGGAGATATACAAAGGTGCGAGGCATGAACAAGAGCAGATGAAAAAACGCTAACTGTTCCGTCTTTTTATTTTAGATAGATATGACATTTAGTGAAATAAATAAAATGAAATGTGTCTTTTCTCAATAGAACCTGATACATCTTGTCATTAGCATGTTTGAGACAAGGCGTACAGTTGGGCGGTTACAGGCAATTGGCCATTATCCGGCTGCACATTTAGAAAGATTTTATGATAGGCGGTAACACTCTCCAAAGTATGTAAACAAATATGGTGTAAATAGACAGGAACAAAAAAAGGTGTTATAAAGATGGGCTATACCGTTTTTGTAAGGCTACATAAAAATCGTCAAGGCAGATGCAGTGCTAGACCCCGATCAATCCTTTGGATGCAAATAATTTTATCAAAGCTATTGTGCTTAAACTACTTTTCACTGGCGCAAAGTGCATCACAAGTACATTAAAAAAACGAAAATTAAAAGGGTTATGGTAACCACTTATTAAAATAGGTATGGTGCAAGCTAAACTGCTAGAGGCCACAAAAATTCGGTTACAGTCATGAAATTGGATGATAATGATAAGGAAGAAAATTGTGTTGATTGCATTTACAACATAGTACTCATATAAAAGTAATTATAGCATGTAAGTCCAATAATTGCTATGTACTGAAACTGTTTTTGCTACCAGATTGTCGACAGTAAATAACTAGAAACCTTTTGTTTAGAATGGAGAGGAAATCAATTTAAATCAAAGTACATTTGCAGGTATCCAGAGAAACCAAGCTTAAACGTCAGTCGTTCAAACTTTTATCAACATGGTGGTAAATATTTAATATGCTTTTAGAAAGTAAATGTTTTATGCCGAGACGAACAGTTTATGCGAGATTTAATGTTGTCAGAGTATCTTTCAATTTATTTGATTCGACCAACGTTCGTAGATTTCGGGGATTAGAATGTCGAGTAAAAATTGACAATAGCGTTCCTGCGTTCAGTGAGGTTTAGTTATTCGAATCAATAAGAAAGAGAAATATCGATTGGTGGGAAGTAATAAACTTCTGATATAAATTCTAAATTGAATTCAAAATTGCTAGAAATATTTCACAATAATCTTAGAGTAAAACTAGTTGCAATTGGATGCCTATTCTGTACACCAGCATTGTATGGCTTAATATTGCTCTCAACCACTGTCGGACATCAGCATCATGTTTCCGGTAAGCGAAGTAATAACGTACATCATATAGTCTATGTGTAAATAAATATTCAGTTCAATATTCCAAATTATTTTGGTTGCATGAGATGATCATGAATGTACCAATGACCTATAACGATATCCTAACTATAAAAATGTTCAACATCCTTGCCATTTCTTATGGATTTAGAGTTCTCAGTTGTTTTATTTCGTTTATTCCAAAAGCGTAAATTTTCGTTTTTTGGCGGCCTATTATATTTTATAATTTTCTTTATATAAGGCCTAAAGAAGATATACATATTTAGCTACTTAACCAGTGATAAACCGCTATTTCGTTGTTCCAGTGGTTACATAAAAAGTGAATTTCTCCATTATACTTCAGTAATCTCAATAATACGGTAGATACTTGGCAAGCAAGAGAGTAACATTTAAATATGTTTAACAAGTAAGCAAATTAAGTATACATTTTTGACCACTTATCAGTTTACTGTTATTCAATAATGTATGCTCCACATATAACTTACGTTTTATAATCTTTAAGTCAGGAAATTTTAATACACGTTATGTAGTTAGTAAAACCATGCAGGTACTTTACAGTAACGGACAGGTTTTAGTTTGAATTATTTGCAGGACAGCTACTACTTTCGACGTCAACTTATAAGTCTCGTTATCCAAATAACAGTACTTGCTGCATCACAGCTCTAGTCGTATGTTAGGGACCACCGCGTGGTTATTAAATTTGTGTGCACCATTCTAATTCTTTAAGTGTTTCAGGGTTTTATACAAGCCGTGATGAGAAATACTTCGGAGCACAAAACTGCCCATTCAGGGCGTTCTCCACTGCCTTTCTTTCATGGTGTGACAGTTGACGTAGTAATTATCGACAAATTCTAACCTTCACATATCGCTGTATTTAGCTACCCTTTGAATCATATCCATCAAAATATACAACTCTCTAACCACGATCTCATAATCTGGAATTCCTGCCCATCTAATATTGCTGAATAGGTTAAGGAATAGGTTGAGCAGGAAGGACAATTTATGGTGTATGTATTGCTCATGATCCTCAAAATCGCAACCATAGTTAGACACAGATTTATCCACTCGTCCCAGCGTTGCGCATTGCAGCACGACTTGTGGCAGAATGAATACTTCATAAGGTAGAGTTCGAGAATCCTTCTTCACGAATTGTCCGTTAATCAAAATTTAACTAGAAGCTCAGATGCAGTTCCTGAAACTGCAGCACTATCCCTTCGGGCACGACGACAAATCATAACTGAATTTTGCTGTACAATGTTGTTTATTAACCATGCGGTTGCAAGTTTTCAAAAGTTAAAAATCCAGATTTGTTTGATTGGGGAAATTAACGAAAAGGGTCGTACTCTGGGGTACTAAGATTCAGGCCCAACTGGTGGTCCAATCTTTTCTATGCACATATATAGTCGCTATGCAGTTTTAGGTTAAGTACAACTAGGTTGAAAAGAGCTCGACGGAAGTTCGTGTCAATTCCGGAAGTTACTTTGCTCTCGTGGAGAAATCACCTGGTTAATTGTTTAAAGGAAACATTGAAAACCCTGCATTGAATGTAATATTACGTTTTGAAATATCGTCAAAAATAAATAATTTATTTTGTAGTTCTGTTATCGATGAAAAAATCATGATACTACAAATATGAATATGGTCTTCATAAGATGTAGAAAACGAATAGTATTTGGATAGTTGCGTACTTAATTTTATGTAAATAATAGGCGCATTTTTAAAGTTAGGATGATAGTCCTTAATAAAATTTAAATCATAAAACTGACAGCTTTACATATGTTTCGCTTTAACTCTCTTGGTGAAATATTTGCATCTTATAAAGCATTCTTATGATGATGCAACAATGATCATTCTGTAAAATACCATGGAGCTGCAACAATTTTCGATTTTTAAAAATAGCTACATATCCGCGCAGTTGCGATAACATATATACGTTGTATGTGCTCACATGCTAATTCCAATGGCTTAACCTGAATTTTGCACAAAAATGTAACGTTTAGTTATCCTAGTATTTATGATGTGCATTTGACAGTTACCACTCATTAGTCAATTGAAGGAAATACTTTAATTTGTCGCTATCCAATTTACCATACCTCGGGCGACAAAGCAACTGCAGCAGATTTTTGGCAGTAGCACATTCGTCGGGCTATATGGCTGTTAGATTTTAGTCCATCATTTGATGCTATCTTCCCCCAGGGCTCAGTAGCATAAACTGCTGGTTAGTGATGCCAGCCACTAGCGGTTATGGTTTCAACCACCAGCAGAGGACGAAAGGAATGTACATTACCGAAGAATATCCATAGAAATAATCGACCGTCTAATGATTTTTCAGCTTGGTCGCTTACCTATGCGTATTGTAATTTTACTGACAACTTACTGTGCCTGACAAATCACAATGTATAGTATGCACCAAATTACATTGAGCGGTAAATATAAATACTGCGAAATATTCAACGCCGTAAAATGTATCTACTTTATTTATGATTTCCTAATTTACAGATGGAAGAAACAGTTGGATATTGCTAATTTTGCCTGCAAAACGATATATCTCGAACTGTCAAAATTAACAACATTTTAAGCTGCTTTATTGTTTAGATATGGAATAGATGGGATTCTTTGCTAATCGAATGAATAATGGTGGATTTGTAACAAATTATCTAAAATTTACTACCAAACAATGAACTCGAGCCTGGTAAACCAGACGGAATATAATGGTTAAGGAATTATGGGTTGAAGAGAAAGATTAAATTGTCGTTGGCCATAGCATTTAAATACATGCCAAAATTAATTGTTATTGTAAGGTTATTCAAATATTTTGCAAATTTTACCCTCTCGCCTAAACATGATCATATTCCGTTACATTTGCTGGAAGGCTCACCAAGGCAAGTATAACAAAGAACACAGTATGACGCTTCAGACAAATGTTTTCTGACCATTAGATTGAGTAAAGCAACCTTAACAAAATTCGGAATAATTCAGAAGTAGTATTTTAAATAGCGTATTAGTTAAAGTGGGGAGAAAACTACTCGCCTGATATTGACAATATACATCTTACTCGGCAGCAAGCGGGAAGTGCAAATAAATCGATGATGTCGACAATTTGAAAAGTGTTCAGGAATAGTCAGTAAGCAATTGTGTGTACGGGTTATGATAATGATTACAAAATATCACACTCATTTTAAAAGGACCTTGGTTGAGCTGTCCTAATAAAACAAACGTAAGTTAGATCTTCGTCAGTAATGTTCCTTATACTTGAATTTTATTCCAAAAGTTTAAAAACAAAATACGCTTCTCTACTCATTGTAGACAAAATGACCTGCATTTTTGAAATCCACAAGATAATTATAAAGATGAAAGTGTGACAATGTTTCTTTTTATGTTACCCTGAAATTCCTAGGTTCCTCTCATTTCTTTTATTACATATTTATTTTCAGCAATAATGTAAAAATAATTATAAAATGTGGAATTGATATTTATCTTCGCTTCACACGATCTAGCTAAAATGAGTAAAAGATGAAAATAATCATGTTTTACCTCTAGGCCACATTTCACAGTCCTGTTTTTAAGTATCGTGAGATTCATTTAGCTGTTAAGCATCAAGGTTTTGGCAAATATACCACATGAGGCACCAAAGCACATTGTGACAAGCAGACTAATCCTTTTGGGAGGTTTATCTTATATGCGCTATCAAAATGTAGGAATGGCAAGTAATCGTATTTAGGTATGTAAAATGTCCTAACCTCATTCAAATCATCTGTTGTTGTTTCGCTTTTCCAGATTATTCTTTAACAAATCTCAATTGAGATTTTCACTGTAAAACAATTTACCGAGACTGAGTTGTAGGGTCTTTCGTCTAAATGTCGCTACTACAACATTTATTGCCAGATGATTTGTTGTTGCTTACTAGAAGAATTTCATCACGTTGCAGATGAATATAATATATGCCGGCGAGGGATCTCAGTTTGTATGGAAACAGCGAAGATTTTACTAGGTGATTGCCTGTCGCCCATCTAGCCAGGCGAACTGTGCCTGCATTAGAGAGGCCTGCATGTATATCGATAGAACGTACCGGACGAAGAGCGGCAGCAAGATATACCACTTGTGGCTTTTCACTTTGGCTCAGCAGCATTTAATCACACATCTTTGCATCAATATTTATTTGTCTTGCTTTTAAATTACAATCTTATGTTGCTATTTTCCCGCGTTCAGTTGTGCATTTTACATTTACCATGAATCACAAATTATGGGCGGTGTAAAGCCAATACCCACGAGCCAAAACTTGCATATCTCTAACCATGAAAAATACAGTTTATCATTCGATAGAACATTTCAACGGCTTTCGAACGAATGACCTTTTGTTTAAACACAGATTTATTTTGATCAGCTACAGTTCCGAAAGCAAATTTACCTGGCGCGATCCACAGGCTTAACCACGAAGATTTCCAAGCACACCTTCGTGTAATCTGCCCCACGTTCACTAGGAAAATTCGATTGGTATGCTAAAGTGGACAGTCTGCAAGCACACAATTGCAGCTTGGAACAATGTGACCTTTTTGTCAACGACAGGTACAGAACAACCGTTTACCATTGAGCGTGAGTCGGTCAAATGGTTTGCAACATTTTTTCATCAAGTGCGCTGGCCTGTGTGCCACAGTCTAGAGACCTATCTGGAACATGTTCCAAACTTGTTAAAGGGGCCATTCTGCGACTAACTTTGCAAGTTTTTCCATGCGAGATGCCAACGAGTTAAATTCGGCTAGATTAAATGATTAAACAAACCAGATTCTCTAGGGTTTTTGCGTGGAATGAACAGCTATCCCGCTAACAAAAACGTCTTTCTATTATCTCAGAAGTTCGACCAGCTACTAGCCAAGTTTGAGGAAATATGATCACCAAGATCACTATGGTTGGGGCAAGCAAAGCGGACTATGCAACCCAATTCTTCCCCGTAAGTGCTGCTCCTATCCCGAGAATAACGGTTAGTAACATCGAAAGCAACACGACACCAAGAGAAAAGAACAGCAACTGCTGTTCCAGTACCACACGTGGCTCACATTTGACTAATGAGGTTCCCAGTTTGATCGGAGTAACCAGAATTAAGGATACTTCCACTCTCTCGACGGATTGCGAAGTAGCATAGCAAGTCGGTGAAATAAAAGTTAGTTACATTTGCTTGCAAGAAAAGCCGACATTTAAAAGTAACATCCTTCCCAACTGGAAAGAAATCTGTGGTAAGTAAAGGAAATCATCTGATGCAAACACCACCAAATTCCTGCTGTGCCTTTCGGAGTATTTTAATCCATAACTGCGAAGCCTAGAGAGTTGTAAAGGAACAACTACCTGCATTGAGTGTACAGTGCGCCAATAGCCCATAATCAAAATCGACTTAAATAAGATGTTGACAGTTAGATGAAATCAAACAGTGGGATATTAGTCGTTGACTACTCGGTGTTGCACTTAAAAGTATGCGTATTACGCGGCATCCAAACTCTACGCATCACGGAGAGCGACGACCTACTCACTTTGGGCTTAACTGCAAAACGGAAGTACAGTCAGCTCTACTGTCAACAGGTAGACTTTGCACTGAACACTACTCCATTCGTATCTGTCCAAACATCGTATGAACCGACTGTTCTTGAGTTAACCGCAACTTAGAGGTCTACCAGTCAGAACATTCTTCTAGTACCATTTTTCTGCATTGGAATCCTGAAACTGCAGTATGTTATGGGCATGGGATAATATATCTTGCTAAAGAGGAATTTTGTTATATACGTGAAACAATCTGCTTGGTTGAATTATTAGCGAAATCCGTTTCAAGGCTGCGTACATCATTGAACTACAAAGAAAGCGACATGAGAGTGTTGAAGGTGGTCCAATAGTTAAAACTTATGATCGTACGGCAGATTAAATACTGCTACAAATTCCGTAGCAGGCTACAATCTAAGCTTCGCTGAAGACAGTGGTATGCCTCCTCGAGATGACATGTCACTCAACGAACCAAAGGAGATGTAATCTATCAATGAAAAATACACCAGTATTATGTCTGGTGCGCATATAAAACCTGTAGAGGTTGACAACGACTAGATAGTATACACTGTATGTATAAAAGTAGACATAATACTAACTGCGTAGATAATGAATAAGACATTGAACCCTGCTCCAAGTTCACATCGAAAATGTCGTTCAAATCTGGGAAACTTTCACTACACTAATGTCCAATGGCTCCTAAATAAACTTATCGAACTTCGGCTACCTGGGGTTGGGATAGTTTGGGACCTAATTACTTTTGCCAAAAGTTCGCTACACCAAAATGGGACTGATGCTAAATTTGAGATCGCATGAATCTTACTCATCCGGAACGACCGCCCCAACAGAGAATGTGGAGTCCTTCTCTACTACCGCATCGACCTGCAATGTGTAATAGTTGATGACCTGTAAACGTACGTTACCAACTTACTCTGTTACCCCTTCTGTCTAGGACACATCGAAGCCTGACTCGTAGCTTAGTTAACCGACCCCGAAATTCCACTCCGGAAAAGGATTCACGCTTCATACTTGTCTTGAACAGAGTAACACTTAGTAGCTACAACCACATTCTAAATTCCGGAAACTACAATTCACACGAGCTGAGGTTATCGGCATCACCCAGTGAACAGTTCAAATCAAACGTGTCGCTAAGATACCCTTATAAATTCATGTCCACACGCCCAATATAATCAAGGCAGCAAGCAAGTCGTCCATAGCTGAAATTGTGCATATGAATGAAGAGCTAATGGCTGACTTGTTTATGGATAGTCCATTAGGCCCCAGTTACATGTGGCAATAACGTTCAACTATGCAGATTATCCATCTGAACACTCGGAACTAAGTCATACATTCACACGCTAGTAATTCTTGAATAAACTCGTCTACTCACCTGCTTAGACACTCTCAAATAACAATCCACTTGACAAGGTTTGGACAGAGTTCGTTGAAAAAGTGACATGGCTAACCGAACATAACAGATCAATCCAATTCGTCCCACATAAACGCACTCAATTTCACGTATCAGGACTCAAAAATGCATGGAGATACAGGATATTACATGGCTTGCCTATAAGCCGAACTTGGACTCAGTGAATGGGATAGAATACATGACTCATCGCAAATATTGCACTGCACTTGTCCGTGAGGACAAAGTAAGTTATCAAGAGAGCCTAGCCAAAAATGTTTGGCAAACAAATTGATGTATAGGTATATTAAAAATATTAGTAGAATGAAGCCCGGCATACCTTCACTATCCACGACAGGTGTAGAGTACAAAATGCCGAAGAAGCACTTAATGATCTGCTGCTACTATACGCTCTAATTTTATAACTCCGTGCATCTACCTGTCTCATATTTTCATACATATTACCTAGTGAATTGTATGCATATGTAACTTTTAACCCAACTGTTATGCTATGGATTCTAATTGCTCGGCGTTTCCTAGCTCTCCTGGAGTCGACGACATGCGTACGAAAGCACTGAAGGCTGCGGTGTCCAACCTAGTTGTACCACTGTCAGAGTAAATTTAAACTGCTTCGGTGAACTACAAGTTCCCACTCGGAGGAATTTTGCGTCATTAACCAAACTTTTGAAGATGGTAGCCGTTCAGATTTTAAAAGCTATCGCCCATTGACTCTCCTCCCAGCGCTCCAGAAAGTGATGTAAACGGTCGTCGTTAAAGCGGGTGAAATGCTAGGACTTGGTACCGGAGCAGCGTGGTTTCTGTCAACTCCGGTCCTGCATCACCAACCTGCTGGTTGCACTAAGTAGTTTGATGAAAACCGTTGATGGGGTCGGAGTTGACGTCATCAGTCATTACTTCTACAAAGCTATTTACCCGTCAATCAGGGCATCCTACTTTACCGGCAACAGAGATAGGGAACCGCAAATACTTTTTTGTTCGGATTAGCAACCTTCTTCACCAACGCAAGCTTCTAGTGTGGGTAATGATATCACCATTTTAGTCGACTGCAGTGAAAGCTATGTGTCTCTCAGGGCTAAGTTCAAGAACCGCCCTCATTCCTGGTGTTTAGCGAATATTTGGCAACATTTGGCTTCTAGAATTTCCCGTTTTACGCCGCTTATTTCAAGATACGGCAGGCAATTATTAACAATGGATCACGATATAATACAACGTGACCTAGATAACATTTATGAATGTTCAACAAGGAATCTGCATCCGTTTAAAATAGCTAGCGGCAAGGTAATTCATCTGAGTCACCAGCCGGTGAGCGTATACAAGCTTGGAGACCACACTTTGTAGTACGCCTCTCATTAGCGTTACCTGAGTGTACTGGTACAGTATGATCCCGGGTTTCCAAAACACGAAGAGAAGGCATCAAGAACCGACAATCAACACTTCGGCTTTCTTTACAGAGCACTGGGTCGGTTTGAACTCTCAATCTATCCCTAAATGCTTAACGCATATCAATGTTTGAAAAGGAAAATAGCCCTCTTCCAACCGCTTTGTGCATGAGCGATTCCGTGGCAACATGAGTTAAACTGGAACACTGTCTGCAATGGAACCCCGTTAAAACCCAGTTTAAAATACCTGTAACGTTTGCTTTTAAACAGTCGTCGTCCTACAAGACTCATTGCAACACAACGCACCCAAACAATTTTGATTTCTGGTATGATTGATGGAATGTGTGACCTATAGTTATGCAGTTAAAGCTCTTCTAATATCCTCTAGGATTGGTTCAGTGCTTTGTCTTATAACTGCATTATACCTTCGGACTAAAACATTCAAACAATCAGCGTTACACTGCTCAAGTTTGGCGCCTACACAGATCTGCAGTTGTTGCAGTATTCGGTGAAAACTGGTAAATCCCGTTTCAGTGAATGTCAAGATTTCACAAGTATTTTTTACCAGTGCATGAGAGATTCGCTACACGACTGTGGTGTTTGGAAACGTTGATGCTTTGGCATTTTGCATATATTTACAGACATGTTACCAGTGAGGTTTCTCAAAAGAAAACAACCAGGCTACAGTTCGGAAGATTGCAAGCAACTTACTGCGCGTCACTCCGCATCGTTGCTAAAAATTCGGTGATGAATGAGATTCTGTGTTACGCAGTAGACTACTGTGAACAGTTTAATACAAGTAAAGCATCCAATTTTACGTGATGAATATTTGTACCACAAGCGCGAGCAGTCAGGTAACATGTGCTAGAAAAAGTAAATACGAGTAAACTTCGGCTCCTTGATTCGGCTTATACTGATAGAAAATTTTGTACAGACCTCTAATCCCACCTAGGCCAAATCATTGCGCGATGAGAAACACGTCGCCTTTCCTAGGTTGGGTTAAAAGTGTAATCCCGTGAACATATTTATCGGATAAATTTTTTCTATCGATTTCCAGTGTCTACATATTATGTGTTATCTTAGTGTATTAAAATACTTGGCTTACTAACCTGATCGGCGGAGCCGTATAATTGTTCACCGCACTCGTTTTCAATATTTTGTCTTCAGTGGTGCCTTTTTCCAGATCGGAATAAGCTATTGGTTTTAGTTTGTTAATACGTGTAGGCAACACTTCACCGGTGAATGTCATGTATTTAAAAGGTGGCCTTTTTATGTATAGGCGCACTTACCTTACTGAAATCAAAAGTCCAAAAACCGGAGCGAAAATCTTTTCTCAGTCTTTATAAGCCAAGGTCATAAGCAAACTTATGTCCCTTGCTGCTGTACAGGAAGCGACATCCAAGTAAAGGATATATCGGCAGGATTGCTGATGCGCATTACAAACATGATTTGTAGGGTTCTAAGTGCTGACAGAATTGATCACGTGGACCATTGCTTGTAATGCAAGGCCAGATAGCATGAAGAATTTAGATGTATAGTTTATTCGTTTAGCACGTTTATCTCTTTGGTTTTATTTTAGATAGTCATTAGCCATTAGCTTTTTACAGCAACACATGGTCCAGTCTGATTAGCAACTGTCGAAACTATGGTGCATCATTTAGTGTTGGTTACTAAAAACGAAACCGTCCAAAACTCTCTATATTTTACTCGTCTTGAAAATTCTCGTTCGACGACACCCATCAGATGGCCATGCTCAGAGTACGGATAACGAGCCCTTAATGACATACAACACACCGTAATTTTCAGTGTAACCGTTTAGACAGTCCCAGGATTAACGGATGCTTACTTTGCTGTGTTAAAAGTCTCGCAGGCTCCTAGTGACATATCTATACTATATAGATTCGGAAGTTACGCAGCTAAATGGAATAAACTGGATTGCTTCTCCATGTGCAACTAATGTTTTAAGAGAAATATTATTGTTTACGTTCGTCATAGAACTGCGGTTCACTTTATTTCATCCTTTTACAATCGTACCAATCATTTGGGATCAACTGTAGTCACCTATACTCCGGAATCCAGTGGAATTTCTACCTCAAACTAATTCCATGGAGAAAATGGTAATCTAGCTTACTTCCCTTTTAATGTTGAGCACAGGGCACTAGATAGTAACTTCATTTTTATGCTCCAACATTAATTTGAAACTTTTGGATGTGTTCATCAAACTGCGCGTCTTCAATTTCTCAAATAAAAATAGCTATGTTGCAATTATTCGCATAATCAAGCAGTTTATCACCGCTGAGTGCACATTGTCTTCAGAAAATCTACTACATTGTCTAACGCCTATTAATAAATAATCAAATGATTTTTCTTCGAATGATTAGTTGCTGGAACGTACAGAGTTTTGGCATCACAGATGGAGCTGGCGCGAATGAAATACGCTGTGTTTTCCTGTTTAAGTATAGGCAACACATGTGCGGAGGCATTTGTTGGCTTTCAAGCACGTGATTTATGGCAAAGTTACTGTCAAGAGAGCCAAAAAACAAGATTATTTGTGCAACTGACGTGATTGATTACTGCATGAGAATCTTTCGTTTTCGTTAAACCAACTGACTTGCCTCATTGTAGGCTAAGAAATTGTGCATTTGGGAGGAGAGTGAGTTTTACCTTAAGGAGCCTATCTTTCAAAAATACCTAGTTAATGTGCCACATTATGTTTTATATTGATACGTAAATCAGGGAGTACATTGCGAGGCCTATAATTCACCGAGAGCAAATTCAGGGCAAATTCCGAATGAGCAATTTATTTACCTTCGTATTACTATAAGAAGCTTCAAGTAATAGACGTAAGTAATATGATGTGACTTCTTATGTAGAGGACACTTATTAGTGCGGTGACAGTGTTAAGTGGAAATGAACGAGAACGAAAGCGCATGTTGTCACTGGACTGATGACACTGGTTGGATACTGTTAATATATTTTGCTTCGATAAACAGTATATGAGTATTACCTAAAGCAACATATTTCAGTTGGCTGTTGGCCATTATTTGGCCTCATTTATGGGATGCCGCAAGCAATGTGATACACCAGACGCATATTCGCACATTAACGATAAAAGTGACACCCATGAATTATACTGAGGGAAGTAATCTGTGAAGAGTCGTCGCATTTAATGACGGAGTATATCACTTTTGATTATGTAGTTTAAGGCAGAATAATACGGTTCAATAGCAATGTAGATGGTTTGGGAGTAATAACATATAAAAATCCACCACATTAAAGTATGGAGACAACAATTGTGTGAAACTGTCACTCGAGTAAACAGTTGCCCAATATACTAATGCAAGGTCGCCAATTTACTGTCCCAGTTGAAAGTATGACGATTAAAAATCAAGTCGAAAAATCTGTTCTCACAATTGGATGTTCTGAATGTTATAAGTCAGTCTTTAGGAAGTAGATTGCGTTGCTTATTGTGCTAAACCATGGTAAACGGATGTGAGAACTATTTAATATTAATAAAGAATGTACCCGAATGTTTATAATTTGCCACACTTATATGTATATATAATATCAGTTGGGGAATTCAGTTTCCCGTTATGTTAATAGCCACTGTGTAAACAATATGTTTGATAAGAAAACTGGAATGTAGGCGCAAATGTAATACGGCAAAACTATCCGGTGGAAGGGAACTTATGATGAAGTGTATTTATGGAATTAGCTCTGGGCATGAGAACCGTCTTAAAAGTTTCGTGGGAAAGTGAATAAAAATTGACAGCTAAAAATTGAAAAAAACGTTCCAAGACAAATTAAAAACATATCCTACCAACAGAATTTCACACCTGTGGAAACAAGGCGGTTATCTGCATCCGATTTTTATTCACTTACATTAGCAGATGGACACAGTAAACAATCTAAGGTCTTTATGCCTAAAATCTTAACGTACATCATCTTTACTAGGCTGTACAGGAAATTCGATGATGAAAAGCATCCACTTTCTGCTTCCAGCTACAAAACGTCGCCATGGTAGACTTGTGATCACGATAATTTTGAATAGGAAAATGTCCAACTGCGTACAAACTGCATACGCGTCGATCGTTTCGAATACATTTCAGATGATTTCTCAAAGATAATTTTTGGTCAAGTTACATTCAAATGATTCATAACATTTTATACAACGAAGCTTAAGGTTGTGCATAAATACAATATCTCTTATTTTAAATTCATTCTTTATATCTGGCTGTTAGAAATTATCTGCGCACAACATTTCTTTGTTCATAGCGATGTTTTCGGTTGTGTGAACCGTGAATCATTGATGTGTAACCTACTCTACTACAGAACAAATATGGTTTTATTTCTTCAGATAAAAACGTTTCTTACAAGCATGACCAGTCTACTGAAGTTTTAGTGAGAGCTCAAAGCTGCTCCTACGAACTGCAGCAATCTTCTTGGTGTTATTTTTGCCCATTACTATTTTCCGCTTAACTTAGGCCAATCCTCGTCGTGAAAGATGCAACTTAGCTGGATTGTGCAGATCAGGTGGTACTGGATATCCGTCATCGGAATCAGCAGACAAAACAAATTCTTTCTTGACAAATGTTCGTCTAAAATATCCAGTTGCATGTCCTGGACATATCAATGTGCACAAATGTACTAAATCTACTGAAGAAAAAGGAACAGTTCATACCAACTATTGCCACTTTGTCTCCCGATTCCTTTATAGGATGAAAAGCTGAATCTCCCCAATGCTGGAAAATATTTGGGAGCGGCAACGAGCCGGGATCTCGCGTGACTGGGCAACTGTGACATCACAGCGAGCGAAGATCTCTTGCTCGCCATTGGCTGGACTCACCCATGTTAATAGGTGCCAACTTCACACTTAACTTACCATTGATCACGCTGATTTCAGTTGTACGAGGCGTTCTGTTTGAGGCTAGACATTATATACTGCTGAAACCGACCTGTTCTACCGTCTTGCTCTGCGTTTTACTGCGTGTTATATTTCTGCATGGGCCGAGCAATAACATTGAAGACGGAGGTTAAGCGGAATCATTTGCTATGAACCAGATTATTTCACCTGAACAGTTTTGGAAGTGTGTATCTTGCAGGCCCACTTTAACGCTATAGAAACTCTGGAAGAGTACCTATTGCGACTAACTTGAACTATTCTGTTAGGAATGCTCACTTCAATCTTACTGGAACCTAATCTGTCAAAATCCAGAGAAGACATCATGGCGCAGAAGGTCAAAGTATTTGGATGCACTGCGTTTGTGCGAAAACACATCTTTATCGGACAGTCTAAAAGCATTCATTCGCCTTTGGGAGGCTGTCGCAACATCTTTTGCTGCGCGCCTAAGTGTTCCTAGTTAAGATATGGAGAGGAAAATGGCATTAATGAATCTGTTGACCGTAAGAAATTATCCTTCCCAAAATTCCGATGTAAGGAAACGCTACCCACGAAGCTTAAATATAGAATGACCAGGAGTGTCTGTCTGTTGGTATCCGGGACGAAAAGCCAGAGAACATCTAGTTTCGGAAGACGAGAATAACCTTATTTGGGATGCAGCATGCGCACTGGTCAGACAACAGAAAACTTGCCGCAACAATAGGTTTAATATCGTAAGGGGTTCAGATTGCAACACCTACTTACCGGTAAAAGTTTCTTTACCTGTTACCGACAAGAAAAAAAGGCAAAAAAGTCTACTGGATTTAGACACAAGCAACCAACCTGTCACAAATGCAGCATGTTTTGACTTCTTGTACACGTATTCCGTTCGACGGTTTTCAAACGATCAATACCACATCCTGCACAAAATTCTGTTCGGTCAGTGAACGACAGATGAATCCATATCGTATTTACTATTGCACACAATTGCATCTCATGTTACGGGAACATATCAATATATTGTGGAATCCGACATACAAGACCAGCCAGTGCGCTTGGAATTGTACACCAGGACATCAGTTACCTTGAACAACAAACAGACATTACCTGACCTAGTTCGGGAACCAACCCAGTTTGCATTAACTTATTACACGGAAAATCACTCGACGAATTAGGAGTACTTGGTGTGTTTTAACTCATGTGAGTGATAAGTTTTCCCTTGATAGGGGTTAACACCGACGGCTCAAACCTGGTTTGAAGGAATTGATTGAAAGACATGCCAAAATATTTCGACCTGTTAAAAAGATGGATTATATTCCGGATTTGCCCAAAATATGAATGGCTTTGATAATGTTTTGATACAAACCTGCCTGGGAAATTGCGTGACTCGAAAACCTAGCTTACCATCAGGCTAAGCAGAAAATGAAATTTTTCAAAGTATGAAGCTGCCTTTGGCAATGTGTCCGAAGTTGAAGTCGGAGCTGCAGCGAATTTAAAGGAACGGAATCATCTCACCTGTAGGCCACTTATCCTGTGCCGCACTGATCGTTCTAGTACAAAACCCAGAATGTCTCGATTTGCATTTGCGGTCACTAGAAACTAGCAGCCAATTGCGCGACGACTACGAAACACTAACCTGTGTTGCGAATAGATGACCTCTACGTAACATTTGCAGGTGTACAAAGTTGGCCCACTTGATCTGAGCCAAGCTTATTGTTAAAGGGAGCCTCTTGAATCGCATAAGGCAGTTGCGACTATCCTTTCCTATACGGGGTCGCTTCGCTGAAACTGCATACCTTTTAGAATACACTGCAAAATCGAAGTTTCATAAGATTGTCGACAGTTTAGTAGGTGGTATACCTAGATCATGTGCTTACTTGGATGATATATTGTTTACTGGTCGTACAGGTTAGGAAAACCTTGTGGCGCTCACTACTTTCTAAAAACGCCTCCAAGTGAGCGGACTTAAAATAATTGAGGTGTATCTTTTTTCTGATAGCGCTGAGTACCTGGAGTTTCCTTTGGATAAACAGCGGTTGCATCGGTTATGGAAGAATATGAAACCCATTATTTACTCAGCAAAACCGGGTGGCACCCAGAAACTGCAAGCATATAGTTGGGCAATTAATCATTACAGTCTTTTCTACCCGACTCAGCTACTAACCTCTTGTATGCAGTGGTATGTTAAAATACCCGATGACTGTAGTCAACAATATTAAAAGCTCCTTATTTTGCCTTAAAGCTGGGGCTAATTTTCCTGCTTAATTTGATCATAAGAGGCCGATTACTCTCTCTGGTGTGACGCATCACCCACAGGGATCAGGGCGTTGATGTGTCATATGAATGGAAGATATGGCCGAACGACCCAGAGCCTTTGCTTCAAGGAACTTGGTACCAGCAGAGATGAATTACGATAAGCTAGACTAGGAAGCTCAGGGGTTATCTTTATGTTCAAGCAGTTTCACCAGTGCCTGATGGGAAGACGGTTCGAAGAATTATAGAACGCAACCTTTAAAAATGTGATTAAAGGTAAAAAGGGCACAAACAAATTGCGTCCCCTCGTATGCAGGGTTAGATCTTACTGCTCTCGGCCAACGACTGTAGAATCTCTTATATTTCTGGGAAAGCAAATGAACAATGAACAATGCTTAATAACGGGTAAAAAGCACGTGCTTGAAATGTCCCGTAGGGTATTTAGAGTGAAAGGAGGTAGATCAATGGATAATGAAGTCGTCAGTTCGGGCGATTGCAGAGTTAAGTGCACTGCCGTATAAAGGGAATTTGAAATTAAAATGTATGCATACAAAGCCTTAAGGGGGTGATTGTTATAAAAGAGAAAAAATATAAAAAATAGCAAGGACAACACTTATTCGTGTGCAGTTTGCTTGGATCGACGGGATACAGAAATCCAGTTTCTACAGTAGTAGCCTTTTTCAAATTTTTTGCAAGAGTTTGGAGTTACTCATTCTCGAATAAGGCTATGACACTGTCCATTGTTTTGTACATTAGTGCCAGCATCTGGTGGTCAAGGGCTGTAGCACATAGTGTAAATGTGACAGAGTATCATCATGGCGTATTTTAAAAGCGATAAAGGGGTTCTATGACTAAATGTTCTAGGAGGAGGTTCCAAGTCTTTGACACTCGAAGGGAGAAAACGTTTCGCCGACATTTCAGCCGGCTGTACTGCTTGATCCGCTTAAACTGATGACCTCTTATAGAGGGGTTTTGACTGAAGATCAGAAGGGAATGGCATGGGTGGTTAGGGTTTCTCAGTATCAGGCACATCATTGTGAGATCAACCCTTAGAGGCCGATTTTGTCCACTATAATTTTGAGAGTCTTCAGCCTGAGTGGATATGGGGGCGGGTTAAACCTCTGACTCTCTTCCTTGCCTTATGTTGTACAATATGCTGCCCGTTGATCTGGCGCTTGAGCCATGGTTGCCACGCATGAATAGCGTATTCCGCGTGCGGCCTCATGTACGCACTAAGCGTTTTGGAAAGACTGAATGGTCAAACTTCCCGAAAGCACTGCAAAGAAGGCCGAGGTACTGGTTCGATTTCTTAGCTGCCCTTACAGTCTGTCTCATAAACCTAAGCCATCTTAAAGTATAACGTCGAGATCGCACTCGTGAGAAGCCGGCTGTAGGTGCTAGGCTGTACTTGTGCATACTCTTGTGATGTATGCTGAGAACTTTGCACTTTGTGACGTTGAAATGCAGCATGTTCTCAATGACCCATGTGTACGCTTTGTCCAGGTCCTCCTGGAACACTGGGTGATCGTCCACTGCAGCTATAATAGACCATACATTTAGATCATCAGCAAATAGCAAACATTTAGAAGTTAGCACGCTCGCGAGATCATTTATGAAAACCAAGAACAAGCGGGGTCCAAGTGACAAGCCCTGAGTTACACCGCACTGAACTTCGATGGATATCGATAGGTTGCTTCGATCCCTCATATTTAGTTGAAGTTTCACGCGAAAGACTCCTATCCAGCCAAGAACAAGTTGGCAGGTTCCATATTTCTGGATATTGTGGAGGCAAATGCGATAATCTAGACCGTCGAATGCTTAATCCAAGTCGGCCGCGACGACTGCTACACAAACGTTCGCAGCTTACGTGCAGCTTGAACGAGCAATCAACCTATTAGTTGTACAGGGGCGATTTTGGGAAAACCATGTTGATCCGGAACGAGAAATGTTTTGTTCTATATGTACCCCATCAAAGTCTCAGCTACAATGGCCTCCATAACCTTGGAGACCACAGGAAATAGGGTTATCGGTGATAATTTTGCTGGCTCAGCACGGATGCCACTTGCAGATTGGCGCGATGACTCCGGGCTTCCACATAGTGGGGACGTGCATCTTGTTCAGACATCGTTGAAAAAAAAGCTAGTGGTTCCGCCAAACTCATGGCAGCAGCTTTCAACGCTTTCGTGCGAATGACATCCGCAGCCGGGGAGCTGCACTTGTGCACAGACATTAGCCTCTTCGGTACAGCTGCGAAGAAAACGATATGTGATTAAGCCTTTGCGGCGGCTTTATCTGTGTAGGCAGGGTGTGTGATGTTTGCAATCTTTGGAGTCGTCCACACGCAAAGCCGTTTAGGGTTTATTCATCAACCGGATTGTGTATTGTAGCCTGTGATACAGGTTTATTATTTTGAGCATTTTGATGCTAACTGGTGCTTAACGCAAACATTCGTCTGTAACTCAAACGGTACACGCTACCGGCCAAAGTCAAGTGTCTAGTGTCCAGAGAAAGCCTAAGAAGCGTTATCAGCAGCTGCTACCATACTTCACTCGAATATGCGAAATCAATATTTAAGTGAGATTTAGAGCGTTTACAACATCCCACCTGTAACCAGTTCATTCACTTGAATGACACGAAACTCACTCAGAAATCAGGAGTATGAACGGACGTATGCTATCCTATGTGTGATGTCCCAAAATTGACGCAGCTGTTTAGGAGTTACACCGACACTGCGACACTTCTCGGAGCACATATAGAAGCGCCTCTCTAATATCATTTAGCTAATGGAAATTGCGCAGTAAAAGATGGGGCGTGTTCAAATTGTCTTCTTTGGTCTTTTCGGCAGAAATGTTCCATCTGTTGATGGACGCCTACTCGAAATTAGTCGAAATTTTCACGAAGTATTTCACTTCAGAGAATAAACTTTCATGCATGCAAATGTGCTTTACAACCATCAGTATAACAGGCACGCTAATGGTAGGTAACGGATCCATGTTAACTAGTCTAGGATTTCAGGTGATTCTGCAAAACAATGGCGTAAATCATGTAAAGTCCTCCCCCTACCACACCGCGTCAAATGGATATTCGGAGAAAAATAGCCTTAAGGCTAGGAATTGCCGGCTCCATGGCCAACAAAGCTAGATAACTTTCGTTCTGATTACTAATGAATAGTCAGATTTGGGTATGAATCGAGTTTTGTTTGCTTATCACTCCAAAACCAACGAAATGACTAATAAGAGTCCCTGGAAACTAGTGCTTCGAGTGAGATTAAGGATAAGGTTATACTTCTTTTCTCCGATTAGAGACTAGGTGTCGAGGCCGAACAAGAAAACTAAGCGTCCAAGTATGACCAGCAATCAGTCGATCGACAGCTCTGGGAGGACAAATGGTTTATGCAAAGTTGCTTGGGAATCTGCTTGAAGTTGCGAGACCATTTGCTAGTGGCTTTACAGAATGGCACGGTAGTCATTCGGCTCAAGGACCATGTCCGTTCCCTCTGTTATCGGGTTCCTTAAGTAAATCCACTGACAAGCCTGCTCAATGCATTGGAAGATGTGCCGAAAGCGGATCAAACAGATACTCCGTTAAGTCACCGCGCAGTACGAGTACACCGAAGGAGACGATCAATACCAAACTAGCTACGGTAGTTTCAAATAAGTGTAGGGAAAATATGTCATCTGCGCCAACCAGGTTGCCTTGCTTCCCACTGGTTGGACTTACTCGCGCAAGAAAGTGCCAACTCAACGCCAAACAGAATAGTTTAAGTTGTGTGAAGCGCTTTGTTTTTGGCCAGATATTACATTGCTATGGCTGCTGAAACGGACGTGTTCCACTGCCATGCGCTAAGAGCACGACATTGTAGTTTACCGAGAGTTCTCGTTTCGTAGGGCCGAACTGTTACCATTAACTTACCTCCAATTAAATTCACCCTCCTTCTGTGCCACTTTTCCTGGATTTTTCCCATCATTGGACTTTTATTCTAACATCATTGACCATATTGGATATAATGTTCCCAATGGTCTACCAAGGCTTTAGAACATGAATCTCAAATTAAATTCTGGATCATTAAAATATGACTACAAATTAGAGTCTTAATACACCCAGATTTGTTAACAATTTTCTTTGAGACCATGCTCATTTTTGTGAACCGCTCACGTCTGAAATACTCACATTTTCTAATCTATCACACCAAAGCGTATTTTCTAGCTGCGCAAAAAATTCTTGTCCAGAAATCTGAACAAACCGTAAATGTTCACACACGAGCGAAATGCTCATGAGTTTTCTATTTTTACGTTTTCTAACAGATACAAATTTAGTCAATCAGGTACTGAACACCTGTTTGTTCTAGTGATACTAACTTTGTCACAGAATACCTACAACTGATATTATAATCCTAGCCAATCTATTATTGACCGTTTTCCTTCTGGTGTCGCAAGTGTTACGGCTGAGAACTCATCTTTCGGGTGTGTATGGATAGCGCTTTGGAATTGAGTAAGGTCCCTTTGCGATCACAATGACATCGATAATCAGACATCGACGTATCGCGTGTGGTCTGCCGCCTATTTTCTGGATTCCAGCATCCCATGTGTATGAAATATCAGCGGGAAAAAAAGCACCGCATTATGGGATCAAGGATGCTGATGAACTAAGGGAATGGAAAAGTAGAATGATAGCATGTTATGCAAATATTTACGATTTCAACATTGTGAGAATTTCAAAAATAACTGCGACGAAGCCATCACAGTAATAGAAAATACTGATAAATGTGTACGAAAAGGATTGTATAAAGAAGATGAGGGAAATGAAATTTATTTCGAAAATGCCATTAATGTGTGAAGCCGGAAGGAATTATTAATGATGGATGTAGGGAAGCTAACGTGATTTGTTTGCTATTCACACATTTACTTAGCTGAGTAAACATCTTTCTTAGACATCAGTTAAACATCTGTATCCCGAAATTGCTGCCATGACATTTATATACCATGGAAATCAGAAGAATTGCGAACTAATTAAATGCGTCACTACTCGTGCTATACACACGATAGTTTGTCCATCTTACCGCATTACAACCCTTAATCTTATAGATGGAAGCGTCAGCTTATGCACCAATGAACGCTGAGGACTCATTAGTTCGTCCAGAGTATTAATTAACGCGTAGCCGTTTGCAATCACATGGCATGTCCGGGTCTGAGCTGACTTGCACAACAACCTCCTCGTGGTGCCGACTGCGTGGTTCCGCACTCTAACGTTCTAGCGAATGTTTCGGCGATAGTGTTCCAGTATGTGGTAGGTTTTCGCTCGGCAAGAGCTCTCTATAAAAAGCCACATGTGTCCGTTTAACAACACTGTAAATTAGCAGATGTGATTCATCACTAAATAAATAACCGTCTCTTATATCTCCTTGAGGGGCATTGTAATGCAACAGGGTATTGTGCTTCTGGTCCCTAAGGGAGCGAAAAACGTATGAACTAATTGTTTGGTTGCCGGCCCCAATAGGTCACGATACCCTCATGTCGCCATACTATCTAGTATGTTAAATCCTGTAGCAAAGGCTTGGGGTGAGGCCTCCTAAGAAAATCTTCTACTTCAGCCTGGGAACACGAGTAATATCCCTCCCACTTACGAACCACTGGTGGAGTTTAGTGTTGCTTTCATTGCAATGTATTCTGGCTATTCTGTCTGTTGTTTATTATCGGCTTACAGTTTGTCCGGCGTCCCGTTCTTTTATATGTCTATGTGTTCCCGGTCACTGTCAACAACAAGTCACCGGTAGCGTGTTGAAGAGTTCTGAGCCAAACGTTTGTTGTCCCTTTCCCAGTGGTCACGAAATTCTCAAACCCAACCAATCCCCACGCTTCCTTCTACCTGTTTCTCCATTCGACCTTGCGACTTTATATGTGCTCACGTTGATTTAGATCTGACAACAAGGAGGCTTGGCCAGCGCCCTTGATACACTCACAGTGGACATCTATTGCCTTTCCGAAACCAGATTGCAAGACGCAAGTGCCGTCATCTCAATGAACTCTCCGGCAAACTCTGACTTCAAATACCACTTGCGCATTTCCTCAGACCCAGAGGCTACCGCTTCTGACCAAGCTGCGTTTAGAGTCGTTATGTTTGACAGGTCTAAGGCCGATTTGCTTGACTGGATGCCAGTCAACAGTCGGCTATGTGCAGTCGGACTACGTGGTTCATGTAATTTAACTGAGCGCAAGATGTTACCAATGCCTTGTTTGTCATTTCCGTCTAAATCCAACATAGTGCAGCCCGTATACAGTCAAGGCTTTCTCTTACCCACAGCTACATGACATTCTGCATTACTCGAAAACGCCTGATTTGTCTTTCGAGCCAAAGATTTTAACGCCGATTGGGCCGCCTTCTACAAAAGCAGCCCCATCTGGGGGTAGCTTAGGCCTCGGAAGCAATGGATCAGATAATCAAGACAGTCTACTAACTCCTTGTTCTGATCACCGCATGTTTCATTCAGATAACAGTTTTTGCCATTCGAATAGGTAGTGTGCTACCTGACATCTGTTTTCCCAAACGTAAGCCTGGTCCCAGCTTGCCGCACATGATAACAACCTACAGATGAGGCGAAAACGTAACAAAGTGCCGGTTGCACTTGTCAAAATGTCTGGATTTCGATCACGCACTGGTTAGCGACAAGATATGCATGCTTTTCAAAGGATCATCCATACACACGCATAACAGACCGAACGTCGAAAAGCTGCAACATCCTGCGATATTAAGCTAATACCAGGATTCTATTTTAACACAACTTGACTCATCCTCTGGCAATCTTTCAATTCGCAATGGATGCGCATTAATTACTCCTAATTTCTCCCAATAATGTCAGTTGTGTAATTACTTGTAACCAGCCGAAAAGCTGGGTAACCACTGCATCATTATCACTTCATCCCAGCTGAAACTAGCTGTAGTGCGGAAAGCAACATCCTTGATCGTGCTCTGTGTAGAAGCTAGCCGAATGCGTGAAAGTGCAAGCGCAATGCGACTTACTAATTACTCTGGTAATACTTGAAAACCGTTTCACCCAATCCGAGTTCCCGAAAGCTTCTGATCGGGAATAAGCAATGTGTGAATACGATGGCTCCCTAATGACTAATCTTCAACGACGGTTGGAGCGATGGGTAAACAGTTTCTCTCAAATTTTCCTGGACGCCAGATCCATCCGTATCCCTGGGGCACGCACTGGTTATAAGTGAACTATACCAAATGATTCTCCTCCTCCCCAGGAAATCTCTTGGGCATTCTACTGTCTAAAGCTTTAAAATACATCCTGCACTAATGGTCTCTCTACTTCGCTATTTAAAATCGTGGGCTATGCCATGGTTCGAGAACTCACCGCTTTGTTCTCTGAAGTCTGGAAAACAGAGGATATTCCATAATCCTGAAGTGAGTCGATAGTCGTTCTCATCCTCAAAAATGGCTTATGGACAAAGAATTCTAATTATAGGGATATAAACTAGGTTCCCGTCCTTGGCAATATTCTGGTGTCTATCAATATTCACAAGTTATTCTCAACATTTGAATTACTGCATAGAAAAGAACTGGAAGTTTCCACCCAGGTTGCTGCTGCATCGATCAGAACTTTACACTCCGCCAGATTCCGCAGCTCATCCAGGTGTAAAAGATACCAACAATTGTTATGTTCCTACATAGCCGTGCTGATTCTGTCGACAGTGTTGCATTTTGACACTGTCTGTTAATGAACGGCACTCCCGGAATGATCGTTTCCTTAGTGCTCCGCATTGTTGGACCTTGGGTTGAGTTAGGGCTAATGGCAAACTTTTGTCCTTATTCATTTTCACATGTGGGGTGCGACAAATACACTTTCCCTCTCCATCCCACTTCTATGTTACCATTGAGGCTGTTTTCAAAAGTGCACTAGTATAGTTTAAACGCTGGCGTGGAGCTCCTCCTAAGTATTTGGGCGGTTGATTTGGATTACCCAGATGAGACTGTTTTGTTGGTTGACGGTCTTCAGGCCATCCAACATGCATTTAGCCACCTGGTGTTTAAAGAGTCAAATGGGCAGATCCAATAAATTTATCACATCTGTTGAAACAAGATTTCATATTATTTTGTTATTTAGCTTCAGATAGAAATGAACCCGGTGAAGACCTGATGACCTTAATTGAGTTGTATTGTACGTATATCAACGGTCGGCCTGAAACAAAAAAACTAATGCATGCACTTGTCTACCTCACACATTTTAGGACTAGTTTAAAATATGTTTCAGATGATTGCTTTGGTTCTATCAGGAATATAACTTCTCATGAACTTATATAACCCCAGTATGTTACAAAGCTATTTTGGGTGATAAGGTAGCAGTGCTGCCGCCTTCCAAATTTCACCTCCGAAAAGAGTACATAACAGCAGTCACGTATCTTCGCCCCGCCTTGGGTGCAACTTAACTCGAAAAGATACTACATACTAAACTTCCAATTAATCATTAAAGCATATCTGCCATGTAATTGCGATGGTCATGTGTTTACTGATACACGTAAACTGGTACAGCATTTAGAGTTATAACCTCAGTTTTGTTTAAGCTGGTAAGTAATGATATCCTAGTTTTCCTCATGATAATTCAAGAACATGAGAACGCATAACATTGAAGCCGCAATGAGGCTGGACCTTACCGTGATGCGATGGTTTGTGTGTGGTTTGTGTGTGTGATCCGTTGAGCTATTCTGGGTCGTGCTTTTGCACCTTCAGAGCCACTCATACTAGATTGGTCAATGGTTAGAGGCCAGACAAACTCAGCCTCCTGGTCCTCCAGGTTGGGGGTTTGGATGAGGGTGGCACCTTATTCCTTAGAACAGACTCCTTGTAGCCTAACGCCAAACCCGCTGCCTTGCGGTCAGGTTTTTGAACCAAAGGCTTTGGTTGAGAACCCTAATCGTTCTCCGGTCTACGCTTGGGCAACCTGACAGTATTCTGCTCACGCAATACAACGAATCTCTCCTCGGCAATTTCTTGATGCTCTGGCCCCCACAGAGGATAATCAACGGTGCCCTATCTGCTGCATCGAGCAGGGTGGATAGGGGTTTGGATGCTACTGCTCAAGCCTTCCCGTCTTCTTATTCCCCTTCTCGCGCTTTTTCACCCTTATCGTCCCGTTCCAGCTTCACTTATATCCCCCTGTTTTCAACCCCCAATTCTCGGCCCTCCCCCACCTTGCTTCAATAGTCGCTTGTCTTTTAGTTTCAACTCACAGATGAACGCGGAGCGTCATTCCTGCACTGTCAACAGGCCCATGTCCAAGCAAGCGGCCCATTCCAGTTCATCGGCTTCCATTTGGAGCCCTCGATCCTCCTTCAGATTGGCATGCCTCAATGTTCGCACATTGCTTCAGATCGGTCAACAGGCAGCACTTGCTCGAACATTAGAGACCCTCTCGATCGATATCTGCTGCTTATCGGAGACCCGCCTGCAAGACTCGAGCTCTGTACTCACTCTGCGATCCCCTTCAGGTGACACTAGCAGCACTTTTCATTGCGCCTATCCGGTGACGATGCAGCTTCGAGCACCGGCCAAGCCGGTGTTGGTATTGCCCTGAGTCCCCGGGCTGAAGCTACTCTGGTTGATTGGATTCCAATCAGTAGCCGGATGTGTGCGGTCCGATTGGCTGGCTCGTTCAAAACTTCGAAGTCGCGTGGGACTAACAGGTGTCTATTCGTTATCGCTGCCTATGCACCGACAAACTGTAGCGATGACTCGGTAAAAGACGACTTCTATCGTCAACTGAACGAGCTCCTTCGCCACAGAAGAAGCTCGGACACTGTAGTGCTGGCCGGGGATCTGAACGCTCAAGTTGGAAAATTATCCACTGATGAGCTGCATCTGGGCGGCCAACATGGTATAGGCTCCCGTAATGATAACAGTGAGCGGTTACTTCATTTGTGTGAAGATGCTAGCTTATTTCTTGCGAGCACTAATTTCAGACACAGCACGCGCCGGAGGTTGACTTGGCGCCCACCAGCCTCGAACTAGCTATGGACGCAAATCGATCACATTGCGATAAGTTACCGATGGAGAGGCTGCGTCCAGAACTGTCGCTCGATTTGGAGCACAGGTGTGGACACCGACCATGCACTTGTATGTGCTGACCTGCGGATGCGCTTTGGCGGACGCCCACGACGATGTTGTGAGCGCATTGACACCAGCCAACTGGCGAAGCCAGCTGTTCTGAATGCCTATCAAAGTACGCTGTCATGCGAGTTGGATAAACGCTCACTGGATGCAATTGAAGCTCACTGGTCTCATATTCACCAGACCTTACTAGCAGCAGGAAAATCCTCATGTGGTATGTCTAATCGCCAACATGAACATTGGGTCTCTTCACAGTCTCTGGAACTTATAGATGCTCGCCGGCATATTCCGGCTGGAAGCGAACACAATGAAACTCGCAAAGTGCTCCGGGCAAAACTTCGTGCTAGCCTGAAGAGAGACCGCGAATCCTGGTGGTCTCATCGTGCATCAGAGATGGAAATGGCCGCTGCCCTTGGTAACCATCGTAAGTTATTCCGTCTTATACGGGAAACGGGCAGCAGGAGACTTGGTGTTAGTGAAACTATACGTGACGAGAGTGGACAGCCTATCCACAACTTATCAAAACGCTTAGAGCGTTGGGCTGAACAATTTGAAAGGCAATTTAATCGGTCGGAATGGTTAGATTTCTCGCCGGCCACTGATCGCCCTGCTCCGTAGGCTGTCCCTTTGGATCCACCCTCTCGCTCAGAAGTCGAACGTGAGATCAAACTGTTGAAGTTAAATAAAGCCGCGGGACCTGATGATCTTCCTCCAGCCCTCTTCCAATTCGGAGGACCTGCTCTTGTGGATGATTTACACGAGTTACTAGTCAAACTGTAGGAGCAGGAAACTGTCCCAACTGATTGGAGCCGCTCCATCATAGTCCCAATTTTCAAAGGAGGCTCACGATCGGAATGCGGCAGCCATAGAGGAATCAGTCTGATATCCATCGCCTCCAAATTGCTTGCCTCTGTCATCCTTCACCGACTGACTGGCACTCGTGAAAGCCAGATTCGTGAAGAGCATGCTGGATTTCGTCGAGGTCGTGGCTGCATTGACCACATCTTCACCTTGCGTCAGTTGTTGGAGCACCGTCACACATACTGGCGGCCCACCGTAGTCGTGTTCCTCGATATCAAAGGTGCATTCGACTCAGTGGATAGACATGCACTTTGGGACTGTCTACTCAGGAAAGGTGTACCTGAGAAATATGTGAATATTATCCGAGCATTATATACGCGTAGCTCGAGCAGAGTGAGGGCTTACGGCAAGTTGTCGTCGTCCTTTTATATCTCCAGCGGCGTGAGACAAGGAGGCCAGTTGTCACCTTTGCTCTTCAACTTCGCTGTTGACAAAGTCATGGAAATCGCGTTTACAGGACACGACTTAGAAGGTGTAGATCTGCTCCCAGGAGAACGACTTCTTGACTTGGAGTATGCTGATGATATTGCCCTAATCTGTGACAGCTCACAAACGTGCCAAGCGGCATTGGACAGATTAGCACTAGCTGTCCGTCACTTCGGGCTTTGCTTCGCACCCTCAAGGAGCAAAGCGTTCCTCTAAGATTAGTCTGGACCGCCTCCAACGCTGACCCTTGTAGGGGATCAGCTAGGAGTTGTTCCAATATTCAACTACCTGGGAAGTTGTATCAGCGCCCGTGGTATTGAAGATGAAATCACGAATCGTATAGCAAAAGCTCGGGGCGCTTTTGCTAACCTTCGCCACTTATGGCGCCAGGGCGACATCACTCTTGCCCTGAAGGGCAGAGTGTACAATGCAGCGGTACGTTCGACCCTACTGTACGGTTGTGAAACCTGGTCGCTTAAAGCAGCGGACCTGAAGAGGCTAGTTACGTTCGACCACCGGTGCCTTCGCAATTTAGCTCACATCTGGCGGAAACACCGCGTGAGCAACGAGCGTGTTCGACGCCTCATTTACAGCACAGGAAAAGGAACTGAACCGCTCAGCACCGTTATTTCACGCATCAGGCTCCGATGGCTCGGCCACGTGTTACGCATGCCAGCCCACCGACTCCCGAGATGTGTGTTGTTTGCGCGCCGGGGGTGTGGATGGAAGAAGAGGAGGGGTGGCCAAGCGATGACTTGGTCGCGAGGAATGAAGGCCTTCACTTCTGAGCTGACCTCAGTTGGAGCGCCTCGGCTCCCTGGTTTGGATCCGAAGGAAGATGAGCACGTTTTTTTTTGGACACACTTGCTGATATGGCTAGGAGCCGACCTCAGTGGCGTTCGTGTTGTGAGTTTCTTTGTCCACCCCATCACTCTTAGCCTCACCCTCCAAACACGATCTCATTATTTAGCCTTATATAATTTTGCATAGTAATTTTTTGGTGCACAGTAGCCGGCTGGTAGCTTACCGGAACGATGCCCATCCGTTACCGGTAGCTCAGCCAGCTTGCACCAGTTGTTTTTTCTCTCTCTCTGTCTCCTTTTTTCTTTGTATTGCGGCACAGTAGCTGAGGGGTTCCCCACCTCCAGCTTACGTGTAGTATGATGATGAAGATGATTACACTGAAGCATATATCATCCAGATAGAACATCGCCAGTGATCTGAACAACAGGAGATCGGTAGCCATAAGCTTGCGGCGATTTATCGGTAGTGCTTTTTCCAACTGTTATAAAGGTATGCAGGAGACTCACAGGTAGAAAGTTCATTCTTTGAATGTGGGGACTAAGCGAATGATTTTGAAAGTTTATTGTGCTCTTTATGCCCTACAATCAAAAATAAAATAACACGTATGTATCGGAATGTTTCAAGCGTCTTTACCGTTTTTGCTGGTGACGGAACTATTCATAACCTATTATCGTACTCCAGAACTTGTTTAATTACATAGCATTCTTAACAATCGAGCGATGTTAATGCTAATTGTCAGGGGTAGACAATGAGATCCATTTCCCGTGAAGTATATCTGTTACCGCTGAATGATGAACATAACCTCGAAAATGTTATGTTGACACCAATCTACTTAGAATACACAGCAGACTGTTGGATCCGATTGTACAAAGAACCAATGCTTTTAGTTATTTCTTGATTAATTTAATTGTACTCTGTTTGCCATCTTATGTTACATGAAAACGTCAAAGCGTAGTGCATTGATGAAACATGGCTTGGAGGTATAGAAGACTTATATGCATAAATGTACTTGCACAAGCAAATTCATACAGAAAAACTATTTGCTTACACAAGGACAAAGCAGTCATATCTAGGTCACATCCTTTGGTCTTTACGCGTAACGAATTAAGCGGTATTTTCTTATTTTTGTTTAATACAATCTGCCTACACGGAAGTTAAGAAATATCAGAAAGAAGAGAATATTTTATCAGGTTGATATATTATTGGTCCTCAAAACTTTATATCAAATGGTAAGCACCATTCAGCGCAGAGTCACCTAATCTGTGCTAACTGTCAGAAATAGTAAACGTCTTATTTATCATGCTGTTTATTTTCCTATTTCGAAATATGGTATAAAATTAATTGACCTTGGCATTGAAAGCCAGTAAAAATAGTTCAGTTGGTCATTATGTAGATGCTGAAAGTAACACACTGCAAAATAAAATTAAAATAGATATACATACCATCTTAAAACAAGGAGAAAATATATGGTATTATATTAGGATGCATCATTTTATATACAGAGGCAAGTTATCGAACTCATCCTCGAGACTTTGCACTTTTCGCTAAGAAATGTAACCTTTTACGAAAGTGGTGCGTAGGACATGCACAAAGTGATTATAAACAGAACAAGCATCATGAGCTATGTACAGGCTGAGAACATTTAATCATACACCTTTGGCTTCACAAAAGTTTTCACATAAAGTGTAGGGTTCAACATGATTTTCGGAAAGTATGTTGCTGAGGTATATCTTTTTGGCCAATCAGAGAAGACATTCTGTTATGCCAAATTATTAATAGCACAAAAGTGCTTCACCGCTGTTTTCCAAAACGCACAGTGATGAACATGCAACAAATCTATTAAACCGACAGCGTAGACTAGCAAATGATTGAGAGTGTGTGTAACATTTGGAGGAGCACATCAATAAATTTACATCTAAAAAGTGTTATTTAAATACAGACATTAGCAAAGTATAGAAATATGAAAACACCATAGGTCTACGTATGAAGCATAGAGGATATTTAAGTTGCTAATAAATGCAAGTGGTAAAATGGCTAATAACTTACGTGGATGTGTTAACTTATGCGCCAGTTTAATAAAAATGTTTTTGGTGATTTCTCCGTTATTTACAGTTTATTTTATAATGGGAAAATGTAATTTCATTACCGCGCTGTTAGGGGATACATATATATTGCATTAAAGTTTACGATGTGGTCTTAAGCACTGGTTGCTGCTATCCGTATCCGAAATATCAGCCACCGTCAGCTGGCATGCCGACAAGTCAAGGGATTTCCATGAAAAAGTTTAATTATTCAGTATGATACGTAATTTGTTGACAATCACGGGATGGCTTTTTGTTATATGCTACTAAATTAGATTGCATTTAGAGGAAAATAACGATATCACAGCGCGGTTAATTTTAAGCATATATCACGTTCCCCTGAACTTAATGGATATGGCGAAGCT
Organism: Dicrocoelium dendriticum; assembly: GCA_944474145.2. Classification (NCBI taxonomy): domain Eukaryota; kingdom Metazoa; phylum Platyhelminthes; class Trematoda; order Plagiorchiida; family Dicrocoeliidae; genus Dicrocoelium; species Dicrocoelium dendriticum. The sequence goes on from OX104066.1 coordinate 113,897,269, forward strand.
GGGACGTTAAAATTACCCTTGGGTGTCTAATGAGTAACCAAATACATAGTTGAGTTCGAGAACATGGAGTTTGACAAATAGACCATACGAATGCTCTGGTATAATTTGAAATTGACTTTTATCTCTACATGGCATTTATTAAGATGTAGGCAGTGTTTGTTTATACAGATATCAATAACCGTGTTTACTTAAATGAACCGTTTTCCAGTCATCAAGCCTAAACTTCTCAACTTCTGTCACTCGAGTGATTAGCTATATTCGGAAACGCAGTATGCGCTAATATGATCTAGCTTAATAGTTAAATTGGATGGCTTTCTTGTTGTACCATTGGTGGGATGACATATTTTACAACCTAAGTGTTGTTTTCTCTCATATAATATTAGCATTTCATGGAAACGGAAATAATTGTCAAATATAATCACATATTTTATTTAATTTAACTACTCTCAGGTTACCGCCTAATGCTTTTAGCAGTTCACCTGTAGTTGAGGCAGCGCGTACATTGGCTGAAACATGAGAAGGCTATCAACTAGAATCATGAAACATGTTCCACAAAACTTAGAAATGAGTGTCCCTAAGCATCCTGCACGCTCGATCGCCCAGCATCTGCTGGATTGCCCCCTGTGAGAGGACCATCGTAAAGCCGTGGTAGGGCGTATTTCTCGTCCTTACAGGCAATGACCTGTATTTACTCAGTGTGCTACTAATTGCAAAATTGAATCCTTATCGCAGTTTGTCTGACTGATTACAAAAACACGAAATAATTGTAATTAATTTGGTCGCGCTCATATGTTTTACTTTCTTGCTGTCATATATTTTGAAAGTAATTGTTTGCATGATAGAAACCCGCAACGTAAGCGAAAACACGTATGCCCCAATCCAATTACCTTTATAAACATGAAGTTTACCGAGTACGTTACCAATCGTAGTATAGCGTAAACGAATAATCAATACGTGCTCTCTTCACAATTTCGTGCAAAACGTTGGTAGATGGATCCTGTGCGGAATCGCTTACAGCAGCTTTGGGGGAAATTTAGGTTAAAATATCAGCGGACGAGTTTATTCATTACCTTGGTTAGGCTAATATAAAATGTGATGATTTAAACCCTGCTAACTCGGAATCTCCTCAAAAATCCTGGATGACATTGATGTAACAAACATATCATTTATTTTAATATTCTACTAGTTTTATTTTATTTTAATCCCGTTGAAGAAGACAATACATTTATTGTGTATTGCCGTTTAGAGTTATAGAGTTATTGGAGTGCATAATGCTTCACTAACGAACAATTTTCTCTTACTTCAGTATATTTCTTTATGTTTTACTTGCATTCCATCAGATTCCCAAATTGTACTGGGCGTACAAATTTGAAAAAAAGGAATAATTTGACATCTTGCCCTCATCAGATCATTCTACCTCAAAATAATTCCACTACCTTAACTTCACCTGGTTATGCTCAAAAAAGACTAAGTAAAGAATCCTTCCTTTGCCATGAACAAACTTGTAGTGCAAAACTAGCGAGCAGTATATTTGAAAATGCAACTTATCCTATTAACAACACGGCTGGTAGCAAAGATTTAGGATTTCTCCATTGAACAAAATGTACTATTCTGACGGAGTCGACCACTCAGAAATATCGCTCGATGGCTGCTACATGTTCTGATAATTATACAGAAGCGCATTTGACATGTGGTTGTAAAGAAAAATCGAAAGCTGTTTGAAGCAAATGCCCATAATTTAATATGAGATTCAGTACTATGGATCAGCACTGAGTCCACCATAAACGGCCAGCGCGGAAGAATAGTTAGAACAATAGTAGAGTGCATCATCCCATACGCCAAAGAAATCTAAGGTTGGGTCGTCAGCTGATAAGTTGTGACATCTGTTTATTTTTGATTTTCAAGTTAACGTGATTATTGCTTTCTTTGAGAAGGATCACAGCGTCACCGAATACCATTACGGTGAGTTTAAGACAACTCGTAGGAGAAGTAGGGAATATAAGCTAGGATTGTATCATAGATGAGTCATTTTCTGCTATGAGATGGTCCAAACCACTCATATGCTATACTGTTGGCAAGAAAATAGCAAATGGTTACACTGTTCAAGATTTCCCTCATGCACATACTTACCCAATCTGATACACACTGATTTCAATATATTTACCAACTTAAGAAAGCTTTAACTGATCAACATTAGCTTGATGAAAAGGATGCCTGATAAGCGGTATTCAAATGGCAAAAGCAGATAAAATATCTTCCGGCAATGCAGTAACATGCTTGTATAAGATTACCACATTTGGATCTTCCCAATAATCTCATTCCATTACTGTGTACTTTATCAATGTATTCACGATACCTCTTAGGAAAACTGCCGAGGATTCCCATACTTATGCATGTAACAGGTAACCAGTGTATATAGTGACAATGTTAATAACTCTTACATGGATCAGTGCTGAACATTTAGATTGTAGTGATTCCTTCTGAGCGGTATCCGAAAAAGCACAGAGTACACATAATGCCACTTTAATTCGAGCTACTAAATATGCAACATCAACATAAAAACTTGTGCCTTGTCCAATTTGGTACTTCAACACATGCTACGGCTAGTGCATCTGTGAGAAAGTGATAACAAATGATGTTCCCCAAGGGAGTTAAACCTTTTGCACGCATTTGAAAAACGTTACCTCTGCAAAAATTTATTACAAGCGGCATTGCGAATCTTTTAAACTTGAAATAAACAAAAGTGAACAAGCGAGTTCAGCCTGTACAAATATAAGTTATTGTATTAAATACCAATGATGTGGGATATATTTGTTTCATTAAACTGTTTACTGTAGCTGCAACCATGTATATGCCACAGCTTGTCTTGTTAACATTGTTAGTAGTAACGTACCGAAGCAAAAGCCAAAAGCTTTAACAAACAGCAATAATATTTATGGGTATGCTAGAACTTCCTGACATAGACAAAGTGTGATCTCTTGTCTCCAAAGTACCATGGCCCAAGTCCTTCAATTTAGGGTTGCTATGCACCAACCAATTAATAATCTATAGGCCATCCTTAATTCTTTAATATATCCTATAAATGTTAGCATGCTATAGTTGATTTTGCACCAGAAAACGGTCAATATTTACAACTCATCATATCTCCACGTAGGTTTAACAGCTAAATTTGTGAACAAATTTCCTGCTTACTGCATGCAATTACGGAGAGTCTAGGGGCTAACAATAAGTTATGACCAAGCATTATGAAAGTTTGAATGGGTATGCCATTGGAAGTTGATCTTCAGGAAGTGATTGAGTTAAAGTTGTGTCAGCTTGTTAATTTAGTTTGACAGTATCGTGTATTTCAGAGAAACCCGTTGGGTAGCTAAAAGGTTTTCGACAATCGAATCATTCCTTTATTATGAACAAACTATTTTATATTTGACAAACTTAATAACAAGTTACATATTCTGCAAATGTAGGACTATGAGTATTGTCGAGAGTAAAACATACGTCAGGCTTATACGCTAATAAATGAGGTATGCCGAGTTGTTTTCACTACACGATTACTTTGTCTGCGAAAGATCCAGCTGCTAGAATTCATGCATTTCAAAAAAATAAGGCAGATATTCCAACATATCTGATAAATTACGTATGTAATACTCAAGACAAATTGGATTTTGGTCGTATAAACGTTTATTGCGAATTCTATGCTTTATTACAAAGCCACATCAGGATTGTGATGTATTCCACTTGCATACAATAAAACATTGTTTATATTTATAATAATTAGTTTCTCACCACCTGGTGCGGATTTCGGATGACGAGTAAACCCTTGTGGGTTTTTGTTCTTATTATGACACATATAAACATGTACACAGTCTCCACTGACTTTGGTCGTCAAACGAGTTACTTCGTAATATATGCACACCACAGTCAGGGCGCTACTGTTGGGCTCTATTCATTGAGCTGTAAGGCTGGATGACCGTTGGTCTTGGATTTCAGCCAAGTAGTGGTTGCCTGATTTTTGTTTCTATATTGGCCTTATCGATGTTTGTAAATGCCGAAGCACCGTGTGGTTTCCCAGGTTACTTATGCAGCGCTATTTGCAAATGTGACTGGTGTCCTGGGGAAACTGGACTCTGTTCGATAAATGTTAGCTGTAAATGCAGCGGACTGCTTTGTGGCCGCTCATCCTTGGAAATGACAGCTGTTGTTATGACCAGTGAAATTGTATAGGTCACACATTTGTATGGTGCCTGATTTTGTGGCCATAACTGTATTCGTCGCTTCTTGTCTGTTTACTCCGGATTTTAATGTTAACCACTGTATGTAGCATCCCGAAACTACATGCTTTTATGTATACTCTGTACTTTATACGTATCCTCTTTCAAATGACGTTGTTCCCGAAGCCAGTCACTCTAGCAGGTATTCTTGTGTTATATCTTTGTTACCTGAATCTTGAGGTGGTTTTGCATTGACCGAATTATAGCGTCTCGTAGTATGAGCACGTCATTAGATTTGTGTATAGCAACTGTAAATACCAAGGCAAATCTCACTGGTTTTGCGCCTACCTTGTGCTGTTAGTCATGTTGCACGAGTTACCTGTAAAAACTATACAATTTAACACTTGTTTTTTCACTATGTTGATTAATTTGATTCATTAATAATATAATTTGATCCATAAATCAATTTTGTGCTAGTGGATAAAATATTGACGCACCTAAGTTCATAAATCTCTTACGTAATTTACTTTGCTAGTTGGACTAGTGCAAAATCATCGTTATTGCGGTTCGGGCTTCATGCTTGTTTAAATCTGCTACCCGCTTCTTTTACTTTTGCGGCGTTGTTAGCACTTATAATGATAACCGGTTAACTTTTAACAGACGTTTTCGTAAACTTGGATTACTCAACGGATATGGAGACGGTCGATTGCGGTGCAGGGGAAGTATATTGGAAAAATTCATTTAATCACTGGTCATCGGGCTTGCTTGAAACATACCAGCTTGTAACAATTTTATCTTAGATTTCACCTGCTATTTGGTCTCTGCTGCTAACCGGCCGACATTTTGTAAAAAATAATCGAACACACGATTCAAATCCCTAGGGCGTATTGTGAACCGTTCGTTCTCCTGGCTCTCGTAATCCGAGGTTGGCACACCTGGATGTTACCACTAAAACAATGGGAGGATGCTGGCCTTTAATTAACGCATCTCCACTTTTGTCAGTCTCAAAAGTAGCCTTTGTTTGGAGCTATTTCGATTGTGTATCTAATTGGTTTCTGTTACGCTGCGTGCATACTTTCCTGACCAAGTAAGCTGATTGATGTTATGAACAATTTCAGAACCATGTGATGAGTAAAGCCACTTGAGCGTGGACTAGCCTTCGTTCTGACAGAGTAGAACTGTGTGATGGGTTACGACGGCGCACTGATTAAGTTGTCACAAAGTGCTGTGCTGGGCTCTGGGTTATTGACTAATTCGGGTAGAAGACTGGACTAGCCGTAAGTTGCTGCATAATGCAGCGCAGCTACTGCCAACGGCATACGCTAATTAAAATTTAAGTTTGGCTTCATAGAACCAAGGAATCTGTTTCGACTGAGTGCACATATTCATACAAATACCAAGGAATGCTAAGCGTCGCGCTGTTAACAATACTATAAACAGCAATTGTCCGACTTGTAAGATGATGGACTGAATGCGAATGAAAGCATACACATTTGGGTGCAACAATGTGGTGTGAAAAGCTCCACGATAGCCAGAACGCAAGTATAACCCTACCACAAAATCAGGTGTATTGGATATGCAAATAAATGATTCTTTAAATTTTGGAGGTGTGGGAGACTATTCCCACATAAGGAAAGAGCAAAGTCTGCACATAGTTTCTCCGTAAATCCCCTCGTCATATACTATAAATATATGTATAATGTTATGTTCATTACAGCTTCATACATTCGGGATTTTCAGGGAGAAGTGCAACAGAATGTAACGAGGTTAAATTCCTCATTAACGGGCATCCCTTCGATATGAACCAGTACAGGCTGCTCAGAAGGTGAAAGTGGAATTTTACAGCTGTGCTGTAATATGTTGAATAGATCAAGTTCAATTTAGCGACGAGGATTTCGGACTGTAAATGAACTGCACGCGAAGCTCAACGACCGAGTTTTAGGTGCATTAGCTTTTACGGTATGACAACTATATACGAAGACGGGTTCGGATGAACTGAATTACAGAACGAAAAACGAAGCGGAAAGGCGTTTATTTTTCAGCACGACAAAGGCAGAAGTGTAAACTGGTTGGAGAGTAAATAAGCAAGTTGTTTCGTTAATGATAGACGCATTAATGCTTTTACCGTATGGTTCATCTTGAATACGTAACACATCAAGCTTGCAAGGGAAATAAATCACTCAGTAGTAATATATTTAGTTTCAACATAGTAGTGCGATTTCATTTACATTTCACATATAGTATGCGTCCAGGGGACGTTTCCGAGGCCTTACATGTAATGTGGGACGTGGGCCCTCATAGATCAATGGGGCTGAAGAGCAAATAATTAATTCGTAGGCTGCTTGAGAGTTACATCCCAAACAACCAGTAAGAGTTGGAGCTGCATAGTAAATGTGCTGCTGTTATACTTCGTACCGAGTTGGACGGCACTGTCACAGCTGCTGATGGAGGAGCTGCATGAATTGACTAGGTGGATGTTGTGAAAACACTCACGCGAATTGTCCGCTCTAAGGATACTGAAGACGAAATGTGAAGGCAAGGTGGGAAGGAAATACCACTTACAGCCTAGGCTACGCTGAACGACATCCGACCGGTTGACTCATTACACTGCTACACTGACGTCTTACTCTGTGTGAGTATTAATCCAGAATGAAATGAACAAACTAATAGCAACAGACTGGCACTTGATACAAAAGGGTGGCAATATGTGCATTATTTGGCAAATCACAACATATCAGCCTACTACGCTAATGTAGTAGGAAAACCAACATACCTGTTGGTAAGGGGAAATTGCTAAGCTGTCAAACAAAATAAAAAATGTTTGGGATGACGTCATAGTTGCCTTAATTATAATTTGTAAGGGTGTGAGTTTAGAAGTAATGAAAGTTGCAGGCTGACGTGTGCAAGTCCGTCAAGGGTCATCGAATAAGCTGCATTATCAAACCTCGTTGTTATATTTTATGTGTCTACTGAAGAGAATCAACTCCACAGCTAACGTTTTTGTTATCAAGGTGCAGATAAGGATAGCTAAAAGTTAAGGAACACAGGTTGGAAGTGGACGTCTACGGATTATTGGGTTAGGCTCCATAAGGATTGTTGTTTTTTCTCTCCACGTAGTTGGCTGCTGTGACATTCAACACATTAGTCTTATATTGTCCCAGCTTACTGTTTCAGCTTGCTGTTTTATATACAATCATGATCTCGAATGAAGAGATTATGGCTGATATACTCCGGAGTATCACGGCGTTAAGTGAGGCTGGTATACCTCATCTGCCATCATATATATGGTTACCTTGTACCCTGCTATTTTAGTTTCGCTAGGGAGAACGTATGCATAATTATATAAGACTGAAGGAGCCGTTATTCGGAAAGATTAGGATCTGGCACTAAACCATTACTAATGCTAACGTTCTGCAGATGCATTTTGGGGAATGAGAAAGGGTGAAACAGAATTTTGTGGAGATGGACAACGCAAGCTAATATGGTGGTCAAAGTGTTGCAAGTCCGGCTATCAGCAATGACAGCGGTCACTTTAACAACACGGTTAAATATCAGGCCGGGTTAATGGAATCTGAATGTGAAGTACGTTGTCACAATCTGCTATTTTTGTCATTGGCGGATGGTGGGCGCTAAAATAAGATACAAATTGAGGAATGAGGAGTAGTAAGATTAGGTGAGACAGAAGGACTATAACCTGGGTCACATTTCGAGTGCCGATGAAACTGTATGGACTAGAATTTGCTAAAGTTTGAAAACCCAGAAATCCAAGTGGGACAAATTCAACATAGCAGATTGAAAGCACTAGAAAAATGCGGAAATAGCAAGGTCAGAATTTAATGTACGTGATGAAAACTAAACGAAACAAGTGAGTTACGACATGTAAGGTTATATAGACACATGTATATATAGCACCTCTTCCAGATTGAGTTGGTTGAGCACCTGAGCACGAAATACTGGTTTAGGATATTTGAAGCAAATGTGTTCGGCCAGCTTATTCCGTTACGCTATAGATCTTATGCGAAACTAATGGAAGGTGGCTTTGTGCCTACTCTATAGATCCAGAAGCTACATGATATAATTCTAACCAAATGTAGGTCAAAAGTACCAAGTTTTACAGTATCCAGTTTGAACTAAATAAAATATTAAAAGAGGTTGGTTTTAATTCTTCGCAACCATCGGGGTCCTATTTCCAGAAATTTACACCGCTGTTGGTAAGTTAAAGTGCCTAATCCTAGTAACCGCTTGGTAACGGAGCGTTAGAATTATACAATATTGATTTGGTCGCACGTATTTAAATTTGGGAATACTAGTAGATAGTATGCTAAAATTAGACTTGCATATGTTTTGTGTATTTCAAGCATAACTTAATGAAGTTAAGGGTCATGACATATATACATTTAGCAATGATATCGAGTAGCACTTCCGAGATACTGAAAGAACTCTAGTAGCGGACTCCGAAATACAGATTCGTGCAGCGGGTAACTGACCCGACACCTAACATTAGTATGTTATTTACAATGTGGAATCACAGGAATACAACTTAACATTTGCTAAAGGAATCATATCATGTTTCATATACATATTGTTATAATTAGTAGTAATCTCGCTCTTCTCCACACTCCATCATCAGTGAGGTCATTCAAGCGAGCGTACTCGTTCCTTCACTCTCTCTGTCCTACATCAATAACATCAGCAAATCTGTAAAATATGCTAGGCCATTTTTAATTGCTGACGATATCAAGACTGTCTATAGGTTTGGGCCTGACGCGCTTCAAGAGACGCTATTTCTCCTTCAAGAGGAATTAAATTTCCTTTAGTCATTTTGCTATCCATGGGTAAGAAACCCATCGACTAAGAAATCAAGCATCATGTCTTAATGTTTCTGCATCCCCGAAAGATTTATCACATTAAACAATGAACAGGCCCCTACACAGCTGTCTACACGAGACCTTTAAATTAGATAGTCATCCACTTTCAATTTTTTCGAACAGGCCCAATGCCAATCCGACAATTGATGCTCAATCTATCTAACAAAATCCGCACCAGGGCTACAGTTGGGCTTTTCAAGGCACTTACTCAACCCATCCTCGAATACTGCAGTAGGATATACGTAAATATTAGAAAAAGTGACAGAATTACTGTGGATCGTCTACAGAGGTCATTTACTAAACAACTCATTCGTCAACACTCTGGCATTGATATGGAGAACGTCGCCAGGAACTTCAACTCGAGCAAGTTTGGATTGGACGATATAAACACAAGGATGAAACGCTCATGTTGTTTCTCCGAGCCTTTGACGGCTGTCTGAGTGAGTCTAGATGTGAAGAATTTCAACCTAGGGAACGCAACTGGTTGCGACTTTTCAACGTCCTACACCAGGGGTGTCCAAAGTCCCACCTGCGGGCCAAAGGTTGTTAAGGTTAACATTTCAACCGGCCCGCGGCCTCATCATGCGCTAATAAATTCAGACTTGGACGTCTTTCGACCATATTTAACATTTTTATTTACTTAATTTTAGATTTGTGTGGCCCGACATGTATTACCTATCATGTAGTCTTCCTTGTCGTCCTCCTTGCAAAAGTTTGGACACCGCTGTGCTAAACAAAAATGCCTACTCCAACCTGCCTACACTCGAATTGCTAACTTGCTCAACTCGATCACATTGCAATAAAGATTTTACACTGACTATACCGTTAGTCAAAACGGACGTTAGCTCTACGTTTAGCCTAGTCACATATAACTCTTTGTGGAGTAAACAACCAACGTCACCCACATCAACTGACAATGTGGCAACCTTTTGGCGCAATCTTCCATTTGCCTTGATTTAAATGTTATAGTCGCAATATTCACATAGGCAAAATCCCTCCATGTGGTATTTAAAAGGGGGCGCAGTAATATCTAAACATCAATGTTTTCAAAACTAGGCATTCGCCTTAAGCGTCCACCAGAAAGTTACTACTCATACTACGCATACTTCCATATTCCACCTATGCACGTCATCCATGCAAGAACATGGATACTTCAGTAAAACTATATCTGTCACTACAGGCACAGTTTGGTGCATCAGGCCATAACAATTATTATTATTTTAGCATCAACATTAGATTAAAAGGAATCAATATTTAGAATTCAAAAGGGGAATTGCGAAGGTATTTCGTTTTGATAAATCTCCTTAGGCAAACACAATAATGAGGTGAATAATCATTGGAATGAGTTATTACTTACGATTTAGTGACTAGCCATGTGTGTTTTCATAGAAGTAACGATGGTAATCAATGTCATTTTAAACCTGCTACCTTACTATGGCTGAGCAGCTGACCAAGCTATGGACACGGTAGGGTGAAACGTTTCATAAGTGCACTCAGTTTCCACAGTTTCGGCTATAGCCACTTGAACACAATTGCTTCTGTGGTGGTCTGTAACACTTTCTTTGTCCTTTGGGGCAACCATTTGCTGAAACCTATAGAATTTTGCTAGCATCTTTTGTTTGTATATTATTTTCATCCACTCCCAGTTTTTTGCGGACGTTCCTTGTCTTGCCTCATTATAATGCTTATAAGCTTTGCTTCGGTATTTGCTTTGATAGACGTATGAATGTATGTCAATTGTGCCATGCACCACATCAAGTAAATTGATATAGAAGATATGATTTGGAATTGGTTGGAACTCTAGCTTTCAGGCGGTGGGTGAAACGCGGGACGAAAAACTGCATACGCTAACGGCCCGGGGCGTTCGTTTCAGCGCGGGCCACTATATTCTGCTCAAGTGCTCGTACTGTATGACCGATCCATGGTAATTTGAGGAAAATGTACACTTTGCCTAAGCAACAGTTTCGCTTCAAACAAAGCACAGTGAATGAAATGCTTCTTGATAAAATAAGTTGTATAAACGCTGTTTTCCAGCTTTTTAATTATGAAGTCCTTTTCAACTTTCATCCTGTCTGGGCTACAAATATATGTAACCCGGTATTATAGGTGACGTACTAAAATTCGGTTGTATTTCACCTTTACTAAAATGAAGAAATACAATATAGCAATAGAAAAATCACGTATTACTCTTAAGAAACTTTGCTTAACAGATCCCGTGGGATGGCAATTTAAAAAATATATGTAAACCTGAATTAAGTTGATAGGTGTTTTGCTGGTCTCACCATAGACATGCGTGATAAAAGTATAAACCCATAAGAACCTTGTTTTGGATTTCGGAAGCGCACTGGTTATTTGCATTACGTACACCCTTGGATAACAAAATATAAATGAACTACTAGAGGGATACACATAAAGATGCTTTTAGGCTGGGAGCAGTGACGACATAATTTGGGGGAAATTTTTTCGGCGAACACGCTCGCTGGGAGAAGAAATTTCTACGGCATTCCAGACAGCTCTATGGTACTATTAGTGCCGTGAGCCAGTTCCATCCGCCGACGTCAAATTTGGCTTAGGATATTCAGAAGAAGCTAAACCCGTATGACATCCTCCCATAAACGCGGATATCGACTGCCGTTCCTATCTATGGAATTTTGGCTAAGCTACGGTTGCTTTAAGAGACCCCTAACGTTCGGAGTTGCCCCTATGTTGATTAGTCCCAAGAGCAATGAGCTCCGGTTTATGCTACGGATGCCGCGCTTGGATGGACTATTCCACATACCGTCGCACGTAGACGCTAAGCATTTATCGGTAGATTGAGGGGTCGAACAGACCGAACGCTATGGGAAGGAGGTCAAAGTGTTGATTATCGTTTCTAGATGCCTTCTTTGCTTGTTTCGAGAATCCCGGTCACTCTCAGGAGAAGCCTACTGCAGTGTAAGCTTTCCAAACTTATAAGTTAATGTCGCAGGTATATCAACTTGCAGTAAGCTGCGTTAAACTGGAGTAGGTTTCCTTTTGACTACTCAGAAAGACAATCCAGGTCATGTTGGAGGAAATCCTGCTACCATTATTGGTATTCGCTCACTATAGCTTAACATCATCAGCGAATTGTATGAAGTTGGAGGAGATAAATCTTATTAGTTCGTTGATACATACAAATATTAGGCGCGGTCCCTTCACCGAGCGCTATGGAACACACATGCTACTTCAGTCGTGTTAGATTGCGTTTTCTGGCATGAACTAGAAACTCCTTGTTGAGAAGGTTGGCAGTATAAAAAGAAACAACATCTCCGATTTTGCAATTTTTTAGCATATGAAGTGAGATGCGGTGATCCAGACGGTCGATAGCTTTGAAGAAGTTCAGTTAGATGACTTCGACTCTGACTCCACCGTCGGCCACTACCGTTTAACATCAAGTGCCATCCGCAGGTTGTTGCTGCTTGACCAGTTTTGATCGAAGCAGTGCTGTTCCGTTGCAAAAATCTGCGTTTTCACAGCTAGTTTATTAGAGTCTCAGCGACGACCAACTCCATTGCCATCGATACCATAATGATGAAAGTCACTGCGTGAAAGTTTGCAGGGTCTGAACGGTCACTGCCTTTACAATTGGGGCAAAAATGTCACGCTTCAAAATGATGGGTAATTGTTGTTTCTCGAAGCAAGTTTGAAGTAATTGTGGCAGGGGCTCGGCCAGCTTTGTAGCCTTAGCCTTCATTGATTTGGTGCGAATGTTGTCGGCTTCCGGAGAGCTACGTTCGCACCATGATAGTAAGTTCCTTAGCAAACTTGCTGGGTAGAATGTGTAAAACCTGGAGTCGGTAAAGTGCATACGAGTATGTGGCAGTAAAAGTATCAGACATTTGAAAATGAGGGCGTATTTTATCCCCATGATGATGGCTGCTTCGCACTCACTTTGTACCCCATCGTCTGTTGTGAAATGTGATGGGAGGCTATGCTTAAGTTTACGACGGCTGTTCCCAGACCTATGCGGTATTTTTGTTTTTCAGCAACATTTTGGCTAGACACTGTTCATGTTAATTTGTCCTCACGGACAGGTATGGTACAATGGTTGTGGTGGAGTAGTCGGTGTGGGCTCGCTAACCTGTTTCCCTTATTTCAATGTATTTTCGAGGTAACGTGTGACTTTAGACGATAGTTCCAATGTTAAGGATTGATGCCCTGTACGACAAACCTATTTGAACATAAGTACTACATAGTCGCTGAGACTTAGTGGACTAACCATCAACAACTTGTCCATCAAGAGCTGTTAATTTATGAGCACGAGGTTCAATACGGATGGTTTACCTTTTGTCATGAATCTGCTGGGCATGGTGACATGATTGAAAATGGAGTGTTAGCGACAACTTCATGCATGTCTGTTTCGAATTATACATTCGGAGATGTCCATACCGCCAGATTGGGTTCACTGAAGTTGCCGGAGATGAGAATATGGCTGTACCTAGTGCCGTGTTATCCTGTTCAATATAGGTATCAAGCTAGCATCTATTTATGGAATGAACGTTGGGACTGTAACGGACTGCTAGGACATACGGGTTGTTGGGTCAAATTCGATGATCGTTCCAGAATGAGTCGGTGACCTTACTTTGTGGATCACCAAAGGTACACATTGCATGTCTGTGCATTAGTACAGAAGCATCCCACCTCATCTGCTGGAGCAGTCGTTATGGATCAGTGATAACCCTGCTATCTCAAAATCAAAATCAGCCAACTCTTGGTGTACCTATGATTCTGTAATCGGTACATGTCCCAATCATTCGCGACCTGAGGTAGCTAAGGTTTAGTAAGGGTATTGAGGAACCATTGGACGTTAGTTACACCCATGAAAGTTTGTCCGCTTTCAAAACTGTTCGGAGACTGTGCAATTAATACGGTAAGCTTCGCTGACCAGTTGAGGACCGGCTACTTTTCTATTTTTCTTTGGGTTATTGGCAATTGCTTCAAAGTTATATGTATCAGCTTCGCGCTAATGCACAAATATAGGCTTCTACATTCAGCGTAAGTAGCCTGGTCACTGGCTTTATGGACAATTTATGCGTGATCGTCAGACAAATCTGGTGCCTTGTTCCAATTTAGTTCTCACTGCGTTTGGTTCTTTGGGTGAGATCTCATCTCTCGTGGGCATGTCAAACTGCTGCCTTCAGAAGAAGCTCCAATAGCAGCTTAAAACCCAAGATGCGTCAGATATTCAGCAGCCATGCTACCGTCTTTTGATTGTAGGACGACTACATTCACCACTCTTGTACCCTTTCCTCTGCGTTCGGTACTGGATGTAACCATGACACCGACTGCTCTAGCTCGTCATTATTGGAGAGTGCTCCACTTAATACCACACCACTGTTCCCTATCATAATTTATTATTTCATGCTTATCGTATGAATCAATTTTAGTAATGCCGTTGATGAAAATGCTTCCGGTTAAATGTTTGTTCCTGTGATCTTCTAAGCTGCGAGTACTTCTATAACGTTCGCCCATGGGATGTCTGGAAAGGCACTGAAGGAGTAGTGTTTATTTCTAAGTCTACATCGGAACATAAAATTTTATTCTACTTCAGCGATGGAGTCTAGCATAACGAGTATAATTCTTGGATCCTCGTAATACTAGTTATTGTTCGTATTTCCGAGACAATAGGAGCGGGCATTTTATCAGTGGTATATACATACATTCCACACAATACCATAAAGCCTTTACCTAACCTACTAATTTAGCCTGACAAAATTTTACTCGGTCTCGTTTAGCCAGAAATGACATATAACCATTGGAACGCAAAATACACCATTTGACAAGTTTGACAAACGAAGTACATGTCTTTACCCTGGGGCACACTAAACATCTTCCTCATTCAAGCAATCCGCCTTCCGTCGTCGAAGTATAATATCCCAGAAAGGTGCTTGACCATCCTCCACAGTTCCATGGGCATACTATAACTATGCGTGCATATTGTAAAAATGCTTTGGCATGTAGAAATGAGCAGTTTGAGAATCAAAAAATGATTTGTCATCTATGTAACACGGGTACTACTCAGGGTATATTATTAGGTAACGAATTAGTCCCGGTTACAATTTTACGTGAATATTTACAAACAGTGGACCTCAGCATGATGCCATCGCAACGTCGTCTATTGGTCGAAAATATTTTCCATCCCATAGGAACTGTACGTAGAACTCATCGCAAACTTAGCACTTTCACATTTCATGCAGGAAAGCGATGATTAATACAGTACTTTGTTAAGTATCCACAGATGCATTTAACTCTTTACAACAACGAAACGTTGATAAAGAGAGATTCTGCATCAAATGAAGCGTCATTTTTTATTTAGGTTAGTGTTTGATGCACAACGCTAGGTTTGTAAATGCGATGACTGAAATTCAATCCATCATGGAGTGTTAAAATCAAGTATCGGAATTCTGAAGGAAAGATTTAATACAATGTAACATTTTCCAACAACATGCTAAAACCCCTGGTAGTTAGTCAGGAATTCCAGTGTTGGAAACTCTATGTCCACACTAACAATTCTTTGTGGATGAATTCATTGTGAACGCGAGGGACAAGTTGCTAAACTACATGTCCGAGGTGTGTGCTAATCTGCCGAACGAAAATATAGGAAAATATCGGATAATTTGAGTCTGGCACACCTCAATCGAAGATTACAATGCATACAGAACGACAAGGTCGCAACCTTGGTATAAAAACCTTCAAAATAATGCAATCTGAAGTTCTCTTATTGGGACCAAATATTTTGCTCAGCTACCAGGTAGGACACAATTACATTTAGAGAGATCCTTGGGAAATTTACTGCATCTGTAAAGCCAAAACGTCTTTCAGGTCCAAACTAGTTCATCAATCACTATGTTGATGGTCAAGGAAAAGAATGTGACGATCATATTTTAGCAAACTTATTCGGTTCGAAGAGGTCTTCCAGTTCGTTTTGGGCTAATCTGTACGAAATATGGATGAATACCTGTTTTTAAGTCGTAAGGAAAGCTTTTGAAATTTGGAGCAATATTAAGATCACCCTTTAAATATTCTAACACACTATAGTTTTAGGCTAATGCTCATTATTAACAGTTAGTTTTGTATAGAGGGTTTATGCATTGATATTTTCCATTCCTCCACCATACGGCAGACTGTTTTTGTCCGGGTTTGGGCTCATTAATTAAAGCCAGTCGACCTGAGAGTGAGATTCCGCGCATTGTGCTTGACGCCTATCGCCACGACCACAATGACATTGAGCTCCGGGAGCAGTGTTTGACAGCGGTAAGAAGTGTGTTAGGCGTGGATTACCATGAAGCTACGAGAAACTCTGTTGCAATCAGACAGACGTAGAGGTAATGACCGAAAATTGCATATGATGTGCGTCACATCCCGAATCTAGTGAGATTTTCAGCGAGATTATTTCGATCTGCGAAATGTTATTAAGCTTATGCAAATGTTAATCTTATGTTCGCTAAGCCGCATCGGAATATTTTAACGTTCCTTCAATGTGGTTATGCTGGTTTCATGTAAAGTGGAACCGATACACCATGGCTTTTGCGTCACTTTAAAATTTACCTTTCGCTTTTCTCAAGTGCTATCCTTGTAGCACAAGAGTCTGCTCTAGCGGAATGCGCGATTCAGCGTGTTTTGGTCTTCCTAACGTCAGTGACTGGGAAAATGGAAGGACACTGAAAGAAACGTAATTGCTTAAATAAGCAATTTAAACTTCAGTGGATCAACTCCTTAGTCACTTAGAAATGGGCATTGATAATTATCTCAATAATATACTGTGTTTGCCTTTCCGAAGTATTACTGTGACAATTTGGACATCCGTCAAACGTGCTGCAAAGTTACTGTTACTTGATTTCAATTTGGCTCTCGGACAATACTAGGATAGACGGAGGGCGTTGTACTTGCAAGCAAGAATTATAATTGTCGATCAGATAATTTAAATGTTCTTTACTACTGGGATTAAAAGCATGGAAACTAAGTAAATATTGACAATGTGTCTTGCATTGAGTTGAACGATTCCAAAGAAATAGTGTAATTGTACACGGTGCACGCTATGAAACATTCTTCGTTTCAAGTGAAAGACAAATGACGTACTGTGGCGAGGTTCCCCTATGTACGATTGCGTTGCTCTGATGTATTAGGAATACATTTGTTCAAGTTAAAATATTGGGTTTGCTTTTAGTGTGCTATAAAATGTATTAATTTGATATCGATGTACCAAACATACTACTGTAATGTTTCTTTTGTCGTTAAGTGAAGTTTATGAAAATGGGTAGGTTTTACTTTTCTTGAGACAATAAATTTACTCCTGCTTTACTGTTATTCAACACTGAATCTAGCCTGGTTATGGGGTAGAATGTCTAGACGTTAGTAACTCTATTTGATATGTTATTTGGGTAAGCGACTAAGCACCAAATATCTACATGGATGTTTATTTGTGGTTACAGCACAGTTCATTTATTCGTAATTACTTATGAAAAGGTTGGTGTTTAGGAATGGGTTGGCTCCAAGGGTTATAGGGTAGACACAAGCTATGGGTTAATAGTAGCATTTCAGAGGGCAAGTGGAAGTAAACAGCTTGACGCACCATTTCTGCAAAAAGTAATAAACGTGTATGGTAGAAAAGAGGCTGTTCGTTAAGAGTGTCCTTTTTGCTTTCTCACAATAGTTTCTGCGATCCGGCATGTTCTTAGTCTTCCAAAGCTTAAGGGAATCTTCTGCGACCAAATATTCTTAATTTTGTCAGTGAGAAAATTGTGTTTTGTTGCTTCATGCGCAGCTGTACAGCCCAAATGCTTTGTCAGGATAAATCTTTTTATCACTAGAAGAATAGAGAAAAACAGCACCAAATTTCGCTGCGACAATTCGTGTGATACGAACACTAATAGGTCTATTTCACCTATATAAAAGAACCTAAATTTTAAACTTTTAGCTAGTATGCCGATGCAACTGGCTTTATCTAGATTTGTTTTTTCAAGAATATTATTACATACAAGTAGATTTTACTTTCAGTACACATGTATGTTAGAAGTACCCATTAGATACGCATAAGACAACCCCGTTAAACAATCGAAAACTAAGTCTTGGTTTATCAATCCAACGGTAGCGTAATAGAGTTGAGGAGAATTGAGATACACTAAAAATGGCTTGATGTACGGAAATGTTGAACATTTAGAGAGTGCAGGTTATATAAGGCCGTTTATTGGCATCGAGAAGAAAAAAGTACCTTGTTTTTCCAACGAGTTTGCCTGGCTAATTGATGGCAGAGCTTGATTGCCTATCTACGCGCATCCTTAGAGTCATGAACGAAAGATTAAAATCAAGCGCAAATTGGGCAATTATTACCACTACTTTGTAAAGACATAACCGATATTATAAAAAGGATTCTATACCATTTTACGCGCATGTTAGAGTATTGTACTAGGCTTATAGCTTGGTGCATTTTCGAAATCGCGTGCGTTGCTTTCAAGTTAGCGAGGCTAAGGACGCTGATTTGGCGTCCTTAACACTCTCATTGGTTATGAGACGTAAATCAATGGGACACCGGTTAGAAGCTGCCAGCATAAGCGACAGAGAGTCCAATGAAAGTAGTCGAGCACCACCCTCTGTTCTGCCTTGATGCCCCTCTGGAGTAAACCTCGATGATTGGTATCCAACTTGAAACCGACCAATAGGCAAATTGTGATGCGTGTCAAAGTAGGAGATGCTAGCTACCACATTATCCAAAGCTTAAGACTTAACCAATGTGGACAGACATACTAACCAGCACATGAAGTGGTCTATGGCGATCACTGGCGGGTACCTAATGGTGGCTTATTCAGCGGCCTAACCATGGTGGCGAAGACAGGCTACCATCTAAATTGTATTCCACAGTACAGCCATGGCTGCTAGGCGGGTAGAAAATTGTGCGCGAATGTCATTGCAACGATCCTAGGCTCATAGTTCCAATAGAAGTTAGTAGACCAACCTGAAGCTGAACAACGAAAATTCTAAGGTTGTTTACTTCAGTCACAGTTGATGAGTCAACAAAAAATAATAGGATTCCAAGTGTGGCGTTGACACGACGTCAGTGAATGTTCGTTTGTCTCCATACCCCTGGGCGAAATGTTAATCAGCTATCGCTTCAGTGTCTCCATGTATAACGATACGTAAAGGTCATAGGAAGCTACGAATACTTAGGATAACTAGGTTTCACTTCCATATGGTCACCCATGGGGATAATGTGAGAACTAGCATCTCCTCCTTTGACACGCATCACAATTTGCCTATTGGTCGGTTTCAGGTTGGATACCAATCATCGAGGTTTACTCCAGAGGGGCATCAAGGCAGAACAGAGGGTGGTGCTCGACTACTTTCATTGGACTCTCTGTCGCTTATGCTGGCAGCTTCTAACCGGTGTCCCATTGATTTACGTCTCATAACCAATGAGAGTGTTAAGGACGCCAAATCAGCGTCCTTAGCCTCGCTAACTTGAAAGCAACGCACGCGATTTCCAAAATGCACCACGCTAAAAGCTTGGTACAATACGTTAACATGCGTGTAAAATGGTATAGTTATTTCCTTCCTAGGTAATCTGTTGCAGACATATCTGTGCTTCCACCACCTGATTACCGCGGTCGGGATATTTTTGACGCACCCAGGACGAGGTTCATATTTTCTCAGTCATTACACATATTTACAGTGTCGATTTATGAATCATTATTTTCGTAAAGCATCTAATGTGAAAGGAAACTTGCAGTATTGCGTGAACAGAACAGGCGCTACTGCACATCAATATGTCAGTACGGTAGGTATTGCGACCACGTGTTATGTAGAGCAAGGTCAGTATAAATATTACATTAACACGAAGAAATATGTCAACAATGTTCGCATGTTCAATAGATGATAAGCGACGTGGTGCACAAATTGTATGAATGATATTTGAAAATTTACAAATTCACCATAGTCTTCCAATAATATATGTTGTTAGAATTGTACGCCTTTGTTGATTTTGACATAAACCGTGGAATATTACGGTAGCACTGCTATAAATTTCATTACGGCAAAAGAAGTTAGCAATTTTTGACGAAACTTAAAGGTTTGTAATACTTATCAGCCGCAAACGACAATATATCTGAAAGGAAAATATCATAAACACAGTATACTAATAGTATTATAGATACAGCTTATCGAAGGAGAAATGAGAAAGCCTATTTTGTTAGATTTGTAGATTTCTACTTAATTTTGTATGTAAACAATACGGCATAATGTACAACTTGTTCTATTATCTCAATTAAGCAACCTAGTCCTAGTAGCCTATTCAAAACTTTGAAAAACCTGATGGAAGACCTTATTTATATTCAATATCGCAAAGTGGCATGCAATATGCGAATTTTCACAAATATTCCATTTCAAGTTAAACAATTCCCTTTTTATTACTTTACTTAATGTATTGGTTGATTTGGCCAAAATGCAAAATTTTCAATTATATCGCGTGAAAAAAACAGTTGTTAATTTCTTGTAGTCTCAACCCACAATTTGAACGGCGAATCGTAACTTACTAAAATTTGCATTGCTCACTCAAGATCAGGTTTTTGAACCAATGGCTTTGGTTGAGGAACCTAATCAGTCTTCTGTCTAGGCCTGTTTAATCTGACAGCAGCTTGCCCACGCAATACAATGCACTTCTTTTCAACAATTTCTTGATGCACTGACTACCGCGTAGAATAATCAACGGTGCTATATCCGCTGATTCGAGCAGGGTGGCTAGGGGTTTGGATGCTACTGCTCAAGAATAAACATCTTATTTCCCCTCTTATGCTTTTTTGCCCTTAGGGCCTCGTTCCAGCTTAACTTTTAGCCCACTGTTTTAAACGTCCCAATTTCAGGCCTACATCTAGCTTGTTTTAATATGCTACTAACTTTTGTTTTCAACTCACACGTGAAGGCGGAGCTTCATTCCTGCCCTGTCCGCAAGCCCTTGTCCAAACAAGCGGTCAAGGCCAGTTCCTCGGATTCCATTTGGAGCCCTCGATCATCCTTCAGATTGGCGCGCCTCAATTTACGCACACTGCTACAGATTGGTCAACATGTAGTCCTTGCCCGAGCATTAGAGACAATCATGCTCGATATCTGCTGCTTATTAGAGACCCACTTGCAAGATTCGAGCTCAGTGCTCAATTTGAGTTCTCCTGCAGATGGCACTAGCAGAACTTTCTCATTGCGCCTATCCGGTGACGATGAAGCTTCGAGCACCGGCCAAGCCGGTGTTGCTGTTGCACGAGTCCCGGGATGAATCTGCTCTGGTTGACTGGATTCCAATCAGTTGTCGGTTGTGTGCGGAACGATTGGCTGCCTCGTATAAAGCTTTGAAGTCGCGTGGTACTAACTGGTGTCTATTCGGTATCGCTGCCTATACACTCACAACCTTCAGCGGTGTTTCGGTGAAAGATGACTTCTATCGTCAATTGAAGAGCTCATTCGCCACAGAAGAAGCTCGGACTTTGTCGCGCTGGCTGGTGATCTGAACGCTCAAGTTGGAAAAGTATCCGCTGCTGAAATCTATCTGGGTGACCAAAGTGGTGTAGACTCCCATAATGTTAACCGTGAGAAGTCACTCGTTTTCTGAAGATGCACGCTGATTTCTTGCGAGCAGTAATTTCCAAAATAGCACCTGCTGGAGAGTGACTTGCAGCCCAATAGCCTCAAACCAGCTATGGACGCAAATCGATCATATTGCGATAAGTTACCGATGGAGAGGCTGCTTCCAGAACTGTCGCTCGATTTGGAGCACAGGTGTGGGCAACGAACATGCAGTTGCGTATGCTGACCTGCGGAGGCGTTTTGCCCCCCTCTCAAGAAGACCTGGTGAGCGCATTGATACCAGCCAACTAGTGAAGCCAGCTGTTTTGATTGGCTATCAAAATACGCTGTCATGCTCATTGGTCTTATATTCACTAGTCCTTACTGGGAGCAGGAAACTCCTCATACGCTAGGTGTAATCGCCAACATGGACAATGGGTTTCTTTCCGGTCTCTAGAACTTATCGATGCTCGCCGGCATATTCCGGTTGGAAGCGAACACAATGAAACTCGCAAAGCTCTCCGGGCAAAATTCCGTGCTGGACCGCGAATCTTGGTGGTCTCTTTGTGTATAAAAGATGAAAATGGCCGCTGCCCTTGGTAAACATTGTGTGATTCCGGATGATATGGGAAACGGGCAGCAGGAGACGGTGCTATTGAAACTTTAGGCGACGTGAGTAGACAGCCTATCCACAACTTGTCAAAAGGCTTATTGCGTTGAGCCGAGCACTTTGAAAGGCGATTTTATCGGTCGGAATTTTTAGATATCTCGCCGGCCACTGATCGGCCCGCTCCATGGGCTGTCCCTATGGAAGCACCATCTCGCTCAAAAGTCAAACATGAGATCGGACTTTGAAGTTAAATAAAACCGCGGGACCAGATGATCTCCCTCCAACCCTCTACCAATTCGGGGGACCTGTTCTTATGAATGCTTTATACGAGTTACTAGGGAAACTGTGGGAGCAGGAAACTGTCCAAACCGAATGAAAACGCCCCGTCATATTCCCTATCTTCAAGGGAGACTTATGATTGGAATGTGCTAACCATAGGGAAATCCGTCTGATCTCCATCGCCTCCAAATTGCTTGCCACTATTTTCCTTCACAGACTGACTGATAATCGTGAAAGCCAGATTCGTGAAGAGCAAGTCGGGTTTTGCCATGGTCGTGGCTGCAATGACCACATCTTCACTTTGCGTCAATTGTTGGAGTACCGTCCCATATTTGCGGCCAACCATTGTCGTGTTACTCTATATCATACAAATATTCGATTCGGTGGATAGACGCGCACTTTGGGACCGTCTACTCAGGAAAGGTTTACCTGAGAAATTTGTAAATTTTATCCAAGTATTATACGCGCGTAGCTCGGGCAGAGTGAGGGCTTAAGGCAAGCTGTCGGCTCCCTTTAATATATCCAGCGGTATGAAACATGGACGCCCGCTGTCACTTTTCCTTTGCAACTTCCCTATTGACGAAGCCATGAAAATCGCTTTCACAGGACACGAATTAGAAGGTGTGAATCTACTCCCAGGAGAACGAATTCTTGACTTGGAGTATGCTGATGGTATTGCCCTTATCTGTGACAGCTCCCAAATTTGCCAAGCGGCACTGGTTAGATTAGCACTGGCTGTCCACCGCTTCGTGCTTTGCTTCATACCCTTTAAGTGAAAAGCGCCTACAAAATTGGCCTGGTCAGCCTCCTACGCTGACCCTTGAAGGGAATCAGCTGGAAATTGTGCAAAAATGCAATTACTTGGTAAGTGTTATCAGTGGCCGTGAGATTGAAGATGAGATAACGAACCGTCTAGAAAAAGCTCGAGAAGTTTTACTGATCTTCTACACTTAGGGCGCCAAAGCGACATCATTCTCGCCCTAAAGTTAGAGTATACAATGCAGCAGTACGTCGACCCTACCGTAAGGTTGCGAAACCTGGTCATTTTGATCAACATACATAAACGGGCTAGTTAAGTTGGACCACCGATGCCTTCGCAATTTAACTCACATCTGGTTGAAACACCGAGTAAGCAGCGAACGTGTTGAACGCCCTGTTTATGACAGAGGAAAGGATATGAACCGCTTATCACCAATATTTCACTCACCAGGCTCCGATGGCTCAGCCACGTGTTACGCATGCCAGCCTACCGACTCCGGCTACGTACGTTGTTTGCTCGCCGGTGGTGTGGAGAAGGCGTGGCCAAGCGATGACTTGGTCGAGAGGAATGGAGGACCTCACTTCGAAGTTGGGCTCTTTTGGATCGTCTCGGCTCCCTTGTTATTGTCCGAAAAAGATGAAAACGTTTGGTTAGGTACATCTGCTGATATGTTAAGAATGCAACCTCAGTGGCATTCGTGTTATGAGTTTCTTTTTCCGACCCCATCCCTCTTAGGCTTTCTCTCTAACCACGTTCTCACTACTGAACCATTTATAATTTTGCAAGGAAAATCTTTTCTGCTGCATATTAGCCGGTAGGTAGCTTAGCGGAACCGTGCCCATCCGTTACCGGCAGATCAGCTGGCTTGCACCTCCAGCATTTTATTCCCTTATTTTTTTAGGTATTGCGGCACTGTAGCTATGGTGTTTTCCACTTCTAGCTAACGTGAATAATGAATGAATGATTGACCAATGTACCCAGCTGTCAAAGCTGGAAAATTACCGAACGCCCACCAACCCGCTGGGTCAGGTAACGACACCACAGTAAATGACAGAAATGCAAATCAGAAAGGGCTAGATGCGAAAGGTGTTTGCAGTTAGGAGAATGTCATCGAGTAGTTACAAGAGGTCTGGCTAGCAAGCAATGTTGTAGTGACCGTGAATTTTGGTGAAAGTTCTTATGAAATAAGTACCGGATGGGATGTAATCAGAAGGAACCGAGTTAAGTTGAGACGACACCGGGAACGAGAAGGCTAATCTGCAGCAAAACAGTTGCCGGCTGACGGAGACGTCACAAGGACAGAAGCAAATAGACCATGCGGAGCGAAAAAGTATACAGATTCTTCTGCGAAACCTATGCAGCTGATCCCGACCATGGTTTGGATGGGACAGAAATGTGCAAGCAAGCGGCAAGCATGCCGCATACAAACAGAACAGTTGGTTGGACAGTCACACATATTTCGTCTGCGCACTAATTGGCTCGATGGAGCAGGTTTGTTTAAAGGCTTCAAAGGAGCAATCTCATTTGAGCATCAGCGTCGTTAGTTATGAGAATGTCTTAGTTATTTATCGAGAGGTTCCTACATGCTTGTAAGGCTCTCACGTTTGCTGAGCTCGGTTTGCTGAATAAACCGTTTGTCGCTGAAGGACCGAATTTGCGGCACACAGTTCTCGCAGCTAATACCATCAGTATCAGCTCCTATGTACCAGCTTCATAAAATTTTATGCAAGCATCAACTTTGAAAAATGAGCGCGGTCCTTGTGGATGCTTGCAGTGCAGAAATACATTATTTACATTAGCCGATGTGTTTGTACATTTTGATCAACTTAAAAAGATCGTTCTTTCCTGTGAGGTTACTTCTTTCAGCCTTGGAGCTGTCTTGCTACACAAAATACCTTCCAGACCGCAGAGTACTGTTGGTTGCGCTTTACTAACCTCAAATACAGCTGTAAATAACCACTCGTAGCTCGATCGTGAGCAGCTTCTGTCATCTTCCCTACCAACCAATCCTATTAGTAAGTGCTAGACCTGTATTTTGTGATTCACACAAACCACAGTCCGTTATCTTACTCCTGGGACACGAAAAAGTGGTTCAACAGATGGTCGCACCAAGAGTGTTCTGTTGGTCCCTCAACATATCCGCTAACGCATTACAAATTCAGCAGATATTGTCAGACAAACAAAACTGCAGACCTTAGGCGACTTTCACTGCCGGACGTGACACTGGAGAAATTTACTCCGTAAAACCTTGTAAACATTAATTAGTTTTTTACAAGACACTCGTCACACCTCACAGCTAAAGTTCGGAAAACTGACAAAGATCCGCCATTGACGCATGTAAAGCATAACTATGAGGTTGGATGGCCCAAAAACACACCTGCAACACTTATGTCATTTCGCGATATGATGACTGAACCCAGTCTCTAAAACGGATCTTTGCTGTGAGATGCGAGTCGTGGTCCATAAAACCTTGCGAACAATGATCCTGAATGAACTACATGATATGAACCAGGGGTTGCTAAAATTAAAGCATTTGTCGTTCCAAGGCATGGTTAGTCTAATTGGGTGGTTATATGGCGGCGAAAGTTGGGTGCATAATTCTTTGTCAGGATTCTGCGATCATATCCCTCGGGTACAGATATTGCTTTAGAATTAAGCAGATACTCCGTGGCAACGTTTTTCCTGGACGTTTTGGTCTTTCTGAAAGTCAGATTATCCATTTACTCGCTGATGGTCGTCCTAAGTGGATTGCCGCTCATATTATGGTCGCAGAGACGTCCGCTAGCACAACAATCAAACTGCCCACAACATTCGCCATATTTGGATTCCTCGAACACTAGTATCGGACGACAATTCTGCTTTCGCCAACGCCGAATTTTCCACTTTCCTCCATTTAAATGAATTAGAGAGTTAACCACTTCCTAATGATCCTTCTTCATACAGTTTGATTGAAAGAACCGTGCAAACACTGAAAACTATGCTGTTTAAACAAACGAGTACGCCACTGCTTTTGCGCTTAAATCATGCTTTATTTGCTTACCGAACTATTGCGAACGATACCACCGGAGGAGTTTCTGCGGCGCTAATATTCGGCGGTCGTTTGCGTACTCGACTAGACTTGTTGCCCCTCTCTAGGATCTGGAATATTTGATAAACCAGATTGTATGTAAGAGGATTTTGATGCTCGCAATAACGATAGGCACATCAGACCAAATCTAGGTACCTTTGCCCACAGAACCCCGAAGACAGACAGCTCTCTTGAAGACAGCTTGTGGGCAGAACATAAAGGCAATGACTGTGGAAGGCAAATTAGCTAGAAGTCATTTGGATCACGTGCGTCTAAGGAAGTCAAATTCCGAGTCAATACGTGAACGGAACACACGACCTCCGTTGTCATACGCCTCTTCTGCTAGTTACTCCATGCCAGTGACTGAAGGCTCGCCACATAGGCAAATCCGTGGCCGCCGACCCGTAGATCGCTTTCAGTCCGGTTAGTTGGAACAACAGTAAAAATGGTGCTGCATCATGCGTCCGCTCGGCCGACCGCACAGAGCTCGCATACATGCGTGTATGTGCTTGTGTATACTAACGCGTTTGTGACTCGTCCATTATATTCCCGGCGCTCATGGGCCCACGCTGTCTCACCAAGAGGCCTACTTGCAATTCACTGCATTATGCTACGTGCTCACCTCCAAACGTTGGTACACTTGAAAAATCATCCGGTGGCCTAGTGGTCTGCTGCGCGTGGCTTACAATCATAATGTTGCTGCTTCGAATCCGCGTAGGAGTGGGCCTCCTCGCGATATATTCATCCCGTGCACGACTGGTGGTGATCGCGCGGCAACGAAGCGCTGTTATGACGTAGGGCTGACAATTTATTATTAACTTTACACTTGCGTGATCTATTGTTCTTAGAATAAAATTCCACTGCTCCATACTTGCTTCTGCTTTCATTCAGGTGTTACCGTTTACCGCATTACTTCATGACTGATAAATAACTTCGGATACTTTTACAAGTAAAATCAGAAAATATGATAAAACAGTGCAATATGGTAGCGAATCTGTGGCTGCGAATGGCGGATATATACTGAGAGGAATTTCAATTGTTTTGCTTTTGGCAATCAACAACATTTTGTCATCGATAAAACACGTAGCTTGTGGCAAGAATTTATCAAACAAACTGGAGTACACACTTACATTCCGACGGACCAAGGTTTAGAGGAATATCATTCAAATGCTGTTCTCTGGGAAGGTGTAAAAATAAGTCCCATTTAGACAATAAATTAGAATGCTTGCCATAGGCCAATATGATGCTACAACCCCATTCTCTTTCATTAATGTCATATTCTAAGCGTATACAACGATCCGCAAGCAGAACACAAGAGCCAGTGATACCAGATATCACAAATTACCTTGAAACACCCAGCAAATTCTGGCTGAAAAGACGATTTACGCCCAAGTTCATAGGGTTCCCAAATAAAACTGGTTGTCCCCTTATGAAACACTGAAGAAACTAGAAGGAACGATGGGAAATAAAAGCCGATAGCAGAAACACTGCATTAGTTTATGGATTCGCAGGGTCTTCAAAGCCGGATACCAAATGCAACCAAGCTTTCCATCGCTTGAGACATGGTCGTTTCTAATAGCGAATAGATTGTGGAGTAGAATAACATATCTCAATGCAACAAATGAATGAATTTGCAACTTCTTTCTGTGTTGTCCCCGCCTAAAGAAAGGTTAGAATAAAAAATTATGTCGTCCTTCACACAGATCCGAAAGAAACGTTTTCGTACAAAATCATCATAAACCTTATTCGTTTTTCAAGATATCTCGCACCTAGCTTCAGGAACACTTCACAATTCTGGCATGTTTATTAAGTTATATACACAAACATGCCGTAAGATTTTATTATAACATCTGACTGGAAGCAAAACACCTACGCCCTGGGCGATCTGTATTGAAAACTGACAAAGCTGAGCAACCGGGGTGCAAAAGGATCAACCGATCAATAACAAAGGTTACATGAATAGACATAGTCAAACTTGGTGAGCTGTCTGTCTCTGAACGATTGGGTACCAGTGCCCAACACAATTACGCGATGGGGCAGTCACGAATATCAAAATACCTAGCTGTAAGCGAATGTTAAGTGCAAAACGGTATAAAACTTCCTTTTAAACTGAACACTATAGCACGTTTGATTCTTATGCTTTACGTCTTGCGTTAACCACGGTGCTCCGCTTTAGGGCTCTAATTCGCTTTGAGTATATTCGATCTGTTTTTATGGCTTCTGTTTGAAAGACGGGCTATTCCGATGGAACAACTATATACGTATCCTGCAACATGTCCAGTGGCAACGCAGCCTCCTGTTTTTGAGCCGTCACATGCACTTCCAAACGGAGTCTAATATGGTTTACATATCTAGTCCATATGATGAAATCCTCTTGTATTATGTACATGAAGCACTTGGAATCCGTTGAATGACACTGCCAAGAATCCAGCGTTATCGTCCGTCACGAAAATGCTTTAGGTACACACTATCACCAGACAAAAAATGCGGGGGGCGTACTCCAAGATGGCGATTAAAAGCCAACTCCATTTAAACATCGCGCTATCACTTGTGTAGCCAGGCCCTTCAAAGCATCAAGAACCGTTCGGACAAACCAGTCGAGAAACGCTTCGGATGGAGATATGTTTTCAGGTATTGCTACACCTGGCGTTGTAGGGTAAATATGAAAATATTTG
The DNA here is from genome assembly GCA_944474145.2 of Dicrocoelium dendriticum. Lineage (NCBI taxonomy): Eukaryota > Metazoa > Platyhelminthes > Trematoda > Plagiorchiida > Dicrocoeliidae > Dicrocoelium > Dicrocoelium dendriticum. The sequence continues at coordinate 113,926,303 of OX104066.1, forward strand.
TCTGAGTTTTCCTAGATATTTCTGTCTCCCTGCATTTTCAATAATGCTCGCTTAAACCTGTTAACCAAAGATTCATTCTGCCCGTTTGACTGTGGATGGTGAGCTGGAGTACGTAGGTGTACGATGCCATATGAGTTGCAAAAGTCGGCAACTTCTTAAGTAATGAAGTAGGAACCATTGTCCGATACAATCGTTTCCTGAAACAACGAATTCTGAGAGAAGATTGCGTAGATGTAACAAAAGAGGAAAAGAGGTTGCATATCCCGTGAAAAAGTTCGTGCTACTTTGAGTAACCACCGAAAATTACCAGAAAGTGGAAACCATCCAAGGGTCCGACAAAATCAATATGAATGCGAAGCCATGGTCCATTTAGATTTTGCCAAGAATGAAGCTCACATTCGACAGGTAGTTTTACTGTCACAGTACAGGTGTTACAAGAAAGAACAATATGTTCAATATCCTGGTTCATTAATGGCCAGTAGGCATGGCTGCGGACTATGGGTTTTATTCCAATGATTCCCGGGTGGCCTCCGTGGAACTGACTGAGAAAATTCTTTCGTAGAATCTTAGGAATCACTACTCGGTCAGCTAACATCAATCAACTACAAATGGTGGTTAAGACCAACTTCATTTTAGGCAATTGCTTAACATAGATGTCCAAGTGACATGCAGGCCAAACCGTGCTGTTACCTCACAAAACGCTGTAATAGAGATCTGTTGCCGTTTCTATTCTGACTGCTGCTGTTACTGGAAGTTGACGTACCGATGTTCAAAATAATTTCTACTCTCCGGATCTAAGGTAATGCTGGACACAACAGTGTCTTCATCCGGTGTCTTGGACTTGCATTCGGCCATCAGGCTGGATAATGCTTCAGCGTGACCAAACAAAGTACTACTTTTAAAACGCAAGTCGAAATCGTAAGATAATAGGGGGATTGCCAAACGTTGATTCTGTTCCCCGTTTAAACGAAGGTTCCTCGTGAGGGGCCAAATTTAAACAGTAAACGTTTATGGTTGTGTATCAACTAAATTAACTTCCATTTAGTTTCTTATATACTTTCATAATCGCAAAAGCGAGAGTTAGTTCTTTTTTCTCCATTTGATTGTAGTTATTTCTGCTGCTGTCAACACCCAGGAAACATGCATCACAACCTTTTTGATGTCGATTCGGGAACTGATGTACCAAGGCACCAACAATACCCTTTTGTGATGGATCAGGAGCAATAATAATTTTTACTCCTGGATCGAAATGAGTTGAAAGCAGATCTTAGGAAAATATTTGTTTAATTTCATCCAAGACTTTTGGTACTGCGATGACCAATGCTATACAGCCTCCTTCGCTTAACGTGCATTTAATGAGGCCCGAATTGCGTTCATCAGAGTGAAAATTCGGAAAGCTGTTAACTAGACACAAGAGTGCCTGCGAATTAGCTTTGGTCGTGGGGTGTGGCATTAACTTGATGGCATTTATTTTGATCGGGTATGGTCGACGACTGAAACTGCCGATAACTTTGTCAAGTTATGTTATACTGGGTATCATAAGCTCACTTATCTCTGGAAGTATAGGAAAACCATATGAATCTATTTTAGAGAATACATCGTTCGAGCGTGTGTAATAGCATTCAGTGGTGGGGCTTACAATTAGCACGTCATCCAAATAAGCCATGGCACCCGGTAATCCGGATAGCATAGCGTCCACCACTTATTGTATTATCGCTGAAACACATTTTACTCCAATAAGTAAACGACTGTAACGATACAAGCCTCGATGAGTATAGATAGTAAGCCATTAGTTTGAGCGCTCGTCGACTACTGTTTGTAAACATGAGTAGAAAGAGCAATTTTAGAGAAGATTTCCCCGATTAAGCTATGTGATCAAATTCTCAGGAACAGATAAGGGATATTGATGCGTTTCCAATGTATTTTTTAATCCGGTAGAAAAATCAGCACAAGTACGCAAATTGTCATTAGCCTTTTTGATGACTACAATAAGGGCCGTCCCACGATGAGTAGCTCACAGAACTGATTACTTACATGGACTCAAGCGACTAATTTCGGCATTCACAGCCTCAAATGTTCGTATGTTACTGGTCTTTTGGGACAAAATACTGGACGTATACCGTAACGCGGATACAACACACCATTTACCTAAGAACACGTACCCAAACCCAATGCAAAAACAACGCGTTACTTAAAGGCCAGATGAAATAAATCTTCTGCACTGTCTGTAGACTTTACGGGTGCTACGGAACACTGAAAATCAGCGGACACAGTGAAAACCCAACCGAGTTATCACAAACACTGTTCAAAAGTAAGTGCTATAAATTAAGTTTGTCTATCCAATCTATGCTCATAAACTTCAAATATCCTTAACGTGAAATCTAACAACTACCATTGGTATGCAAATTGCGAAGTGCAGACTCACAATTGATCTGTCCCAGAAAGAGTAATTCCGCACTGGATGCGTCGTGAGGGAGGTGAGAATTCTGAAGACATGCTGGTTTACGGAGCGTGCGCCATGTAGAATCATAGATTGTTGTAATGTCGGAAGCCGTGTCAAGTTGAAGCCGGACAGAAATACCGTTTATCATAATCGTAATATACTTCCGCGTTGTCTGGTATTTGGGGCTAATGTTTGTAAAAACCACATTTTGAAGGCAGCTTTGAAAACTTGGTATGGATGAAGTTTTGTGACGGTCTTACAGAGGCTCCCTGCAAACATCTGTTTATGTCCCTTATTCCCACAATGCTTGCAAACATATCGTATAAATTCACAAACTCAAGTGAAATGTCACTGACCGCAATGCCAACAAGCACTTGGCGGGCCGATGTGGAGTGCGAGGTCGGAGTGACATACTGACATGTGCGATGGCCTGTGTCTTGTAAGAATACTGTGAACACCCACCACACAAGACTCGTTGTGTCGTTGGATCGTTTCTGTGTCATGTTTCTGTGTTTTCATACATTCAAATTCGTTACCAGCTCCATTAGAGAGACTTTCAGCGATAGCAAACGTGTTCGGACCTCCCCATCATTTTGGAGAAGCTAATCCACAATCAAAAATGAGCGCCTTAAACTGATCATATGTGCTTGTGATAAGCTGAAAAAGTTCACATTCCATGGTTATAACAGCTGCATAAGTTACATAACAGTCCGTATTTTGATTACGAATTTGATAAAATCAGAATTGTGTGTTGAAAAGCTTTTTTAGGGCGGATAATCATGGTCAACTCTTTCACAGTGTCGTACAAATCTATGTCGCGTGTGCGTTTGGGTAAAATGTAATTAGAATACTTTTCATACATTGGTGGACCAAATGTTCTCAAAACAAGATGCACCAGAGCTGCATCGCCTAGATCATGCCTATCAATGTTTAACAATTGAGTGATAATAAAAGTAAATATCCGGTCTGGTGAGCAAGGTATTCGATTGAGTATTAGTGCGACTAGACGTGGTGCGTAATCTCCATTTGTTAAAGTTGTGATTCTCTCGACTTGGTTAGAAATTTCTTTACTTTCTATGCTTTTACTAATGCGGTAAGAGAACTGTGGGCATATTAAGCAAAATGTTAACTATTCAGCTATCTTCCTTTTGTTTATTTCGCATCTATCACATGATCTTGTGCATTGAGTGAAACTGTTTATGAGACGGGATAATTTCTTGAAGCGTAAACGGATGTTACCTAGTTTTAAATTTTACGGTTAACGCTGATTTCTAACTTATATGGATTCATTTTCAAATAGAAGTGTGTTTACGTATAAAAAGCATATATTCTTGTAAAATTGGTAAAGCATTCTAAAACCTAAAAACCTACTAACAACTTCACGTTAAAATCCACCTATCTACGTATTAATCCTGTGTCCCTACCGAAGCATTTGAGGCGGTTAATAATTCTTTGTTTTCTCAATTTTCATTAGTAGTTACTTTTCAAAGTTTATAAATGATTATCCGAAGGCACACTGTGCTCCATTGCTTTTTACAGTTTGTTTCATGTTCATTTACTGTATAGCCGTAGACATATTGCTTATGCCATAGAAAATAATTTAAAAGCCGCTCAGGAAATACATTTTTCTTAATAGCAATTGTTTAATAGGCACATACTATAATGGGTAATTATTTAAAAAATCATCCCAGTATTTCTGAATCCACATAGCACAGCCTAGTCACGAAAACCACCGGACGAGTTTCGCATCATTAGGACTCCTCCTTGGTGCACATTTATTCGGTCCCCTAATTTGGATCGGACCCATGACCGCTGGAGGTAGATGCCAAATAGCTAGCAGCTTAAGCTACTGAGCCATGGAAGGTGCGTTGGCGGGGTGGGGTAATTTGCAAGTTAACTGAGATATAGCACCATTTATCTTCCACTATCACTATGAGTGTCTCGCCTGTGAGTTGATAACCTTTTCTCACCAGACGCTACATGCATAGCGTTTGAAATTATGAGAGGCTAAATACTGTCAGTGACAGTGGAAGATAGGTGGTGCTATAATCAACTTAGCTTGTAAATGGTGTAGCCTAGCAAAGGCCCTACATAGCTTAGTTTCTTAAACTGCTGGCTGGTTGGCATCTGCTTCTGGCGGTCATTAGTTCGATCCCAATAAGGACATCAAAGAAATAAGCCAACCTCGATGTGTCCCAATAGGGAAAAACACGTCAGGTGCTTTTCTGGACTGGACTGTGCTATGTACATTATGAACTACTGGGATAAGTATCAATAAAAATCACAACTAAATGTCTGCTAATTAGAAGTAACATATAAGTGCCACTAGAAGACGGCTAGTTCGACTGCGTAGCAACACCTCATTGTTAACGGTCTTATGTTAGTGCCTTTAGTAAGACAATTAAATAAATATGTTAGACGGCATACATTTATTCTTGTATTCTACTGAAATCAATGCGTGTTTAGTATTGATATTTGCTGCATCAAGATCGATTGTTCCTTCACTTATTACTTTAGGCTACTCTAACCACCTTTTATAGGAAACGGTTCAAGTCAATTCCAGGATCCTAAGTGAATAAACCTAAAATAAAGCATGCAACATTCACAACCTCCAACGCCATTACCGTGAAAAAACTGAGTTGTGACAACTTCTCGACTGACATTCAGTGCTCTTAAATAATTTCATAACAAATGTATCGCTGATAAACCAGACGGACCTGCAGCTACTAGTTAAGTTGAAGAAAGTTATTAAGCGAAATCGTCAATGACGATTTTCAGAAACCGCAAGGTTTAATCAGTTTTATATATTTGATTTCTTCTATCGCTCAGTTCATCCTATGTACTGTAGACAATTAGCGTGGAAAATATTTTAGCTGGGATATTCATTTCTAAGCGATTCTATACAATGTGTTAGAAAACTAAACCACAAAAAGAGTAAGAATGAACCAAATATTGACAATGTAATCTCAATGGAGTAAATTCATGCATACTCACAATGTGTTTAAATAATTATGTGGAATGACTGGGCTACATGTAATAATACTAAACTGTAAACGCATTGGTCTGATATCCCTCAACTGACATTTTATACAAACGGAATACATAATAAGCCTGAAAAATATGTTAGCACTCGAGTGAAATCAGGGTTAAAATCAAATGCAAACACGCGTTTCGTGTATTAAAACGTACAGTTAAACGAATAGAAGGCACTAGCTTGGTCTCTATGGAGAATATCTATTGGAACATGAATATGCCACATAACCAAACTGCTTATAAAGCGATAGGTTAACTGGTGGCTTAAGTTTGGTAAGTTTGTAGCGACCTGAAGATTCCCCGTATGACTGTGTAAACTATTCTAAAATATTCAAATTATAGCTTTCTTATGTATTAGGGAACCATTCGGTTTGCCTTTTGGAACGTTGTTCCCGTTTGTTGGAAACACGGAGAACGATCTCCTCCTTCGGCGCGGCTCGACTGCGAACGACGCTCCGTCTACGCTCACAACGCCAACGACATTCTCTCTAGCTAGCTCTCTCCGGGTACCCTATTTTAGCATTAGCTAACGCTCCTCCCGTCCAATAAACTTCTTCCCTAGTTTACTTTTGTGTCTTCTACCCACTACTTTTGATTGGTCGTCTAGTCGCGTACCGGATATATAGCGCACCATCTATGCGCTATAATTGGTGACCCCGAAAAAAACTATTTTGGTGAGTTCGGTAATAGTATTAATTTTCAGATCCGGTAAATTATTGTCTACCCTTCTACTTTACTTTTTAATACTTGCATTCACTTTCACACGCTCCGTAATATACCTTCGGACTAAAACTTTCAAATAATCAGCGTTACACTGCTAAAGTTTAGTACCTACACACATCTGCACTTGTTGCAGTATTCGGTGAAAACTGATAAATCCGTGTTAGTGAATGTCAAACTTTCGCAAGATTTATTTTCCAGTGCATGAGAGATTCGCTACACGACTGTGGTGTTTGAAACCGTTGAAGCTTTAGCATTTTGTTTATATTTACTGGTGAGTTTGCTCAAAAGAAAACAACCAGGCTGCAGTCCGGAAGATTGCAAGCAACTTATTGCCCGTTACTCTGCATCTTTGCTAAAAATTATGTGCTGAGCGCGATTCCGTGCTAAGCAGTAGGCTACAATAAACAGCTTAACACATGTAAAACATCCAATTTTACGTGATGAATACTTGCACCACACGCGCAAACAGTCAGATAATATATGCTAGCGAAAGTAAATACAAGTAAACTTCGGCTATTTGATTCTGATTATATAAACAGCAAATTTTGTACAGACCCATAATCCAGCCTAGGCCAATTCATTGCGCGATGAGAAACACGTTGCCAATCCTAGTTTGCGTTTAAGATGCAATCCCTTGGACATATTGATCAGATAATGTTTTTTCCCTCAATTTCTAATGTCTACATATTACGTGTTACTTTACTGTATTAAAATACGGCTTACTAATCTGATCGGCGGAGACGTAATAATATTCACCGCACTAGTACTCAATATTTTGTCTTCAGTGATGCCTTTTTCCAGATTGAAACAAGCTATTGGTTTAAGTATGTTAATACGTGTAGGCAGCATTTCATCGGTGATTGTCATGTATTTAAAAGTTGGCCTTCTTTTGTATAGGCGCACTTACCTTACTGGTATTAACAGCCCAAAAACCTGAGCGAAAATGTTTCCTCAGACTTCAAAGCCAAGATCATAAGCAAACGTATGTTCCTTGCTGCTGTACAGAAGTGACATCTAAGTAAAAGACACATCGCAACATTGCTGATGCTCGTTACATAACGTAATTTGTAGCGTTCAAATACCTGAGAGATTTGGTCACTTGGTTCATAGCTTGTAATGCAAGGCCAGATGGCATGAAGAATTTAGATGTATAGTTTCTTCGTTTAGCACGTTTACCACTTTGATTTTAGTGTAGATAGGTAATAGCCATTAACTTTTTACAACAACACCTAGTCGAGTCTCTTTAGCAAATGTCGAAAATAAGGTGCATCATTTAGTGTTGATTGCTAAAACGAAGCGGCCCAAACCTCTCTATATTTTACCCGTCTTGAAAATACTCAATTGAACACACCCATCAGATGGCGATGCTCAGTGTACGGATAACGAACCTTTAATGACATAAAGCATAACGTAATTCCCAATGTGACCGTTTAGACAGTCCTTGGATAAACGGATGCTCACTTTGCGGTGTTAACAGTCTGGCAGGCTACTATTAACATATCTAAACTAGATAGATTCGGAAGTTATGCAGCAAAGTGGAATAAACTGGATTGATTCTCCATGTGCAACTATTGTTTCAGGAGAAAAAATATTGTTTTCATTCGTCATATAACTGCGGTTCATTTTATTTCATCCTTTTACAAACCTACCAATTATTTGTAGTCCACTGTAGTAACATGTACTCCGGAATCCAGTCGCATTCTTACCTCAAAATGCTTCCATGGAGAAAAATTTATCTAGTTTACTGCCCTTTTGATGTTGAACGTAAGGCACTAGATAGTAACTTCATTCATATGCTCCGACATGAATTGGAAACTTTAGGAAGTGTTCATCAAACTGCGCTTCTTCAATTTCTCAAATAAAAATGTCTATGTTGCATTTCTTAGCATAATCAAGCAGTTTATCATCACGGAGTGCACATTAGCTTCAGAAAATCTACTGCATTGTCTACTGCCTATTAATAAATAATCTGATGCTTTTTCTTCGAATGATTAGTTGCTGGAACATACAGAGATTTGGCGTCGCAGATGGAGCGTGCGCGCATGAAATAAGGGGGTTTTCCTGTTTAAGTATAGGCAACACATGTGCGGTGGCATTTGTTGGCTATGAGAAAAGTGTTTTGTGGCAATTCCTGCCAAGAGCGCCAAAAAACAAGATTATTTGTGCAACTGACGTGATTGATTACTGCACGGGAATCTTCCGTTTTCGTTTAGCCAACTGATTTGCCTCGTTATAGCCTAAGAAATGGTGTATTTAGGAGGAGAGTGAGTTTGACCATAAGAGTCTGTCTTTCAAAAAAATCCTAATTAATGTGCCACATAATTTTTTTTATATTTATACGTAAATCAGGGAATATCTTACGTGGCCTGCAATACACCGAGAGTAAATTCCGGGCTAATTTTGAAAGAGCAATCTATGTTACCTACATATGACTATTAGAAGCTTTAAGTAATAGATGTAAGTACTATGATGTGACTTCTTATGCAGAGGACACTTCTTAGTGCGATGACAGTGGTAAGTGGAAATAAACGAGAACGAAAGCGCCTGTTGTCACTGGACGGATGTCACTGGTTGGATACTGCCATTAATTTGTGACTCGCCTCACAGTATATGAGTATTACCTAAATCAACACATTACAGTTGGCTGTTGGCGATTGTTTGACCTCTTGTATGGTATGCTGCAAGCACTGTGATACACCAGACGCATATTCGCACATGAATGACCCAGAGTGACGCCCATGAAACATACTGAGGGAAGTAATCTATCAAGAATCGTCGCAGTTGCTTACAGAGTATATCAATTTTACTTATGTAGTGTAACGCAGATTATTACGCTTCAATAACAATTTAGATTTTTTGGAGTAATAAATATAAAAATCCATCGCTTTAAACTATGATAACAATTTTGTAAAACTGTCACCCGAGTAAACAGTTGCCGAATATGCTAATGCAAGGTAGCCAGTTTATTGTCCCAGTTGAGAGTATGGCGATCAGAAATCAAGCCGAAAAATGTGTTCTCACAATTGGACGTTCCAAATGTTATAAATCAGTCTTTAGGACGTAGATTACGTCGCTTATTGTGTTAAAGAATGGGAGCTAGTTGTGAGAACCACTTGCAATTAATAACGAATGTAACCGAATACATAATTTGCCACATTTATATCTATATCTATATCTATATTTTAGTTGGGACTTCAGTTTCTCGTTATTTTAATAACCGCTGTGTAAATAACAAACAATATGTTTGATAAGAAAACTGAAATGCAGGCGCAAATATAATACAGCAAAACTATCCGGTAGGATAGAACTTATGATGAAGTGTATTTATGGAATTAGCTCTGGGCATGAGAACCGTATTAATGTTTCGTAGGAAAGTGAATAAAAACGGACAGCGAACAATTGAAAATAAACGTTCGAAGTAAAATTAGAAACATATCTTACCTATGGAATTTCGCACCTTTGGAAACAAGGCGATTATCTGCATGCGATTTTTAATCACTTTCATTAGCCAATGGCCATTGGAAACAATCTAAGGTCTTTATGGGTAAATTTTTAATGTACATAATCTTTATTAGGCTGCAAGTTACCTGACTGTACAGGAAATTCGATGATGAAAACATATATTTGCTGCTTCCAGCTGCAAACGTTCGCCATGGTATACTTGAGATTACGCTATTGTTGAATAAGGAAATATCCAAATGCGTACAAACTGCTTACGCGTCGATAGTTTCTATTATATTTTAGATGGTTTCTCAAAGATAATTGTTGGTCAAGTTGCATACAGATGATTCATAGCATTTTATACAACGAAGTTTAAGGTTGTGCTTATATAAAATACCATCATCATCATCAACATACACATTACGTAGAGGTGCGAAGCACCTCGGCTACTGTGCCGCAGTACACAGAACACAGAAGAAAAGAATGCAACTGGTGCAAGCCAGCTGGGCTACCGGTAACTGATGGGCATCGTTCCGGTAAGCTAACAGCCGGCTACTGTGCATCAAAAAATTACTATGCAACATTATGTAAGGCGAAATACTGAGATCGTGTTAGGAGGGGGAGGCTAAGAAGAATGGGATGGGACAAAGAAACTCACAGCACGAAGGCCACTGAGGTCGGCTCCTAGCCATATTAGCAAGTGTGTCCAACCAAACGTGTTCATCGTCTTTCGGACTCCAACCAGGAAGCCGAGACGCTCCAACTGAGGCCAGCTCAGAAGTGATGGCCTTCATTCCTCTCGACCAAGTCATCGCATGGCCACCCTTCCTCTTCTTCCATCCACACCCCCGGCACGTAAACAACGCACGTCTCGGGAGTCGGTGGGCTGGCATACGTAACACGTGGCCCAGCCATCGGAGCCTGGGGGGTAAAATGACGGTGATGAGCGGTTTATTTCCTTTTCCTGTGCCGTAAACAAGGCGTTGAACACGCTCGCCGCTCACACGGTGTTCCCACCAGATGTGAGCTAAATTACGATGGCACCAGTTTTTGAACGTAACTAGCCTCTTCAGGTCCGCTGCTTTAAGCGACTAGGTTTCACAACCGTACAGTAGGGTCGAAAGTACCGCTGCATTGTACACTCTACCCTTCAGGGCAAGGGTGATGTCGCACCGGCGCCATAAGTGGTGAAGGTTAGCGAAAGCGCTCCGAGCTTTTGCTATATGGTTCGTGTTCTCATCCTCAATCCCAAGGGTGCTGAACCAACTTCCCAGTTAGTTGAATTTTTGAACGAATTCTGGCTGATCCCCACCAACGTTCAGCGTAGGAGTTGGTCCAGACCAATCTTGGAGGAACGCTTTACACTTTGAGCGTGAGAGGCCAAACCCGAAGTGACGGACAGCTATTGTTACTCAGTCCAGTGCCGCTTGACACGTTTGTGAGCGGTCGCAGATTATGGCAGTATCATCAGCATACTCTAAGTCCAGAAGTCGTTCTCCTGGGAGCAGATCCACGCCTTCAAAGTCGTGTCCTGTGAACGCTATTTCCATTACTTCGTCAACAGCGAAGTTGATAAGGAAAGGTGACAACAGGTATTCTTGTCTCATGCCGCTGGAGATATTAAAAGGCGACGGCAACTTGCCGTAAGCCCTCACTCTGTCCGAGCTACGCGCCTATAATGCTCGGATAATATTCACATATTTCTCAGGTACACCTTTCTTGAGTAGACAGTCCCAAAGTGCATGTCTATCCACAGAATCTAATGCACCATTGATAGCGAGAAACAAGAAAACGGTAGGCCGCCAATGTAAGTGACGGTGCTCCAACAACTGACGCATGGCGAAGATGTGGTCAATGCGGCCACGACCTCGGCGAAATCCAGCTTGCTCTTCACGAATCTGACTTTCATGAGTGCCAGTCAGTCTGTGAATGATGACATTCATTCATTCATTCTTTATTTCTGGCTGTTATAACCTATTTGCGCACAGCATTTCTTTGTTTTTAGCGATGTTTTCGGTTGTGTGAACCCTGAATCCTTGATGTGATATATACTCTGCTATAGAACGGAAATTGCTTTAGTTCTTCAGATAAATACGTTTCTTCCAAGCAGGGCCAGTTTGCTGACGTTTTGGTGAAAGCTCAATGCTGCTCCCACGAATTGCAGCAATATGCTTGGAGTTATTTTGGCCTATTACTATTTTCCGCTTAACTTAGCCTAATCCACGTAGTGAAAATGCAACCTTGCTGTATTATGCAGATCAAGTGTTACTGGATATCCGTTATCGGAATAAGCAGCCAAAACAAAATTCTTTCTTGACAAATGGTTGTCTAAAATATCCAGTTGCATATCGCTGAACATATCAATGTGCACATATGTAATAAATCTACTGTTGAAAAAGGAAAAGTTCTTATTAACTATTAACTCTTTGCCTACAGATTCCTTTATATGACGAGAAGCTGAATATCCTCAATCCTGGAAAATATTTCGGAGTGGTACCGAGCCGGGATCTAGTGTGACTGGGCAACTGTAACATCACAGCGAGCCCAGATCCCTTGCTCTCCATTTGCTAGACTCACACATGTTAGTGCGTGCCAACATAACACTTAACTGACCATTGCTCACACTGCTTTCAGTTGTACCAGGCGTTCCATTTTAGGCTAAACGTAATACATTTCGCTTACTGCTGAAACCGACCTGTTCTACTGTCTTGCACTAACAGCCGAACAATGCGTTTTAAAGAGTGTTATATTTCCCTATGAGGCGAGCAGTAACATTGAAGACGGAGATTAAGCGCAATCATTTTCTATGAACCAGATTATTTCACCTGGACCGTTTTGGAATCATGCACCCGATTGTGTATTGTAGCCTGCGATACAAGTTTCTTATTTTGAGCATTATGAAGCTAATCTGGTGCTAAACGCAGATGTTCGTCAGTAAATCAAACGGTACACACTACGGGCCGGAGTCAAGCATCCAGTATTCCAGGGAAATCCTAAGAAGCGTTATAAACAGCTGCTACTATAATTTACTCGACTTTGCGAAATTGATCTTTAAGTGAGATCCAGAGCGATTGCAGCATCCCGCTTGTGAACAGTTCTTTCACTTGAATAACACAAAAGTTACCCAGAAATTTGAAGTATGAACGGACTTATGCTATCCTACGTGTGGTGACTCAAATTTAAAGTAGCTGTTTAGGAGTTACTCCGACACTGCGACACTTTTCCGAGCACACAGAGAAGCGCCTCTCTAATATCATTTAGCTAATGGAAATTGCGCAGTAAAAGATGGGGCGTGTTCAACCTGTTTTCTCTGGTCCTTTCGGAAGAAATGTACCATCTGTTGATAAATGCCTACTCGAAATGAGTCGAAGTTTTCCAGAAGTATTTCACTTCAGTGCCTAAACCTTCGTGCATGGGAACGTGCTTTACAACCACCGGTATAACTTGCACGCTAGTGATAGGTAACGGATCCATATTCACTAGTCTAGGGTTTCAGTTGACTCTGCGAAACAATGGCGTAGGTCAAGTGAATTCATCCGCATACCACACAGCATAAAATGGATAATGGAAATAAACAGTCCAAACGGTTAGCAATTGCTGGCTTCATGGCTAACAAGGCTAGACAAATTTAGTTTTGATTAGTAATGAATAGACGGATTTTGGTACGAATCGAGTCTTGTTTTGGTTATGAATCCACACCCGACGAAATGACTAAGAATTGTCCGGGAAAACAAGTGTTTTGAGTGAGATTAAGGATACAGCTACAGTTTTTCTGTTCCGATTAGAGACTAGTGGTCGAGGCCAAACAAGACAACTAAGAGTCCAAATATGACCAGCAATCAGTTGCTTGACAGTTCTGGGAGGACAAAATGGTTTATGAAAATTTGGCTGGGAATCTGCTTGAAGTTGCGAGATCAATTGATAGTGACTTTACAGGATGGCACGCTAGTCATACGGCGCAACGACCATGTCCGTTCCCTCTGTTATCGGGTTCCGTAATTAAATCCCCTGTCAAGTCTTCTCACTGAATCGTAAGATGTGCCGAAAGTGGATCAAACAGAGACTCTGTTATGTCACCGTGCAATACAAGTACACCAATTGGACGATCAATACCAAACTCGCTACGGTAGTTTCAAATATGTGTAAGGGAAATATAGCATATGCGCCAACCAAGTTGCTTGGCGCTGGTTGGACTCACCCGCGCAAGTAAGTGCCAAAGTAACGACAAACATATATCATTTTAAGTTATGTGAAGCGCTGTGTTTGAGGCTAGCCATTAAATTGCTATTGCTGCTGAAACTGACGTGTTCTACTGAATTGCGCTACTAACAGGATATTGTAGTTTACCGAGAGTTCCCATTTCCTACGGCCGAGCTGTTACCGTTAACTTACCTTCAAGTAGATTCACCAAACTTCTGTGCCACTTTGCTTAGATATGTCCCATCATTTGACATTTATTCTAAAAACAATGGATCATATTGGTTATAATGTTCCCAATGGACTGCAAAGGATTTAGAGCATGAATCTCCAATTAAATTCTGGATCAATTTAATGTGACTAAATATAAGAGCTTTAATAAGCCCAGTCTTGTTACCAATTTTCTTTCCGTTCGTGTTCATTTCGGTGAACCGCTGACGTCTGAAATACTCATTTTTTCTAGGCCATCACGCTGTGGCGTATTTTCTGGATTCGCAACAAATTCTTGCCTAGAAATCTTAACAAACGGAAAATCTTCTCACTTGAGCGAAATGCTCAAGAGTTTTCTAATTTTTACGTTTGGTAACCGATACAAAGTTAGTCAATCAGGTAATTCTGTTTGTTCTATAGATATTAGCTCTGTCACTGAATTTCTACAACAGATATTTTAATCCTAGCCAATATATTATTGGACTATTTTCCTTCTGGTGTTGCAAGTGTTATTGCCGTGCACTCATCTTTCACGTGTGTATGAATAGCGTTTTGGAATTGAGTAACTTAACTTTGCGATCACAATGGCACAACAATAATCAGAGAGTGACGCATCGCGTGTGGTCTGCCGCCTATTTTCTGGACCCCATCAGTCCCATATGCATGAAATATCGACGCAGGAATAGCACCGCATTATGGGATCCAAGATGCTGATGGACTAAGGGAATGGAAAATCAACATAACAACATGTTTTGCAGATATTTAGGATTTCAACGTTGTGAGAATTTCATGCACAACTGCGACGACATCATCACGGTAGTAGAAAATACCGATATGTGTGTGCGAAAAAGCATTATATAAAATGATGAGGGAAATGAAATTAATTTTGAAAATCCCATTAATATTTGCAGCCGGGAGGAATTATTAATGCTCGATGTAGGGAAGCTAGCGAGATTTGTTCACCATTCGTACATTTACCTATCTGAGTAAACATTGTTCTCTGACATCATTTAAACACCTGTATCCCGAAATTGCTGCCATGACACTTATGTACCATGGAAATACGAAGAATTTCGCACTAATTAAATACGTACTAATCTTGCTAAATACACGATGTATTATCCAGCTTACCGCATTACAACCCTTAATCTTAAAATAGAAAGCGTCAGCTTATCCTCCAATGAACTCTGAGGATTCATTAGTTATTCCAAATTATTAATTAACGCGTAGCCGTTTGCAATCACATAGCATGTGCGGGGCTGGGCTGGCTTGCACAACAACCTCCTCGGGGTGCCAAATGCGTGGTTCGAGTCTATACCGTTCTAGCGAATGTTTCGGAGACAGTGTTCCAGTATGTAGTAGGAGTTCGCTCGGCAAGTGCTTTCTACAAAAACCCACGTGTGTCCGTTTAACAACACTGTGAAGTAGCAGATGTAATTCGTCACTAAATGAAGTAACCGTCGCTTTCATCTCCTTGAGTAACATTGCAATACAACAGTGTATTGTGCTTCTGGTCCCTAACGGAGCGAAGGGCCTATGAAATATTTGTTTGGTCGCCGGCCCCAACAGGTTTCCATACCATCATGTCGCCATGCTGTCTAGGCTGTTAGGTCCTGTAGCAAAGGTTTGGGGTGAGACCCCTAAGACCACCTTCTACTTCAGCCTGGGAAAACGGGTAGTACCACTCCCACGAACGAACTATTGTTGGTGTATAGTGTTGTTTTCATTACAATATATCCTGGCTATTCTGTCTGTTGTTTAACATCGGCTTACAGGTTGTCCGGCGTCCCATTCTTTAAATTACTCTATGTCTTTCCGATTACTGTCGACAGCAAGTCACTGGTAGCATGTGAAAGAGTTCTGAGCCAAACTTTTGTCATCCGTCGTCCATTGGTCACGAAATTCTCATTCCCAACCAAACCCCAAGCTTCCTTCTACCTGCTTCTCCATTCGACGTTGCGACGTTCAATGTGCTCCCTTTGATATAGATCGGACAACAAGCAGGATTGGCATGCACCCTTGATACACTCTTGGTGGACATCTATCGCCTTTCCGAAATCAGATTGCATGACGCCGTCATCTCAACGAACTCTCCGGCAAACTCTTATTTCAAATGCCACTTGCGCATTTCCTCGGACCCACAGGATATCGCTTCTGACAAAGCTGATTTAGAGTCGCAATGGGTAAAAGGTCTGAGGCCGATTTATTTGACTAGATCCTAGTCAACAGTCGGCTATATGCAGTCGAAATACGAGCTCCATGTAAGTTAATTGAGCGCAAGATGTTACCAACGCCTTGTTTGTCATATACGTCTAAATGCAACAAAGTGCAGCCCGTATATTGTCAAGTCTTTCTTTTACCAACGCCGAATGGGTCGCATTCCACAAATGCAGCTCCATTTTGGCGGTAGTTTTGGCCTCGGAAGCAATGGATCAGATAGTGGAGACAGTCCACTGAATATTTGTTCTGATCGTCGCATATTTATTTCAAATAACTTTTGTTGGCATTCGCATAGGTAGAATGCTACATGACATCTGTTTTCTCAAATGTAAGTCTGGTCCTAGCTTGACACACACGATAACAACCAGCAGATGAGGCGAAAGCGTCACAGAGTGCCGATTGCACTTGTCAACATGTCTGCATTTCGATCACGCACTGGTTAACGACAGGATTTGCACGCTTTTCAAAGGAACATCCAGAAGTACGCACAACAGACCGAACGTCGAAAATCTGCAACATCCTGCGGCATTAGGCTAATACCAGGCTTCTATTTCAACAATACTTGCCTTATTTCTGGCGACGGTTTCAATTCGCAATGAATGTGCATTAATTACTTTTTATTTCATCCAATTATGACAGTTGTGGAATTAATTGTAACCAGCCGATAAGCTGGGTAACCACTGCATCACTTTCACTTCATCCCAGCTGACACTAGCTGTAGAGCGGAACGCAAATCCCTGGATCGTGCTTTGTGTAGAAGCTTGCAGAATGCCCGAAAGTGCAAGCGCGATGCGACTTACTAATCACTCTAGTAATACCAGAAAACATTTTCACCACATCCGAGTCACCAAAAGCTTCCGATCGGGAATAAGCAAACAATGTGCGAAGAGGATGGCTCCCTATTGACTAATCTTCAACGACGGTTGGAGCGATGGGCCAAACAGTTTCTCCCGAATTTTTCCTGGACGCCATCTCCATCTGTTTTCCTGGGGCACGCACTGGTGATAAGTGATCTATACCAAATGATTATCCACCTCACTGGGAAATCCTTTGGGCATTCTACTCTCTAAAGCTTTATAATGCACCTAGCACTAACGGTCTCTGACCTGCGCTGTTTAAAGATGTTGGCTATAAAATGGTTGCAGAACTCACCGCTTTGACCTCTAAACTCTGGACAACAGAGGATCATCCACGATCCTGGAGTTAATCCATAGTCGCTCCCATCCTAAAACGTGGCCTGTGGGCAATGAGTTCTAATTACAGGGACATAGACTAGGTTCCATTCCTTTGAAAGATTCTGGTGTCTATCATTCTTCGCACGTTATTCTCAACGTTTGAATTACTGCACAGAGAAGAACAGGAGGCTTCCGCCCTCATCCCTGCCGCATCCATCAGCTTTTTACAATCCGCCAGATTCTGCAGCTCCTCCATCTGTAACAGAAAACCACAATTGTTATGTTCTTCCATATCCGCGCTGACTTCGATTCTGGCGTCAGTGTTGCGTTTTGACACTGTCTGTTAAGGAATGGTACTCTCGGAATGATCGTTTCTTTACTGAGTGCTCCGTATTGTCGGACCTAGGTTTGAGTAAAGGCTAATGACAAACTTTTATTCGATTTTACATGTGTGTTGTGACAAAGACGCTTTACCTTTCCATCCCTCTTCTATAGTACCATTGATGCTGTTCTCATAAATGCACTAGTTTAAACGCTGGTGTTGAGCTGCTCCCAGGTATTTGGGCGGTTGATTTGGATTACGCAGATGAAACTATTTGGTTGGTTGACGGTCTGCGGGCCATCCAAAATGCAATTAGCCACCTGGCGATTAAATAGTCGAATGGGCAGATCAAATAAATTTATCACATCTCTTGAAACAAGATTTCTTATTATTTTGATATTTAGTTTCAAATAAATGTATCCGGTGAAGGTCTGATGGCATTAATTGAGTTGTATTGTACGTAATGCAATAGTTGGCCTGAAGCAATAAAACTAAGGTGTGCACTTGTCTATCTCACCCATTGTAGGACTAACTTAAAATATGTGTCAGATGATTGCTTAAGTTACATCAGGAATTTAATTTTTCATTAACTTATACAACCCCAGTATGTTACAAAGCTATTTTGGGTGATAAGGTAGTAGTGCTGCCGCCTTCCAAAGCGCACATCCGAAAAGGGTACAAAATAGCAGTCACGTATATTCGCCCTGCCTTGGGTGCAAATTAACTCGAAAAGATACCACATCCTAAACTTCCAATTAATCAGTGAGGCATAGTTGCCTGTCACTGCAATGGTTATGTGTTTAACGATACAAGTAAACGTGTACAGTTTTTAGTTATAACTTCAGGTTTATTTAAGCTGTTAAAAAATGATATCCTAGTTTCCTCATGAAAAGCAATAACATGAGAATGCAATACGTTGAAGCATATATTACCTATATAGAACATCGCTAGTGATTTGAACAGCAGAATATATCCTCATAAAGCGAGATGTTCTGACAGGTTTCTGGATATCGGTTGCCATAACCTTGCGGCGAGTCATCGGTAGTGGTTTTTCCAACAGAAATAAGGGTATGCAGAAGACTCACAGCTAGAAAATTCATTCTTTGAAAGTGGAGACTAAGCGGATTATTTTAAACTCGTATTGTGCTCTTTATGCTGTACAATCAAAATGAAATAACACGCGTGTATCGGGATGTTTCAATCGTCCTTATCGTTTCTGCTGGTGGCAGAAAACTATTGAAAACCTATCAATATAGTCCAGAATGTGTTGAGTTACACGGCTTTCTCAACATTCGAGCAATGTTAATTCTATTTGTCAGGGTAAGACAATGAGATCCAGTTCCAGTGAAGTATGGCTAATACCATTGAATGAAGAACATAAACTTGAAAGTGCTATGTAGACACGACTCTACCTAGGGTATGCAACACAATTTTGTATCTGATATCACACAGAACCAATATTTTAGCTCTTTATTGATTAATTTACTAGTACTCTGTTGACCATCTTAGCTTATATGAAAACGTCAAGTCTGAGTGTGTTAATGAAACAAGGCTTGGAGTTACAGACGACTTATATGCCTAAATTTCCTTTCCCAATCAAAGTAATGCAACCATCTGTTTGCTTACACAAGGACCCAACATTCATAGCTAAGTCATATATTTTGGTTTTAAGCGTTACGAAGTAAACAGTTCTTTCTTAATTTTGTTTAGCACAATCTGCCTACAAATAATTTAAAAAAATACCAAAAAGTGGAAGAAATTTTATAAGGTTGATATGTTATTGGTCTTTAGAAATTTGAAGCAAATGGTAGGTACCATTCAGCGCGGAGTCACCTAATCTCTGCTAAATATCAGAAATAGTAAACGCATCATTTATCATGCTGTTTATTTTCCTATTTCGAAACACAATATAAAAGTAATTGGTTTTGCCGTTTAAAGTCAGTAAGAACAGTTCAATTAGTCATTATGTAGATGTTGAAAGAAACATACTGTAAAATAAAATTAAAATAGATGTACATGCCATTTAAAACAAGAACAAACTATATGGTATTATAACAGAATGCAATATTTTGCATACAAAGGCACTTTATCGAATTCATCCTCGAGGCTTTTTACTTGTCGTTAAGTAATTTAAACTTTTACGAAACAGGTGTGTGGGGCATGCACTAAGTGATTAAAAACAGAACAAGCATCGTGAGCTAAGTGCAGGCTGAGAACGTTTAACCATGCACCTGTGGCTTCACAAGAGTTTTCACATCAAACGTAGGGTTAAACATGAGTTTCGAAATGTGTGCCGCTGAGGTATATTTTTTGGCCGGTCAGAGAAGACATTCAGTTGTAGCAAATTAATGATAGCACAAAAGTGCTTCACTGCAGTTTTTCAAAACTCACATTAATGAACATGAAACAAATCTATTAAACCGACAGCGTAGACTTGCCAATGGTTGAGCGTGTGTGTAACATTTGAAGATTCGAATCAATAAATTTACGTCTAGGAAGTGTTATTTGCATACGGACACAAGCAGAGTATATAAATATGGAAATATTACCGGGTTACGTATGAAGGATGCAGGATATTTAAATTGCTAATCAATACGAATTGTAAAATGGCTAGTAATTTTGGTAAATATGTTACGTTATGCGCCATTTTTCTAAACATGTTTTGGATGATATGTCCGACATTTACAGTTAATTTTATATTTGGAAAAGGTAATTTCATTCTCGCGCTCTTAAGGGATATAGATATAATGCAATAAATGTTTACGATAGGATTTTAAGCATTGATAGCTGCTGTCCATATCCGAAATATCGGTCGTCGTTAGCTGGCAACCCGAGAAGTCGTAGAATTTCCATGAAAGCGTTCAATAGTCCTGTGTGATTAGCAATATATTTACTAAATTGGAGGAATTTTGTTATATGCTAATATATTAAACTTCGTTCACACGAAAATAAACGCATCACAGCAATCTAAATTTTAAGCACATATGACGGTTCTCTGGACTGAATGGATATGGTGAAGCTGCGACGTTATAAATACTCTTGGGTATCTAATGCGTAATCATATACATGATTGAGTTCAAGGAAGATAGAGTTTAACAAAAAGAACATACGAATGCTCTCGCAAAAGATAAAAGATTATTTTTATCTCTACATAACGTAATACGATGTAGGCGGTTCTTGTTTATAAAGATAACAATAGGTATGATTACTGAAATTAACCGTATCCTGTCATCGAGCCTAAGATTCTCAACTTCTGTCACTCCAGTGATTAGCTGTATTCAGAAACGCAGTATGCGCTAATATGTTCTAGCTTAATAGTTAATTGAATGGCTTCCTTGTTGTACCATTTTTGGGATAAAATATGTTAAAACCCAAGTGGGGTTTTCTCTCAGCTAATATTTGCATTCCATTAAACGAAAATATTTGGCAGACATATTGACATATTTTATTCAACATACTACACTCACGTTACCGTCTCATGCGTTTAGTAATTTATCTGTAGTTGTGCGTACATTTTCCGAATCGAGAGGAAGCTATCAACTAGGATCATGAAACATCTTCCACCTTACTTAGACATGAGTGTCCCTAAGCATCCTGCACGCTCGATCGCCCAGCATCTGCTGGATTGCCCCTTGTGCGAGGACCATCGTAAAGCCATGGTAAGGCGTATTTCTCATCATTACACGCAAGGACCTGAATTTACTGATTGTGCTACTAATTGCGCAACTAAAGTCTTATCACAATTTGTCAGACGGATTACGAAGACATGAAATAAGCGTAATAAAGGTTTTCCTGCTCATACGTCTTAAGTACTTGTATCAAATATTATTGAAAGTAATCGGTTGAATGAAAAAAACCCGCTTATGACCCAATTCGATGACTGTTATAAACAATAATATTGCTGAGTGCGTTACCAATCGTAGTATAGCATAAACGAATAATCAATATATGCTTTATTCACAATTTCCTGCGAATGATTGATACATGGATCCTGTGCGGAGACGCGTACATCAACTATGGGGAACGCTTAGGGTAAAATATCAGCGGACGTGTTTATTCATCGTCTTGTATTGGCTAACATAAATTGTGATGTATTAAACTATGCTAACTCGCAATCTCCTCAAAAGCCTAGATAATGTTGATGTAACTGACATATTATTAATTTTAATCTTCTACTAGCATTATTTTATTTTAAATCCATGGAATTAATTAGTACACACATCACGCATTTTCATTTAGAGTAACTGAGTTACTTGAGTACATAATGCTTTACTAACGAACCAATTATCCCCCAATTTAGTACATCCATCTTCCGAGCCAATACATTTTTTTCCAAATTACTCTAAAACAGGAATAGCAGTTTTTCCGAGACATTTGTTAATAATGGATAAATCAGTTATTTTTCCCACTACCGAAATTCACTGATGTATTTTGCGCGATTATTTAGCAGGTACGGATGACGAAATATTTAGGACCGAACTATAAGTATTTCCACTCCAACTGCCAGGCTAGTTTTCTTTCGGGGTTTGATTATATAAACTTGTACTATCATCATAATAGACATCTGAACAAGATTACGGTAATTAAGGAAATTGTAAATGGTATCTCTTAGATATTTATAGATTGATATTGAACGTTCGCGTTTAACTAGCAGAACTTTCTTTATTAAAGTGAACCAGGCGCTGATGCAACATGAAATTACTTTCCAAGAAAATCCGGGAATTAAACTTGGGAGCTGATCGATCCCAAGGTATATTATATAAGATTTTGTATATATGATGCTCAGAAAAATCGGCTCAATGGCTTTGGCAATATAAACAACTAAATTCCTATATGATTTTGCTTAACCGCTTGGAGATAATTATCCAAAGCAAGCCGATTTTCCAGCTTTTATAATATTGTCATAGGCATCTTAGAAATTCTACTATTGATAATGGGCAAATAATTTTGTTATTTTTGATGCAAGATCGTTTATTTTTGGTCATCAGCAAACACAGATGGTAAATCTAGGGCAATAATGCTAGCTCTGTGTAAGGAAAAGTTAGTATTGTAATGTTGACTAAAATCGTTAAAGCGAAACAGGATACCCAACAATCTAATGATGAGTAGGAACTTATGCTAGTTAATTATTTTGCAACCTAATATTTTCCTAGGTTTTACCGGAGTCGATTCTAAGTCAAACTACAGCTCATCAATTAAATATATTTTCAAATAAAAATTTACATTCAACATTAATGGGTAAGTGGAAGTTGGAATTTCTGCGGGGAAAATGTTGTACGTAGTAGTAATTATTCTTACGTAAGTTGGACAGATTGATTAATTGTCTTATTAGCAGCAATGTTCAGTTCCCTAATCTTAAGGGTGTGAATATTATGCAGCTGTTTCAGCTGTGATCGTTGATAATTGTAGGGATATCTCGCAACATGAACATTTTGGACGTATGGCACGGTTCTGCTATATGCTACGGTTTGTGCACTTGAAGATTTCCAATCCATAAATGGGCAATCGAAACCCGCCTTGGGATCCAAGAAAATAGCAAACCATCATCTCATAAATTGTAATAGTATGTAATCTTCGACATGTTCCACGACCTCCAACTCTATACTAACCAATGCAGCTTTTAATTACCGCGTTAAAATATTTTTTTGATTGCATTACGCTAAAGATTTTGTTTGAACAATGAACAAGAACAATGAATTTATACGAGTTACAAGCGTTGCTTTACAAGTCCCGTTGGATATTTGCACGGGATATCAACATAACAATAATGATGATAAGGATAGTAAAATAATTAATACTTTAAATATGAAAATAAGGACCTATCGTTTGCTTCACTGCAGTCCTGCGATCCTCTCAAATTCACAACATCCACAGTTAACAACAAATATTTCCATGGCAAACTCCAGGTGAAGGATGGAGATGTAGTGTTGAGTAACAGAGTGTAAGTGGATGAGTGCATCGACCAACCGTCTTTTAAATGTTGTTAGTGTCGGTGCAGAGATGACCGTTTCTGGGAGAGCATTCCACGGGTGACAGACACGTATGGAAAAGAAATTTCTGCGGCAATCCAGACGACTGTATTGTTCGGTGAGTTTTAGTGTGTGGTCTCTCAGTTTTATATTGCTGCTGAGTTGCAGTAAAGGACGGCACACATGATGTGGTTTTCGCTGAATCAAGTATGCCATAATCAGGTCGCCTTGTAGTCTGCGATAGCTTCCACTGAACAATCGCAGTCGTCTCAGACTATTCTGGTAGGAAAGATTGCGCATTCCAATTACGTTCCTAGATGCCCGGCGTTGTGGCTGCTCCAGTGCATTAAGATCGTGTTTCAGCCATGGACGCCAGGATTGAATTGCATATTCGACATGGGGGCGAACATACGCACTGAGCGTTTGTCGAAATATGGAGCTGTTTATTTGTCCAAACGACCGCCACAACAGCTCCACGTGTTGGTTTCCGGTCTTCGAGGCTTTTTCGGATTGCATGGAGCAACCCAAGTCATCTTGAAGCAGGACACCCAAGTCACGTTCGAGAGTTGATTGTTGCAGTAC
>OX104066.1:113950990-114247430 GCA_944474145.2 Dicrocoelium dendriticum
ACAGTAACGTGTAAGTCCGTGGATAGTAAGCGGAGCCATATCACATCTAGTTACTTATTTACGATGGTCGTTGCCATACCCTGTAGCTCAATTGTCCCAACAGCGGACTGGCAGCAGCCCTAGTAGTGTCCGATGAAATGCACACTGCTGACGATTCTTGAAAGGATGAAACACTTGTGCAGTGTTTCCGGGCGTTTGTAGGCTGTCTGAGTTAGACTAGATGTGACGCATTTCTACCTGTACCATTCACATCCCTTGCTACATTTTTGTGGACAATATGCAGAACGAAATGCTTATAATGCCATATGTTATTTGGCTGCTTAATTTTGGTATGCTCGTCGCTTGGTGGGGGGGCTACCCGGTTCGCTTCACGGCAGTAACGTGTAAGTCAGTGGATAATGAGCGGCGCTATATTACATCTAGTAACATAATCACGATGGTCGTTGCCGCTTCCATAGTTCAGCGGTTCCAAACATGAACTGTCAACTTTCGAGTTTTTGGTTCGAGCCCAATAAGAGTCCGATGGAATGCGCAGTTCTACGGATTCCCGAAAGGATGAAATGCGCGTAAACTGTTTTTCGGGCATGCGACGGCTGTCTGATTGAGTCCAGATGTAACGAATTCTTACCTATATTTTCCTTTGTTAATATTTTTGTTCCATTATAACTAGCTGATAACCATTTTAGCTTAAAATTATTTCTGCTTCTTTATGATCCAAAGTGGAAAACAACTGTTTGATAGTAATCATTTGTGTTTGCTTCACGAAAGCTGAAAATTCTTTCCTTCTCTACCCTACTTACAGAATCCGTGAGGATGTGCGCCTACGCAAGCAGATATGCGCATGATTGTATATAATTTCAGATATATTTAACTATCGCAACTTTTAATGTGCAGATGCTTATTGCATCCAGATATTAGATACTTCGCTTGCACTTGTGCAATTAATCAAATTGTTTAGAACACTGGGTTAAATAGATTTTCGAGGCATTTCTAGATAGTTATGTTCGTGTATCCAACCCCTTTTACTTCAAACGAGTAACCAACATGAAATGATAAAATGCTTAAGATATTGTGTCTTAAATTATGGGTAGAAATAGATGTCAACATAAAGTCTCTAAGTGAGAATTTATCCATAGGAGGCGGCTTATCTGTATACCATTCCTGTTTACAACCAACTAAAGCAAAATATAATCATTGTCTGTGCTCAATTGTCCAGTGGACAAAACAGTCATTGACACTTCCGCATAATTTTTAACACCATACGTTCAAGGGAAATCTATCACCCGGAACTCTCACGATGCGTGATTTAAAGTGTAAGGTCATGAACCATTAGAGCAAGTTGCATTCAGTCTCGTTGCAACAGCGCTCTTTTTAAATATTCCGATCAACCTGTAGGTGCTAGTTGAAGTGTTGATCGAGCGCTTATAAAAAATAAGCATACTTGATTAGAGAAGTTAGGCTAGTAAAAAGAGTGCTGTTGCTTAGTGCACATTAGTTACTAAATTTCTGTAGGAAACCTTCTGGCTACCTTTTCACTATGTGAAACACTGAGACGTTGCGCGGGTATGCAATAAAATACCGGCAAGTAACCGTCTATCAATTTTTTTAATTTGGAGCAGTATAACAATATTGCATTCATTTAATCATGGACAACACGCGCAAGGCGATATTTCACCCAGAAATAATTGTATCTGGTTACACAATGGGGCTACACAATGCATATAATGCGTTCGTTTTACTAGTAACACGGGATTTTGCTACAATTCCCAGTGACTGAATGCTGACAGAGAAGTGCGTGATGCCGTAAGAAGCGTGTGAACTGTGTCATAGAAAGATAAACTGAGCGAATTGAATAGATAAGTTTGTCTCACACCAAATAATATTATCATGAGAAGCTTCGAGGTAGCACTGAGTTTGTTTCACGCGAATTTCCAAATCTAATATGAGACGCACCGATTTTGTAAACGAGCATTCATTGAAACACAATTAACAAAGGTTAGTGCATAACGGAATTTAGCTACGTTTTACAGACAATTTCAATTGAAATAAAACTTAGTCAATCCTCGGCAAATGTGTTGCTTAGTTAAACGAAGTATTTATTTGACCGTGTTATATGTTCTTTCCTAAATAATGATTCACAGTCGAAACATTGCTTTAAATATGAGCGCATAATCTGTATCGGATTAATTATAAAGCTATAGCAGGATATTGCTAGATTATGCTTGAAACAGTTCACTATTACTACAGCTTTCAAGTAAAGCACAGTCGCACCACTAAATTCAACCTTCCTATCAAAAATTTAACGGCAAAGTAATCCTCATCAGCTCCCGTTGAACTGCGTGTAATTGAATTGTGTCTTATAACGACTTGCATATGTAATGTTAACCGATCACACAGTACACTATTTCATCCTGCTAACGTTGTAAGCTACATAAAAGGAAATGCGTTTCTTTAGTGTAGAAACGCTTCGCAGTTAGAGGGTATTGCTTACAATACATATGATTAAATTCCAGGATAAATTCAGTTTGCTGGTGCCTAGAAACCTATTTTGTTTGAATGAAAAGCTATGTAGAAAGAAACCACGTAGTACTAGCGCTTTTTAAAGTATACTGAATACATAATAATGCATACAATTTATTGATTGCGAAAGCACAAAAAAGAAAGCATAAGAATATATTAATCAGTATAAATCCGCCTTTGTTAGATATAATTATAGAGGGGTTTTGGCAAAGCCAGTTTCTAAACCATAATTTTGTCCCACGCTTGAGTATTACTAAGCGCGTTTCGTTAAACGCACATGAATGTTTACGTCGAACTGTGAGTACGCTTTAAAATTTTTATTCTTTTTGCCAAAAAGGCTTCTCATAATACAATTTGACTTATGTGCATTTGCATTCGGTGGTAAAAGTATGCAAAAATATGAATAGTTGTATGCAGTAATATGCTGTCCAACTAATTGGAAAGCCGGATTACCTTCAGGTCACAAATACTAAGAGAATGATGCCTATGTAACTTAAAATGACGCACCCTACCAAATTATATAAGAACAGTATAAATGCTAGCAATATTTTAGAATTACTTAGTAAGAGGTCCTTTTTCGCTTAAATCATCATCAGGCTCATACAATTACATAACTTTCGAAGCTTTCTATGGACGCAAGGATTCCCTACTCAGTCGATTGATACTTTTATCCAGCTGCAAGCAACGTCGGTCAGGTGATCGCTTTAGGCTCAACGCGCTCGTACGGTTCAACCACATTCCGTCCAGGCCAAGGAAGATTTGATGTCTGAGTGAGCCGTTTCTGGGTACACAACTGTGATTCTTCAGACAAAGTGCATTGGCTTTTGGGTCGTCTAATATGCGCTTACGGAAGTACTTTGCTCGGTTTTCGGGGGGTGGATAGATAATTTCGAATGCATCAGCTGACCTGAAGAATAAAATTTCGGAGGATTTTTAAACTGGAGGGCAACTCAGAAATCTATTTGTAAGGCTTCGTTTTGTTTTCACTGGACTCAGAACATGTACATAATGAAGTAAGATGAGAATTCCTGTAGGAATGAAGTAATGAATCAGCACTGGATTGTTGTTACCCAATGCAGTTAACGAATGGTTGTTTTCAAAAGATACGAAATCCAAATGACCAACCCAGAGAAGGGATTGAGACGCTCACACCCTATTGAAGAAAGAAAGCAGAATCCATTTAAGTCAGCTGCATTTTTCAAACTGAATGCACATAATATATTCACTCGTGGTATGTGAAGATCATTTGAGTCTATAAAAGTTATTTGCGGATCCGTGCATACCCCATACAACGATAGAATTGCGCAAGACGATACAAAACCCCAGAGGCAATTTTGCAGTTGATTAGGAATGAACGTGTATATAGTGATGAGCTAATCGGTGGTAGTGGTGCAAACGCTAGAAAAAGGGCATGATCTGGACTTGGATAGAGGCGATATCACTATACTCAAAATGCGATTTAAACAAATTGTTGGATTTAACTGGTGTTGGAATTAGTTATAGCCAGAAACTGTGTGCAGAAACCACTTGTGCAGGAACTGTCTTACTTGACATACTCGTTGCGGTCTGTATGGTCCTAGCCCTAGTGGAAAGCAAGAGGGGACATATGTAAATGACAGTAACTAAATTTACACAACCTAATAACGTGAACACAGACCGCACTATCGTTGTTGAACCGCCTAAAATTACGCTTTGGCCTGAAACGCATTTGACATCTTATTCATCACTCGCTCTTCGATAATATTTTAGGGTCATTTTGTATTTCTACCTAGTGATAATATATATCAGGCCCCAATGTTTTTTCAAGCCTTCCACATGAAATTAATTAGTGGAATGTAAAAGGGTCAAAGTATCAAAGCAAAAATGAAAAATATCCGGGAGAAAAATCTGTTACAGGGATATGTATATTTCACAGATCACCAATAAGGAATATAAACCTAGGAATTTTTATCCACAAGAAAGGCGGAAATGAAATCGTAAATATTGCTAAGAGAATACTTTAGCTAACAATATTGCTAAGATGAGCCTTGCAGAACCAAACTCTGCGCTATGTGTTATCAAATTAGTTGCCTATTGGTTGTTGCTGCTGCAGTAGTTGAAGCTATCAACACCCTGTCACTTTGAACGAAGCACAATAGGACCACTATATGCCTAAATTTGGTCTCTGGAGATTCTAAATATAATTTGACATTTGCTTAGTCTGCATTAACGTTACGTCTTAACAATTGCTTTTTAAAGCTATACCAGATATAACCACTTCGCTTTGTCCAACTTTTGACGACAACGACGTCACTACGTGCCATTTCATCTGTTCAATATCAATTTCAAAACTATATGTTATCACCATCGGTGAAAATTATTGGAAGTCACACATGGTCACAGAATCCGTCTATTCCAAGTCATCGGATCCTATCAACCTACAATTCATGCTCTACATTTTAGAACTTAGGAATAATTATGAATGAAATTACGTAAAATTTGTAACTAAAATATCTTTTATCCGTACAACGATGACTTTCTCAAACCTTTAATTTTGGCTCATTTCAGCTAATATCTTTGGTCACAATCTACACCTTTCCATGAGGCTTGCGTTTTAGTTCAACTATTCAATCTAAAATAATCCAACAGATATTCAAGTGGAAAGCAAATTTCTGAAACTCACAAAAGTGGTTTCGATGCCATATTTCTAAATTGGGCAAGTGCTTAGGTAACAGTTCGGTTGCGGATAATTATATTTGCTGTGTATCTATCCTCGACAAAATTTATCACCTGGGGCTTACTACAAACAAAGTGAATTAGCAATCTCCTTGTCTCATTACTTGCACGTAATCATTTGCTTGTACTCAAAATCCGGAATTTAGCTTCTTGTGCGCTTTCCAGAACTTCTGCGTCTCGTCAATGGTGCACCTTCATTATACACCTACCTTGTTCCTACGCCATAAATTCCGGATACCAGTAGCTAATGCCAATACTCATTAGTAAACTAAAAATACGTCCTTTTGACTGCTAATTGCTGTGTAGTACACAGTCGCCATGTAGAAATTCCTGGGTCGTAGGGCTAACTGCTCTTCTTTGCACAATACGTAACCTGCGTGGAAGTGGAAGATGAGCCGGGCCATATCATGGTCTACTGTCAATCATGCAGCTACCTGGCCATCAATCAGGGCCAATTGGCACTGGCTGCTGGTATCCGGAAGTGATTGGGTGGAAACCAGGCTGCGTCCGTGGAAGGCCCACCGCTGACGATACTCGGACGGTTAAAACAAAGCTGTCTGGTACTTTTCCAGGATTGCCAACGACCACTGACTACTAGCGGACTATGAAGAAATCCCCCTGAAAAATAAGATTGCGAGCTAGAATGTTGCTACTAGGCGCCCATAACTAAACATGTTTTGATGTCGACAAGGATTTGACAAATATAGGGTTTTACTGAAAGTGTTGATTTATATTGCCATAAGCCATCCTTTTTAAAAATTTTGGGACTGAGTTTGCCTGATCCATAACCATTAATACCTCCGGGAGAGATATACCACAATTGATACCCAATAATCGTCTAGTGGTTCGCAATCAATCAAAGTACTTTGAAAGCTCTCCCAATACGAGCTTCTAAACGTTTCAGAGTGAATGATGCTTGTGGCAGATACGCCTGTTTTATTGTTTGTTAGGGAAACCTGCAGCAGGTAAGCTCGGTGCGCGGACTTAGATTGGCATTTTAAGCATATGTATCATTGTTGCGTTTTAGGAGTTACGGATCAAAGCTGACGTTAGATTACTTCTCATAATGTATTATAATAATCTGCATTTTCCTCACCTATAAATTGAACGTTCTTTGTATACATTGCACCTACATTGACCAAACCAGTGGTTCTCTAAATGCACGTTCTATCGTTGACACGCAACAAACTTCAATTGTAATCTTTTCAAATTGAAGTTATTAATCTATAGGTAACACACAATTGGTGACGTTTTAATAAAGTAAATGTTGTATATGAATAAATAAATCCATAAACTCATTTCTGCTAATGCATGGCAGGTCTCAAATCGACGCGAGCATTTGACATACCTCGGTCAAACGTTGCTCGGGAAATAAAATATAGTTCGCATAGGTCAGCTGAGCAGACATGTAAACACCGAATGTGAGTGGATAATTTCATCCCGAAAGAGAGACACGCAACAGTATAGTATGATCAAAGGAGTTGGAAAGCAGCATCCGCTTGTGGTAACCTAATTTTTCCCGTATGGAAATCATCCCGTTGTGGTATACTGATACATTTGCCAAATAGCAATGCTTCCTGGGTAACCTCACAATTTGTTGCAAATCCCGCTGGCTCTAAATTAACGCATCAAAGTGTACATGTACACTTTTCTCGCTTTCTAAGGAAAATAGATATCAGCAGCTATTTTGCATAATCCAAAATTTGTGTAGAGCGTCAGTCTGAACAACTGTGCATTTACAAAATATCTAAGAGTTATTCTAAGCTGTTCGAATCACAGGAAGAAAACATGCACCAAATTTCGGAGCATAACTTTCTGTAACTCCCGAATCAGCCCTTTACCCGTCCATCGTCATTTGGTCTTACAGCTTATCATCGCTTTTGTACTATCGCGTGTTCTCACCTATGATATTTCTTGGACTTTAAGCGAGCAATTCAAACGATCCATGCAGTACTGCTGCATCCTGATCGATGTAAAGAAATTTCAGTTTGGTGTTTATTAAAAAGTTTGTGCCCAATCATGTTCATTACCGAAAAATGGTGTCCAAAGTAGTAACTGATGCTAGTCACCTCACCGCAGTGCATTGTCGGAATGCATCGGCATTTCTTCTACCAGAAAACATACAAAGCTATTTTTACTCGGAACCAGCTTGCGGACTTCTAGTTGTGCTATATTTTTGCATATTTTGATGGCACAAAATTTTGGCAAGAAAGAACTTACTAACAAGCTGGATGGAGGATATAACCACTGCTACGTTTGCAAATTGCTAAACCCACCATATCTCTTTTTTATACTTTCCTTTAACTTTGCTTATGTTGATGCTTGATCTTAACGCTTCATGACGGCTTCCAGCACACCGTTGACTTGGCATGACTTGCACATGTTGCAAGCAAAAATATGGTAGCCCGGTTGGTCTGGTAAAAGTTTATGTTCACATAATAGACTTAATTTATTAATTCGCCAAATTTTGTTGCTTGACAACTTTACTAATTTATCTGTTGTGTAATAGTACATTGTATGCGGCCTCGTGGACACGCATTGATTAGTTTCATAGGGTTCTTTGCGAGTTATGTTGAATTGTTTAAGAGCATGCTAGGTTTAACTCCGTATTGTTACATAATCACTTGCTTTAATAATTTCGGTAAACGATTAGCCCCTATGGGTCAAATGACGGTCGGTAATTCATATGTTATTATCACCGTATAAGCAGGTTAACTAGTCAGATTGTGTAAGACGTATTTGACCCATGCTACTCTGTGAGGCAATAATGCTTGCTTTGCATAAATATACAACAGGCAGACTGGTAGGTGCATGTTTGGGCGAAGATGAGCTTGTGTGCATGCCATTTTTAAAAAATATAGTTTTACTTAGCCATGTGCACCATGAGTTCATTTTCGTGGAGCATGCAGTTTACTTAATTAACGGTTTCGAATAACCAATATGAATGTATTACATTTGGATTAACTCTAAATTTGTCTAGTTTTCCGGAGTCCCAATGATACTGACTGAATAGAGTTTTTTGTTAAGGCAGTATTTGTATTCCACTGGGCTAAGCTAGTATTGTGAAGGTATTGCCCACTCCAGGTAACTTTGCTTTAAAAGTGTGGAGCAAAGCTCCAAATTTTCTTACTGAAGTTATGCATAAATTGCATGCCCCGTGCTGTTTTGCCTCAAAGTAACGAAAGATTGAAGTGCTTTAAATGCACACGACTCACTCACATCTCTAGTACTACAAAAATTGTTTTGTGGAAGCTGACATTTCTGTGCTACCACATCTACCTGGGAGTCAACACCGTTCGACCAGAGACGCTGGGAGCAACGGCAGGATAACTGGTAAAACCCGTGCACAGTTCCTTCAATGCCGCTTAGACCAGAAAGATATACTTGCGATGGAGAAACTTGGAATTATACTCCGATTCACAAAAGCGGAAGCAGGACTGAGCCCTCAAAATACCACCCAGTATCACTTATCCTTGCATTATCCAAGGTTATGTAATCTACCATAGTAAATACATCGGTATGTTATCTAGAAAATTGTATCTTTATTGCTCCCGAGCGACATAACTTTCGTTGGCTGCTACCATGCATGACGAATCTACTAATCGCGCGATGTAGTTAGACAGAGTCAGCTGAGGCTTTATAGACCGTTGAGCTGATTTATTTGGATTTATCAAACGCTTTCGGTCGTTAAGATCCTAGGGTTCTACTTTACAAGCCCCCGTATCAAAGTATCCTTGAACCTCTCTTGAGCTTCTCACTAACTTTATCCTGCAACGACATTTAGTGATTAGGGTCCTGAGTTACGTATCAACGACGTCTGTGGTGCCCCAAAATTTCAGTTCCAAGTCCACGGTTTTTTGATCTTCCATAATGACTTTGCAAGGAATATCGCTTCAAATGTCCTGCTTTTTGCTGACGATATCAATATATGGCGCCGGATTCAGGCGGATGCAACTCACAATTTATTTAATGCCATCTAGACACGATACATGTTTGGTCAAGCAGAAATCTGTTGCAGTTCAACGTGAACAAATGCAAGGTATTCTCCATACGACACCAGAATACCTATTCTTACACGCTAGGAACGCAAATACTGCAGCGGTCTTCCGTCGAACGCAAACTTTAAGTCCTTTTTCAGTATAACTTGGGTTGTTCCAAGCAATTTGCAAGAGCCTCAAAACGAAACTAGCACTTCGCCTTGGTAGGACGGGCGTTCGGATAACTACACATGACCATTTCCAAACAGATGCGTAACGCGTATGTTCGTCACCATGTCAAATACGCAATCCTAGCCTGGCAAACATGGCTGAAGCACGATTGTACTGCACTGGACTAACTTCAACTTCTGGCTTCTAAATACCTCATTGGAATGCGCCACCTTGCGAACGAGCAAAAATTGAAACGTTTGAGAGTAATCAGCGAGCGGTATCATCGAGTAGGAAGCGACTTAATTATGTCGTGCTTTATCGCACGCAATCCAAACCATGTGTGCTGCTCCGTACTGCAAGTCAACAGTAACACCAAACTTGGAGGTCACTCCATAAATGTGGTATATGATTACAGGCTCCTGACATGCTGTAGAAACTTCCTTTCCATTCGTGTTTGTTAAAAATGGAATGCTCTCTCCGAATCTGTTGTTTCAGGATGGACGCTAGCTATATTTAAAAGGCGGTTGCATGACACACTCCCCCACTTACAGTTTGTTAATTGACGCTACTCTCTATCCTACTCCCGGGAACTACCTTGGATATATTTTTGGCAGTTGAAGCTATGGAAAGGCGCAGAGTGCTAGGTTAATGAATCAAAGACGATAAGTAAATTAGTTTGACAGTAAAACCAGTAACTACTTTTGAAATAATGTTTTTCGCTAATGCAGCAGACCACCAACCATGGTTTGTAAAACAATGCTTCTTAGCAGCTATAGAACATTATTTATTTTTAATTGAATGGTTCGACAACGGTAAAGAACATATAGTGCGATTTCACGAACGAAGTCAGCAGCTTGACTTTCGATCAGGCAGCGGAATATTTCTGGCATAATTGGTCTCATAGGACAGCGTATGATACGATCGTTGAAATACAAATGCCCGTGCTGATTTTTTAAACGCAATGCCGTTTCTGTGCACCGTAACGAAATACCACGCAACCATTTGCAAGTGAGGTTTAAAAAGTTTCGTTTGGAGGTGAAATAACACAAATCGCGCAACTTTTTAAAGCGGTAACATCTTGAATGTAAAATACTAATTTATATCATACATGAGCTGAAAACACGCTGAAAATTTTTTCTGCTTCATCGCCAGCTAAAAGTTTTTCAAAGTGTACCGAAAGATCTTATGGTTTGCTCATAAATTGCCTTTGATTGTTAGATGCGTTTCTGTGGCGTTTTCTGCATAGGTTCCCAAACGTATTAGAATAATTGTCAGTTATTGTAGGGTTATGTTGTAATTTTCACAAATGCGTTATTGCCAATTGAATGCCCAAAATAAGTATGCAATACGTTATCTGTTCATTATACGTGATCCAAATGGCAGTTCCTTCATCAAAATGCAAACGCGAATGTCACCAAAATATATAGCATAAATCTCTGCAAGCACACACAATTTGACTTCCTGTGTGAACAGATCACTGATCTACCAAATACGGCGAAATTCGCGGGTTCATTTCAGGCAAAAGTTTTGGTTTTTGATCAAATTTCGGATTAATAGAATAAGCCTTAACTTTTGACTATTAGCTGGAGTGCATGCGACTATTTTGGAATGTATGTCATTATTATGCAGCCAGATATATGATAATTTGATAATAAACCGACAAAATCTTGCCTCAGACTAGCCAATTCGCCTGGCTATTAAACTTGATCAACTAGACAGGACATTTGATAATTTCATATTAAATTATTACCTGGATATCTCTAGCTTAAATGAAGTAAACCCATTTGTACTCCACTAGTATACAAGCGCCGAAAGTGTTTGAGGCTCTCCAATTGGACAAGCCAATTAACATACTGCGCTTAAGGTATTGTCTGCAAAATTTTGCATATGCCGATGTTTCCCGTGTTAGCAACAAGTTTAGAGTTCTTTGCAAACAGGTAGCCAGATACTACATGAAAGAAGCAATCAAACCAATTAAAAGGCTGGATTAATCTTCACTGGTTTCAAAGATTATGTCTAGCATAAATGTGCTATCATTATTTACAGTCGTACCGCAGATCATTCGTCTCACTCATTCCTGAAGTAATATAAGTATGAGTGCTTCCGTTGCCTTGCTATGCTTAGACAAGTATGTATCAATTGTAGAAATTGCGTAAAAATACGTCAGAGATTATTGCGTTGATAGTAGGGTTTGCGTACATATATCATTATGAATAGTAAATTCAGCTCCAAGCATGTTGTCACATAATTATAACTAAAGGAGTGAATAAGAGTTGTGTGCCCTTCTGGTCCAATAAATGTGCTGTTTAAAATTATACCCGAACATAAGGTTAGTTACGCTGATAAATGTCATTCAAAACACCTCCGAAATGTGCCGAAATAACGGATGCTTAAGGAAAGGAATCTGACATGGGCCTAAAGATTCATCTGACGGAACTGGTATGTCGTAGTCCATTGTATGCATATTGGTTAGGGTATAATTTTTATATATGAGCAAATCTACAAGAGTTTATCACACCAAATTACACAAACTTAAGAGACTTATGTTTGCTCCTTTGGAATCTTGTGCGTTAAAATACGCGATTGAGATTAATCTGTAGTGCACTTCCACGAGCAACGCATAGAATCACTGAGCGGCTGAAGAATAATGAACGCCATAATTACATAAATTCAGGACGGCATATAACCAATGGAGAATGCTTTGCTTTCTATTGACTGATATTCTGTTTTCTCCAGTTACTGTACTAATATACTTATCGAAAACACGAGTTGGCTAAATACTACCTATGCTTGCTATTACATCTCGTTTATTATATTCAATAATGCTTTATGGATATACATTCCGATTTATACTAGTCCGAATAATTTTGATTTAAATCCATAATTCTTTATACAAAGAGGCAGATTAATATCGCGTCCAAAGACTCCGTACATCTAATGCTCTTACCACATTTATCTTATTGCATCTTAATCAGCATTAAACTTTTTGGTCCTTAGTTATTTATTATAGTAAAATATTTGAGCAGTTTGTGGTTTTATATCTGCGTCGTTTCTAGAATTCAAAATGACACAGAATTTTGTCGATGGCTATGTTATCCTCCTCTGGTATTATGTTAAGTTGTCCTGTATATTCTTTCGGTAATTCCTAAGCCTCTAGCATTTCGACATTAATATGGATACATGCATCTCCCATCTCTAAATTTCAGCTGTACTAGTAAATATATTCCGCAACATTTTTGTGTCTCATTTCCTGGTCTACCGAAATTTTAACTTGTCTTAGAAGGGTATACAAATTTATTGGCAATGCGAATAATGTCAGACATTGACAGTAAGTTTCATCAGATTCCAAGGTAAAAATCTTGATTGGTTATTTTTTAGTTTTTTTCTGACCACGTCATCAACACATGGCTTTGTATTGTAGCTACTATCAAGGGGACGGTACAATATTGCTCCATCAGCTGAAGGCATATGTTTCTGCTGTACGCACTATTTTGCTCTCCCTTTTGTAGTCGTTTTATTAGCCATTGCCTGTAACATATTTTCATAGTCCACTGTCAATAAATATTTTGTCCAAATTAGTTGCGGTACTTAGGAACTGCTAAATTTATATCAGTTCGGTAAGTTCGACAAACATCATGTGTTCAATCGTAACTGCGGCGTCATAGTCCCAATGTAACTCCGGTGCATGAACTTAGTCAATAGTACCCGTGTCCATGCATAACTTGATGATCCATACATAAAAGTGAGGTAACAGTAAAGTACCACGGTTTACTTACAAGTTATTGATCCACATCCCTGTTAATTATCTAACAGAATATTCACACTTTACAAGGTGCTCGCAATTCCTGAAAACCTGACAAATTTGGACTTAGTTTATCCCTCTCTGCAGTTTTGTTACCTCATCTTTCTACTAAGTTTAAATATCATAATGTCTATTATCGAAAAACAACTTCAGTTACTTTAATTTGCCAGGCATACAAAGCGACAAGGACTTTTACTAGCAAGTGCAATCTGAAGTGTATAAATTTGGCTATTTTCTACTTAATAAGTGCGCTTAAATTTCACGTGTTTACTGGGGGAATTATACTTTGGATTGTTATATCAGATATTGTCTATGCTTTATCCAGGTACTGCAAGTAACATTGATGCCTCATTGGTCACATTTCTTTAATATGACCTCTAATTCAACCTGCTTGGTCAAGACTGCTGTTTGAAAAATACCACACGAAGTGCTGACACGTAGTACATACCAGGATTAAATAGTAATTCTGTACAATAAAATGTGTAGACCCATGTTCAGCATACTGGAAATGCAAATCATCATTTTCAGTGCCGAACGACTGCTCGTGAAAGTAACCAGTTTTTACTATGAGTACTGTTTGCATTGAGATATATGCGAGAAAATCAAATTCTAATTCACGCATAGCATACAACTGCTTTGCGAATTGAATTACGTATAAGGTTGATTCTTATGTGAAATTTTCAGCATCGATTGTTTAACTGCTAACCCTTTACTGTGAAATCCTGATGGCGAGCTATTTTTTCTGCTGCTTTTTCCGATTCGCAATGCAGAATTCAGTCAACATAATTCTTTTAGTTCTTATATATTTTTCAAGTCTCTGTAAATTCATGGATACAAATATTTTCTACCTTCATTTACTACTAGCTAAACGTAATTTTCTAAAACTATCAAAATTTACCGTTGCAGGTTTCGTGATTACTCTATGTAATAACTATGCAAGTGCATTTGAATACATCGTGCTACTTACATATATGGGCACCGTAGCCTCAATCAACTAGAAAGAATTGATTTCTCAGAGTTTTTCATAATTATCAACATCACTATCTCATTGTCCTATTATGCGAAGTGGTTCCTTTTGTATCACACCAAATGCGTTGCAACTTGAATATTTTATCATCAAGCACTTTAAATGCAACAGATGTTAGCAGTATGTTTCTCATTTTTTGATACCTCAACTACTCGCAGTTCTCTGGAGAGGTTTATATGATATCAGTTGGACCAATAAAACATTTCAAGTTTTATCATAACGTTAGTTGCTACCACGCTGACAGAAAGCAAACTTGATGTATAAATCCTGCTCAGATATTCGGATTGATATGCTTCATGAAGTTGTGTATACCTTATATTTCTGTGTATGAAGAGCTAAGTCAATTGGAAATAGAGTTGGCAATTTATGCTCCAACAGCAAATTTTTCAGTAAGCTTGATCTTCACAATTCCTTTATGCTAACCTTCACTCAGCATGCTATAAACTTTTTAACGAACCACCTTTATTCCGCTGGGGCTTTTATAAACTCTTTTACAGCGGATATTAGTAACATACGGAACAAACTGCAAATATAATTTCCGTACAAGAATGTATTATGGAAAAGGTGATCTAAAATGTTTCATGATTCTAAAAGTGTTCAGCGTCAATTCTGTCCTTCGCTCGTCAAGTTTAATATAACATGTACTGCAAATGTGTGTTACAATAATTACTTTGATCTCAAATTCATTACGCTTGGAACAATTAACCTCGTGGCTGAAGCACCCCTGCCACATAGGAAAGTATGGCGAATCCGGACTCAGTTGGTTATGCGTAAAATCCAAATCCACTAATAACGCAGTTACTGCGAATATCACGGTAATTGCTATGTTACATTGGCTAAGTGGCATCTTAACGGCAAAAATCATTCCTCAAGATAGCACTACTCTAAGTACGTAAATGGAAGTGGACATAATCTTAATTTTAGCAACCTAGGCAGTAGCCTCATTTTTCCGTTAACAGCATCACACAACAAAGTAACACATTTAGTTGTTCAGATTTACACCCCATTCCCAAACTACATATAAATGACTAATCCTAAACGTAAATGCAGCACATCAGTGACACTAAAATTTGTGGTGTGTAAGCATAGATGTAAATGCAAAGAATGTACATGTGTTGAATAGTTATTTGCTGTAGCTGAAGTGTCTAGATTTGCTTTACCTACATTGGTTCCCTTGACCCCAACTCTCTAGAATGACCGTTCGTATATGACACCAATTGACCTGTAATGTTTGCACGCAGTGCCATTCCACTCGGCTGGCGTAAAAAATGCCATTTAACAATGTCATAGAAAAACATTAAAATGAAGAAGCATTATATGAGGATACATCAAATTTTGAGCAGCATTCTACCCAACCGTTTACATCTGATATTGGAGACATGAATCTTTATCTTA
The DNA here is from genome assembly GCA_944474145.2 of Dicrocoelium dendriticum. NCBI lineage: Eukaryota > Metazoa > Platyhelminthes > Trematoda > Plagiorchiida > Dicrocoeliidae > Dicrocoelium > Dicrocoelium dendriticum. The sequence goes on from OX104066.1 coordinate 113,966,598, forward strand.
AACGAAAATAGCGCAAGAAACCTTTTGATAAATAGGTTAAAAAGATTAGTTACAATATCAAAACAAAAAATACTTGCTTGCAACTATCTACAAAAAACAGTAAATCCGAGGGATCAGTCACAACTGGATTTGCACAACGAATTACTGAGTAATGAACGTCCACCAAATGTGGTCGTTTCACGGACAAACGTCAAATCCTTCATGTCACAACATTGTCCGCAGGTACAATGATATTTTGTCTATTAAAATAATGTTTTTTCGGTATACATCTGTCACCATACGAAACTATACAGCGTTTCATATTACGGCCAGCATTTACCTCCAACTATTGTGCAACTATTAGATCAGCAAATGTATAATCACCACGGATTCGGCGCTAAAACCCCAGACGCATGGGTTCCAGCAACATATTTGGCACAGAAGAGTAATTTGCGCATTTGTCAATTAACAATTTGAGCTGTATCATACATATTGAGGTAATGATTCATTCGTCACCATTACGTGAAACAATGCATTAGATTACTTTTACAAATTAGGTATGACTGTATTTAAAATAAATATTACCACTACTACACTGGTTAAGTACAAAATCACCTCCACTGCAGAAACTCCAATCTGAACTGAGTAGGCAACATATTTGTCTACATCTAGCACCACGCGGCGAATTGTTCCGTGAAAGGCTAGTTCAATATATCGGACACAATTATGCAACCCTAAAGGTCACGACCTACACTGTAGTAATTTTCTCCATCATCTTCTCACATGCTTGGACTCAGTGCATTTTGTCTCCTACAAGGAATGGTAACGTTCGTGGCCTTTAGCTTGGGCTAATGTAAAGACCACTCGCATTGTGTCCTGCTGTGTAATCATTACAAATATGTGACATCCAACTCCAGTCTACCCACAAGAATGATTACGTCCCATATTTGCGAAATGCGTTACAGAAAATATCGCCTGAAACATAACTAAAATAAACGGCGCATCCCATGCTTATAAATCCAATCTTCATCCATCAAGGTGTTTTTAAATTTTGATAACAATATTTTATAAAATTCTAGCAGTCTTAATAGCTCGAGTCAAAATAGAAACGCAGTGCAAAGCAGCATTTGACGTAGTTTATTATATGGTCACAACAAAGTAGCATGCTTACGTCAATGAATACCAAAAAGTCCGTTACAAATACATTTTTGTAGTATTGCTATTTATCTGGAAGATAAATTTCGCCCGTGGAAAGTTTTGTAATAATGTCTAATCAACGTAAATAAATGCTACCTATTTAGATAATAAGCATAATTTTAAACCACAATGGTCTGAGGTGCCTAATGAGCTATTTTTATAGGTGAAACAACTACCGTTAATTATTGTATACAAGATCTAACATGGTATTTTGTCTAGTGAAAAAGCTATTATATATATCAAGCGAAATATCATCAGGAATATGGTACTTCTATCAGAGTCCAAATAAACGGAAGATATACAATATAACTTAAACATTAGGATTAATGAATCGTGGTCCTAAATATGTTACAACTCTGACGCAGATGTGTCGGAAGTGACGAGATGTTTAGAGCAAAGACCGATTATAACCACCTAAGCGTTACGCTTTGCAGTAAAAATATAACAAGTTAAAGCTCTCAGTGTGTACGTAAATACCGCGTTTGTACAATTGCACCAGGGTTTAATGACGTCAACTATAACCTCACCACATAGAAACTGAGGATTCCCAAGCGGACAGACTTGACGGAAAAATAACCACGGGTTGAAAATCCCATTTTCCACACCAGTGTGCAATCAATAAATCTCTAACAGAATTATTCTTTCCTAGTTGAACTTATGCAGCTAATTCTTCAGGACAAAAGGCGCTCATTAGTGGAAAGTACCATGGCGAGTTGGGCTATATCGACACAACTACGACTGAGGCCAGATTGCCAAACAGAGTTGCCTACAAAATCATTTTTAAGTTGCTCTTGAGTTTACCCTCATTTTGGAAGAAGTATGGATTTAAGACAGTAAAGTTTATGTTATTTAAATGTTACGGTATTGGGCACGGTTGAACTTTTGATTTGTCAAGAAAGATCAACTTGTCTCAATACACATATAACATTTAAACTCCACACTGGGTGATGCAAAATGTTGTGGCTCCAAGGAGAATATCATCCACCTATTTTCGAGGCACACCACCACACATGCAATTCCCAGTAACCAGCTTTCTGCGAATAAATATGCCCAGGTACATCCAAAAAACCAAACATTATAACTTCACAGTAAATATATAAAACCTATTAGTTATGTACACCTAACGACCATACGTGTATTTCAAAATGATCAGTTATATGCACTTGTACATTACATTGTTGTAAGTAAATATTTTAATCAATTATTTTGCACTTCTATGAACAGCTACCATACATGATATCACAAGGTGTTCGCTGTACTAGACGTAATAATAATTTAAGTAATAAGTGAATAGAATAATTTAACTGAATCATAAAATCAACAGCCACTTGTATGCGATGATTGGGGTTAGTTCTTTCACAATATGTGTCCATACATTTGATTAAAATTATGCTCCGGTATGTAGATGCTACATTGGCATAATAGTAAGCTGTAATCTACTTTTGAGTCTGTTAACAATAAGCCGGTGGTCATTGCAGTGTCGCGGAATAAAGACCACATACCATTTTATGCATGTATCAGCAAGACAAATATCTAACAAGCTAATTTCTGTTGTTTAACAGCAGGCTCTTACAACACAAATAAATGACATAAACCGGTGCATTTATCTAATATAATATTGAAATCACTAGCCTAAAGAAAAGGCACCAAAAAGCTAGTTACACCGTCAGATTTGCAAAAATATTGAAAATAATAAATGTGTGAAAGGAAAACAAAACATAGCAATTCTTCAATGGTTGGTTCTGATTATTTCCTAAAATCTTGAATGTTCTTAAGAAAGATGAATAATGGTGGCTTTGCCGATAAATGGAATAAGGAACGTTTTCATAAAATAATGATTGACAGTTGGTTAAATATATATTTCATTTTATCTACCCTTTTATCGTTGCAAAATTCCGAGTTTGCTTTCATCGAATAAAATTCCAGTGAAGCACATAAATAATAGCGAAAAACCTTTCAGCATTGTTCAAAATACCTAAGAAATGTGACAAGAAATTTTGCAATGCCTAAGTCCACAACTTTGGTTTTATGACGCTTGAGAGTCGTTCAAATGGTTTGCATAAAGCAGGTAACGATACATAAATCTGGTTGACTGCCAATGTATGGCAAGCAGTTAGCTAACAATTCGTGATGGTCAACTGCCGTCCTCCATGGCTCAGTTGCCTAAGCTGCGGGCTAGTTGGCACAAGTCAACTGCAGTCATGTGTTCGATCCTCCGTAGAGAACCGAAGGTTGCGCACCACTGACGAGCCTCAATGGGGCGAAACGGTCGTCTGGTGCTTTTCCAGATAGGTAATTTACTTATCTGAATTGTCGGCTGACTGCGATGGACATAAATTAACTTATTTACTTTGGTAGCATACAATCGTTACATCAGGTTTTAAATGTATTTCATGCAAAGTGCAACACTATGAATACCAAAAGACGAAATGAAAAATGCATGCAAGTTAAGGAGATACATTTTTAGAGAAATAGAAATGACTTATAGCCCTCTTGTCCTTGCAACATGCATGCAATCTTAAGGATTCAAGCTAAACACCAAATACGGATTCTTTTCAAATTTGTGATGTATACACTTGACCCATTCGATTCCCGAGTGTTCGCTATACATACTATTGCAATTAGAACTTAACTCCTATACTGAAAAAATGAAATAAAAGGTGGAAAGTTACTTTATTGCATAATGACAGAAGAATTACACAATAGAGCATAAAATGACGCAAGCAAAATATTATGTCAGTCATCGGTGTTTAATAAAGAAGTAGTGTGACGTCATAAATAGCTAGAAGTCTATCACTGAATTCGCGGAAGAAACATGTTCTATAATGAACGTTTTATGAGATTTATACTCCTTAGTTTTGTCTTTCGTTGTTCACTCACTGTGCTTTCGATTGTAATACAGCCAGCAGGCGGTGAATCAACCGTCAATGCTTATTTAGATGATGTATCGTCACAATCATCGAATTCCAAACAAAGCAAACAAGACTGGTAGACATGATATAGTATTGTTAATTGTTACAAAATATTTGCAAATTCAAATATAATGGTTTACTTTATTGAATAAAAGTGGATAAAGCAGTGCTGAAACGGTTGCACTAGCTGCGGCATTAAGGTGCTCGACCTGAGCAATATTTTAGTGCTTGTAATAAATAAACGTAGTTGAGGCTTGGATAAAAGAATACATGAATAGTTCACTTGTGATCTTATCACGTACCTAATAATTTTTTTTAAAATGTAGCTTGAGTAGGGCTTGAGTAAACTTGAGTATGATATAACCAGTGTAAAGTAAACACTCCACTGAATCCAAGTACTTTGCAACTTGTATTGTAATGCCGGAATTGTTGCTTTAAACCCCGATGCACTTCAAACCGAGGTGACTTAAACACACTTACTTTTAGCGATCTCAATAATTGGATTACATCGGCGCATCTAAGCGACCACTATTGGAATCGTTCACGTAGGCTTACGCATGTGACCTCTCTGATATTATTATGACTGATATAAGCTTAATTAATACTATATTTTCAGCCCACTACCTCCAATTTTGCTGCACAGAATCACCTGTGATGCAAAAGGGACTAATGCTATCTATGGAAAAACCTGCCGAGTTAGTGTAGTATAAATAAATGTTATAGAAAATGGCTAATGCTTTAGAACATACTACTAAAATTTTAAGCGCAGCTTGATTGAAACTGTCCTTAATTCTAACAAAAATATTTGGTAGTTAAAAAATCTGGTTTCCCTAGCTATAGCTGTTCAAACTACTCCTGTGATTCCGTCACCGGTAAAATGTACTTTTTGCCTCCATAACCCTAGATGGACAAAGCAGGCTTGCTTTCGCATGCTGCATTTTCCAGAAGCCATACGATGAAACAATTTGCTGCAATTAATTACTGGTAAATCCTTCGACATTTTGGCTAATATTAAATAATGGAAAAACTGGTTACTCTCACACATTGAGAAACTAGCACGTCTCCTGCTCTCATCCCAGCATCCCAAGCAATGGCACCAGGCATTCCACTCTTGCTAGCCACATTTATTAACAAATATAGAAGCTTTCATTCGGGACCTGAGACTTCTTACTATATTTGCTTTCGCAGAAGAGCATAGAGAGACGCTTGGTAACTAGCTAAAATGTGTCCACTCGGTACCAGGGATAATTAAAGTTCATTATCCAAGACATGTTGCGACGCGATATCATTGGCCCATGAAAACGCATTAGTACTCTCCCATTAATCTTGTCACAAAAGAGCGGAAAACGGCAGCAATTTTAGGTTATCGGAAGCTAAACTCAGTTACTCAAAGGCAATTCTCAAAGGCAATTCAAAATGGCGGTATATATTGACCAACGTTTGTTTACCAAATTTGGTTGGATCAGTTAGCCGAGCTACACACTGAAGAGCGGTAACAGTTTGTGTTAATTGTCCTTTCCGGATAGTGAGATTTCCAAATCATGTTACCCAGTTTACGAAATGTGGCCGCAAGGTTTTAACACCTAATGCTCAGAGCTCTAGAAGATTTGATACCTAAACACTGTCGAGTTATTATGGACGATAAATTGTGCACAAGATGTTGGAAGAACTCATGCAGAATCTATTAACTACTATGGATTGTCGATAGTACATATTAATACGTAAACCCTCTGTGATTCAATTACAAACAGAAAAGTAATTTACGTATCTAAAGCTTTGTCGGGAGAAAGAAATTGCCTTGATCCGGTGAAGCTACAGAAGGTCTGCTCGTAGACAGTTCCAAAAGCCTCGAAAAATTCTTGTTTACTTGATCTTGTCTATTATCTATGATACATTCAGGTATCTGCCCAGCTCGCTATTCCATTGAACAAATTTGCACGCTAGCCAAATTTCATTTGAAGGAGTGCAGCAAATGGCTTTGGACGCAATTTGGTTTGCATTGAGTTAATGCCACTTTGAGATTCCATTACCGGCGTCCATCAGCTGGACCTTTCATTTTCGACGCAGATGTCCATGAACTTGCACTGGAGTAGGGCGCTCATAAAGTACGGCTGAAAGAATGGAACTGCTATTCAAGTTTGTTAGCGGGTGTCTTTCGTAAACAGAATGCAACGCTTGCCCAACACAGAAGAGAATGCTGGCATTTGTGTATTAATTCAAATATTTGGGAAATATCTGCTTGAAAGCAAATTAGTTGTTCGTGCTGGCAAGCAGTAGTTTATTTGTTTACAAAACTTTCAGTAGCCCAAAGGACACCCTGATCCTTGTTAGGAGCGATAGCAGTAATATGACTGTGGATTTACGCATCGCCCGGGCACCATTCATGAAAAAGCCTATGCCTTAACCCTATGGCACTCCAGAGATCATGGACATGTCCATCTTGCACCGAGGCCTGAGTAACTACTACTGAACAAAACACAGATAAATGTGTTAAGTATTAATTATACGGACATAAAAATCTGCATATTCCGTAGCCGGAAAACAGTATATGCAAGAAACACAAAGTAGCTTTCCAAAAATCAGTGGCGAACTTAATTAACATAGTTTACTACATTAAGCATTTTCTTTATGGTTCATTATAATTCCCTTATATCCTGGTAGAATAACGACTGCGCAAGACTACAATCTGTTTGATACTATCATAAGACATCTTAGCAATATATCATTAATACGGACCAAAATGTCATCTGAATTGAGGGGGGAAAGAACTGTTTGATTCGACATATCTGGAAAGATAAGAGGCCAAGTGCCAACTTGCTTAATACACAACGTAACAAACAGCTCTTTACATTGCCGTGCAATGGAACGGCCGGCAATTTTCTGTAAGGTGGTGCATGGGCGCAACTATACATGGATAATGTTATACATAACCTATGTTATAAATCACATGTAGCAATATGCAAGAGCTGAGGGATACAAAATATTAGGCTGTCCACTGGTTTTTGATTCTCATTTATCCCTTGCTTGTTTCTTCACGCTTGATGAGATTCGTCACATGTTATCTTTGTCACTGAAATTTAGCATGCAATAGCGCAAAAGCAAGAATGCTAGGCAACATGAACAGTAACGGGAAATAAGTACAAACCGAACGTGCGGCTAACATTGTGTATTTTGCAAAACTTAAATTCAATATTTTCCAAACATCAAAACTTAACACAATTTACTTTTTCTTGTATACCGATCAATAAGTTTTGGTGCAGTTTTATGCTTAGCAATATTAACAACACATGTAAGCATCTACAAAATCTGGAATTGCATATATTGACATCAAGTTTCTGAATGCAGTTGACCAAATAGCATTTTATTCAGAACATGTTTCCTGATCGGCACGGTATTTCCCTGCTTACCAAATGTTTTTTTCTTATTGTCTGAAGACACATGCGGTTTTATAGTTGTACGAAGTATCAAAATTATCTGTATCAGTCATTCAAAAGAAATTAAATAGCAGTGGTCATGAATAAATAAATGCAATATACTATAATAAAAACCCTTTAAAATTTTCAGTAATGTAATGTTAAAATAACGCTGACTGTCAAAGATACTTACGCTATTACAGAAACCTGTTTACAAGGTTTAACTCTGATATGTGCAGAAAAGCTGTCTTGAAGGGTTGTTGATAGTACCGGCAAAAATAGTAAGGTTAATGTGCTCCATTTTAGAAGCAATTCAAAATATTTATATTCGTTATTGCCTTAATGTCATAAAAATGGTTCAAGTAAATCTGATATTTACTAAAGAAATGTATAAAGCAATTTGTTTAAAATTACCATTGTTTTAGAAACTAGTGTTCTAATGTACTTCATTTCTTAGTTCGACCAAAAATGGATGAACTTCCTCAAACCAGACGACAACCTTTGATTTCCTAGCTGGTTTAAGGACAGCCTAATATCCGCGCTTACAGATTATATATAAAACAATTTCTGGAAAGCTTATGAATCAGGGCTTCCATTCAACGCTCACTCCCACCGCGCAAGTTTACTAAATTAAATTGCGCTATCTATTACAAAATAAATTTAATTTTGGTTGTTGACATTGTGTATTGCCTGCAATATAAAACAAGGTATATGGTTGCTAATCTATAATCCTTAATCACAAGTGCACACAGGAGCAATATTGGCATACCTTAATTCATTTTGCGTCCCATACAAAATTGCAATTCGTAAAGCCTAAATGCGGGGAATACAGACAAAAACAATATAGGAGAGTGCTTTAATTCGTCTAAATAGGTAGTTGTCAAAAAACTTATCTACTTATTGCGTAAATTTAATAAAGTTTCGGGACAAATGTTTGACGCAATGTATGATTGATTATCCGATCAGTTATTTAGGTAAGAGAGCAGGACTCATTAGAAATTCCGTTTGGTCAACAATATCGGTATAATTTAGCTAATATAACATGATCAATCTCTATCGACGGGTTTTGGTTAGTCTGCAAAATATATTGGTATTTCAGTAGGGATTCTGCAATGCATTGCATGCAGTAACCATTCGATTTATGCTTGAATAAAAGAGAATTGTAAAATAAGAATAAAAGTTCTAGGAAGCACATAGTGGGTGCTACTGCGTGTATATAATTTGTGAGACATGTAGCGAAATATAAAACACCGTAAGATGGTATATGACGTGTTGGCAAATTTAAATCCCTGCCCTCATACATTTTGAATTGCTTGTCAATTATACGAACTTTTAGTAAATTACGCTCGACTATCTATATTATAGAACCATAGGCATGAACTACTTAGTATCACTTCTTCTAGTCTGCATTTGTAATTGCATTCGTTGATTTCTTTGCAGCCATGCTTCCTGAAATTCATTGGATTTTAAATACGAGTTTGAAAGCAACAAGCAGCACTTAGCATGCAGTCGCTTCAACAGTCTAATTATTCGTTTAGGTCAAATTGCATAGCTAGGTCGTAATGAGTTGGTAATAATCACAAAGCAAACATTGCCAACACAAACATTTAGAGTAAATGACCACCGATAAATTGATTTGGCTCCTTTAGTATCCAACAGCGGCCTTTGCTTTGCTACCTCCGGAGAGAAATAATTCTTATAGCCGTGCAAACATGTGGTTTCTAATATCTAAATGTCATGCTCATATTTACAGTGAACACATGTGTACGTGCGTTGATGCTAGTTGGTTGATGATACTGATGTGCCACAAAAGTCACTAACTGGATAAGCAATTTCCATTAATTACGATCAGTAAAATCAAGCTTTGTGTACTTTATGACTGTTTGTCAAGGTGCGTAGGATCCATTTCACTTAAAAGACCAGCAAGTAAAATATCAGTAGCCAAACTTACAGGGCCCCATTGACAGATGCGCTTTTGACTAGTGTAATTGCTCTAGTGGTCTAATCACGGCAACCGTTTACATTTCTTGCCTTCATATTAAAAAAAATGAGACACATTATTTATAACCGTTTGCAACACAGTGCCTGATATTTGCGACACGTGTGTATTTCTCATCAAATGCTCGGGTTCGCTCTACTTACTTGACAAGGTCATTTGTTTTGCTTTCTACATTAGGTCAGGTACATGATTAATCACAACTAATTCCTGCGTCACTCCAGCAATGTAATATTTTGTACCTGATCGGGGGAAGCATCTTACATGATAGCTCGCCATATGTGTGGTTGGCTTTGATTCTATTTTTGGATCTAAGTAACAGAGCTAAAGCAAAATTCAGATATAACCTACGTACCCCAAATATGCAGTTTGCTAAATATTTAAGCATATGTATTTTGTACATCAATCTTACAAAACTAAGACATCCACTATTTCATATGTTGCCCAGTTAATTTCCTCCATGTAGGTATTATAAACGAAATGAAGAAATGTGTTGCTTTTAAATGTACTCAGGGCGAAACATCCGTTTGCTCCTAAAATTCAAATCTCACTACAATGCTCTCGACTTTTTATATACAGCTCATATGACATTCAGACCAGATAGCTTTTTTGTAAACGTGTGCTGTAGATACATATACTATCGGAGCAGTCACTAATCTTGATAAATCTTCTCAGATAAAACGAAGCTTGGTAATTCCCAATAAAAAGCAGTCTATCTCTATGGGGCATGGTATACATATCGTTACCAAACTACCATATACACAGTTTGCACAATGAATAATTACCACCGTTTTGAGGCACAGTTGCTAAAGTCTGTTATAATAAGGGCTTATATGAATTAAACTATAATACATATTATAAATTTTCACCAAATGTACACATGTTCCATACATCAGTGCATATCTTATTTGCTTCTAAAGTGGGTGAGAAGACGATGTCCTTTAGATATATGCATTCTGTATCGTCTTATCCGTGAAGATAACGGTAACTGGTATTAATATGCAATCTTTCCCTGCTGTAAATTTGCATACATACGAAAGAGAAGAGAAAACAGGATTCTTTAACGTAAAACCATGATAGCCTGCAGCAGGGCTTACATTGATTAAGGTAACACCCTCGGTGAACTAGAGTAGCTCCGATTTAGCATCGCGAAGCCCGATCCTGAACGCCTTGTGAAGTAAATCCTGTGACACGGGGTCAACAATTGTCTGGTGATCAAAGATGTTTGCGACTTGCGTATACGCGTAGTCTGAATTGGACTTGTTGGTGGCGCAATCCTGCATTGAACCTAACGGAGCACATGCTGCTTTATTCGGAAACTCAGCATCTTATCCCGCCTACCCATGTAAGCATATATGCATGTATACAACTGGTCTCGTGCGCATTCAACACGTGTGAATACGGTATGCATCTGGAGCACCGCATGGATAAGGGTTTGCTTTAGATCAAGAAGCTTAGTACGTGAGACAACCATCAGTAGGTAGCTGTTTGCTGACGACGGTGCATTGTTTGCACATACCAAGAAAGAACTACAGTGCATGAGGACTGCATTAGCTTCCAGAGCGACAGAGTTAGGACTCAGCATAAACACAGCCAAGAATGCATGTCTACTTCAGCCGGCACAGGGAGTGCAGCGAATGTGCAGTCCAGAAATATGGATAGCAGACGAAGTACCGCAGAACAAGTCATAATTTCGCTACCTCCGGAGTACATTGTCAAACTACCTGCGAATCACCGATTAAATACGAGCTCATGTAGCGAGGGCGAAAGCAGCCTTTGGGAAACTGGAACATAGCATGTGGAAGGACCATCCTCTCACGGTTAGAACCAAGGTGATGGGGTACAAATCCAATGTCATTTCGATTCCTAGCTATGCATCGGAAACGTGGGCAATGTACAGAACCGATATCCTGTTTCTGTAACGATTCCATCAACTGTGCCTACGCCGGATTCTGTACGTTCAATGGCGGGATAATGTGCCAGATACTGATGTGATCCGCTGGAACGAAGTGTACACCATGTAATACATGCTACTGTTTCGACACTTACGGTGGCTATGAAATGTGCGCCGTATGGATGCAACGATAAGCCCGAAGCAGCTGCTGTATGGGCATGTGAGCGAGTGAGTGAGCGAGCGAATGAGTGAGTGAGTGAGAAATCAAATAAATAAAAGATAAACAGAGGATTCAGGAACTTAGTGTGGTATGAAACAACGATGTAAAAATCGGTCTTATAATTAACTCAAATAATCGGCTAGAAATTTTTTCCAAACGTATTAACTGCAGGTTCTTGAGGGATATGTTAAGAACACATTAGTTGACTAATATATTTAATAAATGGTGGTTTTGATCTGCATGTTTAACATGGATAAATGCTACTTAGAGGAATCTTCAATGTAGCCTTCGTTACATAAAGGCAGTAATATGTCTCAAAATCACCTGGCGCAATGAAATTCTAAGCTGTGTACTATTCTTACTGCGATTGTTCTAACGCAATTCCAGACCACTAGGTTTCCGTTGCTTCTTTTAGACGATAATACACGTGCAGGTTTCTGACAAATGATGTTAATCAGATGCAGATTTAGCAACTGTACGCCATCAATTGGCTGTGATGTTGCTACATTTATTCAAGCGGTTGTCTAATAATAATAATTAATTAGCCAATGTTTATGTAGCCATGTATTCAGAGGAATAGCAAAGCACTTCTGAGATACAAAGGATGGTTCCGTTCCCAGAGTTGAGTGTAGGCTAATAATGATAGTAGAATTTATGATTACGTTAAATTTGTTAGTATACTTTAAAATATCTTATGCTAACTTCCATCCGAAATAGGAGAACCTCTTGGATATGTTTTGCTTTCAAGCAAGTAAGCATCATTGTTGTGCTATTCAGGTTTGAATTTTCGTAATCCGCATTGATTCCTTTTCATATAACTTGACTACATGGTGTTTTAATTGGATAATTAGGCAGGTAGACACAAATAGTCGATTACGGCAGCACCATTTGTGTGTATCTATGGTTTGGATGCAGTAACATGCACCCTATCCGTTACCAATGATTAGCTGTATAATCTTAGTTAAAATATCGACAGGAACGGAAGTATGCACGCTTCATTTACTAAATCAGTTTGTAGGGATGTGTTCCGATCTTTGAGTTATGAATTTCCTAAACCTTAAAATAAGCGCATTGCATTGATTACATATTCGGTCGAAAGTTCCCTTATTTCTAGATAAATGAGCATCTAGTCATCTAGCTTTTCTTTGAGCGGACTGTAAAGAAGTGATTAAAAATGGTGAACAGAAACCTGGATATATGTTAGAGAATCGACAAAGAGATCATTCTAAAAAAAGATCTGCATCAAAAGTTAACAGTCTTTCTCATCATTTAAAGTTGAATAAAAGCAATAGTTGTCGTATAAAAGAATAATCAATAATAATGATCGTCGGCTTTATACTTTAACGGCGCTGCGCTTTCGCGTGATTGCCACCAATCGCGCGTTTTCTCTCTACACCGCCCGGATTGCAACCGGTGACCTGTTGACGTCAAGCCAGGCGCACAGACTACTATGACTCCGGTCGATAAAAACAGGTAATTTAAGTATTCGATAGCTAAATACAAGAAAAAAGAGCAATTAAAGATAAAGATATTTGAAGCATTGGGTAAAAGTCTCCCAAAGGTCGAGAACAGAGAAGAATTGCAAATTGATTACTCATGTTAAAGGTTATTTTCATCAATGCGAAGAATGAAAAGTAGTTCCACTTGTATTATTTAGTAACTGCTTGAGTGTATTCTTAATTTAAGCAGATTGTAGTGTAATCGCAGTTTTGCTGAAGATTGATAACATAATTTCAATTTGCATATTCCAATTAATACTATTTTATCAACCACAAATGAGAGCGATTTTATTGGATGTAGGATTCCGCGAGGATTGATTCTATTTCTTATGTGACTAGTAATCATGCGCTTAGGGATGTCTTATGTAGCTTTATTCAAGTATAGCCGAAGTTACAGTTTCTAAGCTGCTTATTTCCAAAAGTCTCATGTTGCGCCGCAACTACCCATCCACTTATACTGCTTAAGTAAAATCTTAGTTTGTAGAAATTTAACAGTGAAAGCAATGTAGAACCGCTACCTGTAAAACGGGTTGCGCGGCAGAATGCATGCTAAATTTTAAGGAAATCAAAAATTATCCTCATCTGTCTGATTAAAAAACTTGTCATATCAACTGGCCTGTAGTTGTGGGATAGATTAATGTTACTGGTAAAAAGTCATTTGACAATATCCATTTATTCTCTAAGGCAGAAGACATATATCAAACTAATTTGGAACCACAGACTAAATACTTCCCTGTTCCAATATGTCAAACTTTGCGATGAAGCAAGACTGTTCAATGACATCGTTATGCTAATTTTAGTCGTGTGAGGGTTCTCCTGGCAAACTTTATAGTAGCATGAGTATCCCCAGTAGACTACCATTAAGATAGTCAGATTGCGTGTTCGTCGCCTCCGCTGACCTCCATGTTGTTTTCGGCACTTATATGTTCTATTTTTCTATTTGCGATCAAGGAACCTATTGGGGTTAGCTGAAGCTAATTTTGATTCAACCCTTTAGTATTGAAAATTGGCCATCACCATTATTGTCTACTCGTGCTAGTAAGTTATTTAGAAAATTTTCTGTGCTGTTCAGTAAAGCCTGTTGTTGTAATTATCGGCATCTAAATGATGAATCAATCCTATTTCTACATAAGTGAATGCTCCTAGCTCCGTCCTTGCTATGCATTGATAACCCCAGTGACTTCAGTAATCAACAATGTTAATTCTCCAAAGCAAAGATACAGTATGAACTGCCGAATTCTCCGGAAACAAGGTTGGATTCGCTGTTCCCATTGCGTAGTAGTCTATTTGGACAATGTTGGAAGGAAACTAAACGAGAATATTGTGAGCAGCAGTTTTCCAAGGTGAATTGCAAGCTTGATTTCGCATATAAAATCGTAATCCATTTCATCCGGCAAATTAGTGTTCACGTGAACAGTGTGCATATGTTAGCAATTGCTTCTGATATGCCTTTAGTGCTAAAAAAATTAACGCCTGTGCTGTATGTTTTGAAGCTGGTTACAGCAAGCTCATCTCAGTGAAGATCAGTGAAACTAAACTAACTGCCTGGAAGCCATTTGTTGATATATGCAGTATAAAGACTTTGAAGATAGAAACAGTTTCGGCACTTATACAAATAAACAGATCTGTTAAATGAAAAGAACAATAAATTGCAAACATATTACAGCTTCAAATTTACAGCTACTCACGTTAAATCACTCAGTATTCGCGACTCGTGCAAACATATCCAAGTAACAAGTAGGCATGCTGTTGTACTTAAGTTCACACGTTATCTATGGTAGACACTGTTACAGTAATATGCAGCATAAATGTAAAGCGATGTGCCTGCTTCTGGTTTTATTATTTGGGCTGAGTCTGTTAATTGTTAATCATTAAACAGATAACGTTTGTCTAGCCTAGGATTGAGTGCGGCTGGGAACTATCAAGACAGTGCATAACTGGATGGCATATGACTAACTGAAATCTCATCATCCGATTACATATCTCATCCAGGATGTGTCTACGCTTAAGATAGTTGATGTCTTCTCTCCATCATAATAATCCGACCAATTAACTTATCCCTTACCCACAACAGTTACTAGCCTCATAGTTGAAAGTTGACAAGAACAACACTTTCAAAACTTACGGCAATTTCCAATTTAGGTTAGGCGCGTTAAAGCAGTAGTATGCTTGATTGCTCATAGTGTGATTCAGCATTGTATACCTCTGTATGTAAAACTGAACGTAAACTTACACGGGTGTGTCTACATTCTTAGGCAACGAATAGACACAGAGATAACAGTTTATCCGGAAGGCTAGCAGTTAAAATTGGTGGATTGTTATCTATATACTAATCAACGAAAATTAATCAAGATATACCTCTGAGATTGTGAATAAACATTAATATTGGAAACTGAACGACCAAGGGATGATGGTAAAATCAATAGGACACAGGTTGAATAACAAAAGTCGCAAAGGTCATGTTCCAAGTGATTCCCAATATCTAATTTGTTGGATCAAAGGTAGGTCCATGAAATCCATCTTGTATTGAGACATGTTAGGTGAACGAATCAGGATTGATATTTAGCGACTAATTACCACCCTTTTAAGGTTCGCTTACATAATTAATGCTACTAATTATATACCGAAGTACTCCCGCACCATGATACTGCTTTTGTTCCTGATCAATGAACCAATTACTGACTTGATAACTGGACCGCTGTATTCTTGTAGTCCATAAGTTAATACTTGCGGAAAGCAGAACTGCTGATACCTTCATCAGTGCAGTGGATTACGACACCGTTGGCCAGTTATCACTGGATGTTTTTCGTGGTTCAATTTTCCCGGAGCTTACCTGGAAAGCTTTTATAACCAAGTGATAAAAGTTGATCTAACATCCAGTAGGATCACAAGGAACAATAAGCGTAAATTCATAGCAATAAACAGTGCATAATTCAAAACAGTATTTATGCGAGAACTGGTGTAGGTTACTCTGCATAATGGCATAAGTCAAAAGTTTACTCAATATCTGCGGAACGCAAAAGATCACCTCAAGGATTTAAAAAAATATTTTTGCTTAAGTTAGAAATTTCCTAATCTTCGAAATACTCCAAGTTGGATTTATTATCCGATCCCCTAAAGATTCAAGTTGGGAAGCTAACCTAATAGGTGTGATTACACTAAGTTTTCTTGCCATGTGAAAATTGTGGGTTTTACTGGTAGGGACAAATGAATCTATTTCATTTTTCAACATTTCGTGGGAGAGGAAATTAACAGTAAAAACTAATCTTTCAGGAGTAAAATATAAGTTGCTTGACTAGTTTCACAGTATCGTGGAATTGTAACCATATTAGTAAAATATACTTAGTTATACGTTTGAAAGTCTATCGCGCAGATTTGCCCGCAAAGCTAACTAGTGTAAAATGAGCATTGCTTTTAAGTACTGAAAACAACACAATACAAAAACCAAAACAATGATTGTAAAAGCACGTATTGCGATTTTAGGTAAGTAGAACACATACATTTATGTGATCGCATGCGTATTAGTTTCCAAATAGGCACAGTTTACGCAACTATTTGATGGGTCTAAGGACAACTTCTAACCTACTTTGAAAATATCCGGAGGAGATAAACGGCTGAGCTTGCAAAGGATTTCCAGGACTAGAGAAACCTTTAAGTTTGGTGTTATGGCTAAGTTTCAGCAAGTGATGTCGTACGTGCTAATGGTCACTCGATGTTTGCTACACGAATATATGATCATTGCTCAGCCTTCAATAGCGTTTGCTAAAATCCCCCGCAACTTTAGCCCTAACCTTTAAGAGTGGTGGCGAAAAAACTTGCTATTCCCTAATATCCTTTGTTGTGATGTATCCGCATATTTAAATCGCGCTTCAACCAATATTCTAACCTTGGATGGCATATTCAAAGAGAGTGAGCTTGTACTTGTTATGCGTCATGCGAAAGGCTGATATGGCAAAACTCTTTAATTACCTCTGCAATAAGCAGTCGCGCTTGTTGCCGCCTTTCGCAGATGCCTCACACCGTTTTGGACAATAAATGTTACTGAACAAACACGCCAAGCATGTTACAAGGAAGAGATTTGCACTGTGACCCAAGCCAAGCGTGTAGTTATGCACATGGCATAATTGAACAAATCTGATTTCCACAACATTCAACGGTAGATATTCTGAACCAACCAATTTGAACTCATGGTGAGGTTGCACAATTGCTTCCGGTTATCATCCAGTTGCCTGATTGCTCCGTTAATCTTGTCATCATCATCACGCATTTTAAAATCTGCCAATTCCCATCGTTATATCAGTTGTACAAAGTAAGAATATACGACACACATTCAGCAAGCCTTGGGTTAAACAGAATTTCACCCCAACTGCATAAAAATGTAGTACTTAAATTTAACCGAAGTTAGTGTACAAAAGTTTCTATCTATAGCCGGCATTGTGGTCATCTGTGCTAAAGATCTGAAGCTATAGCATATACTTCGATGGTCTAAACGATCAAAGGCTTTAAAGCAATCTAGGTAACGAACACCGAGTCTTGCCTTTTTGGCACATCTGCGGATTAGCTATCGCGTGCAATTAACAGGTTCGTGGTGCATGGGTGGTGTTCTAGATGCTGCATTAACACATCCATGATAATTGCTTTTATAAGTCTGGAAATGACAAGTCGCAACGTTTTCGTGTGGCAATAAGTCAGATCCGTACATCCACCACATTTGTGCATCTAAGTGATTCCCTTTTCTTTCGTAAGGCAAAAAATTGGTTTTCCCTTAAACGTCAGTTTGTGAAAATGTTATCCAAAAAATATTTGTGACATTTGCGAAGCAAGTGAGTAAACCATTTTTCATTACGTTTAGGCGGATGCCGTAATGAAGTTAAGGGTAATCAATTGCATCCACTAGGAATGAAGCAAAGGTGAGAGTTCCAACTACCAGTTAATCATTCCTTTTCTGACGCTTCTCCCAAATTACACTATATGTGCACTGTTATACGTAATGTGTAATAATTTAAATACTTTCGGGAAGAAAACTTTTGTTCGAAATGGATAGACATATACATTTTTGTTGCAATTGTAGGCGTCTTAAAAGCCCATTCACATTTGGCATTTGTACATTGGTTTTAGTACGCCTAGGCGTTTTCATCCATTGTTGCTCATTATTTGTACGTAATAATTAATCAAGTATAGTATTTAAGCATAATAATTGCATGTTTTTATCTAAACAGATTTAAATACGGATTTTCTAATATAATCGGACAAAAAAGACCTGCATTTTAACCAAAGTCGAGTATTTGAAGGCAATTAATGCAATCTAGTACCAGAGTTCACCGAACACCTGAAATCGATGAGCGGAAGGAAAAAAACTGCTAAAGTAACAGATAACGAACAAATTCACCTACAATAATCACGGTGCAAGGGACCAAACGGAGGGTTTGAAAGAGGCGTGTACATGCAGCGTCCAACCATGCTTACAGGAAATCGAGCAAAATAAGTAAAAGGTACATATTTAAGTTCCAACAAATGCTGGTACACTTGCCTCCCAGAATTCATATACCATATCCAATGTATTCATAGTCGCAAGTGGTATGAATTAAGGAGAATGTAATAATGGATATGTTAAATCACTTACAGGATTTTTAATATAAACATAATTGGAGCCGGGTAACTAATTCGTAGATAATTTGACATTTTTCAGCTTATGATAAGTTCCATCAGCGAACGATAACAAGACTTCAGTCTAGGACCTTTTAACCATGAGTAAACGTATAATTGATGTGACGTCCACAGATTGTGCTGTTGTCGATGCAGGTGTGTAGGGATTATAATTACGTCGGACGTTATTTATGCCCAACCTACAACGCTCTGTCACATAGGAGCTTAAAACTGTTTCATCTATCGTTTTGCCTGGGAATTTTTAAAGATACTAGCAAAAATCACAATTATTTAGACTAATTAGAAGTGTAAGGTTAAATCTGTAATCAACATCATAATACAATATTAATAGAATATTAGAACACATTTGGTTAAGACTCAAGCAACTGGCAACACCAATGAAACATGCAAATGACGCAAATTACCTACCTTAAAAAACGCGAAACAGCGGACTTTGGGAAATATACAAAATAAAGCAATTTAAGTGGGGAAGCATTTCGGCACATGAACTAGCTTTTATAAACTTGTAATAAGTTAGCTCATTGCGTACCAAAAATTTGGATGTAAGCAAATTATGTAACTTTGATTAGCTTAGATGACACAATTCACTTAAACTTTAGGTATTCATCTTCTACCAAACAACAGAGAAAATATCTGGAATTCTTAAAGTTATACACTAACCGCTTATATAGTTTCATTGCTTGTCTTCCAACCGCCGTTGCCACGACGTCTTGTTTTATCACTAACATGCCGCTACTTAATTTATAAAATGAGTGTGATAAAAAGATTTTATTAATTCTACTTCGTTTTATAGAAATGACATAGAAATTGTGGTACAAACAGCACATAACTTTCAACGGTTGCGATATTCAGATCCACATAGTCCGACTACGATCATCCTCTTACCTAGGCCCAGACCGTTTACCAACTTTCTTGCTAAAGTATGGTGGCGATGATGTCACATTTTTAACCTTAAACTTGTTTAGCATGTAAATGGAGTTGAACCTCTTTAAAGCCAATGGAATCTTGCGCTACTCAGGCCTAGGCACAAATATGCCCCGAAATAAAACCTCAGAAACTACCGCCTCATAAGTCCCACGCTTGCTTTTGCTAGAGTAATTTAGTTAATTGTCAAAGCGAAACCAATAAACCATTTACTCTCACAAAACCGGATTAATTATGCTAGGCATGGATTTATAAAAAAACGATCAAGCCTGAATCGTTTAACGAGCTCTATGGATATTGGCCATAAAAATATGATTGATTTCATAGGCAGGCAAATAGCATACGCCAGTGTGCTACATCGCATTTTGTTATAGAAATGCCACAATTTGATATCTTAGACCCTTTGAACACTTGGCTTATATCCAATCCTACTTATCGCACCAAACAAGTGCAAATAGAAATCCACAAATAATAATCGCTGCCGGTTAACAGTAGTGTGATACAAGCGAGAATTCTTGGACCCCTGCTGTTTTTGATCTTTATGGATGAGATGACAGGATCTATTAAAAAAATGCTGCCGACCTGCTTGATGAAGATATTAAGGTCCCCTACACATTTAATGCTAAAATTTTGTAAAGCACTTTTGACAAGACGCTGGATGCTTTATTAGGTCTCGAAAGATGATGTAGGACCAGCACAAGTCATATGCGGCAGACAAATGCGGGATCTTAGCATATAGGTTTAATATATATATAAATACCGTTTACCTCTGTGAAAATCCAATTCTATTCCGTAACACAATAAAAAACATGTGCAGCTACCCTCCATTCCAGGAAGTACGTCAAATTCATAGTAATTAAACCCGCCAAACAGCGCGATTAATCATCAAAGCAGAAATATTGCGTGATTCCAAGCTGCATCTGTTCAAGTTCTGCGTGCATGTTATTTTGGTATACGGTTAGATCATTTTTACTGGTTGTAAGAAGCCTAACAGCGTAGCTTGGAGAGTGTTCAGCGTCAATTCGCCAAAGCCCTATCTACCGGTTTTCCAACACCAGACTATTCAGAGTACTGTATTCGTTTTTTCTGAGCTGTTGTGATTACGAAAGTTGAAATTGAGCCTGATGTTTCTATTCGAGTTAGCACACGTAAGAGTGTTTGTCAAGCAATATAATATACATTTCAATTTACATGAAAGGTAGAAAATTAGGAATAAAATACATGCGCTTCACAAAAGTAGAACAAAACAAGAATAAGCAGGAAGTTTCGTGTGACGAAGTACTCAAATAGCAGGAACAAACTATGTACTGAATCTCGACTATGTGTCGAAAAAATCCTTTGAAAAATTGCTGGATAAGTATCTCATTTTTTGGAAGTCAGAGAACTAATACAACTGGAGTGCAGAGAGGAGTACATGTAAGAATAAGTTGTTAAAGTAGAAATGTAAGGAATAAGCGCATACAAATATATAAAATCTGTTTGAATAATGCATTCAGCTTTTAGTTCAACTTGAAATTATTCCCCTTCCAAAATCATGATACCTCGCTTTCCGCCATGCAAAGTTAACTGCCCTTGCTCTCTTTAAATCTGCTACGCACTGCTAACGGTTATCATTTTTTAACTGGAGAAAACAAATAAGCTACATGCGACAGTTCTTAATGGTCTCTGAAGTGCATTTTTCACAGCAATTTACAACTGGATTGCTTAGGTTTGTTGAATCTACTGCTAAATAGCTTATGAAGCCAATTTCAATATATTTACTTTTTCTATGTAGTACTGAACTGCAGTGGGAAGCAGAATTTGTCGGCTATATAACAGTCATTTGTAAAGACTTGTATTTCGCCACCCAAACTACATTTTGCCATTGCTGAAAAAGATTTGACAAGAGAGTTAAAGATGATGGAATTAAGCTTACGGATTATTTAGGGTACCTAGAGGTGAAAAATTGTCACACAAATATTGATGAGAAAAGATATACTTACTAAAGGCAAATTGGCACACGTTGAGTTGAAAAGGGATCAGAGTTGAAAGACTCCGAAGCCGAAATTGGCCAAATGGACTACAACAGTACTAAACAAGGCAACACATAAGAGCTCGCTTAGCTTTGCTAGCCTATTAATCACTATATATAAAAAACAGCCATAAGAAAGAGCTAGTATAGCGATTGATTGCTTGCTGCTATGCCCGTCGGATCCGAAGACGACTAAAACGTGGAAGTGCGGAGGAAAGTTCGTAGAAATACCCCGCAAGGTAGCAGGTCCACAGAAGTCGGTTCTACTATTAACCGTATTGATTCACTTGTGCATTTTCAGTAACTTCTTTTTTCCTTCTTTCAAACTAAACTACGTTTTTCCAGTTGCACCACTTGTACTCCACTTATACTTGGTTTTGAACTCTTTCGAAACATCTATATTAAGGTGCACTTTCAGATCCTATTGTACCATTTGATCAGACCAAGTTTTGGACTGTACCTCACGCAGTCATAAACTACACACAATTCAAATATAAAATGGCGAATACACTGCGTACTTCGTGTGTTGTGTGTTAGACAATCAGTTGCCTGTTACCGCAATTTTCAAAATTTTAATCAACTACTTGCTCTTAGGATCTCGTCTCGGATTTTAATATTATTATTTATTCTGCTTTTACGAACCTTGAGATAATAAATGGTAAATGAAATTCCACTATTACATTCAACAACATTCCTTTGCGTCTATTGATGGTAGTTTGATTTTGCGTGTTCTCAAACCTATTCGAGTCATTTACTGCGCTTCCATTTTTATCCTTTTTAACTGATTTGACCACTCTTCATATTACGTTATTTACGGGATGTACTATATTCTACTTCATGCTTATAACCCCTAATGGTGCAAATCACTTAATATATTTTCCGATTATAGCTGTATAAGCGGTGCATAATATCTACATTCAATTGCTTACTTTAAGGTAAAGGGCTTTGTTGCAACCGTATAAAAATAATAAATATCACTCACTTAATGAATGTTGATTCAATTAGTATATTTGAGAAGAATAAAATAAGATTTTTGCTTGAAAATCCATGGTCACGAAATAGGTCACTACGTTATATCCGTAAATATAGATTGGCATTTAACTAAAAGCATCTAAATCATAAACGTCTTTTCAAGTACAATCTTCTAGATGAATTTCAAATAGCAACCTCAAATTTGACAGAAATTCCCATCGAAGTTAACCTTGATCTTTCGATAACTGGGACCGTAGCTTAAGCACATTTAAATTGGGAGTGCCTACTTACGTCTTTTAGTAATGACAAGTAAGCATGTACTCTATATCTCTAGCCTTCTAGTTAGAAGGACACTAAGAAAACTATACCAGCTGTTTTAATCTTATTAAGTATACGGCATCTATGGAAGTGCATCCAATACTTGATTTCATTAAACTATTAAAAATATGTGGTTACAATTATTTACTAGAAAGTCTTTGAATTATAATATAGTAAATTAATAATGTTGGCGCATTTGCTTTTAAGAAATAATTATCATAAGCATCTTGATATCGAAGAATTAAGCTGTGTAGTAAACTAGCTGACAGTTAGTGAAAATGGCATTTGCCATTTGATCTACGCCAAACAATTTATTGATGTAATTAACGTCGATAGACATTGAGTTTGCACGTATATTATAAATTAAGCAAATGTCAGTTTAAAAACTATCAATATGATTGTTGAAGCGAAGAAGAATTCAGCACATCGAGACACAGCCATACATTCACTTAACGCACGGAAAAACCTATTCGGCCTTTTCATCTCTTCTGAAATCACCATGAGTTCGCATTCCATCGAAACCCTGTGAAGTTTGATTCCGCGGCTCGATTATGGTCACTCTGAGTTTGCGATAACTGTCGATAACAGACATCGTGAAAACGTTATTAGATGCGATTTAGTGCCGCTGATTATGCACCGCATTGCATGTGCAACTGTGCAGATGACAAAGTATTTCCTTATACGTTGCCCAATTTTCACACAATCTATGTTGGAATAACACCTTCTACCACGTAAGGCTGTCGCTTGTGTAGACTGCTATGTCCTTTGCTTCTAGTAAATTGAAAGTCAGTGGATAATGAGTGGAGCTGTATCAAATCTAGGTACTTAGCTATGGCGATGGTATCTCATTTGTCTCAACCATAGACTGGCAACAGGCCTACATGGGTCCGATATAATGTGCATTGCTAAACAAACCCGAAAAGTTAAATTAAATGTGCTGTGCCTTTCCAGGCGTGTGATGAATGTTTGGGACTAAATGTGGCAAATATACACTTCGGTTTCAGTTTAAAGGAAATGCTGTGATATAAAATAATTTTGTCTGATACCAAATGGGATATCAGTAATTTAAGATAAATATGCTCCCGTTTAATTGCATGTGATGGAAAGGAGGAGTGGAAGGATTTTAGTTGAAACAAATAGAAGGCTTACTGCTTGCTAATGAAATAGGCCTAAGGGAAGCTGAATACTCATACCATACTTGTATTGTCGTTGGTAAATATGTACGTTGGTTTAGGTAATGCAACATTGGGGTGGGTTTACACTATTCATTTTTAATATTTATTCAACAAGTAACGCTTGGTGAACAAATGTATGACATACTTATTCATCAACATATTTGCCGGAGTTCCACATTAGTTAAACAACTAGTATATCTACAAAGAGCGCAATACATATTTGATTAAAATAACATTTAAAACGGTTTGTCGTAAAACTGAAGTATTGTATTGCGCTTGTGTTGCAAATGTTCCTATGCACCTCTTAAAGATAATACTGGGTAAACTAATTTTCTAGCCAAAAGCGCTTGATTATAAAATAGACGCAATATTAAATTATTGTATACTTGTAGCTGTTAAATTTGTGGTTTAGAAATAAGGCTAAAAACAAAATTTGGTGTCTGAATGTACGAAAATTAATACGATGGGATTTAAATAACTGGATAATATAAAATAATTGTACATGAAATATATGTCTGAATTACATGAAAGTAGAATTCGCCGCAACCTTTCTAAATGTCGTTAGCTCTTCCGATGAAAATATAACATGGTTTTCAAATAAAGTCCCGTTTAAGCAGATATAATAGATTAAACTGCCAAGACGAAATGTATGCCTCGACGTGGTAATCAATATCAAGGATTGCAAACGTGCATTTGACTATTAACCAAATGTATACGATTCTATTATCATAAAGATGGACAATGTGACAAATTCAGCCACTGAAAAGAAGCAAAGTGACTTAGACGGCGATGGGTCAACAATTCCATTGTTACCCTCAGTCGCATATATAATGCACTCAAAAAAGCATACATATATATATGTATACATATATATATCCATATGGAACAATAATGGCACACCAAACAAAAGCTCCATGTCAAGCCCAAGGCATACTTATTGTTTACCGCAAGTGCTTCTGTGCGCTTAACACAGGGTGATAGGACCTAATTAGTGACATTTCACGGATTACCATCATAAATGGGCTCCATTCGTGAAATGGCAGCTTAAACGCAGCTTTTGTGTGAAATGAGTGACCGGCGCCTGTAATTATATGTTGAATGAATCCGGAATATTATAATGGGCGGGCGCCTTATTGTGCCATTTTCTCTTCCACCTACTCTGACAAGTATTCAGATATTCTATAAACGAAGGACGGCTTCGTTTGCTTATGTCAAAGGCAGTAAAATGGCACAACAACTGATAAAACAAATGAGAGGGCGTACTAGCGGAAGAGTAGCTCTGACGGTCATGAAAAATAAGTTTCCGAGTACCGTGCATTAGGCCCAACTGGGCAGCCGTGTACGTGCACGTTAGCGTAGGCCTGAGGTTGTGTCCGATGTCATTTGCCACATGGTTTGCTTTAAGGGAAGAAATACATAACCTAGTTTTTTCTTTACCGTCAGCACCGGTAGTTTCTTTTTGGGGTCTTCATTTTCGAAACCTAGTCATCCTGGTTTAATATTAAAATGCAGGACGTTATTTTGGCTGCAGGAAGTTTACTGTGCGATATATTTTAAATCTTTGTTTGCAGCATATTTTTCAGCCTTCAGGCAACATATGCTTATTAGCTTAAAAAGGAATTGTTTCGCGATACCCAACATATTTTTCCGAAACCGGACCGCATCTTTGCTAGGTCATTGCGAGAAATCACTGAGCTGCTCATACAGAGATTCACATTAGGGATGCATGCTAAGCCTGTCTACGGTCTTTGGTGTCAAGCGACATATTGTTCCAAGAGAAAGCACTTACCACTGTGGGAGAGTGAACCAAATTGGTGATTGATTAAAAAATGTTCGTGCATACAGTCGGGTAGGAAGTATATAAAGCCCTTGCAAGCAAACATTGTAGTTAACGTAATGTCTTCATTTGTGTACGGTGCAGAAATTCTGCAGGAAATGCCTGAAATTCCAGCAGAACCTTAATGCTACTTCATTGTGGTTTCCAGAAAACCGTCGCTATTTTTTGAGGAAATTCGATTCATGTTCCACAGCGGTGTCGAGGTGTGCCGACGCGCACCTTGGCAAATTACTGCTATATATAGGCAACTTATTCCTGGACAGTGCATTGGGCGACCGTGTCGGAAAATAACCTGATCATATACGTCCAACAGAAAGCTTATCCACTTGCGTTCTAAAGCCAGTTTACAACGTGAAAGCAACATTCTACCTAATGCGTTCCCAACCGTCACGGGGTATTCTTTTCAGAAACATATAACGTTATGTTATCCACATTTACTTGCTCAAAATAGGAAGAAGACATGGATGGCGATAGGCCAACATTTCGATTTTTCTTCCCACTCGAATACACAATACAAACAGAAAAATTACACTAATATATGCATGCGACTATATTAGCAAAAAATCAAAACCTCAGAATCAAGTCCAAGGCCCACTTGTTGTTTGACGCAAGAGTTTCTGTGCACAAAGCACATATTGATAGGGGCTGATTAGTAACGCTTCTCGGATTGCCAAAATAATCGAAGTTCGTTCGCGCAATGGCAATTTAAACGCAGGCTTCGTGTCCAGATTGTGACCAGTTGTCACGAGGTCCTTTTTATAGGTGATGACGGGATACAAGTCATCTTGAGGTGCTCAGATTTTGGGCGCAATCATTTGTTTTACCCAATGAAGTGAGAAATACGCATTAATCAAAAGTGAAACATGTAGGCAAACACATATTTTAATGGGTGTACGACGTAGAAAGACCTGCAGAAAATGCCGCTACAAGTAGGAAATAAATATAATTCATTATTGGGTGTGTGTTTACGGAGGACGTTCCACGGCAGGATAGAGTTGATAAGATGTGTTATCTCATGTTGAGTCAAAACATGTTTCTCGGTTTCCCTGTGGAAAATTTGAGAGATATGATACTACCATGTGCAGCGAATGAACGTTTTGAGTTTGAAGGGATGGCATACAAGTAGTTGGACGGAGTAGCCTTGTGCTGTTCTCTGGGACCGGCCTCCGCGGATTTCCTTGTCGACTTGATCGAAAGTCAAGTCGCTGCCGGTATTGGTGCAGCAAGATTATAAAAATGTTATGTGAATGACATTCAAGTATCTACTAATAGCGAAGGATTCGCTCGCTTGTTAACTGTATAAATGCAATTTACTCCGACTTATCGGCCTCCCACGAGATGGAACAACACATCTGCCTGGCCTTTTTGCATATCCCAATTAGGAACCGGGAGGAAGGTACATTGCAGCGCACCGTAAACCGTAAGGCAACCTAGAGTTTTCATTACCTTAACTTTTCCAGTTTTGCCCAGGTTGGATACAAAGACAGGCTAGTGAAAACGCTGTTCTACGGACTCAGATGAATTCGTAGTCCAGAAGTCACGGAAGCTGAAGAGAAGGTTCCGCATAAGAACTGGTTGTCAAATGGTTATCCTGCAAATTTCATCTAATTACAAACAGACCCTAAAAAGAAACTACCGGTGCTGACGGCAAGGAAAAAACCAGGTTAACTATTTCTTCCCTCAAAGCAGACCACGTGGCAAATGATATCGGACACAAGCGCAGGTCTACGCTGACGTGCAAGCACACGACTGCCCAGTTGGGCCTAATGCACCGTACTCGGAAACGTATTTTTCATGACCGTCAGAGCTACTCTTCTGCTAGTACTCCGTCTCATGTGCTTTGTTTGTTCAAATGCTTTTGCGGTGACGTTTGGTGCTGTGTTGTCTGTGTTGTAGTAGCTAATTGTGACGCGGGGCGGTGAATGCCGCAAGGTAGCTGTCCTCCAATGCCTACTTATCTTTGCACCTTATCCTGTATAGCCTTTGATCCCGAAAGTTTTCTTAATTCTTTAAGGTTTTCACTTAAATCCCCTTCTTTGTCTTTTATATTCTTCTGTTCATCGGTCATCATTTTCGTGTTGCAGCAGTGCATCATTTCAAGTGGATGATATACTGCTGTTAATGATAATGCGTTGACGTTTACATAGGCATTACAAACAGTCGCTTTTTTCAGAGGATTTTTTGTTAATTAAGGCCTACGAACCCGTGCTATTTGTACAGAAGCACATTTGACAAATAATAAGATTGACTTGGACTTGATTTTGAGCTTTTAATTGGTGTGCAGATATTGTTCCATGTACATGTTGGTGTATGCTTGTTCTGCTGGTATTGTGTATGCGACTGAGGATAACAAGCGCAATGTTAACAAATCGCAAGCGGTATTTTTCTTCTGCTCTTATCAAAGTCCAATTTTATCTAAGCCCATTGTGGGATTAAATAATTTAAATATTGCAACTCTTTAACACATACTGATTTCGTATTTGAAGTAGCGATATTCTGCTGCTAATTTTTCGGCATTCTTACACATTTACACTGAAGTATTTGCTTGATATATGTGTCAGCTTAAAGGAAATTTTAGCGATAACATTCTGGACATTTTGGTATGATTAACCGTTTTCCAATGTTTCTGATATTTCTAATTGATAATTTTAAAATCAAGCCGCCCCTCTCATGAAATTCGGAACTGGCGATTAACCATGTTTATTAAAATTTGTTTTCACTAACGAGGAACTAATTTTTGATGCACTAGGCGTAAGTGCACAGCTTCGCCGTAGAGATTACGTGTCGCTTCTATTCGCTACATATTTCACGTCGATTCCGCCTTTGAAATCAACAAAAATGTTCATATCGCCAGTTATTACAGCACACGGTGCGACCTCGTTCAAGAAACTAACTGGTCCTCGCTAGTTCAGCAACCATCCGACGTCTTTCGGAAGAGATTTATCACGCTTTTCAAAGGGGCTAGTTTTTGAAATAAGAATCGTGCTTCTTGTTTTATGAAACGAATGACTTTAGGGCTGTCCCCAGTTTATAGATATAAAACCGCCAGAATGGGGGGGGGGCGGAAATTTAACGTCCGCTCGAGCGGGTGTAGTATTTGCTGCGCCACTCACTGGACGCACTCAGTTTTCACGTGTCTGGGGCAATTGCTCCCACTCACTAACCACCAGCTATGGTGTCCTTCAGGGAGAAATTTCGCCGCCTTATTTCACTTAACTTACATCAGCTCAATACTAACCTCACAGTTAGTGACGTCTTCTGTAACAAAGCAGTGCTTATTCACATGGTAACAAAATTGTCGCAGTCGTATTTCTGTATTAGCGCTATCTGTGGAGCGCATCTCAAAAGCTCTCGTAACCGAGATGAAAAAGATATTCCGCGATGCTTCAGGGAGATCCTTATTGCGTACTCTGCAATGAATGTGTTTCGTGGACCGAATCGTGTTAGAGGCACCCACTTGCGTGACGTCTCAGCACTGCCAGCACATTATGGCCGATATGAGGAGGAATGGAGGTCACGCAATTCACTGAACACAATTTTAAATAGCTCCAATTTTGTTGATGGCAATGTATATAAATAGAATTGTTGTTTTCATTGTTATAAATTCCAAAGCAATTGATCCGATAAGCAGGTATAAGCGATGGGGTTCAGCCACAGTGCATTCGCAAAGATTTTTCGCATGTTTCCGCGCTACACGTTGGCAATAGCCCACCAGATGGTATACAGATGATTCTTGGCAATTAGAACTGCATTGCTGTTGATGATAAGAGTTCTTAGTTCGTTACGTTCTGTTGGGTCCCTAGTTCATTTAGAGGGCATGGTACGTTGGTGGTATTGCGAAGAGGACAACCGCGCGAAGAAAATTATTAGCCTTTCTGCTACTCTTTCTGTTAGGCATTATTTCGGCAATGTGAATGTTGTATAGTGCCGTTAGTGACATATCGTCTTGCAAAGACAGGTACCGTGAGATGCGCTAAGACAACGCCAGCATTGTACTCTGCACATTCGGAACATGCAAGACAGTGGATATTGGGCCGCGCTATGTCGCAGTTAGACATCATTCGTGGCGATCCTCTGCCGTCACCCACGGCTCAGTGACAAGCCGCTGACTCGCAAGAATAAGGTAGTGGGTTCGAATCCTGTGGGATTCGACGGGTGGGCGCTACTGACGGGACGCAGTAGGACGGAAGGTCCGTCTAGCGCTTACCTGTGGGTGTGGTTGCTGTCTGCCTGTGCCCTACTGCGACGAAATTAAACTAAGAACCTGATCAACCCCCCACTACTTACAAATAAGCAGTAGTCACATTAGCAGCTTATATGCCATCCCGACTGGTGGCGGCTTGCAAAGGAAGTCTTTGCTCTGGGGGCCAGCCCTGTTATCTGCACATTCACAGCATGCAGGACAGTTTGCTTGTATAAGCGTTCTCATTGTTCGTTTACGTGTCGTAGCAGTTCGACGCTACTCGTAATCTAAAAACGCAAATCGATGACGAAGGCGAAACCAATGTATTTTAGAGCGACCATAACCTATTGTTATTTGTAATGAATGAGATTTATTTTGTACGTCATTCGGCTGTTGCAACTATGCTTTTGTAGCCGCGGAATTGACGATTTTGGTATTGCTTTCAATATGCAGATTGGTTGACGGCACCTGTTTCCGGATTTGCCCGTCACTGAGGCCTCCGTATGTCAGCCACAGGACGCCTGCGCCTATAGAGGGGCAAAAAGCGGCTTACGCTACACCAAACACAGCTCCATCCACACAAGCCATATCTAGTGCAATTGCGAAAGAGTAAGTTCGTGAGGCACGTGGAAGTAAGCCAAGTCCCATCAACGGACCCGGCCTACAAACTTTAAATTATTAGAACTGATGAAATCTTGATAATAGGGTAACGATGGGCACCAGACATACACAAGTCGGTGTTTGGACCTTAGCCCGTTCTACACTGGATGAAT
Source organism: Dicrocoelium dendriticum (assembly GCA_944474145.2). Lineage (NCBI taxonomy): Eukaryota > Metazoa > Platyhelminthes > Trematoda > Plagiorchiida > Dicrocoeliidae > Dicrocoelium > Dicrocoelium dendriticum. The sequence goes on from OX104066.1 coordinate 113,997,568, forward strand.
GGAACCACTCTGTGAGCCCGGCAGCGCCATGAGGATCCTGCATCCCGTCCACTCAAAAATTGACCAACTGTCTACTGGAGGCCGTGTAATCGAGCGGCTGGATCCTAAATGCAAAGGCATCTCGTTAACACGCACACCAATTGTTGCCACACCAGGGATGTCTAGCAACAGCCAATAACTTGAAATGACAATAGAATAAAACAAAACAAAATACGCGGACATGCCTACATAACTCTTGGCTAAATAAGCATATGAAATGAAAGGGTTCACAACAAATACGTGAAAATTCAGTGTTACATAAGAGACAAAAAGTTGGAATAAAGGCAAAAAGTGTCTAAGTTAACCACCGTTGTTTTAAGATGCGCGTTGAATAAATAGAATAATATTCAGGTTGACGCCAATTAGCAGCAACCTAATATGTATGAATAAAATATAACAAACGATCACCTGTGTATAAAATTACTTAGAACGCAAGCAAGCGTTTACCAAATCAAACGTAAGCACATGCAGCTTACCTACCAACGCCTCACTGATTCCGCTTGTGTTCGTAGGAGGACCTGTGGTCGTTTCGATATAGATCCTTGGTGACCTCAGTGTTGGCTCACTAGACTTACCTGACCAAAGCGGTCACGAACACTTGTGTTGCAGCCTCATGCGCTCGACTTGGATGGAAGAAAATCCATCGGGGAAAGTCGGTTCTGCACTTGCCGATTCTTCTCCGCATCCACATGGGCTATTTCCTTCACATTGTCCCATGTCATCGTGATCAGACCGCACCATTCGCACTGATCAACAGTATTCGGTTCCCAACTCCTGAACGCAGTAATAGAAAGCCATAATATCATCTTATTGATATCCATGTAACGAAGATTCGGTTTCCACAGATGCTGCTTTCCCAAACATAGGTGATCATATAACGGCTGTTCGGAATACACGTCGAGTCTATTTGGCAACATGACAGAGCCACCTCAGTTGTCTCAGCAAAAATATGCAGTCCGATGCGCAAATTTTACTTTGAATTAACATCTTCGTATCTGCAACTCTGTCGCAGCTAAAAATGCTCATGATCCTTCGTTGGCACTGTTAATGAAAATGCTCTTGATCTCCCACATCTTGCCGGTACACAGCCCACGTTTCACTGCCTTATAGAAAAACGAAAAGCACCGTAGATTTGTACACCATCAGATTGGTGTCAACGGTAAGCTGGTGGTTATTCCTAACTCGGAACTCAATCTTTCTGAATGCTGCAGCTGTCATCGGTACGCAAATACGAAGCCCTCTGTATATTTGCTGGTCGGTGAAAACCACATTCATGTAGCAGAAGCGAGTGGTTGTTTCAAATGCTTCACCACCAATGCCGATTTGTGGCACCATTGCAGCTTGCATTCTAGTGAATACAAAAATAGACAGTTTTGCCTTAGTTGAAAGGTAACAGCCTTATCTAGACCAAGGCAGTAGTAATGTGCTGAAACTTGTCCACGATGTGCGCATACAACACAAAATTGCTAGCGAACAGCAGCAGATGCACAGCTGTCTCACAGACTAGGGTTGTTTCAACGGAACGACCGATGTTCAGCAAGCTACCATCAATACGATGCTCTAAATATTCATTGCAAACACAAGTGTTAAGGCGCTTAACGTAGCAATTATATAAGTTTTAATAGAGGATGGTTACGTACAACGCTTTGCCTAACCCCAAAGACAACTAAAAATCATCCGATATCTATCCACTCAGCTGCACACTCGCCCTCATACCAATCAACAAACCCATACGTATAACTTAAGTTATCAAGCACCAGCCAAAATGCCTCATAGTAATCTGTAACTAGTACCATAGTGAAAGCCACAATCCATGAGTACAACGGCCGGGATCGATGTCTGCACCGCCGCTGCAGCTGACCAGCCGAAGACCCCACATCAATGGTGCTGCGACCTAAAAGGTTCCACATAACTATTCCTTTACCTTTGGTTCCACACAGTTACTGATCAGGCGGCTGAGCAAGATTTGTGTATTCATCATGCCCACACGACTCACCAAGTTTAGACCACGATAATTCATAGTAAATTGTTTACTTCCATTGCCGATTACAATGAGAGAAAAAGCGCACCATTGAAAGCAGTAGGTACATTATCTACAACCCACAAACGTTGCACCAACAGGTGCAGCGCATTCACCAACACTGCTTTGCCGAATTTAATACTTCTGACAGTATTTCGTCGGCAATGGCACAATCGCATTTTCACAGCTGACCAGGTGGTTTCTGCATCTTATCCAGTGTCGGTTTAGCTGGCAGACTCATCTAAAACTCGCGCTGTATCAGTTTGTTTGTTGTAGGCCCGTAAACAATAAAGGGTTGTTCAGAAAACGGTCAGATTTCGACGGATCTGCACGATGGCTACAGTCAGTGTACAGGCTGCGTCCGAGCTGTATTCAAAATTCAATCCCAGTGGTTTCAACCTCCGTCCATTCACCACCTTCATTGAGTCGATAAATTCCGTGTGTTTGCGGCTTTTGACATTGCATTCCATCTACTTCGCGTTCCGCGTCCAACATGCATTTTGAATGAGACGGAGCCATTAAATTTCACAACACGAACTCATATTTCTTAAGTCACTTGGTTTTTCTGTATTCTTCTTGCTCAACAATGTGCTAATAGTTGCATTGTTCTCATCAAAAAATCGGTCCTCCTACTGTTTGTGCACCCGATGTTCTACTCGGCAGCAGCTGTCACCTAGTCGCGAATATGGTACCACAGCTCGACCACTCTGACTAAACATTCCACATTACACAGGCGTACAGCCATCACTTCCTCGAGTTTAATACGTTCAGATAACAGTACTGAGGAGAAAACATGTTAAATTTACCCTTCCGGTTCACGGCAGGCAAACAGTAAGATATTTACGGCATTAGATGTACAATATAGGCTTCGCCAAATTTTGGTCAGTGACACACTCAGCTCCAGGCAGTACTTGTGCCATATGCAGTTCACACATGTCATGCTGACGAACGATGACGTAGACGAGGAAGTGAGCGTGACCACCCTTCGGTTGCGTCCAAGTTGTTATTTCACTCGCAATCAGTGCAAACCGATTGTCTTGGCAATTGGAATTTACGCCTTATAGGTATTTTGTACGTTGAGTTTAGTATGTGAAGTGCAGCAAAGACCTCGTTGACCATATATTTCTACCACACATGGCCTATAGCAACTAGAAGACACAACCATTTCGTCGCGAATAAACTCACTAGTGTTAATGCTGTGGGAATCTCTTCGTCCTAAATTCGCATTAGTGACTTTGTTATCTCACCAGGATTATTAAGCTCCAGGTCCCTGAAACATCATAAAAGCTGCCAGAAAGCAACTTCAAACCTTTTCTAGCTACATCACTAAGTAGGTATATTTGAGCGTTTTATTGTGTGTTTTAGATAAATTAGCCGTTTCTTCCAATCATGTAAACGTGATGGACCTACGTAGGGGTGCCCACCTGATTTAATCATTAGGTCGTTTAACTTGTTATATTAGGTTGTGGTTTGGTATCTGTTCAATAAGTGATTGCGCATTCATTAATTAGCTAATGTGCAACGGCCAGTTTGAAGTTGTTTGGCCCTTTTTAAATCACAAATCATTAACAAAATCTTTAGTCAATTTGTGCGTCCTCAGTATTACGTTTTGGCTTTGCGCTAGCAAACTCGCTAGAATTTCAAATACCATCGTTTTTTCAATCCGCGCATAACTTACCTAATCTGAATGCAACAAATGAAAATAGCCGGATTGCTTTTCCCCACCTGAACAGGATCCACTTGGTTATAGAGATTACTATATATTCTAAAGCTGCAACAATTTTCTGATGACAGCAACTTGGTATAAAGTTATAGAGCCATGACGGGTCATGTGCAAATATTTACTACCAGGCTTATGGTAAGCAATAATATGTTTCTCATTAACAACTCATATATCATACCAAATATCACTGATAGCAATGAATATTGATACCGATTACGTTTTCGCGCACTTCGCAGAAATTATTTTCATAACGCTTGTAAAGCTTGGCTTCAAGCATGCATGCAACAAATTTCCTTTCAATCATACCCAAGAGGATGTCTGCCAGAACTGGTCAAAAGGATTTCCCATAGTAACGCTGTCAATCTGTTTGTATGCCGTCCCTTCAAAAGGAATCGCATATTCTCAGTGCACAACCATATCCAGTCTGGCAGGAACTCCAGAGGAAGGCCCACAGCGAGGTTCCGACTTAAAAGAAATTGGCAAAGGTCGTCGACCGTTTCACTTATGGACACTTTCGTGAAAAGCGATTCCACGTCTATGGAATACATGAGCTCCGAGTCGAGTGTTGCTTGTTCCAGTATATTCGCCAAGTCAAAGTAGTCTAGTAAACAATGCGTGTTCAGGAGCTTACGCACTGGTTCTAAGAGCTTTGTAATTTTTTGTTATAAGGTGTTATTCATGCACATTATTGGGCGTAGTGGAATTCCCGCTTTGTGCAGCTTCGGCGAACCCCTCAGCCTTGGTGTTTCCGACCCTGCCGGTTTTAGTTCTTGATACTGTGTTTCAGATATATCATCTTGAAACAATAAAAATTGTAGATGCCTTGTAATTTGCTTCTCCACCAAAATATGTTGCCAATGTCTTGTCAATGCGAAACCTGCGTCTATCTCCGAGAATGGACTCCACTTTTGCGGTGTAATCGGCTGTGTCCATTAGTATCACACCAGTGCATTTATCAGGTTGCAGGAAACTGACGTTCCTCATTTTCTGCAGCTCCTTGATTCCAACATATTGTTCCGACTTCAAGTAACACATCTGACTGATAGACGCGTTCAAGAACTGGTGTTAATTACTAATTTATTTTACCCGAATCCATCATACATCATTTGTTGATGTGCTTTTAAAATTTATTTTAACATTCTATGGATATTTAATATGTGAATTTCTTATACATCCGAGTAAATCTTTTTAACATGTATGCTTCCATTTAGGACAAATGCATTTGTAGATCAATCAGAACGAAAATGTTTTAGATGGGATGCAACACGCATGCACAAATGCTCATTAAAAAGTGATCATACATGAACGTTTCATTGTTTGGACAAATTGAATACTTTCATCTGCACATCTTGAACGCAGGTGATCAGATAATCCCCACCTGACCTGTTGTACATCCCGTAGTTCTATTTCACCGAATCGTAAGAATTAAAAGTGATAAAATGTGCAAGCACCTATGAATTATAAATGTGTGTTGGGTCTGACATTGGTGACTTTCGTATTAGTATATGCCACTCATATTAAATGATATAATATACATTACTGTACACTTTGTTTATGTCCAAATCCAATGGGTTATATTCATTCATGTTATCATAGATAGAGATCAGTGTTGCAGGATGTTACGTTCACTATTCGCTGGGATGAATTTCTGCGAACTGAATAAACATTACATAAAGTTAAGTTTATATAGCATGCTCCATGCATTTTGAATTATTAATTAGTAAACTGATACAGCTTTATTAATCTGTCATTAAAAAGTCTTACCCAATATATACGGAAATAATATGTTTGGTGTTTCAAATAAACATTGTGTCAAATTCTCTGATAGAAAACTCTTTCCCTTCCATGAGTATGAATATATTCAACGTTAATCAGGAAGTAAACGAGCACAAAAGCGTAAACTTGAATATTTGTGCGAAAATCATTCCTACAAACCTAAGTACATTCCATTTTTCCTAGATTAATGCTGAGCAAACATTGGAAATTTATGTTATTTCAATTAATTTGAGCCTCGCAATAAACGCTTTTCTTTGCGCTGATAAGAAGTTAACATTATATCCTCATGTTTGTAGTATACTTTGCGAATATGCATTTAATAAAAGTCATAAATGTAAATGGTACGACAATAGCCTATGGATATAAAACTACCTCAGCGCTGGTCAGTATTTTGTATACCCAGCTGCATTATCTATTCTACTATCCAATTATCCCACTTTGGTAAAATGATAACATTTTGCAGTGTTCGCCGGTTAATAAAATGGCCTTAGTAACAAAAAGCACCCCACACATCCATTTATCACGCCAGTTACATCAACAGGCCCATGTTTCTCATATCGACTTACCGTGGGACTGCAATTATGCAAACGGAAACGAAACGCGAAGTTACAACCATACCGACAGTTTTCAGCCTAAGCAAAACCGGATTGCGTGAGTGGGCATATTCCTTCCCGGAGTCGCAACGCCATATATTTACGCTGAGGAAATATAATTTAACCTACTTTCTCAATACCAAATGTGTGATAGAATTGATTATGAGTTATGGGAAAACTGTGAAAAGAACGGAGATGTGCACTGATGATATGTCAAAGATTTAGAGCAAAAATAAACAACTATTTGGTTTCTCGACACCTCGTGATGAAGTGAACATGTTTGGAATGATCACTTGTGACTTGTTATGTATTGAATATGCATGAGGTATTCGAATTTGTTTTCAAACGCATTTCATGGTGTATGTAGAGTAAAATAATAATACGGGGACGTTAAGAGTAGAATGGTGACAAAAATTTTGAAACAAAATCTAAAAATTCAGCCATCGTTGAAAATTTCCCCGGGAGCTTGGTCGTAAGCATTTTAAAAGCTCCAAATGACTCTTCCGTGTGTGACGATGTGAATAGGAATCTAATGAGTCAACGATGTAGTAAATCATATTGGAGCTGATGGTGTAGTTACAAAGATTAACATCTCCAGGCATTCCACCTGATCCGACGGCTAGCGTATATGAGTTTGGCATTTATTTTTTATCCAGTTGCTCTCGACACCTGCCACCTTACTCTTCGCTTTACATTTAGCATTGTAATGGTAGATTGACTATAGCTGACTTCCTTTACATATAAACCTAAAGATAGATGTATCAGTTAAGCGGTTGGCAGCGAGTACGGTTGTTTTGTTAATGCGGAAACAATTTAGGGCATTAAGTTGCATCCAAGGCCATAGAGAGAATCTCTGCGTAACGTCAAGGCCTTGTTGATTGCGTTGACTAAATGTTGATCATATTTTTTTGTATACTCACTCTTTTTCAATGCAGTTTGTAAAGTAAAATATAGAGTGCACGATTGGAAATAAACTTTCTTTATATTTCTTAAGCAACCGCTCTATGTACCAACCATATATTCAGCCTAAAATATTATATTCTGAAAGGCGAAAAGTGGAATATTATCAGAGACATTTAAAACGGCTGCGCTGATAGTCCGACGCATCCTGCAGACTAATTCCGCGTCCATCCATTTCATGATCGTAATTGTGGGGAACCTGTGCTATACTTTATTATTCGTCTTCATTTCATCAAATATTTGTAGGCGCTATTGAGCATGGAACGGACGGCGATCTTGCGAACAATGACGTTTTTATTCTAACCTGGGTAAGGTCAACTTGAATTATAGGCTAGTAAGCTGAAATGACAAGGCAGCTGGGCAAACTTCCATAATTTGATATCATATGATCAATTATTTTAAACTCGTCGAATCTTTTTGTGTCGTATCACAAGTTGTGGTACGTCTTGGAGGCATTGTCATTGCGTGAAGTAAAGCAATATCAACATGTAAACTAAAGTTATTAAACGAGTAAACTGGAAGGATCACACAACGTGTAGTTTCCTGTTTGTAAAAATGTTATTCACAAACGAAGCACTGATGGAAATTGTATGTCTTGGATGTTTAAAGTTGTCGTCTACGAAATTTGGTTTAAAAGTAGTAGTAGGTGAGTTGCATGATATATATACCATCGCATAACAATTTGATGCAGCCAGACAGTCATCCCGCTCCAAGAAAGGGCTATATATTAGTTGCGTAATTAGGGTGTGGCCAGCAGTGCGCATTCCATATGAACGCTGTGAGGTTCGAACGCGCAATTCGAATGTTGCCAGACTGTAGTTCGGACCAAGGGAATACGAGAGACGGTGACGAAGTACTTGACTTAGTTTGAGTATTTGGGTTTGTACTCCACCTAGATTATGATGCTTCCGCGTTCATAAAGATGGCTGCTTGACTGCGGAATCGGGAGCGTTCGCGTTAAGTTCAGTTTTCACATCCATATAGCCACTACATGAATTATAAGAATGGCTTGTAGACAATCTGAAAATATTTTAATCTAGTGCGTAGAGAAAGGTTATCAGCATAACAGTAAAATTATTGGAAATGCACCTACAGTGTTGTGCTGCAATTATGATTATACGACAAATTATAAATAGCGAATTCGTATAAACATTGTTGCGCTTCGCCAAGCAAGATAATGAAAACGAAAGCAACATAGTCGCAGGATAAATTTATTATTCTTCTAGCTGCATTGCATGTTAAAACAAATATTTAGTGTATTTACATTTTAGCTTAATTTTTCATTCGGAAGAGGACATAGTAGATATCTAAACCAAAGCCAACGATTTTAATATCGCTTTCTTTCAACGGTGAGACTTTTAATTTAGCAAATCTTCTGCTAGAATCAAAATAGATCGATCAAAATCTTTACTTCATCTCATTTATTTCTTTTCAAAAAGGAAATCATTTTTTAGTAAAAATTAACTTAACTCTTTTTTACAATGCAGCTTTTTGCAATTTTAGCTGGCCTAGAAAAGAATACTGCGGAAATAGGATGTATCAACTTTTTATAAATTTAAAGCATTTTTACTTTGTTTTGTTAGTTTGTTGTATGTGTCTGGTTTTTAAATGCACCGCACCGACGGATACATCGCTGAAATGGACTCGTCCTAATATTGTTTCAGCTTTAGTAATTATACAGGAGTCTTAATAAAATCCTCTATTTTCTATTTATATAACCCTTCAGTTTTCGGTCTAAATAGGAGTGACAAATTCACGTGTAGTAAACAGTATATGTTTCATCATTTAATGGAAGATAAACACTGTGGCTGAAACAAAACATATCAGTGATTTAATTATTACAAATTAAAGTGTATGGAAAATACAGAAACACAATTTTGGACAAATAACCACTATTTAATTTTGACATAAGATGCCGCTGTAATTACGCACAAAATAATTAGTCTATGTTAAACGTGGTCAAACCCATTGGCAAGCAAATTTGCCAATGTACTTATGGAATCGTAAAGAATTAACATTCGTGAAACGTTTGCTGGTAACATTAGCATTCCGATTCGTTGGTTACATTTCAATACAAGCAGTTTCGCAATAGCGATTCTCAACATCTTCGAACTTTATTAATATATCGCTAGGTGAAACACAGCATATATGATTTTAAGCAAAACGAGTTATATCTTGCCTATCGGTAACCATACATATTTATTTTTTCATTCATATACAAAAGGCTGCCCAATTGGTTCACTAAAAAGTGAATGCTCTTTATAACATTTCAATACAATAAATTTTTGTTTTATCGTTATAAACCGGCGCATTTTATTTATCATGTTTTTGGGATAAGCACTTTAATAGTAACTTGCTTAAGTAATATTTCTACTCAGCTCATGCATTTTACTTTATACCTGGAATTAAAATCCACTTAATTTTTCACACGATTTGAAAGCGCGCAAATTCATAACACAGTAACAGGTGCTAAGTTTTGTCTGAATAACCTTGAGTGCACAACATGATATTAGTATTTGATAACGGAGATAATTTATATCGTTTGCCATAATAAATGCATTTTCGTGTCCGGAAAGGCTTTGCGTGCATCTAGTAAGCATGAATTCTTATACTGGCACATTCTTTTTAAAAGTTATGCGGCGTATACATCACAGAAAATGTTCCTGTTTTCCTTCAGATTTGGCTGTCATTCGCTAGTATATACTTAATTATAAATATGTTATTTGGTTGTTAGTTTCAGATATACTTATGCAAGGTGTATGACCTCTACGGGATCAAGTGCACATAAAAATTAATTTTTAACTCTCATAAAATGACCAACCGGATACAAATTTACAACCAAAAGCATAAAAAACGGGCAACACTGAGTAATTGTTTCAAAGTATTTATAAACTTTGGTGCTGATGATAAATTTTGTGTTTAGCAAACATTGTATTGCATGTCTGTAAAACCTGAGGCTGAAATATGAAATCGCTTTTTACGCTCCATTCCTTCTCCTAAAAATGGCTCCTATGTTAACTAAGTTAAAAGTATGTAATCCCTTAACGAATCGAATAAACCAATTCAAAATTATATTAGTATTTGCGGAAAGTTGTTAATATATATGCACTTTGTACTTTTTATGTGTTTGTTTCACGGACGGTACTGTAAATCATTATTATATGCATGGCAAAGAGTATTATGTTCAACTTAGTAATCAAATCCGTCATGCGTGTTACACCAGCGCTTTCAAATGCACAGGCTGCAACACGTATCTAGATGAACAGGGGTATAATGTAATTGTCTACATGAAATAGGATCATAAGTTAACTACCTACGCATATGTTGCATTTCGTTTGATTGTTGTGGTGATGAATTTCAAAGACCCCGCTTCTCTGCGTGTAACGAAGCGCAAATCTAAAATTATAATGGTTTAAGTTTCTCGATGTTATGTTTATTTACTATCTGAACTGCAATCAAATACAATTGATTGGTCTATATATCCAAAGAGATTTGCATTGACCACGAACACACTTGTATGTTAAATTGATATGATACTGTATTATGTTTAACAGTTATGTTTAAGGTATTTTTTATTTGGTCCTACTTGACTTAACAGTGATAGCATTTGGCATGTTTTCTGCAAAGTGAGTGCGGATATGTTTGCCGGTTGATCGGAAAGGAAAAATAATGGATTAATCTCAAAATCTGTTGGCCCATAAAAAACGTGCGCAGAAACTGTAGTCAAATTAATGGCTGTGTAGGAAACCTGACATTATGTAAATGATACTGAAACAATGGGTCAGTCAACCGATTAGCTCCATAGTCATCTCTGGCGACGGAATTATCTCCCCAAACAAACTGCATACAAAATACATAGTGGCTATTTTCTTTGATAAACCTAGTGTTCGTTTTGTCAACTACCAACTTCAAGGCTCAAGCTTAACAAAGAGTCTATTGCTAACCTGATAGAATATATGAGAGAGGGGATTCAAGGGAAAAAGCTGCATAATGCAAACCAAATTTTACCAGTACTTTGCCAGAAAACGCAACCGCATGAAGTTCCATTTTTCTGGTTTCCAATTTGAAGGCGTTGGATTTGTAAGCAGTCACCCATCTCCTTACTAAATCCTTAGACCACTATCCGTCTGCGATTTTAATAAAATAACTTGAGGGCAACGTTACGATTACCATCACACATAAATATGCTGCTTCCAAATGGTTTTAGGTGAGATAAATTGGCTTAACATGTCCAATCAAGAAAACTCTATATGTACTGTTCCAACTGTATCAATCTCATGTCCAATATGCTGAAACATTCGTCATTTCATCTATCTGGATCTTACTTCTTCGTCAAAACCAGGTACCTGCCAGGAACCTGCCATATTTGAGCAATGAAACAATGGTTCCATGACGGGTAAAACTAGCATATTTGATCAATCCGACATGTGATAAGCACGGCCAATTTTATATTTGCGTAGTTTGTATTACCATATTGTTTGAATTACTAGGAAAATGTATGGGCTTATTGTAGTTGATTACATTTATTACTTACCATTATACACTGATGTTGCTTGGACCCAACGTTCGCGTAATGACGAAAGCTCAAAGGCAATATAACCTGAGTATTCAAGGTTTATGCTCGTCAATGCGGTCATTCGCATTTAGATTAAATATATGTGCAAGCTTTTGTAAATTTGCTCATATTTAACAAATGTTTTACTTTTACAAATCTCGTTGGCATTGTGTTATAAAATCCAGATAGCAGAATTCAAAATATTATTTCTTTTAATTTATTATACCGATAGTGCTGAGATGTATTTGCTTAGACAATTACAAATGGTATATTTGTAGAAAAACTGTCTGCATTTGTAAAGCTTGTGGAATTTCGCAATTATTATTCATTTACACAATGTTCCACTAAGGATATATCTGAAATTTCTAATTACCTAAATACATTTTGATTAATACTCCAAAGGTAGATATTATGCCACACTGGCTCTAGCAGTCTAATTAAAGTAAATAGTGATACCCAAACATTCTTAAGTTCAAATTACTAACGAAACAAAATTACAAACGCCATAGCTGCTAGTCACAATGTTTTATATTAAGCTTTATAGAACGAATATCTAAGCTACAATGCTAGCGGAATTATTTGCAAATAAGAGGGCTTTAAATTGTTACTGAATTTAATGCCTCCTTAATTAGTTTACTATGTATTTTCGATCCAAGCATTTCAAATTTTTTAAAATATTTACATCCTAGTCGCGAAATTAAATCGCAAATACCTTTAACAATATACTGCATGTTTCTTACTGCCATCTTAAACGGGGTGACATGATGTTGAAAATGCTGGCCGTTTTATTACTTTAAGTCCGGAAAACTTAATAAAATAGCAACTTTAAATCGGACCATTAAAGTTGGAATTGGCGTGTGGCTTAAGTGGAGTCGCGTTACGCGTACCAGTGAGTATATCCGGTCTTCTATATTGTACTGAGATTTTTTTCAATATAAATTTTTCTCCGGACACAAGCTAATTGGAGGTTTATTGGTAAGCATATGATATCAAAAAACATATGTTGCGTAGGAGATTTTAAGGTACAGATAATTTTAGCCTTTTTCGGAAAAGTCAAAAATGTTTATAAAGATTTTCTTCGTATAAATGATTATCCACATTCACTATGCGCGTGTTCCTTTGAAATACTGCTTTTCCAACTAGTTATGGCCTATGAGGTTGTATGCGTAGGGTGTTGTTTTGTTTGTGGACAATCGCATTTAGGAAATTTCATAAGAACAAAGTACGGTACATAAATATTGATGGATATTTAAAAGGTTGCCTTTATCCTGCGGAAGTAAACTTTCCATGAACTGTTCTTCTACATACAATTTATTTAATTAACATGAAATCTAGTACCCACTGCTTCAAGACAACAAACATTACACTTAAATTGCTTGCTCAAAATGCCTTGAGTTATACAAGCTAACGCAAGGGTAGCAGATGCAATAAGAACTTCGTGGTTGGGGAGTAACTGAGCTTAATTTTTGCCACATATTAAGATGTGCATATTGCGCATATTTACACATTGATCAAGTAAAATTTATGGTAAAGCTAATCTTATCCTTAACGTAGTGCTCCACTTTGCTAGACCTAAAGTCTATCTGGCTTTTCTATCGCTAATAAGCAAACCGAATAGTAGTTTTAGATTACTTACAACTTTCGGGTTCAGTAGGTTCTAACCGTAGGTAGTTGAAGCATTTTACCTCAATTCTCTTACACACTTGAGTACTAATTTACCTTACGTGCCAATGCTTTTTCCTTAAAGCTATGTCAGATTTAGGTCTCAGCGTAGAAATAAACGGATTTTCATATTTTGATTAAATGTTTCCGTTGCCGTTTGATTTGACACATTGTTATAGTTATTCGCGAATGTCTGTTTACACATCGATATGTGGAAACACATTCTCTCAACGGCAGCGTATATGATGTTGTGCATATCAAATATAGGTTATATGTTTGACCAAGTAGCAAAGGTAAACACAATATATCGCATTAAATCCTAATAAAATGTGTTAGTAATTACTAAAATTGCAATGAATAAAAACTGTTCTAATTAGAACCTTAAGTATTGCAACGAGATGCTTTGCATTAAAGCTTATAATGTAAGTAATTCGATGTTACCTAATATTCTCAAAATCTGCAGAACAGATGCTAGGATGCTGTCGGAGGTCAAATGTGAAAGAATATTCCAGACATAGACAAACGTTAGCGAACAGAATTTGCACTGCAGCTGAAAGGAAGAAATGCGCGAAACACATCGGACAATATCACAATTCAAACTTCTTAGATTTCTGAATGCCAGAGCTTGTTGCTTGGTTCCTAAGCGGTCAAAAACAGGTTAATGACATATTTCCCAAGATGGTCCATTGTGGTAAGGGGCCGAAGCAGACTAGGAAACGGTAAAATCTCTATGCGCACATAATTTCCCGTTTGATGGGCGGATAGTTATCGGTTAATTTGTGGATACTAAGCTATATCTTACTGCTTTTTATGGCATTCAGGTACGCGGTGAATATATTGGAAAGACTGGCGAGTAGCGATTGTTGATTAGCATAAACTATATGTGTAAACACGGCGCACGTCACTGTTCGCGTTGGGTAATTTTCAAAAATGCTATGAAATAGTCCCTGATGGTATTTCAGATAAAAAGTGCAAAAGTGAAAAGAATGAGAAAAACATAAAATATCTCTGGGCAATGAAAGTTTGCCTTTAAGCAATTGCCTCACGTTTGGTTTATAAATAAAACATAGACATAAACTGCAGCGTAGGAAATGTGCTAAATGTAGCCGGAAGATTACACGATGTAGCCATGGTTATCCTATCCTACTTAAAAGATCAAGAAAGGAAAAGCAATATTACCCTACAAAGGTGCTGTTTTCGTTGTCCGTGTATATTCACTCATCTTACTGATTTCTGGAGTTCCATACTACAAATTTCGAAGTGCATCCACGTGTCTGCAACGAAGCTTGTGGTTTGAACGGAAACCTTTCCCTAGATCCAGTTGATTTTCTAACTTGTTTTCACAAACAGTTTGCACAACTTGATTACACAGAACATTCTATGCCGTCTTATTTATTGAATCAGGATTGTTTGGTAAAAGCAACATGGGCTTCACTTGAGTACTTCAAAACAAAATACTACCAGTCACATTCATGGCAAATAAATATGGGAATAAGCTTTTCTGCCTTGTTAATCCAGCCCAAACCATCAGTTTTACACTGTAGTGCATATGCGATGCAATATATTTTCGTGATTTGCTGCTATCCTGATGGTCAATTTGCATTTTTCCACAGAGACGAAGCGGTGTGTCATATGTAAACATAAGAGAACGAATATCCGCATTATACAGAAACCAGCAGCGAAGTTTCTGCTGCTTCACCGGATCGAAGGGTTTCAATACCTCCACATGAATCCAACTGCAGATTCGAAATCTGTGTTCCTGTAATATCAGGTTTTACCGCATTTCAACCGTGTCTCAGTGCTGTGCGATCCGACGATAGCAGAAATCAGGAATTTTGACACTGCACTGGACGCTGCGCAAGCGGAACAGTCGTCCGTGGTATTGCGAGGCGGTCCGGTTCCCGTCATGTCACACACACCCAGTTTGCTCGAAATGCTTCACTAGTTTATGCACGTACTTGGCGGGGACGGGAAGCGATCCTTCGTTAGCTGCATTTTATTTTGGTGAAATTTATGTGGTATGTATACGGCATTCCATCTGTATCGGAATACGTAGCGCGCGCTGATTAGTAGGCAAATAAAGTGATCCGACAGCATAGTTCGCTGGTGCTCGATTACCTATTGCAGCGATTTAATGACATTTACATGACTTGCGATTCCTAACATCATCCTCAGTTAATTTAATACACTAGGTTCTCTGAGATGCCATCACATGCGCAATGCACGCCGCAGTTTTGTTTGCGCGCTTTATCACGCATACACGGACTTTGCTCCGTAGCCAGCGTGACGCAGAGAACCCACGATCCCCTTGACGCCTACCTTTGGCCATGACCGTAAGCACTCAAAGCTATATTAGCTGACAGCTAACGATTGTCGGAAACATGCTGTGGGGGTTTCTACTTATCTCGCTCGACGAAAATCATGCGCATATGACATGTCAGTGGTTCCTTCAAAAGCTTACGCCTACACTCTGCTGAACCCTGCATTTAAGCACTCGGCTGCCCAGAATTCCGTACGTCGTAACCCATAAGTTTAGAGAGTATGCTTGTTTTCGCGTGATCAGTAGCATGTTGCAATGTTTGCTAAAGGTCAGACGGCTATTTGATGGTGGGGACAAGAACTGTAAATGACCGGTGTTCATCAAACGGGAGTCAATATAGGTACAAGAACGCGGTGTTTCTCCTTCTGCCTCCAGGCTGTGTATGTTCTTCCAATTTTACATTTCGGTTAACTCTCTTTTTGGTCGACCCTTCTCGTTTTCAGTTTATCTTTACTTTTATTATGGAAGTCTTGCTATTGCTTTTGTATTAGTTTGTGCAGTGTCTTTTACGTTGCGGTGATTTAAATTAGGATAGTACATGTTCTATACAATATTGACTGGTAACTGCACAAAATATGCCGTCCTTTTTTGAGCCATAATCACAGTGGACCGGTAATTAGTATATTTGATCTTTGCTATTTAGTTTTCTAATGGGCATGTCTGCAAGCGGCGTTTTGAGTGGTGTTGGCGCCGTTACTCCTTTTAATGTGTTCATTATATTGCTGCATTAAAATGAAATGGTATATTGCTAGTAGACATCATGGGTACCAGTTCAGCCGATTGTTCGACTTATGTGATCGTATGGGTTGCACACTTAGACTATTGCCTCTTCCATAGGCACATTGGCAAAGAGGAGCATGAAGTCTAATGGAATAATCCGTCTTCCAGTTTGCTCAAGCTGTTTTGTGCAACCTTAGAATTTGAACGTTTCACGGAGCATACATCTGATGTGTTTAAAATTGATTTTGCGATTTCTAAGCCCTTTGTGGAAAGAGATCTATCGTTTATAATTTAATAAGCATACTCAACTGCTTTGCTTATCTGTATACTATCCGACAATCTCAGTCTAGTTTTAATAGGTAATTGCTTCTAAGGCGCGAAAGGGTTAATTTCACGGTTTTTTCTATGTATAATTCTATCGAGGTAATCTATCTTGTCAGCCATAGTTTAGTCAGTATAACAAGCCTAAGATTGTAACATTCCTATCAGGAAGCATATCGTATAAGCGGGCTTAAACGTACAGCTTTCCGATGTAACAATTAACTTGAATGTCCATTTCTCCTATCGCTTGGCGTTACCATACCCGAGTAGATCACAAGAATGTAATTTCTGTGACAAAATGAGATATTGTGGGTAACGCATCCTTTAAGTTTTTTTGCGCATGTTCCATTAGTATGAGAACACAACTTCGACCTGCAACAGTTTATGAGAGCCGATGGTCATTTGTTCTACAGCTTTTTACCAAACGGTAGCAAAAATTAATCGGTTTTATATGTCGGTACCGTTTACGGTGAGCATTGATGTCGCATCGCGAACAAGGAAAACAGATGTCCTAAGCATGACTTATAAAAGGTGTCAAACATATTTTAGTGAAATATATGCCTTGTTGCCCTTGTCGCAGCATGATTAAATGTTCACCTGTAGGTTGTGTTCCGATTATGAATGCGGATTCAAAATCGATGAGAATAGCCTCTTCTTAGTATAACTGAATGAAGTGCATATAGTCTGAAGCTGTAGAAGTGAATATTTTAATTCAGGTATATAAAAAATTAAGACTCAAATCCATTTCACTGGGTTGTATTTAATAGATTGTTTCGTGTGTGGCACGCCATCGATAAATAGGTAGGATAAGCCAGCACACATTTCCGGAGTTCTAGCGAATTTTCTTGCTTATCGCTCCCGTTCATAATGATACGCATAATTTACACCATCGCTGGTTCCTCTGAGTAGGTGAAAACGTTACCAGAGGTATATATTTAGGCAAAGGTAAATAATAATATATACGATCGATTATCATTGAGGAATGTAACGAGGCACTTTACCAAGGAAATTACACCGCAACGATACTAGAACGAATGCATACCTACTCAAATTATCCTAAGCTGTTCCTGTTGTATGGGAATCGAGGGTTACAGTTAACTGGAAGAAAGATATGTGTGCACACACAGGTTTATCAATTTGCTTTCAATCCCAGTCAAGTTTAGCGAGGCTTTCGTTAAGTAGAGGTAATAACAATTTAGTTACAAAAGGTATATTAATAAAACAATTTGCTGTTCATCACAAATAGCATTTATGTCGACAGATCCAATAATATAACAGTTCTCATTAAAAAGAAAGCAAACTAGTAAAATAATGCCTTCCCTGAATGACGGCTGGTTTAAACACTGTTCACTATTTATACGCATATCATAAGGCAATAATACAAGAAATAAAGTATACTCAGTCAAATATTTTCTATGCTAACCCTATAGTCGTAGTGATCATCCAATTATCAGTTTCGACTGCATCTGCATTGCGAAATATCGCCGCCAGAACATTGTGATGGAAGGCATCATATCAGGCTACAACTGCTTAGCCCAGCTTGTTTGTGTAACACCCATGGTGTTCCTCACTGAAAGCCATCCGGAAGTCCATTTGTTTAATTGGTCAGCAAATTAAATCGACCGGATTTCGGATGCATCAAAGACGAGGGTCAGGGATAGAACATAAAAGGTTACCTTAATAAGGAGCTAAACTAGAAAACGGAGGATTGTACTTAATACAGCTTGGCCAGGGTATAATTTATCACAAACGACAAATAATTGGGACATATACGTAGATTCTCATAATCACTACACTCAACTGATCAGTGATGCCAAGGTGGCATATTAGCGGAAAATGGCGGAAACCTTTAGCGCCAAACACAAAATGCTGCACAAATAGATTATTGGCCAACGTGAGGAGAGCATGGGAATTCTTCCTCTCCGGAGAACTTATGTTCTAACTAGAACAGTTATACAATGAACAAGCGCATTAAGGACGCAATGTGCACCCACATTTCAAAGGGTCTTACCATCAGGCCAAATTCCAGCTTTTGTATTACCGCCTCCAAGAGTCAGGGACATCCCTTTTACAATAAAATATATATTGCGTAAACTGAGGCATCTACGCAACCACAGCCCCCGGTCTTCGACACCATTCGTCCAGAGGCACTGGGAGAAGCAGCAAGACAACTGGCGAATCGTTCGGCCCAGATTTTCAGCGCTGCTTAGATCAAACCAGATTACTGCGGTGTGTTTACTTGAGATAATTACTCCTATTCACAGAGGCGGAAGTAAGACTGAGCCCAAGAACGACCGCCCGGTATTTCTTCATCCTTTATCATCCAAGCTAATGGAGTCAATTTCCTGAAAGCGTTAGTGTGTTAGCTAGCTTCTCCCTAAAACGCAATCACGTACACGAATTAATTAATCGCCTTGGGCATTTGGACCAAGTCAGCTGACGTTGGAAATCCATTTAATGTGATATACCTGGATTTGCTCAAAGCATTCGGTCGTTTAGATCATCAGATTCCCCTTTCCAAACCTAAATATTATTGGACCGATGAACCCACTTGAGTTGAAACACCAAAATCCGCCTGCAGCTACAAGTAACGGTCAGCGTGTGTACTTCGTTATCTGAACCCAAACCAGTGCAGTATTCTGTGCACATAGGCTGAGTTCTAGTTCAAGTATTGTTTTCGATATTCATCAATGACTGTGCGCAGACATTCGCTTTAAACGTCCTGCCGTTTGCTGACGATATCAATATATCGGGCCTGATTAAGGCAGATACGGATAAGGATTTAATTCAGTGTGGTCTATATTTGATACATAATTTTTCAAGCCGAATTTTTCTAAAGAGAAACGTGGGCACGGATTATTTCGTCATACCACTGAGAGCACATTAGAAGCAATTTACTGAATTGCACAATATTTACATGAACGATCTCAATCTAGTTGCCAATTTTATCAATACCCCAGCCGTTTTGAATAATGTGTGATCACTATGACGCTGACTGCACATGTTCAGCTGTGCTTTTTTCCGTCGCTTAGAGGAAATAGGGGAAATTCGTGCATCGCTCAAACATACAAAAGCATTTGCTTAGTTTTGGCATCGTGGTTTTCACAATATTTATGGAGATGTGTCTTCAATACTTACACTGCAACGCATGTGTATGTTAGCGAATAATTTGCATCGGACCACCGCAAATTAAGTTTGATACAGCCATTTATTATATACCCATCAAGCAAATGTATTGCGCTAAAACATTAGAAACATTATTTTTACCTATACACAAGTGGTTTTTGTGTTGTGTTTAATTATTATTTATTAGCTGCAGTGTAATTAATAACCGAGATCAATTGCAAGCAGGTATACTATTGAAATTGTTTAGCATATGTAATTATCCGAACGGAGAAGACAATCTGCTGGCTGACAAATTCCTATTTTTTTGTTGCCTCGCAAATTTTCTGGCATAGGTGTACTTAAAATGGCACCACTTTTCAAATATTCCACTGGTTTTCTACAAGGATAAGTCGACATGATGCGTTACCCAGTTTTTTATGGTTAAGGATTTCCTGCTACTGGATGGTTGGAATTTCCTTTGATGTTCGATCTATATATATATCAGTGTAATTTTTAAGGATTTTTTCCTACTCAACATAGTGTTGCTAAGTAGCTTTAAATCTAGACTCTGGGATTCGATGGCACCAGAGGTGTACTATTTCATTTTTCCATCGCACATAGGTTAACATGAATTGTATGCGGAAGTTGGCACTCTCATCTTCGCTGCCTTTCGTTCGTTGAAGCATATTTAAAAAATAACTAATTGTACGAGAAAGCTGAATGCAGCAATATATTCCTCATACTAGCAGCGCTTGTGAATCCGCATTTTATTTGTACAGATGCATTACTGTTTTACTTCTTTCTATGGTCAAACCACATATTTTAGTGCACTGATTTGGGTCAAAATAAACCGAGAATTCTTTACAAATTTACTCATCTCAAGCATTATGTATCTTGTTTACGCCAATTTTACTCAATTTTCTACCATCACTGAAATGGCTGAAATAACAAGCCGCTATATATATGCATATATATATCTATCTAAATATAGATATACTACGTATACAATCAACAGGACGGAATTTGTTATAAAATACTAAGTGGAAACTCCTGAGAATGATGTGTGTTATCGAAAACATTTAATTGTTCATCTAGGTTCAACATAAATCTTGATCATTAAACTGGGTTACTCAGAAGCATAGGCTGCATTCAAAGAAACATTTGTTCATCAAATTACGGGCTTGCATTTGCTATCGTGTAATCCTCTCTTAAACGCAGATAACTAAAATGTAGTTTGGAAAATTCCAATTGTATAATTATACAGCATTTGCTTGAAGCAAATGTAACGAACGCAAACGTAATTAAAACACAACCTACTCATTTTGTATTAACAAAGTATATATTTTCTAAAATACGGTGAATTACTTTATGGTTTTACAAACGTATGCATTGTACACTGGATTTTCAATCAAGACAAAGACCAAGCAACCAAATCACCTGGATAATATAGTGCAAACTAAGCTCTTTTATTAATAACGGGATTGGAATAAAGATAATATGTCTTCTATCTGTTTGACGAAACAAGAGCCAACTAATGTTTTAACAAATATATAGGTTGCCGTTACTGTCACAACTCTCTGAGGTTGGGGATAAATGCAATGACTTGACCAATATTTCAGGTTTAAATACGCATATATACTAATATTAATTTTTATTAAAATTTCAGTGTAACGTTCAGAATTGGTGGTAGTGTCGCATCAAACTTTAAAAAACAAAATATAAATAAAAACATCTGTCATGGTACTTCAGACACTAAGTTAAAGAAAACAAAAATAGTTACATAAGTTATTATTGCAATACTCGACAAGTTCGATACAACAGGTGCATCTTTGCAGAAATACATCAGGTGGGCCGTAATAAGTGTTATATGTGAACCGGGGTTGAATCAAAGATACGAATCGCAAACAGGTCACAACCTTAAGCATACGCTTACAGTTTAAAGGGTAACCGATCAAATATTCTTATATAATTCGCTTTATCAGATGGTGAAAATCAAACAGGTTCCCAAGTCAAGACTATTTGAACTTTTGTTGAGATCAAAACAGTTGATCTAAATTTACGGCCGCCTCCACAGTGTCTATGGATACCTTGGCTGTTTTCAGCTTGTTTATATTCAGCAACGTCAAGGAACTATGAGCGCCAGTTCTCTGGAATAGGTTACCCAAATTCCATAAGACTTCCTGCAAGAAGATCGGTCCATAATAACTCATGACATTCCGCAGAAAAGCACGATTTTGTTACCGCTGCTACATACCGGAAATTTACAATAAGTTTGAATGGAATTCCGGAAGAATTTCCGTCAAATTAATTTTCCTGGTGTCCATAGGGGCTCTGCAGATACGCCTACGCCAACTAGCGGACTCGAGACGGACTCGACTATAACCAATGCATATGCTCAGATGTGAACGGAATTTCGTGATGTGACATTGGCTGTAGAGTATCTGACGGTAGGCGTAACACACGTTCAGTCATCTTTAGGTTTGATGTTATATCGGTCGATGAGTGGATAAATGCTCGATATGCCAGTAGGCATTTAGATAAAGCTGTATTCCACTCGTGAAGCAACTCACTTTTCACTGACCGCTGTAAAAACACATTCAGTGTAGGGCAGGTACGCTCAACAAGCCCATTACCTTCCCGGTGATACAGAGTGTTACGTGTCTCCTTGGTGCGAATTATCTGACATAGCTTGCGCATTAGTAAGCTATCCAACTTGCTTCCGCGGTCTAGTTATAACTGATTGGGTTATTCACGCCTTGTCACTCAACTATTAAAGAAACCTAGTGCCAAACTCTAGGTGTCCAAATTTTAATGTAATACTGAATCACCCCAATAGATAATGTGGTCCACCATCAAGAAGAGATAAACATGGCCTCTGGCAAGCACTGGAATTGGGCCAACAATGTTAATACTTACGACCTGGTTCTGTAATCCAGCCATTATTAACTGCATTGCAAGCGACGAGTGGCTGTTGGGAACCTGCTTCTAGCGCAATCCGCTCACTACTGGCGGCATATAGCAATATGACTTCAAAGGTATGGCCACAAGACCGGAAAACGAGTTGGAACCTCCAGTTTACTTTTCCCCCAAGGTGTCCACAACCTTCATGGATCAATTGCGTCAAGTTCTACGCTTCAAACTTACTCACAACATGTCCTCTGAAATAAACCAGTCCGTGTTGGAAATACATAAAACTTTCTTTTACGCTAGACTGCGACCGTATTGACTCTAGGCAGGTGGTATTTCACCTGGTGCCAGCTAGTTCCCAATGCGTTGTCGAATTTCATTCCAGAGGATGCGATTATATAAGAGGCCCCCTCTTCGGATACCTCCTTGCAACTGATACCATTTATCTCTCTCTGGTGCTTATAGAACAACGGTAGTTACGCAAGCCACAGTACACGTTGGGTTTGGTCCATAATCGATGGCAAATCTTCGGGATAAGTCGTCGGAAAGATCTGAAACCGGATCAACGGTTGGATTTCACCTCGCACAAATAGCTTGCAGCCGAGCAGATAGAGCCTAACTTGCTTGATGAGAATCACTAAAGCCAGCGTTTCCAGTTTGAGCAATATTTACGTAAACTATGCCAAAGACTTCTGCTGGTAATCGCGAGCACGGGTTCCATTTCTTCCGATGGGCGTTGCGGGAGCACTGCACCAGTTGCAGTGTCACTGACATCTGTAATCAAATCGAACTG
Source organism: Dicrocoelium dendriticum (assembly GCA_944474145.2). Classification (NCBI taxonomy): domain Eukaryota; kingdom Metazoa; phylum Platyhelminthes; class Trematoda; order Plagiorchiida; family Dicrocoeliidae; genus Dicrocoelium; species Dicrocoelium dendriticum. The sequence goes on from OX104066.1 coordinate 114,021,062, forward strand.
GCCCGCGGATGGACTCGGGCCAGGGCATGCTAAATTCCTCGCTTCACACAATGCAGTCCGCAGTGTATCAATTGGCACTTGATACACACTTTCCAAAAAGCAAATTATTACCAGCCTGCAGGATTTATTTCATTAAATATGCGATATTGGCAAATTGCCGGACGAAGCCCCATAGTTTGAGGCTATGCCAAGAAAAATATGCGATTTTTCATTGCATTTGATGCTCGTACTTCGCCGGGTCACAGCGCATTCCTATTCCAGACAGAATTTGAGCTAGGTGAGCAAATGCTTTTATTAGGAAGTGACACTTTGAAGTTATAAATTGTAAACAAAGGTGCAGTAGACGATCCAGAATATAAATTTCATCCGGTAGTGTTGTGCCTTAGTTCGGCCGTGCGCAATTGTATCCTCCATGATAACTAGACCATGCTTAGAATTTAACTCTGCTATATCTTTGTACATTGGGCAATGAAATGTTCCGAGCGCATATTTTGGAAGTCGTCCAGACCGGATCGTAATATAAGTAAAAGCTGTATCAATTGTCAGTAGCTTGACTTCGCCATACCCCGATGATATTTCCAAGGCAGTAAACAAACTTGTGCCTATGAGACTATCGAATGTGTCGTACATGCTTAGTGACAGAAATGAGTCCTTTCGAGTAATAGAATTTAACTTCCGATAATATACAATAACTTGCAGTTTTCCGCTCTTCTTTTGGAAAAGCAATGGGCAATGCCTTAGACAATTTTCACGAACCAATTATATCGCGTCGTAACAAGTCTCTGACAGTGCGCTTTAATTATTCCTGGAATTGAAAGTGCACTTGTGTAGCAGTTTGTCGAGTTAATGGCGCTTTCTCTGTACCGACACGATGTTGCAAAACAACATACCGTCCTATGTCGTCCTCTGACAATGCAAAGGCATGTTGTTAATGGTGAAATGTCCGCCAATTCACTGCCGATAAAACTACGTAGTTCTGCAGCAGCGTTCTGCTAAATGACTTTAAATATTTTTGTCCTATCGCACAAGACACGACCGGAGTTTTGAAGGTGATAGATGGTCCCATCAGTTTTTAGGCGTCCAAGAGCATGCTAACCAACGTAAATTTAGCATGAAATGTGTAAGGAGACTAATCTTAATACTACGTCATATGGATAATAACGAACCATAAAAACAATGGGTGACCTAAATACCTTGTAGATATAATATGGCTATGGTCAAAGACTAAGTTTTAAGAGCGGTCAGATTGAATGCAATCAAGTAAGGGAATTGCCTTGGAAGATATTTGCTTCTGCTGACAGGATACTGTTCCGAATTAGAAGAATGTAGCTAACGTACCAATCAACATTCTGTTCCCTTTTTTCCACAATAACAACTACGATGAGTACAGTCACAAAATACAAGGTTTATACAGCCGGCATATCAGAGGAACATCTACGGAACCCACTGCTTTGGTTGTCACCACTGGTGTTTGCAGTCAACCCGACTACTATCGATGCAGTTCATTTTGCTCTAGGCATCTGTCCGATTTCACAGCTTGGCGAATGGAAAGCTCCTTTTGCTCGACGTAACTCAGTGACGCATCTGCAGCTGTATACGCGCACTCAAATTCTCTGATAAATACAGAGCTTCGCTTGGTGGGTTTAACATGTCCTCTTATTTAATAGACGGTGTATGTACACACTCTGTCATCTTTTACAAGATATGTCTTCCCGAGGCTCTCTATTCTTGTCTGTCAATGCGAAGTATACAAGATAGCTCTAGTCACGAAATATAGCTCCTAGCTTCTCTGTTGGTTGTTGTTAACGATTATAAAATATCTAGTGCCATTGCTTGGATAGCATTGAAAAGTATAATGGACGCGTGATTTTATTAAATGTTACTAAGTTAAGGTGTTATTATTTTACTAAAGGGCACAAAATCCGAACCAGTGTCACAGGAATATTTTGAACAACTGCAAGTCTAGGAGCAGGGTTATTCAAATATTAAACAGCTGTGTCAGAAATGAGTGCTGGCCACCTAAACTGCTCCAGTCAATTCAGTGAGATCTTCTGAACACTTTCCATTATCTCTGATTTGGGTAACCTAGAAAATTCTAGCAAGGTTGCTAGATATTTATTATTCGTCAATTTCGGTACCGCAGGTTCGGCTTACAGTAAAATTCATAGTGATATGCGGAATATATAATAATAGTGGACCGATGTGTAATAAGTCACAAGAACCACAGATACGCAACAGCGATAGGCCTACGCTTAATGTTCAAATGGTAATAATTCAAAGAACTCGATGTAATGTGTTATAATTCGGCCAGAAGCAAACACCTACCAAAATCACGTCTGGCTGGAAATCGGAGGAGGTTCAAAAACGGGTCCCTACTTACAATTCATTATTTGCAACGTACTAATGGCGAGTGCAATTAGGATTATACCATAGCAAAATGGTTAATTAAAGGTTGATCAAATATTAATCCATCTGCGTTTAAATGCTTAATTACGCAAGTGTTCGAATTTGTACTTCAATAGCCAAATTTTGTTTAAATAAAGTATTAACCGCGGTTTATTCTTTCTTGCAGCAACTCAATAATTGTTTTAGCTCCAACATAAGGGCACATTCTGGCACACTTTTGTCGTTTTCAGTGCAAGCCACATTTGTGTAGCCACATTTGAAAAAAACTAAAATGGCTATTATTAATTCGTGTTTGCTTTGTAACGTTTAGACGAGGCTTGCTTTGCTTTGATTTTGATTTAAGCGTGTGACTTCTTACGGTGATAGAAATTCGATTAATCTTTAGAAAAACTGCGTACGGGTTACAAAACTTTTAACACATAGCAAGAAAACAATGAAAATTAGCATATGATGAATATATATGCCCAAAACAGACCATTTTGAAACATTATCCTTCTAATTTGATGACAGCCTTGTAGTTATTTATGATTTTCGGCGGTTTCTTTGTTGAACATTGACAATTTATATCATAGTACAGTTGTTTAATTTTTCGCACCGTTAAGAAATTCTGCTTTGCTTTTACTTTCAACTATCTTCTATGGTATGTTTAGATGCTTCACTACCAAAGATAAATACTAATTGAAAATATATTTATTATAGTCAAAAATCCAATGGTGTACCTTCAGGAATTGCAGCTTTGAAAATCTTCCCAAGTTGATATTGCGTTTGTGCACAAAGCCAACATGCATCTTTCACTGTCAAGATTGTTTATTAGCCAATTATGTTATTCTAAATACGCTTCAGATAATAGAACGAATATTTAATTTTAAAAAATTTTGTCATTCCATTTTTCTACCCCTAATTTAGTAATAGTTTTACAACGATTTAGCACGGCATGTTCTATCGAATCTTAGAAAATAAGTTTAAGCCTTCATTGGCTGCCATTCAGTGAGTGTCAATCTAAGTTTCATATTACTACATGATTTCGTCAGCTCATTTGAATTATTCCCAGGTGCTCTCCTTCCCAAAAGTATGGCTTAAGACTTGCAAGTGTTCGTGTCATGCTCCCTAAATGTTTTGAACTTGTTGAAAGATGCACCTGGTTGATTTGAATTGCATTCATTATATACGATATAATTATTTTACAACAATAGAAGAGTAGACGATGTGTATTTAATTTAAGCAACAGTCAACCATTAACTGATGAACACATATCATTGTGTACTTATCGGCAAAGTCATCTAAATCCATATTCTTAACGAAAAGAATCAATATTTAAGAAAATGATTACAGCAAATCATAGAACAAAATATATGATAGGTTTTTGGTTCAAAAATTTTTATTTTTAATTATTAAAACAAAGGTGACCAACTAGATGTTTTGCAGCGAATTCTCTTCATGCTAGTGAGTAAAATGACATGGTGCTAAAACATATATTATATATTATATTAATTTCATAATCACATCTTTAGTGTGTATTGTATAAGCTTAAGGAGAAATCTAGAAACGAAAGATTTCGCTATTTTCGCTTCCGTATGTTTCTGGTATCCAACGAAATTACAATGATCACAAGGTGGTTAATAGGGGATCAGAAAGTCGACTACCGCGCACCAGAATGCCAATGTGGAACCCAAATTACCGGATGACAGTTGTATAATGATACCTAGGTACATCTTTTGACATTCCTAAAACAAATAATCACAAACATGTGGTTGCTGATTTTATGACCCATTACAATTATGCCAAATATACATATTTTGAATTATTCGTTGATATCTCACTAAAACGAACACTTTGCCGTACAAGGTTTTCCAAGGAATAAAAGGCAGTACAAATAACGGAATAAATTATTAATCTCGATATGTCTGACTACTTCTGCAAAGTTCTCCCCACTGTAAAGCTGCACTATTTTGCTAATTAAAGTTACTCTGTGTTAAATGTATCCATGTACGCACGAGCGTAAATTGGTTTGCAGCAACGAGTTTTCTAGGATTTTAAATTTGGTAGTGGACATTTAAATTAACTTGTCATAGTTTCCGTTGGATTGACATTTAACAACACCCACTGTGGATTTTAACTTAATTTTAACTTTAAGATCATTTGTTCTTTATGAACATGTCACAAGGTCAATCGTACACTAAGTCGTCAAAAGTAAAATACCTTAATCCTAACTAACTTAAATGCGTGCTTCGAGGAAACAAAATCAGGTAAACTTCCAACCCATCTACTGCAGTGTTAATGTGTCAAGGACATACTCAATCACGAAATGAACGCGCTACTACGCCGTGCCACTATTTCAGATATTATAGTATTTGCAGGAATATGACCTTTTCGGAAACTTAGCTTGGTAGTAATTACGGGCTTAACTTCGTACGGACTGACAACTACACGCTTCTGCTTCAACCTTGTGCCGAGCACCAATTTCTTAGTAGCACTGCTTTTAGACAAACTAAGATGCAGAAAAGCCAATTGGTGTCCTCCTGCAGCTCACCAGCGATGGACACAAATTGACCACATAGCCATAATTTGCATGTGGCGTGGTTCCATACTGGATGGCCGTTCGAACTGGAATACGTATGTCGACACTGAGCATAGCTTGGTACGCTTTCGTTTATTTCTGAACGCTGCCAAGAGGCTAACCAAGCTTCTCCTTCGATTGGCAACTAAGCGGTTGCCTCAGTCCGCAGTCAGGCCAACTTCTCAAGACGCACTGAGTACCGAAATTTCGCTGTCTTGTTCCAATGACACGGAGCTGCAGTGGATCGGAAAACTGGCTGCCAAGCAAGATGCAGAGGCATTTGCTTGAGGCACTATCACTCGTCACCAAATAAGTCACTGGATATCCGAGAGGTCAGTGTACCTATTGGTATCTAGAGGAAACCTCCCGTCTGAGCACAATGTGACCAGACGGCTTATTAGGTGAGAACAAAAACGACAACTCAGTGCTGACAAAGAAGCTAGTGTACCAGTTGCGCTCAAGAAATGGAGGAGAGTGACAATACACAATTACTGCAAACTCTTATATTCTCTTATTATCACCACTGTTACCCGGAAACCAAGTGGCAGTGAGACAACCAGGGACAGGACGGGTGTACAGATACATAATATAGAGCGTCGTAATGCATTTTGGAGAAAAACTGTCAAGCTCAGTTTAGGTGGCACCCAACACCTGGATTTAAACCTACTCAGGTGATGCAGGAAGAGCCATGGACGGTTGGTTTATAGTCTCTGACGGATGCCGAGGTCCGAAACGCAATTGCAGCCCTTAACCGTTCGTCACCTCACTTTGGAAGCGAACTCTGGGATTAGTGAAGAGCAGGCCGATTTCCGCCCAGGACGTAGCTGTATAGACCATATAGTCACTTTGCGGCTTATGCTAGAGCAGCGCCACAAATGCAGCAGAAGCACAAGTGCTTTGTTCCTCAATTTCAACAGTGCCTTTGATGTAGTTGATGGATCCATTATATTCGAAAAAGTTGTGCGGAAAGTGCTCACAAGAAATATGTTAACATCCGACGTGTTCAATATGCGAACGCCACACGCCGCACCAAGATTTACGATGGACAATCGGATAGCTTTCCGACCAAAATTGACAATCGTCAGGAATTATCCGTTTTCCCCATTCATGTCCACTTACATTCTAGTCTGTACCATAGAGTATTTCGTCGCAGCATTTTGATGTTAGCGTTGAGGTCCATCGTGGTGGAAGATCAATTGATCTTGTTAACGCGGACGGTTTCGTCTTACTGTTCAACGATATTATGCCGGCACAATCAATCAAGAATAGCCAGTCTTGACTAGTCCCATTATTTTGTATGTGCTACCCAACATCATTGTAGTGTTGCTGCATGTTCACTAGCCACTTTATGAAAACATGACACTTGCTGAAGCGGAAGCCCAGGTGGTTAATCAATTCGCTTAGCTTGGCGGTTGCACCTGCAAGGACGGGCGCATAGAAACTGATGTCAGCTCACACATTGCGAATCCAGAACTACCTTTTTGAACCTGCGGCATCTTTGGTGACAGAAAGGAGCTTCTCTCCGTCTGAAAAGCAGTGCATATGTGCGCACAGTGAAGGCCGTTCTGCTTTATAGGAGGGAAACTTGGCCCCGTCGTTCTGAAGAACTGAGGCGTATTCAACTGGTTACTAATCCTTGTCTGCGAACAATTACTGGTGTTGGATGGCACCAGCGTATCTACAACGATGATATCCGTAGGTCAGTACTAGGTAATGATAATATTCAAGCTCTCTAGCGAAACAGATATCACTGAATAAGTTGTGTTGACTCGGGCACGTGTTACGTATGGCTGGTCACCGCTTACCAAGAAGGGTCTTGTTTAGTCTACCCAGTGTAGGGTAGCGCAAGGCTCGAGGTGGACAGAAGTTGACTTGGCAGCGGGAAATGAAGTCACTGACTACTAAAACTTTGTGCCGTTGGTCCGTCTCACCTTCCGGGCTGGAGTCCATGTGACTTGCCTTGTGCTTGGCTCGAGACTTTACAGGTCATGGCTTGCAGCCGACACCAGTTGCGCATCCGCCGCCGTCTCTCAATCGGATTTCCTTTTTAAAGTGTGTTTGATGCTAAATTATCTGAGGGGTGATGGCTGATTATGATGCAGGACAATGAAAGTTGCAAGTAAGCTATATCGTCGATACCGCCTTAGCGTTGCACGATAGCCAGCTGTTTGTGACGGTATGTTGTCTGCACAATGTGTAAGCGCCTTGACCCTGAACGTTTGCTTAGAATATCTAGGTTATCTGATAAGTATTCCTACTCCTCCTCTTATTTCTCTTTATTTCATAAGTCAACATGGTTGCATGGCACGGAGACAGCAATACAGATGTCTGATGTACTGCTGTTTTTGATGGATTGTAGACACTCCCAAATGAATTAAAAAGACAGGGCCGGTGGGCAAACTGGCCTCAATATTTGTATTGTAATAAAACTGGTACCGCTGATAGTTTCCACTATTATGCGCTAGTGTCTTTAATACATTATATTACGTTACATTATTATTACTATTATTATTAGTACATTACATTTTATTACATAAGTTATATTACATCATTCTGCATTTCGCTACATAATCGTCGATTAAAACACCTGTGGAATGCTGGTAATTGAAGCCAAAGCTTATTTTTCCATCAGGTGTGACCGTCCTAGAATGTGACAGATTTTCGTTGGTACGGTATAACTTACGTCCTTAAAACGTGGTCAAATTCAACGAACGTAATATTTACATAATCACTAATACCTATAAGCTGCTATTTATTAGAAGGTAAACAAATATTATGATCTGGTTTCCATCAGGCAATTGTCGAAACATCTAGATTGCTGCTGTCGGATTCGCGTCAAGGTTGAAGCTAATTTAAGACAACATTTCTTCATTAATTTGGCAAATGTTTATCTATAATTTTGTCTCCGACTACAATATATGTGATACAACTTTCCTGAGGATAACTGGCTTGACAAATCTAGTGCCATCTTCCGCCAGACAAGATACACAATTTGGCCGCTTTATACGCAAATAAACGGGAGTTTGTTCACACAGCAAAGATAGCACATTAAGTAGCTCAGAACATTTTGTTTTAAAGCGTTTGTTAATCATGTAACTAAATCGAATTATTCACATTGGCTCGAGCAACTTGCAAAATATATAAACTGCGAAATTCATCCATCGAAATGTTACAAAACTACAAACAGTATATTCTTGAACAGGTTTTTCGGTATTCCTCCACAAGGACCTGCCGCTTTAATGTGTCCAGTTAACTGACGACATCAAACGTTGCTTTGACATGTGTATCAATGTTGTAACAATCTGATTAGGATGGATAAATGTGTATCAACTATGTCAAACCGATTTGAATATTGACAATGTGATTTAAATTGAAAAATATTTGAAGCACTTTTACCTCAAGGATATCCTAGGCAACCATAACTTTTTGAACATATGGAGGCGTCTGGGACAGCTTCGTGGTAAGAGCGCCTGCAGCAAAAGCGATGAGTTGATTGCGGACTAACTGAAATTTGAGCTTAATCCCGCCGCATCAATCTTAACCTCTTTAAGTCCTTCGTTAGCTCAAGTTCTGTTCCGCCCTTTAATGAAACAGCAAGCGCAATGAAGTTAACAGATCAAAAGTATACAAGGCCAGTTTTACCAGCGTACTTTCAACATTACTCGAAAGATTGCGGTGACTCTTTCACATTACATCTACCAGGTCTCTTCAACAATGCTTCGAAATGGGTGGAAACTTAGACAATTTGGAACCGGCCTGTGTAAATCCAGTAGCCAAAAATCGATCGCATAAATATCATACGTTTAGGTGCACACCATTGCTTATACACATTTAGAAAATCTGTTTATTCTGCGGAGTTTACAGCCGTTACTGGGGATCATAACTACCAGTTAGCATGCAAACGCCAACGATCTAAAATGCGTGAAGTTGTATATATTGTTCATTCTATAGTGTCTGCATTCGACTTAAGTTAAATCCGTATGCTCCTGTTTCTTCATTTTTATAATATTTTGAAAGTTTGGATTGACCAATTTCGCTCATTTTCCGTTCCGCGAATGAACAATAGCCGTGGTGTACGATTTTTATCATCAATATTTTACTGATTGTAATAACTACCAATTGAAATAATAATAATTCTCTCCGCATTGATTGCTGTGTTGCCTTGCAAAGAAATACCCTATCACATTTGCTACTTGTCATATGTTGATAATGTCTGCATACAAACAACATTTATGGGATAACCATATGCTGACGCAGTTGTGCTGGGATATATGGTTTCGTCTAATTAGAATTACTTATCACCCTACCTGCATTGAAAATCTGGTAGAGTGGTCTTTATCCCATAAACTTAACGCTGCTTAATGTAGTGCTGAAATATTTCGCTGCGAGATGTTAAGGAATACGCAGTCATCTCCTTTAACCGTAATGTGAAAAATCCCCGGCTCAGCCAATAAATTGTCAAATACTTCGGCATAATTTTGTCACGGCATCGTTCCCAGTCCACGCATGTCTAAACGACAATTAAATTCAGAAAACTTTCCTGCATCTCAGGAAAGTTGAAGTGCTTTATAATTTTAATTAATATTTTAGTCTCCGGCCAGCATTGGCTACAGTGCTGCCCGTCCTCCGCCCAAGACCGCTTTGGAAAACCATCATCTTATTTTTCGATAGATATGGCACATATAGGGATGCAGCGAGTTCTACAGAGATAAATTATCTAACTGATATTTTCTAGGCACTTTGATCCCAGCAATTATTTTTTAAGCGTTTACTTAGCAGTTACATACACTTCACAGTGAACTTTCAAAAATGTTCACTTTCTGTTTTGTGCGTTTAAATTACTATTTTCATTCTCCTGCCCGTCATCTTATCGTTGTACCGTTTTGCATTATCTATCATGATGTTGACCCAGTAAATCATAAATTGCTGCGCGAGAATTCGTTGTATTGAGAGCTGCGCATATTTTTCATTTTTCGCTCCAAAAATATATACCGTTATAATCATCCAGTTTATTTGCATTGGCGATGTCTATGCTAAAATTTAAACCACATGGTTCATAAAGTTGTGTTGACGTGATTTGCAATCGTTTACAATCGGATCGTCAGCGTGGAAAATGGATCAAACAGAATGTTTATTGAGAATGGATGAAGTCTGCGGAATGGGTAGTAACATATGCGTAGAAAAAAAGCAATGCACTTATTTCGTGGTGAACATATGAGCCAATTGTTAATGTACTTAAAGAAAAACGGTTAAACTTTATTAGAAAAAACGCTTGCTAGATGGAAATAAATAAATTCCAGAAACCCTGACAATTAATTACCTACACCAAGAAGACTTACCACGGACACCCAGCAGCAAAAAAATAAACTTGGTTCTTACCAAATCATGGATAGATCCGGGTGGGTGCAATGCGGAATTGCGTTGTCGATAAACGACGGCTAAGATGTACGCGTCATTTTATGTTAATCGGCGATTGCACCAAAGTGTGTTAGCGGTATGCTTTCGGATCATCAGCCATTGTAAATCATAAATCGCGGCAGATTTACACATCCGTACACTAATGGGACGTTCGCTAATTATTAGTAACATTTCCGGAATATCATCCTAGACATTAACAACTAGTTTGATGTAAACATATTCACGATACGTACACCTTCGACTTAAAGTAAGCGAAGTTTTGCTAGCATACTGAGGGATATTTTGCGCTGGTCATATATCTACAGGCTACTCTAGTATCAGTAATGTGTCTGAGATTGTGTAATTTAGACGTATGCTTTTGCAGAACAGAGGACGGTCGGTAACATATTATTGCTTTGGTATACAAATGGCGACTGATTGGATGTCAGCTTACTAAGCAAGTTAAGTTATCCTCCATCTATCTTCGTTGGTTCAACGGATGGACTATGGTCACTCACTTCACTAAGTTTTTATGATTTGGTCGGACGCATTGATTTTACGCCTAGTAAACTCCTTATTACGTTTATTGCCTTAGGTGGTACGTGGAGGTAAGGAAGCATATTATTCCACTCCATTAGACAATTCTCGGCTAAAGTAAAATATGGGTTAGCTTTTCGGTTGTCGCATTGCCTGTTGATTTGATTGAAGGCTGCCCACAATACTTTGTGACCACTTGATTTATATTGCTTTATTGTGGTGCGTTGCGCTGAGTATGCAACGGTAAAAGCATAGAACCAACTTCTACAAAAATAGTGGAGGAGGTTTTAAAAATATTGTAAAGTCGTCGACAGGTTTAAATTATGCAATTCGCATGCGCTGTAAAAGCAAGCAAAATTGTATCTGCTACATTTTGTTTCGCAGCTCTTAGTTCTCGAGACATTTCGCATAATAATTAAAACTCGAGAACTTATTCGAATGTTAACCTGTGAACGGAGAAAAACGAGAAAAGTACGGGATGTTTCCTTTTATTGCAAATTCGTTACTAATGCTGATATAACCGTATGAATTGCAACTTTGATTTTGCACTTTCGACAAGGAAATGCAATAACCTGTGAGTAAAAGAATGAACGAGTGCAGATGTATTATAATAATAACAGTCGCCGGATTTTGTTAAAAATCATATGGAAAATAGTACTGATATCTATCGTGAACAAAAAAATATAAAAATGCACTTTATGACTTCGCTTTGCATTAAGGAAATCGCTACATATTTTGCTTTGTGCTTGAGTGATATTGTATTCAAACTTCATAACGTGCAGCATTTGAAAAAGCCAGAATTAAATTATGCTACTAGAAATTTTCTACAAAGGAATCACAGTAGTAACTATTTAGGTGAAATACAAAATAACTGCTTAAGTTTACCACAAACAGATCTGCCGAAAGTAGTAAGATTTTATTAAGATCCGTTAAGGAATTTAGATCTATGGTGAAATAATTTATCCGTCTGCAGAATTTAAGTGTTTCTCCATTTCCTTTGCGCGGGTTCAGCTCGTGTATAATATTTAGTTTCCGACCAGTATATATGACGATAACATAAACGAAAAATTGTGTAACGCTGCTAATCAGTGGTTGCCACGGACTGTTAACTGTCGAACTGCGCGTTCTGGTCTCAGTGGGCTCGTCAGAAACACCCATAGTTGTCAACTATTAGTAGGATGTAACGGTCATACTCTGTATTATGTAGCGCTTAATGGCGGATTGCATGAGCCTATAATTGATCGAAGTCTATGTATACAGTTCAAATCATGGGAATGCATTAAATGTATTAATAAATCTGTTTATCGATTGAATGCGGCCTATCTAATAGTGACGGCTGATATAGGTATGAACATTGCAAAAATCAGTAGCTTCTGCAAATCTTAATAACTACTGCATCTGTGTGTACATTCTGCTTAGTTTTTAGAAACCATTGTGCATATTTGTAATGCAAATAATGCAGTTTTCCCGTTTGGAGGCCGTATGTGCTGTGTCCGTATTTTTACAACTTCAGCAATGCTCTTTTATGCGTCCAAAGAATAATACAACCAACACCACCTTTATGTGTGGATTCAAAATAAACTAAAGCTACGACGAAACAGAATTAGTTTAAATAATTCTTGACAAATGTTTTAGTTACTAGCTTGTTATTAGGATTATGATTAGGACTGGTTGAAATACAGACATTAATGTGTATATCCTAAGACAAAATCTTAAGCAATTTCCCGACACCACAAGTTGCTGCTGAAAGTATGAAGCTTTTTATAATGTAGCTGACTTATTACTGAAAAGATGTAAAGATGTAAGCATGACAGAAAACATAGCAGGAAACGAGTTGGGTCGCGAAGCATATATCCCTAATTATATGCATTGTTTACCAAACGACATTTCTACAAATCTGCAGAGTTTTTTTAGAGGCTCGTGGTGTACGCAACTTGCATATCACATTTGGCTACATATATGTATATGAGACTTCGAAGAGTTCTTCTGCTGAAACATTCGCTTGTCAATCTGACCGAAAGCTATACTCAAGCCTTTCTGGAAGCTAAATTCTAAGGTTTATTTACGTAATAATAAAGGTAACTAGCATGCCACACATAGATGTAGCTAAGCAGTATGTGAATCAATATGCGTTCTGCATTTAATCAATGAGTTACATGTTGAGTGTTTTTAACCGATTACTTCTCGCTGTTTTCCCGAAGTCGTTGTCAGGAGTCGAACGGTGTGACTTAAGGCTACATGTTGTACATTGTTGGAAGCAAAAATCTGAGGTACAAATACGTGGCTAAATTGTTGTTAAGAAATTTAATAGCATACGACAATTTTCAGTAAAGGTTGCGACGCATTTTGTTTTGCGTATGTGTGAAAGCTTAATATGCGTATACGCTGTAAATTTGTCAACGTTATATTTAGTGTAAAGAGGCTTTACATTTTAGACAGTCCATTTGTAATTACCTAAATATCAATGCCTAATGTAATTAGTATGCAGGCTGTCTATTTATTATTTTAGTATGAAATCCCGTTCTCTTGGTTTAGTAGATTAATTAATTTACCCCACTTTTATTAATTGCTCTATGAGCTGTTCTGTATGAGTATATAAATGGGCACATCTTGACTAACATTCCTTTTAGGAAATTGTTCTCAAGCAAACAGATATTTTGATCAAGCCACAAGCATTACCTAGGGCTATCTTTAAGGAAACCGGCTAAAATTTGCTGACAACTGCCAGCGGCAATTTTTTTGCATCAGTCGATTGTGTACTCCAACGATTTCGTCGGCTGATTTCTTTTGGTTGCGAATAATCTCATAATATCTGGAGAATATTGAATACACATTCTACCCCATGAATTATCACGGCAATATTGGTTTGTTTGTAGTAACCGTACGCTAAATGAAATATATAGAATTACACCCAGTGATTTACAATGATTTACATAAAATCTCCGTATTTATGAATATCAAGATGTCATCCGTTCTGCAGAGTAATTGATTAAGTGCATACACGAAATGGTTACTTCATTTCAGGTGAACCCTTGTGGGGTTGCTGACATATATACAGCGTTGGTTGCTTCATTGCAAACAATAAATTAAAGTTGATAGATTGACTAAATCAATAGATGTTAATTCGCAGTTTAATTCGACCAGAACCAATCCAGCCTGGATAGCACGTTCAATGGCACGTGTGCTAGTCACGACTTAATCCTGCCTACAAAAGATTGGTAAATGCCGCTGGTAACTTTGAGCGCAGCAGTATAGATTTTCGACTGTATACTATACAGTACTATGTCAATCAAAGTTAAATAACTTCAGCCTAAATATGTTACCTAAACGAAATTAGAATGGTTAAAATTAGCAAGTTTTAATCAATAATCATAATCAAATTCAGACGAAATGTGCTGAACTAGGCAAGAGCAAATATCCTTTGCAGGTCCATTAATGTTAGATACAATTCGAGGTTGCTTATTATCCCTTAATCATCTATAGCGTATTTTACGTATTCCATTTTATAATATATATACATAGGTATATACACAAAATTGAGCATATTTGCACATGTTTAACGTTCTATTTCTTAGTGGCCGGCTGTGCAGTTTCATGCTAATTGTTTCAGGCTATTGGCTGGAAAAATAATCTAAAGCTATTACTGCAAACCAATGTGATAGCTGAGAGACAAATCGTGTATCTATCATCAGGCTTAGAAAAGAAGTGAAATGTGTCTGGCTAGCAAGATCAGGTTATCCGAATATTTAACGTATGTTGAAACCATGTCTTGTGCACGAACCTCTTTGATATGGGCGGTCGACTGAAACTGCAGGTTTCCACACACTACTTAAAAAGCGCATTCCCAAATGTATTTGCTCATGCAAAAGTTTGCATTCAAACTTAAATAGTCTGTTACCTGTACATGCTATGTACAGAAACCTTTAGTCAATATATGCAAAAAATTGTTATTTTACTGACCTGCTACATATAAAGGATATGCTTATAATAGGCATAATAATCTGCATTAATTATTATGCAACTGAGTAGTTTAGGTACTGCGTTTCAAAGAAAAGTCCACGTTAAAGCACAGACGACATGTTGAATATAAAAATAAACATAATTAATAATACGCTACTTATAATTAATTGGATGAAATTATTGTTGGGTATAAGTTAACTAATTATTGAATATATTCGTATTAGATTCAAAAGACAGGCGAACAAGCTTGTTTTCGGTGGTTCGCATTAGGCCAACACACCACAGATGATAGGAATAAATCAAACAGTGTATTTAAATACGATGAATCAATGAAGTGAATTGACCGGTTAATGCGATCAAGTGACCACACTGGCTTGGGCACCATTAGTGGAAGGGTTAAACGTGGTGTCGTAACATGGGGAAGCTTGAGGCCATGACAGCTGTAGAGCCTGTACAAACTACTTTTGCGCACATAATTCGGGATTATGGAGCCGAATAGCGATTGCTTCGGCTGTCGCCAATAGGCGACATCGGAGGATTCGCGTGTAGTGTCCAGATGTCTTGTCGATAGGCCGGAAGTCCTCTCGCACTTTCACTTGGAGGAAACTGATATGTCGAAGAATTGCTCATACTAAATTATGGTGAAATATGGTGATCTCTGCATGTAAACGCATGGACAGGTAGCCCATTAATAATGCATCCATATTTCCTGATGTACGCAGGGAATTTACTGAGACAAGGCTTATACACATAAACAAAAGTCTTCACAATATCATCAGAATATTCAGCTGGGTTTTAAGCAGCCACCTCCGTCTCTGCCAAAGCGATTTCTCATGCATGTAGGCTGTGGTATATTCAAATCAAAATAAAATGAGCCAAAATTCTATAATTTTTGTTAAACGTTTTATTATTTGAATTTAATATAGCTTCAAATTGTCCTCTAAATACGGATATCCGTTAGATATTTTTGCAAAGATTTCTGACAAATAGAAAGGGATTTTTCCAATAATTTTCTATCAGTCACCAGGGAATGTAACTTGCAACGGTTACATGAAGAAAGCGTACACTATGTTACGTTATTCTAACCAATTTACGAATGATTTGCCACAGGGGGAACATCATTCTTTAATGAGGATCATTCGAGATGTGTGGACACTTCCGCTGTCATCACACGGCATCTGAAATAGTCGACACTTCAGAGGACGAAATGTCCTGAAATTAGTTATTTTCACTACCTCGTTAATTGGCACTAATATAACAGCAACGGATCTGCGATATAGGATAGATACTTGTGTTGGTTTTACAACGGTTTCGATCATTTCCACGACATCAGAACCGTGTGTCAGAGCAAGCCACTGATCGAAGTATACCAGGTCAAGTTTGTGGAATTGCATTATTTTATCTCATCTAAATAGAAACGCATGAATCCACTTGTGCAATGAGCCGCTAATCCCGCATATTCTCATTGCGTGAAGGAGGACGTAAAGCTTTAACTCGTCGAACATTTTGTGAAATTGATGCCAAGCCGGCCGACAGAATCCCCTGACTCACTTCTTGAAAACATGCATGCCTCGTCACTAGCAGTTTGGTGATTCAGGAACGACCGGGCATATAACAATAGCCTGTAGAATTCAAGGGATCTTCGAATGGAACATCTATAGACGACTCTTCTTTACAAGCTAACCAGCCGACTTGACGAAAATAGGTGTCCAACGAAATGGGTTGCAATTGCCTGTCTTGCTGACCTTAAATCCTAGCTTTTCCAGACCTTCGTGAAATAACTGACAGACAGCTACTCCAAGTAAAAGTCAGTCAAATTTATTCTACTGATGGCTGAAAGGGATTTGAAAAGCCTCACTGGCTAGGTGCCGTCAACTCTGGCGTGTAGATTACCCACATCTCCAAAAGCAATCCGGACTGTCGAGTTTGGTAAAGGCAATGCAACACCAACTGGTTACAGACGCCTAGTCATTTGACAACAAAGAAGAGAAGGGGACAACAATGCTGATGCACGCACAATACCTGAGAATATTGGTTGTCCATTAAAGTTTACTATCACTGCTAATTTGCATCCTGGATTCAAGCGCCAAATCATGTGCTCAAAGATAGTCCTCGGTTTTGCCTTTGCTTCCGTTACAAGATGAATTACGAATTGAATCCGCTTGCTCGTTTGTACATGAATGCAACTTATTATGTTGCTTGTTATACACCACCCAGTCGTCAACAAGAGAGAATGAATGTTTTCGCAACACAGCATGCACAGCCGATTAGACGGCTTACATTATTCCTTTTCGAACCAAAGTGGTTTGAAGCGTCCAAATTTCTAAAACTCAAGAAGAACAAACAGATTGTGTATTCCGTCTACTCCATTCTTCATAACTGATCGGCTAGATTAAACATATGTGAATTGAATTAGCGACCAATAACTTTGGCTACCGGCCCGAGTCTGGTCATTAAAATTCTTCTTCCATTAGTAGAAATCTGGTTATAATTGGCAAGATTAAGTCAACGATATCTTCATTTTGGCATTAAGCACTGAGTTTTCTACCAGATTCTCCTATATGCGGAAGTCATACGCTGCTTGTTCTTATCTGATTTAGTTCAAGTCTAATCCAAAAGGAGTTGAGCACGTCGTTATATGCGTCGGTTGTTAGATATGTCGTTCCACTTCAGTGTAAAATAACGCTTTAGCCAACTTTGTTCCTACTTGCTACTAATCAATACTAATTTAAAGTTAATATCAACGTGTTCGAAGACAGTTCAAATCCCCCATGAGTTGAAAATGGGGGCGATCCTTTTGGTCCCATTATGCGGAAGACAATCTGAAGACCTGCTCAGCGAACTGCGACATGATTGATCCAACAGCAGCTCCGCGCGCCTAAAGCAGATTGAGAAAACTAACGGCTAGCACAAACCAACTTTGCTCCGGCGGCCCCTCACAAGTCACACAGAAACGACCGGATGTAGAAAAATTCGCCACCGCAAGCATACATTTGCGTGATTTGGCGTTAACTCTAACTCCCTGTGTGATTCTCACCAAGGACAAGGCATACTTTCCAGACCAACCACATCTGGTCATACGAGAACAATGAATCGGTGCTTGTTCATGAAAATATGGACTTTGGTAGAGACCATACTTAGGCCGCGGTAGGTAGTGCCGGGCATGCGCGCTGCCACTGTAACATAATTAGCTTCCGTGTTGCAACCAACCAAAAATTTATAATACCTGAGTTTGCTTCTCCTTTGTCGGATAGCCGCTTTGGCTCGTTGATCGCATATTTGAGAAGTTACTATTAGTTGAATTTATGTCAGGTATAATGTAAACTGTTTCACCTCTCGGCTTACTTAGCAGAGACATAACATAGATTTGCACTGGTCTCGTCTTCAAATACTTAACCACATATCTTAGTTCTTCCCAGAAGCTCCTTTGCCGAGTCTTATTATTTTTGCGCTTCGCTTCCTCTTTACCCACGTCAAGAAACCAATCAGCAATGCTATGTGAAACAACGTGTTTATAATTGCGTAAATGAAGGGATATCGGTGGATTCGGGCGCATTTACAAGCACCAAATGTAATCGACGCTTATCTCTTGAGAAGGATTATTATTAATTCTTACAAAAATTGCAAGCAATACAAGGTCTGACCACTTGAAAGTTTTATTTGCCATTCATGAAGGCATATTAAGTGATAACTGCTTAAGTAGTGACGGATTTCACCCATACAAACGATTGGTCCAAACAAATACCATAGCTCTTAAATATTCTATAAAACTTTATTAGGTGGTTACCTGTTCATACAATCCGAACGATTTTACTTATAATTGGTTTAGGTCAACATCATCCGCGTCCTGTTTATTCGTAATTTCGTGATTTATCCGTTTAGTAACACTTTTGCAAATGCATTTTTATAATTTATTGCGAAAGAGCTTTCAGCATTAAGATGTTTGAAATGTTCTTAAGGATTTACATGCGGCTGAAACTCGGTCTTTTACGATATTGTTTGCAAAAAGTAACCTCAATAAAGATGGCCAATCTTCCCGGCACACTATTGTAGCCTCTTTGATGCTCACCTCAGATCCCGCTGTGTTAATGCTTCTCTTCTGTTTATATAGCCTTTGCGTCGATGCCTGCGATCTATGCCAGCTACATTATTTTATGGTTTACTCACTGGGAAAGATTAAACATATTGCTTGCAGGTAACTCCAGACACTATTGTCCAAATTTGTGTTGTATATTTGTTGTTGGAATGCATAATGTTCTTCCGCAAATGATGAGGCAAATATAGGCGAGGATCAAAGACCCGACTTTGCTTATGTGAGTTAACGATGACTATGCAACTTTTGTAAGATTTTATCGCCTGTCGATGTGCACAGGCTGCGACTCGCTATTGTTGTTGTTTATCAAGTTCAACTGACAATATCTTGTGATGTAGGAAGAGTAAGGTAACCTAAAAGCGTTTTTAAAACAAGTACGAAGTGGGATCGGAAACAACATTGTTTGTAAGGGCGTGGCATGGATGGCAGACACGGAAAGAGTACAAGTCGCACCGACAATCTAGCCAAGATTATTGCATGGCAAAATGGAGATGGCAGCTATAAAATTTCTGTTGTGACTGCGTTGTGGTAGGTGACAGCGGGCACAGTTATGATTCCTCAAGTAGGTGCCGATAATGACCATTCTTTAGTCTTACTACATTTAGCCTAAATACTAATAGTATTTTGATCAAACTTTTGACATATTGGCGGCTGTTGGCTGTGAAGTACCTATTAATGCAACTTACCTTTTGACAGGGCTACCAGGCCTGGTTAGTTCATTACCCATGAGGATGTAGGTAAAGGCCAATTAACTGAGGATATGCACTTTGCTGAAACCGTCCGAATGATCTTCAAAACATACCACGGTGTTGGTTCTCAGTGCTTGAAAAATACTTAAATAGTTTTGAGCGACACAGATCTAAGCGATATTTCACAGTGGTACAAAGCCGCATGCTATTTGTATAGGAAACACAAGTGGAATATGCAAAGCTTATATCTTCAAAGCTTTTTCCACTGCAATTGAAACGGAAACTGATCCTCAGTCTAATTAGTTAGGCTGAAAAGCTTTGCTATAACGAATGTTATCTCGTAGAAATAAAGCGCCTACGTTCGACGCTGAGAAGAAATGGTAAGGCTGAAATCTTCCTGAAAACCAACACGGTGCAAAAAGGTAGCCTGCCGTAAACATTACTGTTTTTGAGAGAACCCATATATCTCCAACTACCAAACAAAAGTAAAGTAGCCTCTAAAAGCACAACATGCCATTTTTCTCATGCCCGAAGATACACTTTTTCAGCCTCTAAAAAGCAAATCTAGTTCTCCGGCAGCCCAAGGTTTAGAACTAGCACCAAACACACCGATCAATCCACGCCAAATCAAGGTGTTTTAATTTTCTTTGTCATCCAGTGGCGCAAGTTACACCGGCCGAACAATGAGGCGCCTCTCAGATATGGGGAAGGAACACAATCAGACATTTCTCATGACGGCATGTCAAAAAAGAACCCACGCACCCATCGCCACATACTTCAAGGAGACTGGCAACGTCATCAACCTGACTGAGTAATATATCAGGCGCCTGAAAATCGATTAATGTGCGTTCGTAGGCGTTTGCTTGATTCGGCGGAGACCATCGCGATTCGACTGTACGAGCCGGAATTGTGTGTTCAGAAACGGCTAGTTCAGATCTTACAACTGCTTCGACCCACCGGAAATGCGACATTCTGCTCAAGAAATAATGTGAACGCTGCACTTGTGACCTAAATGCTAAAGGTTGTTTTTGATCAATGATTTCGAAATAAACTTATCTTAAGAAGGTTTACGTCGTGTCGAACACGTTGTTGTTTATTAGTATATAATTGTACAAGCCTGCAGAGAAATTCTTGAATACATATTTTCCTTACATCATCATTTAATCAACCCTGATCTACGTAATTTAATAGGCCATGACCGCGCTTTTGGGGACTGCTTGAAAGACAAGGTCTGCATCTTTTATTTTCGGTTCGACTGAGGAAGGATATAGTTACCTCAAATAGGAGCAAATTGTAGATTGACCGTACGTACGCCGCTTCTAATTCCAGCTGGAATACATCGTGATTTTCTTGTTGGGCACAGTGACATATTGGGAGAAAAACAATGCACGTGGAACGATTAGGGGCGGATAATAGTTAAAAAGCACGAAAAAAAGACAAGTTCCTAATATCGATCCTTATAAAATTCTACATCTGCCATTAATCGGATCTGCCAATATAATCCGAATTCTCATTTGCAGCTGCCATTGCTGCATATAATTTCGGTCCACATAAAGGCAGGGACTTCAACCTCAGATCATCGAATAAATCATCATCCTTGCTCTCCACAGCTTTGGTGGATTGGAGGTAAATGACTTCAGACACTGTCCCTTCTCTGTCGCTTCCTTCCGTAAAATCAGCAGGTTGGTAGTGCTTAAGCGGTGTTGATGGAAGCCGTAGTGCTTAAAGGCAAGGAATACGTAGTACACCAGACGGTGGATTAGAACCTTATCCAGGTTATTCTCCAACGTATTTCTACCACAGGGTGGGTAGTTTAGTGCAAAATAAAAATCGACGGCCAAGAAGCGTAGTTGCTGCCACGGTGAGGGACATCGGGTCAGTGGCACTGGTACCGGAAGAACTGTAGTTACGCAGAGTCTGCGGTTTGCTCCACACAGATACTGCTGTAGAAGCGATGTCCGTATTCCTGAAATCGAGGCAAAAGGAATGAAACAATGACAGGTATCTCTTTTGAAGGTAATGGAATACTGCATCTGCCGAGCAGTTGCTGCTTCTTCAATGGGTCGTGCCACTCCAAATATCAGGTAAATTGGGAGGACATTTTACTTCAGCTGGAGTATGCTGTTTACCTGCTTGCATAAAAGTAAGACGAAACACTAATTTTTGAAGCTTAGGTTATATATTGTGTGTCATGTGCTCAAAACAATGAACTTTACAAACGCATTGTATTTAATATGTAGCATAATGTAAATATACATTTAAATATTAGTAAACCTAGCTAGAACGTACTATCTTTTGTTGTAGCTCTTCTTTAATCAGCCCATTCTCGCAGCTACAAAATCCCTGAGCCCAAATGAAAAAAGCTTCCTTTACGCCGCCCTTGTTTGCAACTGGAACACATGCTAAACGATGGTGGTAACTAGCAGGCTAGGTTCGTATGATGTGAACTGCAGTAAAGGATGACATCAGTTGGACGCTTGCTTAAAGGGTCAAAAATAGCAAGTTGCTCTATTGGTTCATCATTAGTTTTGAAAATAGACTAGGCTAATTCGAAATCACAAACAAATTGTGGTTGCAAATTTATCATACGCAGAAACATTCCGTCGTCCTTGGCATAAGGCCATACGGTATATTCCTACAAATGCTAATGGCGACCTACCATTTTCTGAATCACCTTGAAGTAATTGTCGAGAAAGTGTTGGAATGAAAATGCAGTTCGCGTTACCATCCGTCCTAAATGGTTTAGCTAATTTTAACGCAATGTTGCTTTATGTAAAATAAGATCAGACCGAAACCCATGTAAGCAGTGCAAACCAACTCGTTTGAGAATGGTTCGTCAAAGCTTCGACGCATCTTTTTACATTGCATAGGTATGGGTTCCAAATGCAACTACGCGCGTGCCTTTGAACAGCAATCACGTCTGACTGCCGTGAGCTTACATTTAGCATTCCCTTTGATGATTTTTGCATCTGATCATATTGTTGTTTAAAAATATATTGAGGAAACAATATTTTTCGATATCGAAACATTGTTATCCCGTGTTTTGTATTATTGCAACACAGATTTTCAATGACAGTGTATGATGTGTTCAAAATATAAATCATAGGTTAAATAAATAGTGAAGAGGCCCGCAGTAGCTTGAGTTTGATTAATTGTTATTCAGATTTTTGTAGAAATCCTTAGTATGAGTTCCGGTGAAATAAATTCCTGTACATTTTCCCTGATTAATCCGTGTCTTCCTTTTTGGCTAGCAGAAGTTCCATTCCTGTGAGCCGATTTTGTGTCCCCATTAAACTCACAGGTAGGAGTCCTTACAGGGATCTCCTTGCTTGGTGTGTTGCCGCGTGGTATCAGTTACTCATAAGTGGCTAACCTACTACCACAGAAAAAAGTTATATTCACCTAGTGATGAGTTATTAACGAATACAATATTATGCTTTCCTTCTCTGACACAGTAATTACTGTGAACTATTGCTTAGCAACATACTAGGTTTCCATACAACACACAAGTATGTACTACTGAGTATAAACAAAGTTATTAAGGCTTAACTCTGTGGCCAAAATGGTGGCATACATAATATGGAATAAAATAGCTCTTTATCATGGAACAAATGCAAGCAACACACAAACCTCTGGCGTTTTCTTAGCCAGTGTGCTGATCAAAAAAGACACATATTCTGTCTAACAAATTGTTAACAGCCTGTTTCTTACTGATGTACAATTTTACCAGTGTGGGGTGTGTCAACAAGCTAGCCTGTGTTTTCGATACAGGCTTTGGTGAGTTTTGAGAAGACATGTTTATAGCCATATGCCACTGACACCTGAAAATGCAGCCGTACCAAAAACAACATTTTACTAAATGTATCAATGCATATGTTCTATTCATATACCTAAGGACTCCTTATCTTTAAAGTGCTAATGTGGTACTTTTCCAGAACTGGAACAAAGGTAACGTCTCGGTTAATTTTCTAGGATTCACCTGGGCGCTTATGTTCACTAGTGGCCCAAGCGAATCGATCATTGTATCAATTGTTTATCCCGACAGTAGTGTAAACAGCCACTATTACCTACATTTGTGTTATTGGATGATATGTAAGCTAATGCATACAAATTTGCTAAAACTGTTTGAACATGGATTCGAAAGTCAAATGTAAGACTGGGCGCAACGGGATTTACCAGAGGTATTATTCCTGTGATCCCGTCAAAGAAGCTATCAGAGAATGTGTAAAATTGCCGCCTACAAACGCATATAACAGACAGCATCTACAATACAAACTAAAGATATATCTCCACTATTTTACCGCACCTGTTATCACATATACATCATACCAACGGTTAACCCCAGTGATGGCATCGGCTTCCATATTCCTATTTATATCTCCATCTCTTGTTGTTGCCTACAGTTCTGACTATATTTATGGTGCCATTTAGTTTTACGTGTTAATATTTCATTTAATCCCAACTCATCTACGTATTAGCACCGTTGCTCGTGAGGGTTACTTTTTCTGTATACAGTTTGTGGTAGTCCATAGATACGTGTGAACAAATGTCCATTCGCAACACCGCAGTACCGCAACTCGGATGGGGGACCTATGGTATGTCAACAGAGATATATACTAGCAACCATACCCTAGTAGATAAAGCAACAGTGCGTTGAATGACTGTGGTAACCATTTAGAAATACTTGTAAACGTCACATTTCGGCTTGAGAAATTGATTGCATTTGTACACGAGTGACACCATTATCTAATGACTCGATTTCAAACTGGGGCTTTCTCAAATTACTGGACGCGATAATCTCTTTTATTTTATCTTCACGTTCCAACTTGACTTTTCATCTCGTGTAACACCGTAAAAATTGCGGGTTCCAATGTGATGTCTAGGTAGCCCAGTTCAGTGCTTCCGTACTGCGCACTAAGATTCAGACTTGCGATCAAGTTTGATTCAACGACAGTTGCAACATGATGTGACACACAAATAGAAATGCTTGGGCACAGGTGGCACCCTCGGCGCGGATAAAATTATCGAAATATGGTAGCGCAGATCAAGGTGACTGTAAATATCCACACACGACTGACTCTCTGATGGTTCCACATGCAAATGAATTCTCGCTTACCTCTCCCACAAGAGACGATCGGACCGGCTCTGGCGTACCTTCTGACCCGAATACATTGCAGTTAATATAAAAGACGGTATTTAAAGCACACACCGATGATAATTCATCCTTGTTCCAGAGCTTCTACTTATTGGTTTATCTGTGCATAGCTATACATCCTATTTCTGTATCGTGGAGTTTAACTTAGCGGAGCTTGTAAATTCAATGGAATTAATCCGCCCATATCCCCGATATAATTTAGATTTGTATTCTTCATTTTCATCGCATCCTTTGTGTGATCATTAGTCTGCACTCATGTAAGTCACGCTTTTGTACCATTCAATGTAGGATCGATAACCAATGTGTTGGTACAGGGTATTATTCGTAGAAATTAGAAGTCACGATTAAACTGCACAGAATAACCTGCCTCGACGGGGAATCGAACCCCGGTCCACGAATTACCGGTCCGTTGATCTACCACTAAGCTACCGAGGGCTGACGATCAGGTGCGCAATTTAGTACGTGACATCTGCTTGGTGCGCGACATATTGCCAATGTGCTGTATTATCTTTAATGGTCCTGATTAGAACGGACTAGCCACATATATCCTACACATATTGGGCTTACTTAACGCGGTTATATCTTGCGATGAGTTTGTAAAGTTGCTCAATACACTGTTGTAAACATCATAACCTACGATATGCTTGCTAACATCTTAAGTGTAATCTAGTACGGTGTCATACCGAGATGCTGATCAACGGCATCTTCCCCTTCTTCTTATTTTTCGGCCGTCACTCACATCAATTTTAAGCGCCATAGTAATACTTACCAGGCTATGCCACTTACATTCAGTTACTTCCAATCGAATGGCTGATTACATAACCATAGCTTGACCAGCTGTCCAGCTTTAAAGAGTAAGAATCACAAACAGCCGGTTAATCATAGGATAATAGTTCAGCCCATTCATAAGCTAAGGCATTTTTGGAGTAAGCGCGTAGTTTCCGGGCGAATTTAATGCTTAATACTGAGCAATACTAGCGTGGTAAATTATTGAGTATGTTTCCATTTCAATGGATAAGATGGACTCAAAATATTAGAAGTAGTTGGCTGTTTAGACTACCAGTAAATTGCAAAGATTGATATTTCGAACATAGTGCTAAATAATTTTCCCTGGGTTGATGACGTTTCACTATGCGTACGAAGAATAATTCCCTTAGAAATACTGTGCAAATGGAGCAATGCGGACAATTACCGACTAGCGATTTTCACGATGTCGACAGTCCATGTGCCGCTCCAAAGGTTAGTGATCAGAGTGAGCGGAGTTATATTTCCAGTTGTTCATCAGCCATACCTGATTTACCGGGGCTTATACAAGCGTAATTACTTAGCGGATTGAATTTGGATGCGCAGAAAAGCCTACCATAAGTTGAATTTTACATGTCCATTCTTCTAGACAGATAAGAAAAAGCTTAAGCCCAACGTGAATGGTGCCGGTCTTAATATAAAACATCGCAAATGAATGGACGCATAGCGACAATCGCTTTAGGAGTATCTAATGGCTACAAACGAGTAACATAAAACAAATCGTTAACAAACAACTCATGACACAGCAGAGTACACATCGGAATATACAAACGATTGAGTACTTGGATGACAACCATGCCATGCCTTGGACAGTTGTAAAACAATGCGAGCACTCGTTGGAAAGCCTCCTATGTGTCAGTGTGCAGAAGGACTTAGTTGAGGTAGTACTGTGGAAGCTGTCGTTCCAATAAGGCGGTACAATGTACAACGAATTATAAGGGGTAAAAAACAGGAGCTTGACATTTCCCGTAGGGTGGTTAGAGTGAGAAAAGATAGATTAAGGGATAATGGAGTCGTCAGTTCGGGCGATTACAGATTTTACTGCACTGCCGTATGAAGGGTTTGGAATTAGAATGTACGCACACAAAGGAATAAGCAGAGTGAACATTGATCACGTAATAGGTGAGAAAAATTAACAAAATAGCAAGGGCAACGATTACTCGTGTGCAGCTATGTACGGTCGACAGAATACCTAAATCCAGCTTTTACAGTAGTAGCGTTTATCAAACGTTGTGCAAGGGGTTTGGATTGACTCCTTCTCCAACTGGGTTATGGCACTATCCACTGTCTCTTGTGCATTAGTGGAAGCACGTGGTGGTCATGGGATTGTGCATGCAGTGTAAATGTGAGAGAATATCGTCAAGGCGTTTTTGAATGGGGATACGGTGGGAACATTAGGTACATCTTCCTGGAAGGCCTTCCAAGGCTGTGACACTCGAAGAGAGAAATAGTTTCGCCGACTGGTTCAGCACGACTGTCACTTTTGTAGATTGGTGTGGTGATCCCTTGCTTCCACATCGTGCGCAGGTGCATCTCTTTCATATATTGTTGAAAAAATTACTAGTGGTCCAGCCAAACTCGTGGCAGCAACTTTCAACGCCTTCAGGCGAATGACGTCTGCACCCAAGCAGCCGAACTCGCGCAGGGAAATCAGCCTCTTCAGTACAGCTGCGGAGGTGAACGATATGTGATTAAGCCCTGATTGCAGCGATACGGGATTAGGCAGAATGTGTAATGATTTTAATATTTCGAAGGTACGACCAAATTTTCGTCCAAGAAGGTTGGCCGCCTCTTGTGCGGTTTTGGCTAAACCGCATGTTGTGTGCAGAGCAGGAATACCGCGCTTAACACGGTGCAAATTGTTTACTTGTCTTTATAGCAGTTTATGATTGGAACAAATCGTATCCACTAGACCTTGTTAGTTCTTCCGTTTATCCCCCCGGACGAATTAGACAAAGTAGTTTCTTTTTATTTTTTAGACATCCCATGTTTGGTCTTTCAGGGAGGCTATGTAGGTGTGCCATGCCAAGTCCCTTAATGCCATGCATTTACATATCCTGCTCCTTATTATATGATTCATCCCTTAAGGCCAGCAGAGTTTAGTTTCAGATGCCCCTGTCCCCAGCTTGGTACATATGTTGACGAATTCTCCGCAGGCCACCTTAGTGGTTAATTCGGCTAAGAACGACAAGCTTGTTGCATCAATGAGGTCGGACAAATCGTCATATTTGGGTACGTCATGATATTTTGTCGGCATGCTCTTTAGGATAACCCGCGTAGTACTTGCAATGAAACACTAGTGTCGCATTATCACTGCAGCCCAAATGAGTATCGGTTATCACTCACTCGACCATCAGTTCTTCATTGGTGAATATTCGGTACAATATGGATAGCTCTTAGTTCCCCTGCATCTGGTGGGCCAAGGGACGTGGCCATAAAGCGGAAAGACTGAAACCAGATCTTCCAAGTCTGCTTTCAATTGCTCTCCTGGTGTGGCCTGGGATTCTAGAGAATGTAAGTTGAAGTCGCCGGTGACTAGAATCTGACTGTATGGTTTATCACTGTTCTCAACGCAGCCATCAAGTTGCAGCCCATCTCAGGAGTAGACGATAGTGGGAGTTAAACCACAACCAATAGACAAAGGCCGTTCCCTCTCAGCCGGAAATTACACCAAATTGAGTCAGGTAAGTCGGTTTCCGAGTCGTTTAATGTTCGCGTTGCATGTCGTTACGAAAGTAGAGCGCTAACCTACCACCTTTGCCGGCACGATCCTTCCGAATAACTGACATGCCCGTTCGCGTGATTTCAGCATCCGGTATCTCACAACGCAACCAGGTTTCGGGGACAGCGATGACGTCCCAAGCTGCTGACACGTGTCGAAAAATTAATTCAACTAATTTGCTAAGTAGAACTTGGGCATTTGTGTATAATCACCAAAGATTTTGGGATACCAAAACAGTATTTGATTGAATGGATGAAGCGAGTGAGCTTACTCCGAGCAAAAAGTGTCGGCGAATGATCGTTTCTTGCATGGGTTGCAGACTCTTGAGACGAAGTTTTATGTATTCAAGTATCAGATGCTCCGGATCCCGATGTTTTCTTGTTCACTGCTGTGTCCCTCCGGATATTATGGTTACCATTGAAACAGTCCCCTTGTCGGATCTTGCGGTTGGCGTTTTCATTAAGAGTTGTGCTTTTACTGAATTTTCATGAGAATATACTGGTGTTCCTGTAGCTTTCAGACGAATTTCTGTTGGCAAAATGCAACAGCATTTAGTCTAGTTCTTTGGGATGGTTTGTAACGTTAAGTTTGTTGTAATGCACGTTGTAACAGCCTGGGACCACACCCCTTATAGTTTGGTGATATGGCGAATCTTGTCCACGAGGTAGCCACGAGATTTTCGAGTGAAAGAGCCTCCCGGATGTAGTGCCATTGCTCGTGCTCTTGCGTCTGAGCATCGCCAGGAAAGAAATCATTAAGCTCAGGAACGCCGTGAGCAATCACTGTTAACTTAACTTTACTTTTTCTGTACCTCTCTTTGTTAAAGAGATCCACTGAACGCTTTTTCCACGGGGTTTCAAGTAGTATGTGCACTCCACTTGTGTCGTTGCGGACACCATTCGCAGACGGCAGAACGGCCTCAGACTCGACTGCCGCGTTTAGTTTTACCCGTAGTAACCTGGGCTCGCCGTCCTGCAACGCCTTTGGGTGGCGCGAGATTCTTTTTAATATCGTGAGATTAGCATGGACACAGCTCGAGGTACAGAAGAAACCCCATTTATTTCGATCGTCCGTCAAACTACCCTTAATTATATTGGATTTGGATTCGGGGACATTTGTGCACGCAAGATCAAGGGAACCATGGTTGCGCCTGGTGGCTACAGGTTTTTGATTTGGACGCTTAGTATGCGGTGTTTTTGGCGAGTTTGTGAACGGCGCTGATGTGTGCCCTCCGTGCTGCGAAAGTTTAGTTTTATCTAGTCCGGGCACAAATGTTATCGGTGCTCTTTCCGGTTTTTGCTTGGCGGTAACCGATGCGTACGTTGCCGGCTTGTTCACTATTGCTGGTTGAATGTAGGTTACGGTCTCGACTGTAGCGAACAGACTACTAGATGCAGCACACAGAACAGAGGTTTAGGCAGGCGCGCTGCAGGCGATGTACTTACTTATACGAGGGATAGATAATGGAATTGATACTACTCGTGGCTGAGTCGTTGTGGTTAGGTTGGGACGCCTGGCTCGCTTCTTCGGCCTGACTAGGGAATTCGGTGTGTTATTTTCATTCACAAGTGCATGTCGGTTTCCTCACATGGGTTTAACTCTGGCGCTCATTAGTTGCTCGACGGATCATGTTAGTCTTTCACACCTCTTCTGTAGCACAGGTAGACAGCCTACAAATGGGAGTTGTGTGGCAATCTCCGTTGATGAAACGTGGCTCACATCCACAAGCCTCCTGGTATTA
This sequence comes from Dicrocoelium dendriticum, assembly GCA_944474145.2. Taxonomy (NCBI): domain Eukaryota; kingdom Metazoa; phylum Platyhelminthes; class Trematoda; order Plagiorchiida; family Dicrocoeliidae; genus Dicrocoelium; species Dicrocoelium dendriticum. The sequence continues at coordinate 114,051,123 of OX104066.1, forward strand.
TTCCTTCGGATTTAGACTGGATCCCGGGTTCGGGTGTTTGGGACACTCTGGGTGGTGCAGCGCAAACCCCCCATGGTCCCTCAGTAGCCGCAGTAGTTCTGTGGCTGTCCCCTTAGAGGCAACTGTGACAATCAAATCTGGATATGATTGCCGCCAATCCGGTGCTCCGTATTATGTACGAAGCAGGCTATCATTATTCTGCTTAGAAATGGGAATCAGGGAATCACCGTCGAAATAGTTGAAATACTGTCCTCGCGGATCGTTTAGCAATAAATTATAGCCTGCTTTCTTCAAGCAACTTATGTACACTGCAGTTTTTGTATTTCCGTGCACGTTATATCTGTGCAAAGTTTTTCCGTGCGACTCAGAGTATCATGAGCACAAACACTATTTGGACAGTAGAATCTAATCCTTGATCTTTTATTCCATATCTGCTTTATTAAGCAATATTTAGAGGAAGTCAAGCCTGCATCAGTTTAACATTCCTAAGTCCGGATATTGCAATTACTTTGGACAGATTTTCCCCGAATTAATTGTATATGTGCTAGCTAAAAGCGAAGCAGGTATATCCCTTGATGGTCGTTTCGTCCTAGTAAAACTCGTCAACATTCGCTTACCGGTTCCGTTAAGAAAGGAATTCGCCTACCTAAAGTTGAAACTACGACAAATTTTGGATGATATTGTATGGTCTGTTCTATGTCTTTCTACGTAGCACTAAACAAACAGAAATTAATTCAAATCTACTCTAATTTGAGCTGATTTAACTGACCCAGATCATTTGGTAAATCTTGAAAACTGCTCGACGCGTTTGTCGCTTTTGTTGCTTGGTATGATCCGCGTTCCGGATACAACATAGCCCATTACGTGATCGTTCAAATGTAATTTCCGAGTGACTCTCATAAACTGTGCATCAGATCATTTGGCATAATTTGCTTATGTTATAAACACTCTTACGCCTAGTACGGCCTTCATAAGGAGTAAATTTTAGCCAGACAGTTCGAACTAACTCTTTTGCTTAGAGAAATAATTGTGAATAATTGCGAACCTGCTTAATGCTGCACTGGTTGGAATCAATAAATGTGTATTGTAATAAGTGATTTTAAATGTTTAGATTGCTGCATTGAAATTAGCCTTCAGTATTCTCTATGGTCAAAATATATACAACTGGATTTCATCCTAAATTGAAGGATAAAATAAATGTATCCCGTCGACGTATTAATCATATTTGGGTAGAAAGGTAGCCTGATTACTGTCACATGCTTACGCTTTAAATTCTTCCATATTTCGCATAGATATTTGATGCGATTTTGGCAACCTTTAGGTAATCCTGTGATAAAGATGATTTTCCATTAAATCGAATAGAAGATCGATCAGAAACGTTTGTCCTTTCTAACAAATATACTTCCGTGTTGGTAGTTAATGATTAATTTTCCAGATAAGCAATCAGGGAAGATAGTACTTTATCAGAACTTTATAATAAAAGGTACTTACTTACTGCAGTGAATATAGTAGATTTCCTACATTATTCCAAAACATATATCCACTAATTGCATTTATTGGTATGGGTTGCCTAATGCAGCTAGTACTTTTGCGCAAAATGTTCCATTCCCCGAATAGCTTAAATTACCGTACTTAATAAATGTATTCATGCCGTATGCGCTAGCTCAGTTGTTAAATCCGCTTTTGTCATTTTTGCAAAACAGGTTTTAATTATCTGTACTTCAGACCGTTCATTTTGTAAGATTAAGCCGGAATAAATTTTATTAAATCAAATTCCACTGTCACTGATATTAATTGTCTCCATCCTCTATTTGCTATAAACGCTGAGTTATGGCGCGCAATTTCTGATCCAACGTCTTTGGACCAACAATGTTACCTTAGCTGTTATAAGTTACGAATAAACGCTTTATGAAAAATTTCAATTTTTAAATGGGCGCAATTCCCATAGATACATTGCGGTATATATGGTCGTCGTTTACTAGTTATACAAATTTAACAATCATTTTACGTATTTGTAATCTCAGTTTTTTATTGTTCCTTCAAGTAAATTGCAGTTGGTAATGTACAATGCAGCTACAGCACTCATTTTGGTATATGAAGATTATGATAACTTGAATTCGCAAAATAGAATGAACATAAATATATGTAAATGATGATGCTCTTGCACCCTATGTATAGGTGAAATTGTGCCAATATCTATGAGTCATTTGTGGCATGAAACTGTTCACGACGTTTACAAGGAACTGGTATAGGACTACAGTAAATCAGTTATCCACAGCCATTGGCTTAAAATATTAGCTGATTAAACCACAGTTACAATTTGCAGGCTATGGGGAAGCTGACTCTCATGAATTCAATTCCAATTGATGCAGCCACAGCAGTCTATATAGTCTCCTTTATACAGCTTCAAGCAACATCAAGTACGTGCAAATCAAAACACTTAATCAAAAATCGTCTGTCATTACTCCTGGAGCAATTTCAACGCAGAGAGTGACTGTCAGTAATGTTAAGACTAATGTCCGCTTAATATCTCTCAGGCTAAGTTAGATTTTACGATGTAGTTAGATATTTTAAACACAAAGATTCGGTTCATATCTTCGAGTCACAATTACACTTGCAAATTCTAAATTGTTTGCATACCTAGTTTAATCTGTTCTTTGGGCCCGATAGATAACTTTAAAACAGTCAGTTGAGTTAGTGACATATTCTGTATCTGCGAATTACGCGTCTGTTAAGGAGTTGGCTATTTTCTGCCTTACGTTCCTTCACTCCACCGGACAGACGCCTTGACGTAAGACTAATGGAATTTTCAGCTTATTCAACATGGTTGAGCTGGGTTTGCAGGCTTTGGAAAGCCTGGAAGAGCACAAGCCACAGATGCTTTGACATTTTGAGTCTCATTATTGGCAGACATTCCAGCGGACCCGTGAAATGTTCCGCTCTCACGACTTCCGGTTGAGAGCAGCTTGTATCACTTCGGCGTGGATGACAACTGCTGATCTGCAAACCACCGGTTGACCATGATATAGCTCATGTCATCTTCCACTGCAACGCAATTAATGAAGGGTGCGGTAGACAGCAGTCAGGGACATGAGCTGAATAATATATTTTAATCTACAGGAGAAGAAACATGAATGTACACATATTAATTTGACGTAAACAAGCCTTGACTTTGTTGAGCCTAGTGCGTTGAATATTGTGCTAATTAACTGTATTTGTACACCAACTAGAGGGTAGGAGTACCTGATAACTTGTGAAAGACAACGAATTTGGAGTTTCGTGATACGTTCGCCAGCGTATTAACAGTTTACAGTTAAAGTTTTTTTAGTTTATAGTTAAAGTATCCGTTTATAGTTGACAAATAAATATAGTAGCAGTTAACATAAGGGCTGGATTAGTCGTCACAAAGATAACATAAACCGATTTGAATTACTTAAACTCTAATAAGTTACTGGTAGCGCAGACGACAAGGCAACTTAAACATTAAAGGAGCAACTGGTCATGGTTATTCGCTGTCATATGACATAAACTGCGCAAAAATAAAAAAAATATTTATGTTTCGAAACCTAAACAGTATGGCCATACGACTTCGTAGTTCACGGATGGCTGCTGTTCATCATTCTGAATATCAGAGGAATATTGAAGCAGAGTACTAAGCAGTTCTCCAGGTCTGATTCTTCCCAACTCAAATTAATGCGTTCATATTTATTCTCAAATATTTCGCAGTTACCTAAACTTTAGGAGGGTCAAGCTGAAGGAGCAACTATTGAACATTCCCCTAATCTTTGAGGTTTACGGGCGGCATATTTAGCTTTTTTCTTAGCTTTTCGGATACGCCAGGTTAAAGCAAAGTATATTACTTAAGAATCTCTCGAAAAGGATTGCAAACACAAACCAAATATCTGGGATTGTTTTTAAAAATTAATTGGTATAAACTCTTGTTAAAATAAGCAAATTTTGCAAAAGTTTTCTTTAGCTTTTCCGTTGTAGTATGCTCACAGTCAATTTGGCGGTGGATGCAAGCAACCACAAAGAATCCCGGATCAAATCAGAATTCAAGTCCAGAGGCGTTCCACGGTGATATTTTTGCAAAGGGATATGACAACAAATGACATACGGGTCTTTACAGTTCCCACCAGAAATCTACAACAGTACTGTTCTCAAATGAAAATCGGACGTCAAAACAATGCCAAATGCCGGAAAACATTAACTGAAGTTCAACCAGTTACAAAGCCGCTTAAGCAGTTCAGCCATATGCGATTTAAAGCAAAATGATCTATAGTTCAATCAACCAAACGGTATAAGTTCAGCTGCTAATAACCAGTCAGTCTGAAAAAAGGGAACGGTTAAGGATCTGGTGTATGTTTCGTTGGAATCCAACAGACCGTAATTTGTCCGTCACAATCCCCACCAAATTCCTTCCAGGAATTTCTCATTGACTGACGCTTCTCCAGCATGTTTTGGTGTCATTTAGGGTAAAGTATGCATCACATCGTATCCGAGGACATGGGTCTGTACACGCCTCACCCAAGGCTGTTGCTGCTGGTGCCGCTGGTGCCTCTGTCGCTGCTGCTGTTGCTGTTGCTGCTGCAGAGTGTATTTGGCTCGTGGCTGGATAGGAGCATTGATTGAAGATCAAAACGGAATCTATCCTCGTCACCTAACCACGATGCATTTTAACTTGGAATAACGCGTGGATTAGTGGAATGTGTAAATCGGTCAGAGCGAGCCAAATAAGTTTGCATAAGCAGCTGGTACTCCGATTCTTACAAACCAATAGGAATATGGTAAACTGTTTCCAACACTTGAGCGCTGGATTTCTTGGTACTACCCGTTCTCGCGCATCGGAAGAAGGATTAAGCTAAATTTTCAAATTCCGTTAAAAACCGTGAGCAACTTGAAATATCATTGCAATACACGGTCGCTAAAAGAGTGGACCAAAATGTTACAATACACAAGCGATGAAATACACATTCCTTACCGTAATAGAATGGACACGTTAGAGCGTCAACACCGCATCCCAAATGTATTTTGTTACGCAGTTGTCTATTTGAACGTATGGCTAAAACCAGTCTTGTACGTCGGCGATCATTTAATCATACGCAAGACGATGTAAAATAAAGTACAGTCACCGTCTGTGCTTAGATGCACAGCTCCTATTGCCCATAAATACAGCACTGCCCAACATCTCCTTTATAACAGTAGGGTGTTGCTGGTAGTACTAAGGGAATTATTTACAAATATACAAACCAAAGCCATATACCACTTCTAATTTGTTTAATTTGCCTTTTACTTTTTGTCTAAGCAGCACGTTTCATGCATCGAATGCTTTAATGTTGTTGGTTCATTGGCTCCCTGTAACCGTAGAAAAACAGGCATTACCAACCCCTAGTCATCCGTGGCTTCCTTTTGAATGCTTCCAAATCTCCGAGCTTCCAACATTTGTCATCAACTGTTCTGCGGCCCGCAACATCGCAAATACTTAGATCTTCGATCTGCACTTACCATGTTACTATATTCTGTTAGCATTACAAAATTTTAATGTTGGTATCAGTTATTATCTTCATACACCTCACTCTTCCTCTTTTACATACTGCAGAGGACATTCATTGCGTTGCAACCTCAAATCTCGTATTAATCAATGCACAAGCGTCATTATAATTAAGTACATTTGTTTTCTTGACTTCTGGCTTTTAAATGTAAACCACTTGAAGCGTTAACAGATACCTTAATTTCTCAACAATGGTTTTGATTAAATTTTTATACGAACGTTGAGCCCGATGTCATTTAACAATCTGGCCGAATTCCGGCCGAAAATTTGATTGTGTGATTCGGTAATCTCTTTTAGCTGTGAGGTCCAGTCTGTTTCTAATTATCATGAAAGAAACCACTCTGCGGAATCCATGCTCCAAGAAATACTTTGAGGACAATACAAGGAAATATATTTCAGCTAGTTACCATGGTTGGCAATACTTTTTAGCAGCACCGTACTTTAACCGAAAATTCTTTTTACACTGTGTGAATTTTGATCTTAATATTTTGCAATTGGAAGCAAAATGATAATTTCCTGAATGTTATCTCCATCAATGATGCCTGCACATCAAATTAATACAAAACCCAAATCGGTATTTATATGCCAACCTGATAGCGAAACCTACCTTTCTTTCTTTTCTTAGTTGTTGCAACTGACATGCATAAAAACTAAGATTTCATCCTTCAGCTCCTCCGTAACACAAACAGGAATTCGAAACTGTGAAATTCCCCGACGACTGATATTTTGAGTATATATTCTAGCTTATTAATAAAAGCTACGATGGCTACTTTATTTGAGAGGAGATTACGTAACATGATTCAATTGACTGAAAACGATAACCTTGGTTTGTGCGACCTGATAATATCGAATACAATTATAAAAGTTTACGGTAAATCGTTTAAGCTGCCTTCCAAATGCTTAGCCACAAGGTGCTCTCAATAAATCACACAGTGAATTGTCTGAACATTAGGGAAAATATTTTTTAGATGGGCAAACATTCCTTTACATCTACCGACCATTGCGGCAGCACCATTTTTTGCACATGTAAATATGTTTTGAATTAGGATGGGTTTTAGAGTCGGTTAGTCATTGACTACCTAGAATATATACTGGACGTTCGGGTTATTTTTCTTAACCTGGAAAACAACATGTGTTCTATAAATTCGTTGTGGTTGTAGAAGCGGATATTTGCCAGGAGAAGACTGGATTCGTCAGGTAAAGTAACTAAATATCTTGTAACGATGATTTGCTGGAATGTAGTAATATAACCGTGGTACGTTCTATGTTCAGAGCCATGTCACCTATTCGTCTGGCTTTACTGGATTCGCTGAGCGGAATGGTTTGAACCGCTTCTAGAGCATTCGTGTTCACCACGTCCGACAACATTATTGACAATAAAGGCAAAATAATGTTTTCTGCAATTTTATGTTAACTGCAATTTATGGTAATCACCTTGCTGATAAAGTAAGATAAACTAGGCCCACATGTATTTAATAACATTTGGAAAACATTTGCTTTAATTTTATCCGTTTCAAATTATCACGCTGCTTCCTAAAAATTTCCACAAAATTTCCGCTTTTGTCCTTAAGAACAGCTATCAAATAATTTTTCAATTTACTTAGTCGCCTACTTCTTTTGAAACGTGCTTAAGCATAGACAACACAGGTAGAGTGGGGTTTTGATTTTATACAAAAACCATAACAGATTTTTAACACGGATATTTACTGACAATTCTCTTTTGCCGAGGAGCTAATTTCTGAAATGTCATACTAAAGAGTAAAAATATAGTCCCACAAAACATTGCTATTTTTTATTTTGCTTACACCGTTATATCCTGGGCATAATGTAGCACATTAGCACAACGCGAAAAACAGACGGGGTGAGTGATTGTGGACGCTAAATTTATTATTCATTTACAGTCAGCTAATAAAATGCTATATGGTAATTATATTTGTGACATCAGTTATCGTACAAAATGGAAGATGTAAAAATGTAGAAATATCGTTAGGGACAACCAAAAATGTAGTTAGCAGATGTATGTTAACGTACCATGTATAAGCAAGAGGAATAAAGGGAATCGTCTTGACGAAAGCCTATGGAGTATGAAAACAATGAGCTTACGGAACGTGAAAATACTCACTGCATTCATTGTTTATAGAAACTGGCATGGGAGCGCCAACAACGTAAATAAGAGCCTACGTTGGCTTTTTCTAAGCGAGGCGCTACATGCATGTTGACAACGCGTTAGTATATTATGAATAATATGAAAAGTATTGTGATGAACCTATTAGGTCTGTGAGATAATCTCTAACTAGATGATCTAATCATGTAATACGATAGATATCAGATAACTACACTAGTGATGTCCATTGACAAACCAGTTTGCTATTTTGAATGCCTTCGCCGGAACTAATGCTACGAGAACGTTATAACGCGCCCTAGTCTTTTCTACTATTGGTCGGAACAGACGAATATTCTTCAAAAATAATACGACATGCGCATGGTAGCCACACACATTTTGCTCGTTGCGGGCTAACGTGACCAAGCCGCTAAACCTACACGCGAGCTGAGACGTTTAACGAGAAACGTGTAACCTGTCACGACTTTACTCTGGACCGACGAGAAAAATGACTGACGTGCGCATGAGTTAGTAACAGTGGCAGTGACCTGAGGGAAACTCCGTTAGTTTCAGTAGGCCTCTGTGTGGAACTGACGCAACGTGCTCAGGAGAACTCAAAATTTTACTGCGTAGTGGCACAATGGATACATTGGTAACATGTGGGGACTCAGTTGGTTCGATGCAACTTGTGCAGTATGTGCTTCATTGTCCTGAGTACAGCTTAGTTGGTTCAAGTTCTTTAGGTATGCTGGGTGTTTGCTTGCGTAGTATGAGTCCCCACATGCTGATGTTATATCTGAAGCGAGCTTTCGAAACTTGAGCAAATTTCACGCAGTCATGCCAGATTTACAAGAAATAATCTATCTGGTTTGACTTTCATACGTTCGTAAACAACCAGTTGGCTACGAGGAATTCTTGTCACTGACCTCTAGTGAACAGAAAAGACTGGAGCACAGAGAAGAACTGTCAGAAAGATTAAAGTTACTGTCGATATGATAACAACCCACTTTACAAAACAGATTCCGTTTATAGCCTCCATGAAAAGCTGTTCAATCCCAAGGCCCCAAAAAATTTGATTGGCTCCTAGTGGGACATAGTACCCACGTTGAGAACGGCTGGTATAAAAGAACTGATCTCGGTCATGGTCTAGAAGCCATACTGATCCACAATAGGAATGCGTTTAAAACTGTGCCTGTCGCAGGTTATCAATATGACGGAGGCTTACGAAAGTATTCAACAGATACTCGCTGCACTGAACTACGAAAATTCCGGTTGGTTTGTTGCACTTACTTCAGTCGTTAAACTCCCAAAATATATGTAAATATGCATTACAAAGTATTGCAGTTCATGTATATCTTTTAGATAAACCCAACAGAACTACATAACAGTAAATTAGCCAGAGAGCGCGAAGCATGTTTCGGGGAAACAGCTTACAAAGCAGGCATCTCTTCTGCAACCGGCTCGTATATAACTACTAACCCTACAAATCAAACTTTGTTTGATTTAAACATCAAAAATCCCCTCAATTAAGATGGTTTTGAATTTTTTACCTAAAAAACAACATTCGCGGATGTCAGTGATCAGAAGTTAAAATATGGGATACATTCTGAGATTGGTACATATGCCGGATTATGTAAGACCGTTTATCCATTGCCCGATGATTTAATTTGATGAGGAAGCGTGTTAAGCATCCAACGCATGGTTTACATAATAATGGGGTAGAGCATAAACAATAATAGTAAGCAATATAAACTGGCATCGCAGACACTCAGGCTGTTGGTACTCGAAGTCCACTAAATAGGCACTGTCTTCATACTCATTTGACAATTTTCCTAAAAATGTGGATCTGTCAGCGCCGAACATATCCAGCTTTTGTATCAAAACATTTCACAAATGGAACATCGCTACAGCGGCAAGGAAGCGATTTTATTTTTGGTGAATTAGATTGGTTTCTGCGGCCTGAGAACACTGGATTATTAAGTGACGATCTCGGTGTGGTCCATATTTTCCAGTGCGAAGTTGCTGTCATTAGCTAGACATGAAGGTTACAGTACTATTTTAAAGATATATGCCACACATATGCATCCTGTGTATGTTGTTATGCAGTACGTTTAAATATAGTTCGTATGATCTTGACTGGAGATTATTGAAATTAATCTTTACTTTATAACCTTGTGTCCTGACATGCTTGGCAGCATCGCAATATATTTATACTGACACTGGAGTGTATATCCTAAGGTAGATACATTGACATTTCTATTTTAGAAACTAACTTTTTTGCTGAAATGTGTACTCATTTAATCAACATTTTGTATTCAGAAACAAGCGTGCTATGTTGAACAACATAAAGCAACTGATCGGAAAAAAATTATCACATGTGCAATGGAATCACTCAAAACGTGGCATTTTCAGACAGTCATACATATATGCACTAGTCAGACTGATAATTCTCTCTAACCGTAACGATCTCTTTTATCGGATTACGGAGACCACCTCGCCCAAACAGTGGTTAATTGTGACCCACCGACATTCCGAACACGTTTCATCAGTATTGTGTCAGCTGGAATAGTGTGTGATTCATGTAAAATACAGACAACTCGTTTTCCCCATTTGGAGTGGGTAACTTCCTTACAACATCAACAACCGTGCAAAGAACTTTTGGACCTGAAGATATATTAATCACATAAATTGACAAAACTTAAACAATCGAAGTACCCATGCATACAGGTGAACGTCTACGTATGTATAAAAAGCTCTAGCAGACAATTGTCTCCGTTAAAGCCGTGCTGATAATTGCTGTGATTAGAACACTCATGCAGTCAGAAACGTTATGTGATGCAGGTTAGAATGTTTACCTTGTACCGAATTTAAAAGGGATGTTTAAGATCTTTGGTTTAACCTGAGGGCATCAATTTAAACTTGGGTTACACTGAGCCCCAACTGCTGTGGAGGATAGCTCATGCGATTAGCGAACACTGAAGAAATATTAACAGATACTTACCAAAGGAAGGTACACGCAGCATCTAAAAATATACCAAAAGGAAATTGAATATTGATATTTATTTTTATGGCAAACAAGGGAGATATGCTCCCTAAATTAATATCAATGTTTATCTTTCAATAGGACACAAATGTATCAGGTTTTAAATGCAAAATGGACTTAAATCATTCCTTCTTCGATCTCTCACCATGTAGAAATGATGGATACCGCTGTTATGTACCTCGTCATTTGGAAAGTATTTTATGTATTATCAAGGTAATATATATTTATATAACGACCAGATATAGAAGCAAACGTTGGTAGCTCAGGTTGTTCAGTTGATTGTCTGATTGTTCGCTGAGCTCGGCAGGTTGGCTGCAAACATTTCGTCACCACTCGAGGTGACCTCGTCAGTGCGCGTGTATTTAACAGAGTGGCGCGTACGAAGCGCACTGACGATGTCATCTCGATTGGTGACGAAACGTTTGCAGTCAACCTGCCGAGTTCAGCGAACAATCAGACAACCAAATAGCGACCAGAGTTAATGCGTCCTGCATATAGGCATGTGTCTTCTACGATCAGCTTTCTTATGTTACGACTTCTTTTTCACAACGGCTTCCGTTGTTTTACTAGCAGCTTTGATTCAGAGGGGTTCTTACATTACACGTAACAACTGAAGGTATTCGCGGTATTATTATGGATTATGATTATGGATGCCTAAACAGCATTTGAGATATCCGGAAAGGAAAAAGTTTCCTCGAACACAAGCGCCCAAGATTTTACAAGCACTGACTGCAACAGAACACATTGCGGAATTTCCCGTACCAGATAACTCAGCTCAACTCAGCTTACCAAGACAAGTAATAAGTCATTGAGGAGATAAATACCTAACACTGACCATTGGCTATTAATGAGTCAGCTCCTTATCGCCAGTGATTCAACTCCTGAAATTGTACTGATGCAGTTGTCTATCGTGCTGGGGCAGGGCATGACGTCAAAAGAACCAGTCCGCCGAGCAACCAATGATCCTCAAAACGAACGCACTCCATCTGCTATGAATTTCTCCAAAAACTGCGAAGAAACTAATGCTTGATGGAATAAATTGCTACACATTATGGCTGATATTAATGGATTCGGTCAAGAAATCTACTAAAATACAGCAAACTGAGGCCTTGTTATCACGTTGACGCAGTGGTTTTACCAAATAGTTTGAGTTAATTCCGAATCAATTACGTCAATTTTCTGACTATATTTGGAAGCACAAGTAAAGGAAAACCCTGAGAAGGTGTCTGGCTTTATCTTGCGTTTCATAATATTTGTGTGCACTACTTTGGTGCAGCAAATGCTTCTTCAAGTAGTTACGCTAATTAGGCAGATGTTAAGGTTAGCTCAAGTATATCATTGGTTTGGTGAGAAAATATGAATAATTAAAAATAAGTTCATCCTCACTGCTCAAATTGTCTGATGGCAAACTCTGCGCTTAGGCATGTCACAGTGAAATGTGAAAAGTGGTGACACGTCCAAATATGTCTAATAGCGTATATGAATTTACAAGCATCAGTACCTGTCCTTTGTTACGGAAACTGTGCGTACTTACATAATTGAAGAAATGGGGTTCAATGGAAACATTACGAAAAGAATTACCAGTTATGTTTAGATCCTTGTATTTTACGGTGTAGGACAAAATCTAGCAAGAGAATTACAAAAAATAAGTTCATATCCGTTATACCAAATTTAATTCATTTGTGAGGTCGTTGTGACAGTTTCTACATCAAATTTATTATTGCAGTATGTAACACCTGACCAGTATACAATTGACGGCGCCACAACGTATAGTTAACAACAGCCACAAAAACAATAAAGGAAAACACCTATACAGTGGAAAGCTTTAGGTTTACGAGGTTAATGTATTGTGCAGGTAGAGATATTTCCGGTTACCCAGGCTGAGGAAGACGATTGATATAAGGGACACTACCATGAACCTTTGGTCATAAAGACCTGAACCGCAAGGCAGCGGAACGATTAACGGAGACCATTGACTTCAGGGTAGGTCTTTCGCCTTTTCTTGGGTTCATTTGCAATCTACAGAGAAACCAGTGGCCAAAAATATTGTTCTTCTGCCCTCCGTTAGGTACTCACTTCTGGTTACAGAAGTGCATGCTAAGTGACCCCATTACCCGCCATATTGCGATTAAAGCAGCGCCGTACGAGCTGTTGTGGCATTTGCTAGAAAACCAAGTGACCAACCCAGAACTCCCCATGCTCTGAGAGGCTGCCACTGATTGTCCGCAACGGCTTACTAATTTCGCCTGCCAGGCTAACCAGAATTATTCGCAATTGGCTCAACAATGAAGGCATTCCCCGATCCGCAAGCTGGGAACGCGCGATGTGTACAGCTCCGCCAAGAAGTATAGCTACGCCACGGGTCCACATCAAATGGTATTTCACGAACCCAAAAAGAAAGGGATGCCAATGCAAGCTGCAAAAGATATTTGCAAAAAGTAGTACATGAACATCGTAGTATCAATTACCGTTTCAAGAAGTCTGAGCAATATTTACATGTCCAGCAGATACAAATTCCTTGCGTCAAGTATTATGGCAAAATGGAACACTTCAATCACATACTTGCACGGGTTAACCGTCTAAAGATACATAGACACGGCTATTCAGTCAACGACAAATTCAGTATACTCATAGAAGTACAAGTGAAAATGGATGCAAATAATCGAACTGCCACAATGGATAGAAAACCAAATTAAATTTATTCTACCCCCTGGCGTAAACTTGTCTATTATCTTATAGAAATTTTACTAATACCATAGTGTATATAAAGCAAAACCTAGGAAGGAATGAACAATTGCTTCAAAAACTGTGTTAAGTACCATATGTCTGACATTAAGATAGGTCATGGCATACTCAAACCTATGGGGCATGTCGCCACCCATTAAAAAGGCATTCTAATAGTAGCCACCAAACTAAGCTAATAATAATAATGTTAAATTCATAGTGTCTAACGTTTCAGTTACAGTGTTTGCTTTAAACATTGGCAGAATTGCAGATGCGCAATGTCTTATCCTAATAGCAAATACCAAGGTGCTTTTGTTAAGGCAACGCTGAGATCGTTATGTCCAATTCCTTACTAGTAAAATATTTGCAATAACTAACGAAAGTCCTTGGGTAAAACCGGTGAAAATGAAGGAATAATACAAAAGTCAATACGTTTAATTAAAAAAATCGTTGTTTTTATGCGCATATTCAAGAGCACTATTATTGCTCTATATCCTATTACATGTTTATTTTAGCAGCACTTTTTTCACTTAAAGAAATATACAGCAATTTTCGCCCAACTTGGGCAGTTCTGGTTTTCTTACGCTTTATGAACACATGTTACTTTTCATCAGTAGGTTCCCATTTGGTTTCCTATGGTAAATGCAATCTGAATAGCTTACTCGCCTCTAAAACATGAATAGTTTGTTTAGCCGATTACCGTGAGACAAGAAGTCCCGCTGTAACTGAAGGATTTTGTTTTTTTCCTGTTTGTAGGTAAATAAAATGGAAAATTGCGCGCATCTTGTTGTACAGTTTTAGTGCTCGTCCGATGGATATTTTCTTCAGTATTTCTTAACGGGCTTCGCTATGCTACTCCAGCGAATAACATTTGAATTAAATCTACGTTGTGCAATATCGTAACTACATGGCAACTTAAGCTTATGCATACTGAACCATCCAAGTCACTTTACAGCACCTGTCAGCCATCTTGTTCGTTAGTTCTTTGAGTACATTAGCACCCATATGAAACACGTGCTTTTGACAATCTCCAGGTTTGTTGCATCAGCGTCATGTGCATTACAATAAATCACAAACAATTAATACACCACTTGGTATGCACAGGATCTTAATGAAGAGGTTGGCATCTGTTGAATCGAGCCGTCCGTGGAAAAGTAGTGTTTATCCCAGTTATGGCAACGCAACACAGTGCACATTCCCCATACTTCATACTCTTACAATGTGGTCCTACTTGGTCGTGGATTCCAGTAATATAATTAATGGTGGACGAAATAATATCAATCGTCTGGAACGAATATCACAACGGTATAAAAGGTAGTTACGCTTTTCAACTGGCTAACCAAACATCCCTAGCTACCAGTAAATTGTGTATGCTGAGAAGCTCAGCATTCTTTTGTTTAGGATTAGAAGTGCAAACCAATTTACTTCCTTACCAAAAAGACGTTGTTGACGGTGCACAAGCACTTCGAAGACCTCGTTGAAAATATAAGGATTAGCTAAGGCCTTGAATACTTCCTTTACAATGTCACTATTTAATGGGTTGTTAACCGTCAGGCATATTCTCAATGCAGACATCTATGATTCAGTTCCTAAGATACTATGAAAAACAAATGAAGTATCTATAAATATACAAACGGAATCAAATGTAACCTTACCTTTTGCAAAACTTAGTCTACTTATCCAAAATATATGTAATATGAATTATGCTTTTTCCCTGCGTGAATTGCATCAGTATGAAATCGATTATTTTTGTTTTTAATAGCACTACATGAGTTTAAGTATAAAATCCATCCTGCATCGGCCGTCTAGCAGATTAACAGGCGTTGCCTAATCTGAAAAAGTGTCTTCGTTTAATGTGGGCTGAGATACTGCCAGGGCGACAACATCCAGATAGGAGAAGGATTAGTGTCCTTATCCAAAGCATTTAGCTGGATATACATATATATATATATATAATTTACATAATTAATGAAAGAGTTTCTCTGCAGCCAATTTCTAAATCAGATAATCGTCCACCTGACCGAAAAGGCACTAGACTGCAGTTTTAGCCTGCTGGGCATGGTCAGTAATACACATCCATCGGATCCATCAGGATTCTAACCCATGACCATCAGCGGCTTGAACCGATAGTCAGCAGCTTATGCCACTGGGACACAAGGGACAGTTTTGGACCGTCATGATTAAGAGCTAACTGCGGTATATCGCCTATTATCCTCTACTGCTATGCGAGTTACGAAGGTTGCAGAGGACAGGGTTGGCCCAGAAAGGCAAGACTTCCACTATCAGTTGCTATGTACGACATAGTATTTAGCAATTGTCAAGACCGATGTATTTTGATATACTCATCTGATTAGGAAACTAGCTGCGAATTACCTCACTTAATTGCATCAGAATACCCTACTAATATATGCATATATATGTTTGCTGAGGCTGAGGTAGCGTACATGATGCTTCTTCACCGCAGTTGGGTTGAACCAATTTATTTCTCAACTAATTATTTTTAAGCTGCATAAACTGCACTCCACTTTATTTGGTTTGTTCTACCCACCTGCATATTCTTCTATTAACTTGTACACGTCGCCTAGGCAAGTTGTGGTTCACTTTGTTAACTTTGTTGTTAGTAGCACTTTTTGAATAAATTGTACTTATCGCTGATGTATTGGCCACCAATTTATTTTATATCCGCATTCATTGAAGAGTAGTGGCAACGCATCTAAATAAC
This sequence comes from Dicrocoelium dendriticum, assembly GCA_944474145.2. Taxonomy (NCBI): domain Eukaryota; kingdom Metazoa; phylum Platyhelminthes; class Trematoda; order Plagiorchiida; family Dicrocoeliidae; genus Dicrocoelium; species Dicrocoelium dendriticum. The sequence goes on from OX104066.1 coordinate 114,067,264, forward strand.
TTATTCGATTTAGTTTATTTGAGATTGTCTTTTGAAATGATTGGTTGTTGCTTGAAATCCCCGGTGTAGCTGCGCTTGATGTGCATGTTATCAAGGTGCTTGACTGTCTATTACCCACTACCTCGTCCATGCTGTCTTTAGGAAACAGTTGATCGTGGCTGGAACGAAAGGGGTGCACGGTCCTTCTGGCCGCGTTAGGCGCGATTATTGATTCCATGCATTCAGTGTGGAGCGGACTGAAGTACAGGCATCGCCTAGTGTGCGATGGATTCCAAATAACCTCCTGTTTGCTTTTACTTGTGAACGAGTGTGTACCGCCTCTGTTGATGATACGTGGATCCCATCCACACGCCCCAGGTATTATTTCTTCGGATATACACTGGATATGTGGTTGTGGGTGGAGCTGTGTTTTGTGCAGCAGAAGCCGCCCATGATCCCGCTGTAGACGCAGGCGTCCTGTGACTGGCCACAGTGACAGGCAAATCCCAAACGAGATAACGTTAATTATATGTCTTTAAGATTATTCGTCTCAGATTGACTCAGCAAAGGGGAACATATCTAGAAAGCGAGAGATGGCTAAATTTTCCTAATGGGACAAATTGTTAGTCGGATCCGAAAAAATTAAGTTAACATTACGGCTCAGCGACCTAAGCCACTGCGTCATGGGAGATGGAGGCTAATCGCTAAAATTAATATCTAACTGAGAAGCAATTCGCAGCGCTCTGTGTTAGCCCTCTCCTCTGCACGTTAATAACATGTGTGGCAAATGACGAGGAGCCGCGCTATTTCGCGACTAGGTATCCGTTTTGGTGGACTTCCACCATCAACCATGCCTGATTATCATGTTACCGACTCGTAAGTATAAGCAGTAGTATACGATTATACAGGACTTGAAGCGTGCGCTACTACCTGGCCATCTGGCGTTTCCTGGATGCATGTTGGCTGTCTGGTTAAGTTTACCTGCGAAGCGTTCTCCCAATAACGCAGTATATCCTGCTACGACGTACTAGCTCTAATTGCCAGGGGTACCGAAAAAAATTGTACAAAATATATTGCGCCGGGCTAGTAAGCTAATTTGTGGGTGGAAGTTTGTTCGCATTTTCCTTCGCTACATTATCCAGAGTAGTAAGCAGGAGGGAGTTATGGCTTCTGGGGTTACATTTTGCTGGAAATTTTGTCAGGTCCTACGTCTAGCGCGGAAATACTTCGAAATTGTTAGTATGATATGTGGGGGTGCAGATTTACACTCACAGCGTAAACATAAACTATAACTTGGCGAAAATATAAGGCCCACTATATCTTAGGACGTGCATATGTTTTGTTTTCCACCACAGTGTAAATGTGGCTTAAGGGAGCTGGAGAGGTTTTGCTCAAGCATTATACGCTATTGTCATGAAAACAATTAGCAAAAGTAAGTTTGATGATTGGATTATTTTAACCTTGTTGGCATTACTAAATTATTAACAGCAATTGTTAAATTAACTAGTACAAATAACCGCGTGCTCGGTTTCAGTGAACGTAAATTGGGAAAATTGTTATGACGGCTATTTTGTGCACGCTGTTTGCTTCCTTTCTTAACTAAATAAAGTTGAAGCTTTTCAGAATAGCTCAATGTATCAATATGTGAGCCCGATCAAACTTAGGTATGCACATTAGCCGCTATGTTACAGTATAATATTTCTAGAATGAACGGAATTACCTAGTGACGCGAGCATATAGAAAGTGGGACAATATTTGTATGGAGATTCTCTAGCGATTATAATGATTTACATTTGTAACACGTCAATACGCTTTGATAGAATGTATTATTCAATACGTATGAGTTTTAGTTTGGTAAATTTTTTGTAGCATAGTTTCAAAAGTATTATTGTTATTGATATTCACCAGTAAAACTAACTATATATTATGGTAAGCGTATCTTAAATTTTCGTCGTATTCACCGTGATCGCCTGAAGTTGAATGACGCAGGTTTGCGTTTGATATCCGGAAAACCACTAGGATAGGCACATTTCGAATGGACCAATTAAAAGTTCAAGGATGATGCCCTTTCGTCTCGGAGTCAAAAGTGTCGTGCGCAAACATGTCAAAATATGATAGGGACTACTTACTTTAGTCCGTGTGGTGGAGTGTTAGTTTTTATGTATGTGTCTAGTAGGTCTAACTCGTCTGTAACACATTACTTTACCATGTTATCCAACGTTTATTTGAATATGCAACGTAGACGGATCAAATTTTCGTTTCTACAGTGGAAGCGATGTTAATGGCACTCAGTGCAGAAGTTACGATTTTCTTCATTAGAATAATCACTGTAACCGGGTCAAATATTTTCTCACTCGATGTTTCACACAATGTGAACGATAAATCGTTTCATTCATATAAATAATACAGCAGATTATTAATACTTAATGACCGTAAAAACTACTGTGTAGTGTAGAAGTATGTTAGTGGAAACCACGTTCCTGATTGTTCAGAACCGATTCCGTGGTAAATACCTTCTGGGATTGATATTTGTAATATCGCTCGCAGTACATACTCTAGATAACAAGAAACACTTTATGAGTTCCATTTGCTGAAGTACGTACACTGAAAGAAAATTAATTCTGTAGCTAAAGCGTCATTGCGCCTGCAGCCTGCAGACCAGTGTGACACGATTTCTTATGACGGACGTTGGTTTCCCGGAAATTGATGTCAAAGAGCCGCCGTCTTTACTTTAATCAGTTGGATTCTCAATGTTTTGTTGGTATTAGAAAGCAAGATGTTGCTAGATTTTGACATGTTATATGAGATACAGCATTATATGGCTCATAAGGTGTCAAGTAATGTATTGGTTTTCGAACATCAATCCTAACAAGCAGCGGCTGCAAGCGGCTAGATAGAAGGATGTTATGATACGTACATCCTGGTATAATGTTTTCAGTGTTTAGTGGGGTTCGATGAAAATTTACTTGGCAGTAGGCTTTACGTCAGCCGATATGGATCGACCAGTGTGAACATTGTGTCTATTGTTTCGTTAAATAGGGCAACAGTCAATTTAGAAAATTGCTGTCCTGGATACCGTTGTAAATAAAGAGAATCAAGCCGCAGTAGCATACGTCGACAACATAGCAGCATCTAGTTGTTCCTGATATTTACATATATAAGTAGCTTTCACACCGTTTATGGTCCCTGATGCGCTGGCATAGTTTCAGATTAGTCAGTTCGCTTTCTTATTAAATGCGGCATTTGTGTGTGTAGTCTGAAGTGTTGTTATTGTCTGATGCAGTTAGGGAAGCTTTCGAGATATTCGCTGTGTTGCGTGAAGTAATAGTGAGTCAGTCTGCATTTATTTGCTTAGAGTTATCATATAAAAAGAATGATGTGTGCATCTAGGATGATAGCTATCTAGGACGCAGTGGCAATGAGTATGATAGTGTCATTAGCTAAATTAATAGTGAATATATTTCATGCAATACTTTTCCAAAACAATGCTGCTTTCTTACTCGTAACCAATTGAATCCTGCATAACTAAACCGCTGTTTGTCGCGATGGTTTATCACAAATTAACAAATGTAGATATTTAATTTTTTAACGAATTACGCCCTTAAAATAACGGATTCGCTTACAATCCATGCATCATTAAAGTTAACGAGTAGTTATAAGTGGTGCTGCGCCCTTTTTTACGAGACTGCAATGGTTACAAGTCGCATTTTCCATATTACATGATCGTACAGAAAAGCTTTTGTGGCATTTTGTCTCTCGTGTTTATGTCCGCTTGATTAGGTTCCATGATATCCCCAGCGGAATTGATGTGGTCTGTTTTACCGCTGAATGCATCGTTAGTCAGAACAATCATAAGAGCGGAAAAAGCTAGGATTTGATTAAAATATGTTTAATCGGGACATATGGAACCAGGTTTAGTTTGAGTAGACTCTGTTCTAAATAAACTGTGTGGAAATTAGCAGACATACCAGAAGGTACATTAAGCGAAATATCTAAGCACAATTTACATACACGGCTTTTAAGTATTGTTTGCTTGTTAGGAACATTAACACAATAAACATATCTAGAAATATTCGGGTATTTAATAAATTAGATGAAATGAGAGAGTGCCTATTTACAATGGTCTTAATTATTGTCCTTGAATTAAAATTCGCAGGTGACAACCCACTGACTGACGATTTGTATGGCGTACTCTATATAATGAAGCAATAGTGCTTACGCTATTGAAAATCATGCAACGACTCCTAATAACCAAATAATTTTAGCTGATTACGGCTGTATAAAAAACAAACACGGAAGACAAGAAAAGTGTTAAATTTTCTCACGCATTCACTGCATATAATAATCACACAATAAAACAGTACAACTTGATAAGTGGAAATAAATAATTTCAGGAATTATCATATGAGGATATTTTTATATGTGATTCCTAGAATTAAACGATTTAGGATAGGGAAGATTTTAAAATCAGCACAAATCCATATTTTGCTTTTGAAATCTTATGAAGGAAGCAGATACAATATTGCAGCTTATATATGTTTCACGGAAAAGACAGTGAGCAGGCAGTCCGTGCTAAAGATTTCTTTAAAATAATTCTGCGTTCGTTCAGCAGTTCAAAATGGCACTTATATGTCAAATGTTATTTGGAATGTTATCTTATATAATATTTAAATAGTAACGGGAATATTCGGTAAAATGACAAATTTTATTAATTGTCATTCTTTAGTGAAATTAGCAGTTGCTTTGGCCACCCCTAACACTTACGCTTCCATATATTTTACGTATAGATTACTAAGATACATTGTAGAGAATTACTTTGTTAGCGCTCTCAAACAGACCATTTTAGCTAATATGATAATGTCTGACTGGAAGAGATCAGAAAGCCCTGAATATATATATATATATATATATATAGCCGCGTGCAGCCGCTGCTTGTTAGGATTGATGTTCGAAAACCAATACATTACTTGACACCTTATGAGCCATATAATGCTGTATCTCATATAACATGTCAAAATCTAGCAACATCTTGCTTTCTAATACCAACAAAACATTGAGAATCCAACTGATTAAAGTAAAGATGGCGGCTATTTGACATCAATTTCCGGGAAGCCAACGTCCGTCATAAGAAATCGTGTCACACTGGTCTGCAGGCTGCAGGCGCAATGACGCTTTAGCTACAGAATTAATTTTCTTTCAGTGTACGTACTTCAGCAAATGGAACTCATAAAGTGTTTCTTGTTATCTAGAGTATGTACTGCGAACGATATTACAAATATCAATCCTAGAAGGTATTTACCACGGAATCGGTTCTGAACAATCAGGAACGTGGTTTCCACTAACATACTTCTACACTACACAGTAGTTTTTACGGTCATTAAGTATTAATAATCTGCTGTATTATTTATATGAATGAAATGATTTATCGTTCACATTGTGTGAAACATCGAGTGAGAAAATATTTGACCCGGTTACAGTGATTATTCTAATGAAGAAAATCGTAACTTCTGCACTGAGTGCCATATATATATATATACAAATATATGGTATGTACTTGACCCCAGTCCCTGTAGACCAACGTACACTGGGATTTCATTTTTTTCGAAATGGTGCTGCCATTTCTTACATCCAGCTGGCATTAGTTGAGATGTTTTTAATCAAAGCAAGCACAATGTTAACAATCCAACGGTTAAGAAACTTGTGAAGGCCTAAGCAATAAAACTCTGGGATACCCAGGTAGTATAGGAAAATTCGCACTATGGTTTCGGCTGATTTTGGCCAGCTTTCTCAGGTTAGAACCCAGTTTGTAATACATAAGCGATTTTCGCATAATATTAGCTGCTGTGACACTATGATGTTGTGCGCCTGCGAACATACGTTTTATTAATTTGGAAAACTTTGAGAGGAGATTGATTGGATGTGCTCACACATAATAATGAAATGTGACTATATCTCGTTTCTACATTGCGGAAATTTGCATTTATATATACATCACTGAAAAGATCGAGCTAATGTTTCCGCAATGTTTATGACTGTTCTCTTTAATACCTCGGATTAGATAGCGCGTACGCCAGCAGAGCTTCTCAATCGCAAATGCAATTTTCTTTAGATCAACTTTACTTTCGTAGACAAAAATTGGTCTAAATGTTTTGGCTGCGGGAGCTGTCTCAATTTCGGATGGGCTACCCATTCACTCTGATAAGTGTAGATGAAGTGTTAACAAGGCGCCTTACCACCTTTTGTGTATTTCCAGCTGGACCACATTTGCACGTAGAATTAGGATCTCATGCTGTAACCTCTAGATCTTGTTCACGTGAATGCACAGAATATTAGGATTGTTAATATATTTCGCCGCTTTATTTTGTAGGGCCTAAGGTTTCTCTTAGCCCATCAACGTCACGTAGTGATTTTATTACGTTTCGTAAGCGCCCGTGTACACCATATTCGGAGAGTCTTTGTAACCCCCGAGGCTGAAACTTTTTATGTCATTCATCTACTTGTGTGGCTTCTCAGAAAATAATTAAATTGCTCTGAGCGAACGGCGTAGCATTCCGGCGCATTTGGCACTAGCCTAATAATTTGGGTGACAAGCAGCACACAAGCTACGACGAGCAGCCGTACAGCTAGGCAATACCAGGCGCTTTTTAGCTAGGTCTGAGAGGAAATCGTAATGGGGGTCATCCTAGATTTCGTCGTTCTTTTCAATAATGCAGTCCACGTAGCAGATCTACCAAAGTAAAACACGTAAGCACTACGGAAAAGTGATGCATATATGGGCACAGTGCTAAACCTTCCTTACTCGCTGGGGTGCCAAATATACAAATCAGTTGATGCGTCACCTGTTCTAAATCGCACAGAAGTGGGCATGGTTGGAAGGTGGTACGTCTGCAATTATTCCTTGAAAGTCATAATTGCATTGTTCACTGAGCGATGTTTGGTGTCCGGTTGAATGAAGGTAGTAATATATAGGAATTCCTCACATGTAGGCTAACTCCGACAGCCGTCAAACACCCGGAAATGCACTCTTCGCGCGCTTCAGCCTTTCGGGACTCGTCAGCAATGCGCAATCCATCGGACCCTGGTAGGGCTCGACTTCGCAACTGGACAGTTGTCAGTCTGTGGTTGAGACCACTGAGCTACGTGGAATGGCAATGTCCATGGTGAGTTAGGTACGAGTGGTGATATAGTGCTGCTCACTATCGACTGACTTACAATTTACTGCCGTGCAGAGTACAAGGTAGTCACTACACCAAGCGAAGTGCATACAAAATTAATCCGCCAGTTATGTTATGACATTATAAGCAGTTTGCTCTGCGTAATGATTACAGAGGAGTAATAATCAGCATGCAGAGCAAACTGCTTATAATCCTATAAGTTAATTGACGGAATATGTTTGGTATACACGTCGCTTGATGCGGGGGTTAATTTGTCCTCTGCACGGCAGTAACGTGTAAGCCATTCGATAGTGAGCAGCGCTATATCACATCTAGTAACTTATTCGCGATGGCCGTTATCGTCTCTTGCAGTTCAGTCGTCTCAACCACGGACTGGATACAATCGATTTGCGGGTTCGAACCATACTAGCGTCCGATTGAACGCGCACTGCTGACCATTCCCGAAAGGATCAAACGCGCATATATTGCATTTCCGGACGTGTGACCGTTGTCTGTTAGTCTAGATGTGACGCATGCAAGACCCCTAGTACTCCTCCTTAAGGTTGCAATACGTCACCAGAATCGCTTCACTGTATGGTGATCTCAAGAGTTAAATTCTTACAGAATGTTGGTGTGGTTCATTTCTAAGTTGGACATAAGGCGGTAAACTATTACTAGTAACCACAACTTACTATGTCTTCGCTGTATATGACGTTAAATAGAAAGGACAACTTGCGTTTTTGGACGGCCGATGATATCAGCATGAAGGTCGAATTGTTGATGAAGGAGCAGATTGCCTCCTAAAATAAGTCTACCGTTTCCTTCAACTTCCTGAACTGGAATTTGAATTGCAAATTTTCTTAAGCACATAGGAACCACGCAATTGGCACTTGATTGATGGCGAAAACATTGATGTCAAAATGGTGGCAACTTTTCCGATTGAGAGGGCATCGGGGATAAAATGTTGGTCATCTAATTCATGCGCCTTATTCACTGGATCCTTTAATAGCTGAAGCTCGTAGACACTCAAAAAAGGATGCATATTACGTCTATTTGTTTACTTAAGTTATGCGGATTCCGTTTGTCTTTCTGACATTCGTTCCATAGAACATCTGGAAGATATCGAACTATGCAAGTGGTAGCAATTATGCAACTGGCTGATACGAGAACTATCCCGCCATCAATATCTGACTGAAGAGTTACTAGGAGTAACCACAGGTCACAGTGTAAAGAGATCGGTTTCCTGAAGAGGCACATTATATTGTCTGGCTAAGCTTGATCTCCTATTATTTGACACAGTGAGTCACATTGTCTTCGATCAAGCTGCAGTTTTCTATTATAGAGCCGTTTGGATTCATTCACATTAGAGCGTATAAGAATCAGATAATTTTGATGTCGTATCATGTTCTCTTGTCGGATGGTCGTGTGGCAGGTTTCTTTAATTGTACGACGTATATGATCTTGAGTACTGTGTTGATATTGCTGGTAATAACGGAGCCTTGTTTGGCAGATGCTCGTCCGTTTTCAATCGTCGGACAGTATTCGATGCGACATATGACTCTGATAAACAATGCGTGGATTAGGTATTTTATGAGCAGTCTAAAGTAGTTGGGTGGCAAAATCTGGATTTTTGCTCTCATGTTTGGTCGGGCTACAATGTCCTGTTTGGAGGTTGATGTTGAGCATCGAATTGCGAGCACTAATTTTTTGGTTGCTGTGTGACGACTCTCATTGTGGCGGCTTGCTCTACGTCTTGGTCAAACAGTCGCACTGCCACGGCAACGCAGTCATACACCTGATGTGTGGATATGTCGTACACTCAGCACAGAACCGTTGTAAAACAATGGTACGATTAATTTTGTTTATCTTGCTGAGAATAAAACAAACATATATTGGATTGTATATTTAATTACATTTTATGCATTTCTATTTCTGGTAAAGGGCCAACAAGAGCTACCCACAACATATCAATCGGTTACGCTGCATTCATAAGCAGCACTGGCGCTATCCGGGTGATGCTTGGGTCCTTTACGCAGTGAGTCTCACACTTCTGGCAAAGGTAAGCGAAGTCTCCTTGTTGATTTGGCCACAAAAGCCGGTGATGTGTTGCCACCATAATCCTGCTGGCTCCAGCATAACCCAGCTAATCATACAGTTCAGCTACGCATTGATCAAATTATGGCCGTGGAACAGACTCTCCTGACCTAGTTTGGGCCAATATCAAACACAACACAGCATCATCGATGGCGGTGTTGTCCCACGTCACCCGTAAGCATCGAGTTTGGCAGCTTTCTTACCATTTCGACTGCGATGGGTTTCTTAATCTCTAAATCGCCGCTTGTCATAAATCAGCGGAATGTTTGGTTCTTCTGTCTGTGCTTCCTGTCAGCGATCGTACTCGTTACATTGAAGATTAAATATTGCCAGGTGTAAAGTAGTACATCATGGGTAGCATCTACGAAAACGAAAAGAAAGGCTGGAAGCAGCTCCGCGTTAGCTTGCTGTGCAATAGTCGGTGTCGGCACACAAATTCATATTCCGGTTATTCCTTCAATTTAACAATATGTATCTCCGTTTCCGTGAGATTTTTACACCAATGATGTGACTGATGAACTGTACGTACCAAAAATATGATTCCTCTATTTAGTGTCCACGTTGCCTTATGATACAAAGGGAGCTAAGATTTTTATTATGGTAGTATAATAATTCTGTCGATTTGAGGCTATTGCTACTGCACGGTACGAGTTTCTAGCCCATCTGGTCTTTTCTGCAGCAATTCCGCTGCAGATTTTTGCTCACGCGCATCCGGATCTAAGATAGATTATCTAGGTTACATTAGTACAGGTGCCACGCAATGAGACTCACCGAACTAGTCAAAAGCTTTCTTGCATTCTGTAGACCATAATAAATGTCGATCATTTGACATTCAATGATGCGGTAATATTCGTAGGTTTCTAAATGAATGATCAATTATATGATGTTTGCCAAAAACCTGCGCAAATTATCACTGTTTGTATGTGTTCTCAAGGATTCAACGTATACCCTCATGTTAGGATCTGTTCGGATTCCCTAAGGCGCTAGACTGTACAGTTATCTGTGGCCATTTGACACCTATTTAGATCCAAGTGAAATTTCAAATGTCCCAACAACTTCATGACAACAAAAACAGCAAGCGGAATTTCCTATGCAAAATAAACTTCTGGGTAAAGCACCGGTTCTTAAAGTTAACTAGCCTATCGAGTCCATAGCGAAGCTCTATGGGCGGTAGTTAGGCGGTATCAACAAGGAGCGCACAAAATTTCAGATAACTCGTTAGTCAGTTTACATCTGATTAGCTTTTTACCTGAAAATCTGTCCATGAGGCATAATAAACGAACCATTGCAATGCGAAATTGTGTTGTTAATGCCGACGACGAAATTGACGTATAAATAACGGCGGGTGTGTAAGCATTTTTCATCTGATCTTATTTACCTGGAAGTGCGATGCTATCCCGAATGGGTGTGGGAGTTCCACGGGTGAAATTTTGTGTTCGGGACTCCCGTGGACTTGGTGAGATCTGGGATATTTCAACTGACCATCAGTATATGTAACCTGGTCTATGACATTTGGGCATGCATCACTATCTTCTGCTGTCTGGTTTCCATATTGGCAAATAACCTGAAGTTTACCATCAGGCATTTTGTCTTCAGCGTCGGTATGTATGTGTTTGACTTGCTGTGTGTTGTGGCTGAGTAGATAGCCAATGATGGGTATATAAAAAGCCGTGTGTACTGCCGCGCTCACGTTTTCAAATAATTTGTTCAACTGAGGAGTTTCATTAATTTTCACAAAGGTTATAACAGGAATTCCCTCCCAAAAAGGGTGTTGAACACCCTGTAGGAACTGTTCCAATACCTTATGTTTATACTGCTCAAGTGGTTCGTCAACATAGACAACGTTTACAGGTTTGCTTAATTCCCTGACCGCAGCTTGTGATTCCCGCAAATGCGAATAACGGGCAAGGAATAGCCCTGGAGGCTCAATCGTATTATTCGGAGAATTCAACAGACGATGAATAGCTTTACGCATTTTGGTGCTAATTTCGATCTCATGGCAATTACAAACATGCCCATAACCAACCGTTTGCTAGGGAGCAATCCCGCAATTACATTTCTTGTTGGTTTTCCCAGTGATGACAAGGCATTGGGGGAACAGAAGTTTCCGATGTATTTATGGGTTGTATGTTGACTGCAGCAGTCGAATTGATTGATTATTTTGCTAAAGCCTTTCACAATAAATCCAAATGTAAGGAACGACTGACGTTAGATTCATTAAGCTTGGCGTTATTCCCATCTTCGATTTCGCAAATGCGTAGTTCAGTTCCAAGGCAGAGTCAAAATATTATAGCATGTAAACACGGTTGAACTCCAAGGGTTGAGAAGGAAGTTCTATTACAAATTACATAGCCTCTACAAAAGAGAATGGGTGGGAGATAAACTGGAAATACGTAAAGTACAGGTGACCAGTCTTCGTTTTCTTGTTCTCGTTCAGTAACCAAGCAAGAAGGCGCTCTGAAAGGCGAACGAGTGATTTCCGTCAAAGTAATGATGTAATTTCGGACGCGCGCCGAAAACAGTGTAGGTCCTTCTCTGCAATATATACCTGGTGACAGGAACCTGTATTTTATCATAAAAGTAATCAGTTCTCCTGTATAACGGCTTTTGGCAATGCCGTTTGCAACAATTATGCTCTAAGCTTTGCGGGTCCACAATTAGTCCATTGATGCAAGCAATCCGCATGTATTCTTGATGTAAACTGTTAGAGGTGGATCGAAGGCGCGTCGAGATTGTGTGATTTTCAAGTTGTAAAAAGAGAGGGGAAAGAGATGTAACCGCATTTATAATAAAAAGAAATCTGCTCCGCGAAGTTAAATGATACCGAGTATGCATTTCCACTAGTTCCTGTTTCTTAGTTCTTAAGGAAGGAGTTTCAAGTACCGTTTACTAGGAACTTGTGGTATAAGTCCAAGAATAAGGTTGACAATGTTCAGTTCCGATATTATAGGACATAACAGTGAGATTCTTGGCACTTGTCATCTTTTAATGTCCTGCATTAGCACGACATGAGCATTTGGCAGCTTAGCTCCATATTGTTTCTCCGGCACAATAAATCGACATATATATAGAAGGTAAGTAGAAACACATAACAAGGAACACACAACATTTCGTAACGTATTTTAGGGGTTCGTGAAATTGCAGCATGTCTGACCGTCGAAAGCTGTGAGAGAATGGTAAAAGTGGACCTTTGCCCACTACTTACACACAAGCCCGATGTTGATTCACTGGGGTTAGCAAAGCTTTGCTTTATAGATATTACCGCAGAGGAAGAGCGAAACATACAGAAGACCACATAACCGCAATAATGTAATTATGCCACATAAGCCATATATCAAGTTGCAGTCCAGGATGGATGCTAAAGAAAGAGACCATGACATGGGGACAATGTGAATCTCCTAATAATTAAAGAATTTCTAAATCAAACAGGTAGGTGTTAAACAAGGAGCAAACAGGTCTCCAAGGAGATAAACTGCTCTTTTCAGCAGTGTTACTTTTGTGGGATTCACGTTCGTGTGAAAGGATAACTGACTCTATAAAATTAATTTCGCACTGAGCACACGTGTGTACATGTAAATGAGTGGAATCCTATGCAAGATTAGCGTCACGTCTAGTTTCAGCCTGCATAAATGCATTATTGAAAGATCCGGGGGTAGTGCTGGGAACGAGAAGCGAAGTGGACATTTATAACGCAGATATGGTTACATTGGCATAACGGAACTCTGAGATACTACGGATAAAATAACGAAGACTTGATAAGTCCCGCAAGCTGGGTTTGGAAATAACCTCGGTTCAAACGAAGCTCACCAAAGTGGAAAGATTCTTTGTGGCCTCACCATATCATCCATGTTAACGCAAATGCATATCTGCCTAACTTAATTTCGTGCGGGTTGATGAGCAAAATGTTTTCCTGCGTCTTGTCGTAACACAATGAATATAAATCAGACCGTCACCTTGATAGAGTAAAACATCGTCCGGTTATTTTTTATAAATGTTTAGCCTGGGCGCAGTAAGGACAATACTCGAAAGTGCTTTCCAAGGTTGAAAATCTCGCAAGGAAACTACTTTCGGCGGCAATGCAGTTGACTGTATTGGGTGGTCAGGTTTAGCTTATGACCAATGAATTCGGGGTTGCGGCTATGCTAGGGTAGTATTCAACAAACGTGACCTTGGTTTTCATGTTCTGGAATAGCAGTACGAAGTCACCACGTAGACTGCGATACCCTCCAACTTACACTCGCAGGACATTCAATCACATGTTGTATTATAAGTTGGACAATACCTTCACATTTTTCATTTCACTTCGCTATGTTTTCTTCGGTTCAGGGTTGTCAAGCCTGAATCGCGTACTGTACATGGACCATTACACACGCATTAAGCCTTTGGAGGCAGATCGAGGGATCTAACCACCAGAAAGCCCTACGTAATAGAGCAACGTTTTTGTTTGCAGTTTTCGACTATTTCAATGACTGCACCGAAATGCTGAGTTCATCTTGCATCACAAACCCATTGTCTCAATACTTTGAGGCTTTTTTCAGCAGGTTGTCTCTACGTGTATGTGTAATTGGGTTTGTACCGTACATGCATGGTTTGGCATTTGTCCTTGTTAAAGAGGAATTAGATGTCCTTTCTTACCACATAAAAACGCGGTCTATGTCAAGTTTAGCGGATAGTGGCCTTCCCTAAAGCGGGTTGCCCGCCCTATCTTGATGTGTTTTGCAGACAGCAAGATGTCTTACTCTACGACCCTAATTAGGTCGTTCTTAAAGAAAAGAATAACCGCTGCTCCAACAGTGAACCATATGGGACATCTTAGCCCACATTAATTAATTGAGAAAATGAGCCCTAAGTGCGACCATGAAGATCCGCTGTAGGATGAAGTTTCCTATCCATACAAGAACAGAATCCACAAATTCATGCGATTGCAGCTTTGAGAGACGGATGCCGTGTTCTTTGTGGTCGAGGGCCTTAGAAAAGTCCAGATAGATGACATCGATATCATCGCCATTTTCGTCCACCTCAGTCCAACTGCCACGAACAATCAGTGGATTACACTGATTAGACTTAAGCCGCTGAATAGCTGAGGCTTCGGTGAACTGACGACATACATTGGTAGTACATGCCTTGAGGAAGTCGAATCTATGTGGTTCCGGTGCTATGTTGATTGATCATCCAATGTAGCCCATCACAACCACAGTTATAATCGTTCAAATCGCTTTTCATTGTACTGGGCGGAGAATCATTATGCGATAGTTGTCGGTCCCTGAGAGGCTACCACCAATACATATCTGGTAATAATGCCCTGTTTTCACATGTTAGGTAGCTGCTGTTATTTCAGGTATCCTTGAAAAATGCGTATTAATTGCACACCTAATTTTATAGCAACCACAACATTGCTTTCGGGGGAATGGTTTCAACTTAGGTGGAATTATATGTAAGCAAATAGAGCATTTTCTTCGAAATGGTCACTGAAACATGTGTGAAATGTAAATACTATCATCTTTGAGAATGCGATAAGGGTGTTGCACAGGCTGTTAGCTCTCCGGATAATTGTGGTATACTTTAGCGCTAGAACGTTGCCTGCATCGTCGGTAGTTTGAGCACATTCAGCTGCTCATATGCTTGGGGGAACACAAGTTTTCACTTTTCGGAGGCACTTCAAATGTCCGTACAGAAGATTTATGTTAGAATGAAATTATTTACCTAGACTGCTGGTGTACTCATTTTTTCTCAAGAACAAGTGTAGTACAGTAACTGAGATGCACAACATTGTTACTCCAGTCGTCAGGGCTAGGTCACTTTCTAAAACCACACCACGCGGAACTTCTTAATGCCATTTGTTTTTGCGTTTTGTTCCGAATAAATGGTTTTGCCCTTGCAGAACCAAGAGAATTGTGACTGCTGAAGATTTGATCAGATCATAGAACTTGCCATTAAAATCCAACAAAACGCTATCAATGGAACAATAGTCGGAACTACGCCATTGGCACATTCCACAATTCTGTCAGTATGTCGCAGTCAGTGAACGTTCGAAACGAGTTGATCTGTTATTGTATTCATACACCGCATAAACAATTGGTTATAAATTATGGTTAAGTGAATACTGCGCACCAGAGGCATCTCCATCCTTGGATTCTCGACAATTAGCTCTTCGTTTGTGCGCACTAAATCAAGCACAGATGGTTTATTCCCCAATGTGAATCAGGTAGGCGAACTGATAGGGCTAAATATCGGAATGCTTGCAATATACAATTGTAGGTCGGCTTTAAGTCCCTTGTTTGGGATGCCGGAGCTTCCAGTCTGTGAAAATTGGATAATCCTGAGATGAGATCATGTCTGTATCGTCGCCGTAGGATGCTTTCCAAGGCTAATGACAAACAGTAGTCTATACTCGGCGTAATCATATGGGAAGGATAAGCAACTACAAAAGGCGTACCGTTGCGTCTCATTCACGGACAGCGCCAGATTCTGTCCATGATCAGCCGTCACAACTAGACTGGACCTTAACATGATGCGACGGTTTGCCTACCTCATTGACCCATTGAGCTATACTGGGTGATGCCTCCGGGCACATTTAGAGCTACTTCTACCTGGTTGGTCAATGGTAAGAGGTCAGACAAATTCAGTCCCCTGGTCCTCCAGGTTGGGGATTTGTATTGGGATGGCATTCATTTATATACAACTAAATCATTGCCACCTCCCCGCTGCCTTGCGGACAGGCTTTTGAGCCAAAGTCTTTGGATAAGTTATGGGCGCCTTGGCAATATCTCAGCCCACATACAACCATGAAACTTTTCTCAAACATAAACTTCATCCTGTAGCGGCCGTCGGACAGATTACCAAGGGTCGCCTTAGCTGTTGCATACAGCAGGGCGAATAAGCGAAAACATGCTACTACTGGCGCCTCCCTTCTTTCTTTTCCACCTGTTTCTCTTATTCCCATCCTGACCCCCATTACTAACCTTCCTTCTATAATTCCCAGCTCCATTGACAGCAACCAAAATGCCACTGGATTAGAAACATCTGCAGCCGCCATCACACCGCACCTATCGACAAAAGTCCCTTATAAGGTCACGCTATCCCGTCTCCATGGCGACACTCAATGTTCGCACCCTAAGACAAGCAGGTCAACAGGCTGCACTCGCACGCACCTTGGACACACTGGGTATTGATGTGTGTTGTGTGTCCGAAACTAGAACCAATGACCATAACGGGGTTACTAAATTAACTGCACCCGGCTTATCCTCTCGCTATTGGTTGCACACATCCGGAGACGCTGATGCAGCACTCACGGGTCAAGCTGGTTTAGGTATCATTCTAAACTACAAGGCTGAGCCGTGGTTGGTAGATTGGATTCCTGTGAACAGCCGTTTATGTACACCCCTTTTGACGACATCAACTAAGGTTGATTCACGAAATAGTGCAAAATGCTGTTTGTTCGTGATTTCCGCTTATGCTCTCACTGACTACAGTTCAAATACTATCAAGGGCACATTCTATCACGAACTGAAGGCGCTTCTACGCAATGCTACTAGTTCAGATATTATAATACTTGTAGGGAATATGAACGCGCAAGTAGGGTGTATGAGCCCTTCAGAATCTCAGCTGGGTGGTAATTATGGGTTTAACTCCGAACGGACTGACAACGGCAAGCGTCTGCTGCAATTGTGTGCGAAGCACCAGTTATTTCTTAGTAGCACTGCTTTTAGACACAGTGGGCGCCGAAGAGCCACTTGGCGTCCTCCTGTAGCTGACCAGCGATGGACCCAAATTGATCACGTTGCCATAAGTTACAGATGGCGTGGTTCCATCCTGGATTGCTGATCGTGCTGGAATAACTGTGTCGACTCTGATCATGTATTGTACTTTGTTGTTTATCCATGAACTTTACTGGGAGGCGCACCAAGAATCTCCTACGATTGGCAACAGAGAAATTGTCTCGGTCCTCGGTCAGGCAAGCCTATCAAGACGCACTGCATACTGAACTACCACAGTCTTGTCATATTGACGCTGAGCTTCAGTGGAATAGGATCTCGGCCGCCATTCACGACGCAGAAGCATCTGCTTGTGGCACTACCATTCTTTACCGCACCAGTCACTGTATATCCGAGAGGTTGGTGAACCTGTTGGGATCTAGAAGACACCTGCCGGCGGGCTCTGGACACAATGTGACCAGACGGGCTATTAGGCGTGAACTAAAGCAGAGCCTACGTGCTGAGAAGGAAGCCTGGTGGACCAGTAGGAATCAAGAAATGGTGGAAGCAGGGGCAGTAGAAAATTACCGCAAGACTTTGCAGCTTATCCCCATCACCGGCCCGTGGTGGACAGAACTTGACTTGGCAACGGGAAATGACGACACTGACGACCAAACTGGGTACCGTTGGTCCGTCTCGCCTTCCGGGCTGGAGTCCACGTGACTCGCCTTGTGCTTGGCTCGAGACTTTACAGGACATGGCTCGCAACCGACACCAGTGGCGCTTCTGCTGCTGTATCCTAATCGGATTGCCTGTTTAAAGTGCTTTTACTGCTGAGTTATCTGCGGGGTAATGGCTGATTATGACGCGTGGCAGTTAAAGCCCCAATGTAGCTGTCTCGCCGGTGCTGCATTATCTTTGCATGATAGCTAACTGTTTGTGACGATATGTCGTGTACACAAGGTGTACGCCCTTGACCCTGAATGTTTGCTTAGTGCATTAATGTTTGCAGATAAGTCCCCTTTCTCTCCCTTTTTTATGCTTTATTTCATCGGTCCTCATGGTTGTATGGCAGCAAAGTATCATTTCAAATGGTTGACTTACTGCTGTTGATGATGATGCTGATGATCTCCATGATCAGCATTTCCGAATCGCCCACATATTCACACTGTAGGTAGCTGCGGTATTGGAAGATTACTCCCCGAACTTAGTAGTGTCTTCTTTTCGGAAAACGGACATAAAATCCATTGGCGATATTGATGCTAGTAATTTCTGAGTGCAATGGAGATTCTGTAGCAAATAATAGGTTCCAAGCATGTGACATTTTGTCTTGCCATGTTTTAGAATGCATGTCCAGACGAGCCTTTTGCATTGGTGTACATGCAGGCAAAATCTTTTGTTCTTAGCAATGAATCGGCGGGTTCGATTCGTATGCAAAATGTGCCAACCGTTGAAAAGTCGGTCAAAGATTGTACTTTGTCTGAAGTCATGATGAACTCGTCTTTATCCGATCAACAGTACCCACCAACACCTCTTTGCTTCTCACTTTGTACCTAATGTGTAAGTGTATTTGCCAGTGTCATTGGCTGGTTGTTTACAGGTAGCGGAACTCTTTTCTGGAAGTAGTGGTATAAACTGGCTGCTAAGCTGTTGCAGCTTTGAACCGGAACTCGGAATGTAGGGTACCGCCATCGGCATGCCAGCAGTCCAGCACTATTACGGACATTTGTCGAGATTGGAAGACCACTTTCAAAATCCGCAGTCTACACCCCGTGTACTTCGGCTATCAATGCAGCCTCTGGATCGATATTACTATAACATATATATATAGGTAATTTCTGTAGGGACAGTACTGCTGTGCTTCAGTACATTTCATTAAAACATATGTTCGCGTATATAACTGTTGTTTGTAGCGCAGCACAACTTCGATCGAAATGCATATTGTAGCATTTTTAGTACCTAGCTAATCACTACATATGCCCACAATTGAGCAATTTTTCGTAAGCAAGATAATTTTGAAAATTTGCTAAGAGTTCGAACACGTTTTTGAAAGCCGAATGTACGAAAGGACACAGCGGGTTTTAGCAGATGTATTATTTGTGTTATCGCGCCCTTGAGTCCATCAGCGGTGTGATATTATCTCCTTCTAACGCATATAGCTGACAGCATATACATTAAAGCCTAAAGATAAGTCTTCGCCGTTTTACGGTACTTATTATCATCTGTACATCATTCCAAATGATAAGCCACTAGCTACTTGCCACTTGCTACTTGCCACTTGCTTCCATATTCCTATTTATGTCTCCATCTCTTGTTGTTGCCTACAGTTCTGATTACATTTAAGGTGCCATTTAGGTTCACGTCCAAAACTTAACTTGTCACCGGCAGTTTTATAAAAGTAGCGAAATATGGCTGTTAATTTTTCATTTCATCCAAACTCATGTACGTTTTATCAATATTGCACATGATACTTACTGTTTCTCCATTCAGTTTGGGTTAGTCTACAGACAAGTGTAAACCAATGCCCGCTCGCAACACCGCAGCACCGCAACTCGTACAAGGGGCCTATGGTACGTCAACCGATATATATACTCGCAACCACACCCGATTAGATGAAGCAGCAGTGCGATGAATGAATAAATGTTAGCCATATAGAAGTATTTCCAAGCGCCATATTTCCCCTTGACAAACTGAACTCATTTTCACACGCATGACAGCATTATCTAATCACATGATGTCAAACTGGTGACCCGCCCAAATTACAGGTAGCGCTAAGCTATTTTCGCTAGTCGTTACGTTACCACTTGTCATTTCATCTCTTGTGACACCGAGAGACATGGTGGGTTCCTATGTGATCTAAATGTATCCAAGTCCAGAGCGTCTGTAAAGCGAAATAAGATCCAGACAAGTGTTCTATTTGATTCACGGACAGCGATAACACGATGTGAATTCCATCTCCGTCACATCCTTTGTGTGATCATTAGTCTGTCACTCATGTAAGTTATGCTTAGGCACAATTCACAGTAGGATGAGTAACCACTAAATTTGTTCAATATATTATCTTTAATGCACTTGGAAAGAACGTATATGCCACAAAGAACCTACCTATATTGGGTTTACTTAACGCGTTTGTATTTTGCGATGACTTTACAATGTTGTCCAATACACCGTTGTACACATCTCAGCCTACCATATTGTTGTTAACATTAAACTGGAACTTAGTACAGGGTTATACCGAGATGGTGATCAAAGGCATATTGGACGCGATATTGGTACACGATTCACATCAGTATGTAAGCAACATGGTAATACTTACTAAACTATGCTACCCATATTCTGTTATTTGAAAATCTCTTTGCATATTACATAAACTTGACTTGACCAGCTGCCTAACGCTGACGAGCAGGAAGCACAGAGAGCCGTTGCCTCGCAGGATAAAGTTTCAGTCAATCAATGAGCTCATTCGTATTTAAAGTAAGAGCGGAGGTTCCGAGCAAAGTACGTGGTTGAAACGGATGAATGCTGTGGTAACAAATGAGTGACTATCCTTCCGTTTTGTTGAATACGCTTGATTCAAAATGTTACCAGTGTGTACCTTTTTACGGTACGAATAAATTTTAAGGATTGATACTTGGAATACAATGCTCAATGATTGTCCCTCTTTGACCACGTTGCACTATACGCAAGAAGGATGATTGCCATAGACATTCTGTGGAAATTGAGCAATACCCACAATTAAACGACTAGCGATTATCACGATGTCGATAGTTCTAGTTCCGCTCCGAAGGTTATGGATGAGATTTCATATAATTATATTCCCCGTCGTTCATCAGACATATCGAATTTACCGGGGCTTAAGAAAACCCAAGTACCAAACGGATTGAAGTCGTAAGCTCAGAGATGCCTACTAGAAGTTGAATTAGACATGGACAATCTTCTCGATAGGCAAAGATACAGGTTGAGCTCAACGGGAATTGTGCGTCTCTTAGTAGAATACATCGCAAATGAATGGATGCATAGCGGCCATCGTTTTAAGAGCATCTAATGGCTACAAAGGAGTAAAATAATGCAGACCTTTACCAAACAACTTATGACACAACAGAGTACACATCGGGATATACGAACGTTTGAGTACTTGGATGACAACCATGTCACGTCTTGGACACTTGTAAAACAATGCGAACACTCGTTGGAAAGCTAACTATGTGTCAGTGGGCAGAAGGACTTAGTTGATGTAGTACTAGTGCTAGTTGTCATGCCGACGTTGCGGTAAGCGACGAATATGTGTTATTGCCACCTGGCAATAGTTGAGGTTATGCAACAACCCTTTTTTGAGCATCTGCACGTACCTCAGGCAGCAGATGACTGGACCGGTCAGCGAAACGGAGTGTCTATAGTGAAGAACCTATCGCGTTTGCACGCTGTGCAATCCCCCCCCATCAGCTAGGCAAACCAGACTCTGCATATAGACGGCAACACCTAAGTGCGCACGATTTTACTTCACCTCCTTTTATTTCACATGACTTCGGGTAACCCTACTGATTGCAGAGATTTCAGTATTCTTATATCTTGTTTTTGACAAATGGATAATCAACTGTGAACACTGTCAATTATGTTCCTCTCCTAAGTGTTGGATAAACCAACGTCTCGCTTTGGACACTTATTCGCGTGCCTACGAAGTGGATACTGACCTGAACTACAAACCAAATGCTTACGCGATTTTACTACTCTTTTGCTTTAGGATTAATGTGTCTCTAGACTGTTTGTTGCAATGCATACTTGAGTTTGGACAATCGCATTTGCATTTTGTTGCATTCGATCTGCCATCGGACACAGATGACAATAATTTATGTCTATATGTTTACTGAATGAATTCGACGAGGTTACTTACATAGCTATTGTACGGACAACTTAGTGCAGGACGTGAGCACTGGAGCAAACCGAAAATAACATTACCGGCACATGAAGAAAATGAGTTAATAACCAAATAACGTTGAGTTCAAGTGGTACTAATCCTAAGCCAATTTACCCGTACTAATTTCGCGATTTCTACCGAGTGCAATTGAACAGCAGCAGGATGTCACTATTGCACGCGAAAATACCACAATGCGTACCATCTATTCGATATTTTAATCCAGGCTAATAAGAAGGCGTATGTGGTACGTTTGGCAGCGTAATCATTATTCTTGCAATTAAGAAGTATGTGTTGTTTGAGCTCCCTGTGTGGCTGCGCCTGATTTTATTGTTGACAGCGTACCTATCTCTCTATAATCATCCATCTCGATAGCGGACTCAAGGAGAGTTGGTCGTAGTTGGAGAGCACGGTATGCACCGTTCTCATCACGATGCTAGGTTCAAAGTAGTTTTCCATCCAGTGTGAAACGCACTGCGGCTCAGACGCCGCATTTTGCCCGCCTGGTGTTTATCATTTCCCAATTAAACCGGAAGTCTTCTGATCTCTTTGTTGGTGGGTGGCCCCCTCCGTTGATGAAACCTGGCTCTCATCCACATGCCTCCCGGCCTTATTCCTTCGCTATACATTGGATACAGTGTGTGTGCGTGAAACCAGTTGTGATGCAGGGCTAGCCACACATGGTCCTTCGGCAGGCGCAGGCTTCCGGTGGCTGCACCCTTTGAGGCCACAGTGACAGACGAAAATTGATACAAACGCCGTCAAAGCATATAATTAGTGCAGAGATTTGGCATGTAAAACCAAATAGTTAACATTCTTATATATGTGTTAACGATTATAAACTTTAAGAATAACTGCAATTGAGGTAATTAAAAATAAGAATAATACATTTTAATTACGACATATGCCTTTTCGCGATTAAAACAAAATTATGCTACATCTTTAGCATGGTGCAAAATGGGGATTTTTAGCCGTTACTCGATGTATATACTATATATACATATACATAATATCTATATACTATTTTACTTCCATACTACTATAATATATATAAATATTCGGCATATATGCTGAACGATGTTGCCATTTATTGTTGAAAGCTTTGCTCCAGTTCGATTTGTACCAGATTAAAATGTCGATACAAGCGAACATATTTGTTCAATATTCCGCTTAAGTATTGTACATATATATATATGGAAAAACAAAATGTTTCACACAATGTAAATTTTGGTATGAAGAATTCAGTTCACAGTCACTGATTAAGCACAATAACTAACCGTTAGGTCCCAAATGAGGCGTACACTGTATTTCGTGAGTCGGATGTCGCTGTTTGTGTGGGGCGAGGTAGTTTTAATGTGTGAATGTGAACATGTGAATGTTTGAACACACAACTCCCGCTTTTACATTGGAATCGCGGTGGCCTCCGCTGATTCTAGCAAACACTAACGAACGCACATTGATCGATTGTCCACTAACGGAGAGATCACTTTAGATGACTCAGCCAAGTTGGTGGCGGGGCCAGTGTTGGCGAGATGCGTGGATATGGATGAGTTGATTTCTTTGAGACAAGCAGTCATGAGCCAAGAAGTATGGTGTTCCTTAACCCCTTCAGACAGGCGTCCCGTTGCTCGGCCTATGTAGCTTGCCCCACAGGAACAGGAGAAAGAACAATAACACAAATTTGCAAACTATTGTCAATTTTACGTTCATAAGTGCTTGTCGCACTGTAAAATAAATTGACAACATTAATAAGAATACGTCAAGTAGGCATGCTGCGGTTTATTTATTGGCTTCCTAAAAGGCAGCGAAAACTATGGTGGTATATATATCCCTAATTCAGTTAGCGTTTTTAATTAATACAACCAATGTCACTGTTCCATTAACACAATTGAATATATATTTTACTGAAATTGGTATACCTTTGTTCGTGAAATGCCAGTGGGATTTCGTGCAGAATAGTTTGCATTATAAACTGCATTTTCGTAACCTCAGGAACGTCACAACTGAGGAATTCATTTCTAGATTTTCATACAAGTCTCATTTGTTTCCAAATAATTGGCAACTATTTTCAAAGGAGTAATTGGGCACATTTTAAACATAACCCATGCAAGTTGCAAAGTTATTTGTAATGTTTTCTAGGTGTTAGCTTTAGAAAAATGTTTTTGTTAAGCTGGCTTGGTTTACGTCAAATCTAGTTTTATGAAGACACATTTAGTTGAACTTGTTTGTTAAATGACATTCAAGTTCTTACCCAACACGTGTGAACACCAAAAGTTAAATGGGTATAGAATAATTAGTGGCATAAAGAAGAATTTGCCACGTTTTGGTAACAGGTAACACAATGAGATAGGATTTCAAAACGTAATAAGGGATTTTCTGCCTCAGTTATCTATTGAGCAGTGCTGAGCTTTGCTTCTTGTAAACTAGCAGTCATTAATGCCAGATTTCTTAATGGGTTGTTGTTAGACCAGTTGTCATCCTAGATATCACGGATTCTCAACCACTGGATGACCGCCGGCCGGATTACATTTATGCGCAATGCTTGCTGGCCAAAACGCAGGTTCTGAAAAAGCCGAAGAAACGAACTTCAGCATTGTATGCAAAATTGGGTAAGCGGCTTGCAGTGCACATGGAAACAGAACAAGATTGACATATTTGTTAACTGCTTGGTTATCCACGACACATGCAAAATGTTATTTACCTCAACCATTTAGGTCATACATGCGGTTAGCACGAATTAACAGCAACATGATAACTAAGATTTATTAAAATGCAGTACAATTTTCTTAGTATAACTAACATTTTGGTTGGCATAGATTTACCCATTCAAGATAAATACCGTCACGTGTTGGCTTTGTTCGGTGTAATAACTTCACAAGCAATATGTTTGAAAATGTGCATAAAAATAATTGTTTCAGACATTCATGCCAAAGTAGAGACAAACATAATCTTTCCCAGTAACTCAGTCTCAGGTAAGCTGCTGCTGCTTCAAAAAGTCATTTGGTTTCAAATCAATGGGTCCAAGTGCAGTTCAACTGGAACATTATCAAGGTTGCAATCAAACAGATTCTGAAACCGAGAAATTCTGACCTCAATTTTGTCCATAGTTAAAAATGCGACAAATGGCGCTTGGGATCATGAGTTATTATGTTGGGAAACGAATAGAGACAGCTTAGGCGATCGTCACAACAAACCTTTTAAATAGTGAAAAAGAACAACCATTTCCTCTTCCAGTTTTGATTCAAACAATGACAGCTATAACGTACAACTGTTGATACCTTTATCAAAACCACAAAAGTGGTATATCAAATCTTATAGTTTCAAGCATAATTCATTTATGTGGGATGTGATGTCAACCATAAACGTATAATTTGATAGTCGGGTATTTTTTACGCCTGTGAGCCAGTTCCATATATTGGCGTAAATGCGACAGCTAACTTTTAAAAGCCTATACAAAGGACACTGCACTTTACCGCAACTGAGCCACGTCACTAATGTTTTCTAAGGTAAATCACGTAAACCAGCAAC
This sequence comes from Dicrocoelium dendriticum, assembly GCA_944474145.2. Taxonomy (NCBI): domain Eukaryota; kingdom Metazoa; phylum Platyhelminthes; class Trematoda; order Plagiorchiida; family Dicrocoeliidae; genus Dicrocoelium; species Dicrocoelium dendriticum. The sequence goes on from OX104066.1 coordinate 114,092,625, forward strand.
GATATCTTCCAGAAAAGTCTGAAAATGACGTCAATTAATAGCATATCCTGAATGAAAAAAGGTGTTTTACTAGTTTCAGTACACAAAGGAAATCCACGTTTTCCCATAAAGTGCACCTTAATGTAGATGCAGTTAAGGGGCACAGCCTGTCCAATCCCTAAACCTTGAACTTTGTTATGATCTGCGGTACCAAAACCTACATCACTCCAGTTATTTTTCTCCCTCCATTAGTTGTGACACTACGAAGTCCATACCACCAAAATAAATAGTTTCGGAAAGTTGATGCAATTGCACAAAACTTTCTTTTTAAGCTGTTTTTCTATGCGTGCTACCGAAGGTTCCAATCTCTTCCGCTATCTGAAACAGAACTGATAGCGAATGAAAACCAACTGTTTTGAAATAATTTAGGGATCAATAAACCAATCCAGTGCCAGCGAATACCTCAGTATGATGGCAACGGCAGGTAGCGCTCTGCTGTGTAAGTGAGACGACAGCACGGGTAATATGCAGAACAATATGCAAACAGATATTGGGCTCAAGTTTACGTTCACGGATTGGGGCGCCAAACATTACCTAGCTTATCGTGCGAAGTAGCGCATAGCGTTATTAGCGATCACTGTGAGTAGGTAACCCTTTGAGTATACCTCAAACTCTCGAAAGTGTTAAGCAGCATGAAAGGGGTATTGTGGGGTATTGGGGGTATCGCATATACTTGTGCAGATTGCTTCAATGTAAATAACTGATTTAAAATTCATTCGTACCAACATACTAAACACAGTTGGTGTGGGGGTGTGGATCATTTGGACGCTTAAGATAGAATACCGTTGGCGGACGGACAATCTAGGAAGGCTGGCCGGATTCGACCTGTGGGCGTTAGTTTAGAGATCGCTGAGCTGGACTAAATCAGCCCTTTTGTCTTCCAGACAGGGTGCTAAATTGAGAGGGCACTGTCTCTTTGAAACAGCTTCCCTCTAGGCTATGTTAGAATTTCGTTCACCTATCTTCAAGATACAAAAGTATAAGCTTGTGTGAATTAACAAATTCCCCCATCCCTCTAATCGATTGCAGCTAAGGCAATAAAAAGGAAAATTCCGACAAATAACCCAAATTTTGTATCACGTAATACTCACTAGGAAACGTAGTATTGGGTGGTGTTGAACTTTTTGACAACTTATTTGCCAAGCACCTGCTCGAATGCAACATGTGATAAAACCCTAGTAACACATTCATGGCTATCAACGCATAGAATACTCCAAGTTTGCTTAGAAATGTCGAGGTTTTTACCATCCGGCGACAAAATCAAATCACTGCAATAATCTCGAATTCTCATGGGCACAATTTTCGTCCTTGTAAGGCTCAGGTCCCTTCGATGCAGTCTATAACCTTGAATTTCTCACTGTCCGGCTGATCCATTTAGTTATTCAGTGAAATTTTATTACACTGGTCTCTTCCTATTTTGTTAATTAGCGGCTGATTGAGTAGTTACGAAATAGAATACATACAGGCTATACAACCCAAAGGTTTTTATTTAATTTTAAATTAAACAACTTATTGATACTACGCGGTCGCGTAAGTTAACATGATATGTTCTGGGAATTAAGCTCTGTGAGGATGCTATTGCACAATAATTACCTTCTACTTTTTCTTAAACGCTCTTTCCTTATTAATGCTGCGCTCTAAGTTCAGTTGCATTCTTTTATTTTTATCTCTATTACACACTGTTCTTTATTTTGCAGCATTAAACGTTGGTCTGCTAATTTTGCCTCCCAAGTACCTGTAGAGTCGCTTCCCCTACCTTCTGTAGTTTTATATATAATCACGTGGAGCAACTCCGTTCATCCTAGGTCTGACATGCTTCAACGTACACATTTTCTTATGTAAAAGTCAAGAGGCAGCATTTGCCGGAATATTAACCATTTTTCCTGAATGTAAACTAATTATCAGGGACCCAGAGCAGAGCTCGATCCCTGTGCTCAATTTATGGTATCATTTATGTGACACTTGCGGCGTTTTCAGACTTTGCCTTTCCGGAAATAATGCAGCTTTGAATGTCAGTTGAACCGGTATGGATAATGTTTTGGCTCTGTGTGATAAGGGGGCTCTGATCGAAACCAATCCGATCAGTTGTTGGATTGCACTCTGGCATTAATTGCTTTTTCCAAATTTTTCCAAATATCTGGTAAAACAGATGCCAAGGTGCCACTGCTGCCTGTGCTGCTTCAACATTTTGCGGCTACGTGGTCGGGCATTTTTATGGAAACTAACTCTGTTACATCAGAAATACAGGTAGCATTGACCAGTGATTTGAAAGTTCGGAATGAGAACCGCTCAAATATTAACTGCATCTGAGCCGCAAACACTGTGTAGACTGCTGTACTTTTATCCTTTTGCCGTTACCATACAATCGTGAAGTTGCTAATATATTCCTTTATTTCAGTTATTTCCGATAAGGTAGCTAGTGTACGGCTACATAGCTTGCAACAACTTCAGTTCAACCCCATACTCAATTTGCTAAGTAAATGATCAGATAATACGGAGGAAGCTGCTCTCAAAACTACGGTTCGTTCAGGAGTACAATGGCTGACGTTGACCAAGCCGGAGGACGGTTATGCCAAACTGCGGTAGCATTCGCTCCACGCCAGCGACAAGCGCAAACATGGTTATCAATTTGCGGTGTCAGATGTTTTATGCAAGTGTCAAATGAGCTGGTTCCAAAGCTGTGTATGTGTTCATCGCACTCAGTTGAATATTAAAGATCGAATGGTGACTGGGCCGTTTTAAGACTAAATGTGGCATCTGTTGGTAAATAACATCACAACTCTGCGTGATGAGATCATACTAAGTCATCATAACCTCTTCGTGCTAGCTCAGGCTAATGCAGCGAGACTTGCAAATATTCCGTACTAAATTTGGATGCAATTCTGGATCGACGCAGCGAAATCTGGTGTCTTCATTGGCATATGCCAATTGACGAAAACGACTTCCGTTCTTGTTACTCAAAGTACCTTGTTTTATATTTATTTTCAACACAATTTTATGCGACAAGAATAGACACCGCATCCCTGAACCGTAAAATTGCGTACGGATCTCAACTGAACGTTTTGAAAAGCAAATTAATATATCAGATTAAATGCATACTTTACTAGCTGATAAGCATCCTGCTCCACGGAATCCGCAGTTTCGCGTCATATGTCAAGAAGAATTGTGAATGTCAGCTAAAAATCGCTTGACAGACTGGTCTTGCTTCACTTACATGCATTTGCAGAGGGCAAGCGCCTATACCGTTTATTAACGAATAAATAATAGTAGGGTACTGTCTAAACTAACCTTAACTGCTTTATTAGAGTCAAGATTTCACGAAATGTTAGCTTTCGGATTAGAGCGTTTATCTTGGGAGCAGCCACAACCCTAACGTCTCTAAGTTATTCACGTCGTTCTTTTTATGGACGGACTGTCGTGTGCGACTCTCATACAGATTGGCTGCTTTCGTCTAAAATTTGTTTTACCCAAGTTATAGTATCACTATGCTTTATATTATCGACCCAACGTAGTCATCTTTCGCTGCTTCATAAAAGGCTGCTACGCGGCTCATCTATGTGTTGTTGAGTAAAGTGTGATCAAGTACGGTATGCCCAAGAAAGTTAAACAATATCAAGCGGGTTATGCTTGCGGCTATGATAGACGAAGAGCTCCCGAAACCTGTCATGGTGCTTCATTTTATCCGACAGAGTAGGGCATGGATGATCGCTGTAGCATACTCTATCTACCTTTCCTATTCATGAATAACGTCGACTGTAATCAGTGTACACAGATTGAGAGTTTCATATTTCATTTATCAAAGTGTACCACGTTGATCTTATTAACATAATCCGTAACAATATTGAACCAACTGTCAAATGTTAAACGAATTCGTAAGGGCAGTGAAAAGTTACTAGCAGTAATTTGTATCAAACACAAACAAATATTTTGGAGTACCACAACCCGTGCCAACTCCATTCATCCTTGGTTGGGGTGGGCGAAATACTTCCGTAAATCCAATAAACTTTACATAAATTTCAATGCATAATAATTGGAAGATGTTACGAAAGGTGTGTCCAAATAATGAGGCACCTTGTTCTAACGCTACTAGTGACACTACGGTGACGTTAAGCTCACTCGGTATAGCGGAACCTACAATGCATACATATGTGCCACACTAATGTACGTTTCTGAAACCTGATGGGTCAACTCAGTTGACATTACAACGCTAGATGTTGCTACAGTGGTGCAATTGTAGTTAATATTATTTTTGAAAGGAACACGGCATGAGCAACATGTGCGATCAGTGCAGTTTTATGTATCATACAGAGGAAGCGAACATACAAGTAACAACATTTCACACACTAAAATGTGTTAGGAATTTCAACATCACGACTCCCATGAACCTGCTGCTTGCCTAGCCGGTGGCTATAAGTTAAATGCAAGGAGAAAGCCAAACGATGAATGCTCGATTATAAAGCAACCATCTTGTATCTAACAGATCCAGTTACTTCGTTTTTAAATCCGTGCTAAAGTCTAAATTCGATAATCATTTATTTAGCTATACTTGTTAATATGACAAAAAACTAACCTCAGAATTATTTGTAACGTACTTTGCTTAGTTATCCCATTCAGGCTAAGCCAACAAAACTATCTCTCTGATAGGGCATGAAAAGTTAGACCTAAGGTATACTTGAATTACACTTTACCCTACCCTTCTTAAAACAAAAAGCATTGATTTGGATTGTACTGGCTGTGGCGCTAATATACTACACTTCACGCATATGCTTAGTATGAAGCTTTGGTCCAAAAGCTTGTCAAACGCAGAAAATTTCACTGGTCGGTTCAATAATCATTGCCGGAAGTCGGTCAAGGATATGTATAAATTGGATAGAATAAAGGTGAAATTATTGTTCCTCAAAATAAGTGCACCAAGCACTTCGGTCAAACAATTGGGTAGAGTACAAAACAAAGGACCACTAAGTAAGTTGGCATTGTTAAGGAAAGGGAAGTAAGAGAATTATCGTGGCAGATAGAGTGAGGAAGAAAACGTTGGTCCAGGTTAAGTACTTTATGCACTTTGGAATATTTAAATTTGCCCCCTGACCGGATGTGTTTTTACAGATTCAACTGCCTAGGTGGATTAAGCGTTACATATATTCTTCGGAAAGGGAACTAATCATAAGTAAGGAAAACTCTATAAAAAATAATACCTATATATAGCACTGATGTTAGTTTATCAGTCACGTAGCTAGATGTCTACGGATTAAATTCAATATATGACTTGAATTAAAAAAATACTACAATCACATATTGAACTGAGGCAGATTATTTCACGAAACAGCGATGCTACGCTATTCTGCTACCCAGGCAAGTTTTACGACACCCATACAGCATTATTATGGAAGTAGTTTTGAAAGAAAGCAAAATTATGGTTAATCAAAATGGCAAATTTAGCATATTGCTGGTTTAATCAAAATTTTCCACAGAAATAATGATAAACTCTTTAGCGATTAATCTACTCGCACTTCACTTGACGAGGCGCAATCAGTCTATGGCATTAAAGTGTTTACGCTTAACCGGCTGACACTTTGTTGAGTGAATGGACACAGACAAGCATTTCACAAATTTACTAAACTGGTTAATCAGTTTTGTCCACGAGAATTTGCAAATTTTTTGGAGATAAAACCAATTGTGTTATGCAGTTACCCGTTGCGACAATTTAACGTCTGGTTCCAAACAATAACTTGATTTTGCTGATGTGTTATTTTGCTTTTGGCTCATCTTTATTATTAAATCAACATTAATGCCTCATTTTTTTAAAATACAGCTGTATGCAACTGGCGCGCTTATGGTAAATCACTGGGAAAACTGGTCTAATTTTGCCGGTTTTATCGCTTACCATTTCCTTTTCCAATAGGCAATTTTATAAAAAATGTTCCTTGCGACAATTACGTAAACTAACAATTGAAGTACAATACAATTTTACCAGCAGAATGCCAAGTGTTCTCACTGGTTGTTCTGTCTGTTTGAACATGCAAGTAAATTAGGAAACTGAATCGAAATTGTTGGCAGATAATGCATTTCTACAGAAATGTAATCAATTTCTAGGAAAGCGACTAGCATATTTAAAAAGATTCCCGAAGAACTTAGGTGTCCAGATGCTAGAACCTGGTCTCACTAAAATTAAGAACTATTGAACAAGTGAAATATCACTCTGATTTTCAACATGTATGGATTGTTCATTCGCAGTTGGTTAAAGTCTATTATGGCATAGGCCCAAAAAACAAAATATGTACTGTTGCAATGATTTGATTTAAAAAGTATACTGCGTATTTGCATCAAGAGAAGCTGAAAAAACTACATTATCAAGACAAAGTTGAAATCTTTGACAACGAATATTTAACAAAGATTTGCTATCGGCAATATAAATGAAAACAATTTATCCTTAAATATACCTGTTGCAGAATGTGGCTGTTTAGAATGTTAAATGATGGTTCGGAACGGTGTTTTAATATTTATAATAGTCCTAAGACCACAATTAGTATTATATCAATTCGCCAGCTGATTCTCGTCTTCTTGTAAAAAAACAGATTAAGTAACGCAGCGCTCAGGGACTATACATTACTTTACCTAAATATTAATATATAGTTACCTGCAAAATGCTTGTAGGCAGTAATATTGAAAATACTCGTGAAAGATCTACGGAAAGTAAATTGTAATATATGTAGGACAAGGCATCTACTGTTATTTAATAAGTTTGCTCATTTCTTAGATAGTACGATTACTAACCGAACGTATTGCTATATGTCATTAAGCCCACACTTTAGCACATCTACAATTTGACGTAGCAAAATATGGAACGCGATAATACGTTTCGGCGCATTTTGCAAGGTCCGAATTAAATACGTTTCTTAAGTTATGTAATTTACAACATGAAGGATACATTGCGCTCTTCTAGCAGATACATAAATAAAACTGTACCATTGGATAATTAGCAAATATTTGCTGAGACTTAAACTAAGTGTTGTATGTCAAATATCTTTGTTTAAATACAGTTTCTTTGCCGGTTACGGGCCACAAGGTAAAAAACAATGTTAATGCATGTAAACCACATAAACATTCCAACGATATCGCTCGAATCACATAGGTGATAAAAGAAAAGCATGTGATCTTCGCAACTAAGCATAGCACAACTTTTCAAATTTCTTATGACATAATAGTTTTTTCTTTATATATGTTATCTAGTATAATCTAAGTACACCATGTTATTACTCTTATAAGGCCATAGTGATAAGACTGACAGATACTTTCACTGCAGCGTCATGATTTATGCCTCTGGTTTAAAACGGTTTACTTTTACATGCACGTTATCTTATTCATGGTTATCACAATCTGTATATGATTACCCTAAAATCACATAAGTGAGCATTGGTACGACCGTAGTTTTCGAAAATATACATGAAATAAGAGAAGGCGGCACAAGTTTAATAAGGCGCGCTGACAAGTAACATAGTTTGAACCTTGCCGAAATATTTTAAAAATATTTGCTCCATTACTTTCTTATCCGCATACGCATCCTTTTCAATTATTTCACTAAACTATGTAAACTCGTTTAGTGTAGCTGGTGGACACTAGTGGAATAGAGCTTATCATGATTCGGGTGCGCAATTCATAACCGTTAACTCAGCACGACTAATTTTGATGATGGTACTTTAGTGCACTTCAGTAATCGCATGTGAGTTCACAATAAATTGAAAAACATTCGGATGCCCTAAATATCTGTGAATATAAGTTAATGGGAAAGACCAGCAATACATGATACTGTAATAAATATATTCATTTGCTTTGCTGAAACTATTCAGATGCACACAAAAATAATAATACATTACGTATTTGTTTCTTTATTGTGCTGTATGAGTAAAACCAACGTTTTATGCGCAGTTATACTTACGTTTCTTTCCATTTTACTGTGCAACCTAATCTCTTCTATCTTGGCTCAAACCGCATACTGATTTTGGCCAAGCTTCTCCAGGTAACGAAAGGTTAAAAAATGCACTTAGCGATCCGTTGCTCATTACTAAAACTAATGAAACCATGTCTTTTTGGTTTACAGGTTGTCTGTCGCATACATAGTAATAGTAACGAAACTTTACTGTTACGTTTGTGATAACTAACTTAGTAAGTAAGTAGTTGCTCTTTCGCAAGTATTATAGTAAATCCACGTAAATATAGGACACACTTGCTTTTGCTACCAGTTAGTCTGACCGTACCTGTCTTCCGAATATTAATGGCTTAATGTTACCCGAAATAAACTATCTTTAGGATGTTATTTTCAGATTTATGCCTTTGAAGGCAAAACACAATTCTGACATGAAATCATAAGTATACAAATGTGACTGATAATAGTTATCCGGTATAACAGTTGGATTATATTTACCGTTAAAGAAAACAGCCGGTTAAGAAGTTAAGGTATAAATATAAATGAATATACCCCAAGGCGTTTTCCATCAATTGCAGCTAAAGTTTCTAAACGTTCCAACTGGATGGCTGGTAATTTAATTTTTAGTTGTATACATTTAAAGTGATGACACGACAAAGCAATTGGGTTATTAGATCACTTGTGTGGATGGATTGGTACGCGAAATAACATTGAACCTAAACTTCCTCAGTTCTCTCAAAGCTTTGCAAGGACTGAAACGGAATATAATACGTAGCCCTTCCAACATACTTCGCACGACCAATTTCAAAAACATGTGAATTCCTCAGTTAGAGACATCAGGCATCAAAGTTGAGGCCAGTATTATGTCAGCTGTGCTTTCTAACCACTTATCCAACGGGTCATGTCGAATAGCAAATGGCACTGCAGGTATACACTGATGGGTTGTTTGTTTGGCATTACCTTTATGTGAATATAATGCATGCAATCTCCACGTAAACCAGGATGAATAATGATGTGAAACTCGGAAATTCGATCGCTGGGACGGCAATAGGTGAAACGGTGGAACATTGGGTTTTGACAGAGGAGATTTAGGATCACCTCATCTAATATTTATTTTATAAAGCCATCAAATTAGCAACGACATTTGGTTAACACGCTTGTTGTTTTTGCAATATTTAACTGCTATTGCACAGGGTGCTTAGGAAAACACATGGAATAGATAGGAATGTAGGAGAAATTATAATAAATATATAACAAAGAAGTGCACGGCACATTAAATATCATCCACTTACTCTCGAACAAATTGGCAGTCTTTTAAATAATTATACACAAAATTGCAATGTTTTAATCAAAAATTACTAACGTGCATCCGTTTGACTACGTTGTCGCAGTTTTTTTTCATAAATAATTTTAGGTAACTAGGTAACGAAGTTGCAATGTTGTTTCCATTTTTCATATTCTGCAGTTTATCGTTTAACAAATTGGACTGGTTTGCTTATCTGTGCAATCTAACTAGTCGTTTTTCATATACCCAGTATTAAATCAATCAATTGTCTAATGTAAAATTACGTACTCATGTTGAACTAACGCGCTAGAAGTAGTATGCAGTTCAATGCCTTTCAACCTTTTGCCAATGAGGACTATACGATACTACCCACACGAGCTGTCGATGTGCAATTAATTTGTAGATTTATTAAAATGTCCTCAACAATTTCTAGGTTATATTTATCTGCTACACAATACCAGCATGCAAGTTTGGTCAGTCATCAATATTCAGCTAGAAAGTACAAAACAAAATATATTCTGATGCAACCAAGAGCTGAATGATTAGTTTGTTCACAGGTTTCAGATGTTTAAATTAAACGTCTAGACTAAGCTATTAAAAACATGTATCTAGTCTTCATAAAAAATATGGTCTACGTACAACTATACAGAGAAACGTCTGCAGTAAAATAATACAAATAAATCAGGCGAATCAATTTTGAGTACCCCAGCTAATGTTTGACAACTAATTTAAGGATTCATTTCTAACCTTTAAATGCGTATTTCAGTGTAACACAACTAAACCATGCAGTTAGTTCTTTACAAATATAAGTGCGGCCCATCGTTACATAAAAGATACGTCGTTGCCTGCGTTACCCTTTTTGTTTTATGGCAGTTAAATTTAGCATCCATACTTTTCGCTGAGCAGGGCGATCAAACTTTATGGATAGGCTTTCCTGAGGTAAAATGAACAGCTACATCTATCCGGTACAAATCGCTTTGACTGTTGTAACTGTACGAAGTCATTAGCTAATCTTAACTGCATGCCATTGGCTCCCATTTTCTAAGATACGTACCAATTGAAAGATGTTTGTGAACCGAGCGCCACACTTGCACTACAATCTTGGGTAGCGCTCATTAATGCATTTAAATAGTCGCCGCAGTGTTCGGTTCGTGATTTGTCTACATGTCCCATTAAATTGATAAATAACCGTAGAAGGAATCATAATCTCTAACTTTTCCTGCCATTAACTAAGATCCACTTGGTAACTGAACTAAATGTTTCACTTTCCATGAGGACGGTAACTTCCTGATCTCGATAACAAATCTGAGTCAAACGGCCAAAACGTTTGCTACCTGGCGTCCCGCATTGTCAACACAATGGTATTCACATAGTTATCACATCGATAGTAGCAGCAAATGAGAAGGCAGTAGCCAGTGTGCAGATCGTTTCGATACAACTACCTAGACTAGGACCACACTCTGACATATTCGTTCAGCTGCACATATATTGGAGAATCCTAGGAACAGATGCACTATGCGCTTGACGCCAACAGGCACTCTAAGATCTCCATTCAACTGGTCTATCAAACCAATTACTCCAGTGTGTTAGCTAGCACTTAATCTAAAGGATTCAAAAATCATTACAATTCCTTGAATAAAGTGACTATTTCTTCCGGGTAATTACTGTATAATCATTGATCGCCTTACGATAAGCTAGACTGTCGCTCGATCACTGAGATTTTTTAACCGTCGCACGGGTTTCCCGGCTGATTTAAACAACATCGCAATCTGCCGCAGCCTCATCCAACAGCCCAAGTAAAGTCTGCGTAAAAATAGTCTGAGGGCGGATCAAATACTGGCATAGCAGCTTCCTTTATAAGGACCCATAGATACAGGTAAAATTACGTAATTAGTGCTGTTTAGGTGGTAATAATCTCACAACCACGAAGTTGCTTTGGCTCGTGAATTATTAGGTTAATTCAATGTATTTTAAATTTAGATGGCTACTCCATCCGCCATTCTGACATGCAAGCTTAGGTACTCTCTCCGGCACATTCCATTTGAACCGCAATGTACCAAAGGCAGCGGCGGATGCCCTGAGGTGCAACCTCAGACAAGACTGTAATGAATCGTAGGGGCAGACCTGATGATAACTGCGGTTTTCTTTATCGTAAGCATCAAGAGGAAATATGTTAAAACACATAGTTTGCAAATCGACTCCTTCGTATTGGAGGCTACTTATTCCTGAGCAACTGTTTACGCCATAGGATATTGGTTGGTGTACAATCAAATAAATGCGTTGTATGCATTGGGTGTGTTCCCATTTTTGGATCGATAATTTGTACCGTGTTTTGGTCGCAAATTTGAGTTAGCTGATTTTTGCAGTTCACTAAGATGTTAGAAGCTATCAACTGCTGAAATGTTACTTCATCATTATGTACAAAGCAAGTTCAAGGTAGCGCATTATGGATGATCATTAAGGTTTGCCTTTTTCTAACCTAGTTCGTAGACTATTATATATAGAAGAGGCAGATGTACTAATTTGTCTTAACTTAAAGCCGGGTTTATTGTGCACTTCTAAAGTACCATAAGCAAAATGCTTGAGCATAGTTGGCCGGGATAGAACAGATTCTAGGTAAGACCTAATTGCGCACAATATCCAAATTGTCCTTAATTATAGCGGCAGCTTTTTTCGTCAATTATGTTAGTTTACTAGGAATATACTTAGTCGTATAGTTTGATTTGTTTGCTGTAAAACTCTCAGGTACTGCAGTTACGTTCGTGATAGTCTGAGTTATTTACTAAACAAACAGTTTGTGCTTGTGGACACTACTAGCAACTACATGTTACCGCAGAGTAGAGTGAGGTTTTTTTACATTTACTGAATCCAGAGTACACCAAGTTTGAAGTAACGACATCGCCTCTGATTGCTTGGCGCTACCGAGTGACACAGGGACATTTTGGTAAAAGAGCGCAGGAAATATGCTAAAGATATGCAATCCGTTCTCTGTAGAAAGATATGTACGATTATGCATTACTTTAACGTACGTCACGCTGTAAGATAAACTTAATCCCGAGCTTTTAGGATAGCGTAAATAAAATATTGTTAACAATTTTCACTTTTCTGTGTTTCTGTACTTGAAGCAGGTCGTTATTGGAGAAGTTGAATTTGCTTATTTGTCGGATGCATGGAATGGAAATTTGGTTTGGATGGGTGCAATAGTCAGAGTGATGATGCATTCCGGCAGGTAGCATCTGCATCAACGTGCATGTAATTTCTGATTACTGATGGCAATTGTTTTCGAGAAACCACAGAGTGAATGTTACTGCAATTGTTAAGAAAAGACGAATGCTAGCGTATTCAGTTCATTCAAAGCTATAAGTCCTTCAGCGGAATGGAGCCAACTATATTTATATTGTCTCTAAAAAAAGGTGCCCCTACCTTTTGCAAACAAGCAGATTATATACGTTATGGAGGAAAATTTAAGTTTTCGGTACACAGTTCATATTGTGTATACTATCCACAAATCTGACACATATTAATCCTCTATCCTGTCCTAGAAATATGAGTCGAACCAGCTAAATAAATTGTTATTTTCCTTAATTTGAATTAGATCAAGATGATTTGCACAGTTACACATTTAAATGAGCAGTGGTGAACATAATATACCTTTAGGTAAGCGTATTTAACATGGAACACAAAGCAATTCCTAGTTTACTCGTATTTCCAAACTTTGAGTAGGTTTAATATTGTAAGAATATAAGTAGTTAAATACCTTACGACTCTTTCTTGGGCATTTGCTACAGTTGCGCTAAGGTTCACTGAAACATATTTTACATCTTATCGTGTGTACAACTTTAGATTTTCCGTAGAATTATGCAGCTTCTGCTTTAAAGGGGGAAGAAACGAAGATTCTGCCGAAAGAGTGGAGATGTTAAACATAAGATGGTCTACGCTTTGCCCACTAATCCTTACGGCCACGGACGAATACCAACACTACTGATGTGCAGGTTTAACGGACTGGTAGCCAACCAAAATCACAAATTTATTACAGCGTCTTCTATGCTCTTCTTCTGAATGAACGATGGAATGTGTATCGAGTGGGGGCGCGTAACAGGAATTTAAATATTAACTTGTCTGGGTTAGCTCATCCGTTGTAGTACCCTCGTCGGAAATTGCGGGTGGAAGTTCACGTTGTTTCAGATTACTTCACTTGAGTAGAAAAAGAAGAGTTCGTGCTTGCTCTGTGTAAAACATAGCTAAATCTTGTGCAAACATTACATGCTTTTAAAGTTGTTGTTGAAATATTAATAGGGCTTTGCGCGGTTTAATTAATGTGGTTATATTGCGATTTTAGCCACACGCATGCTGTTCTTTGGAATCGAGTTAGTGTAATATGTTTTGTCTGTTAAACGGATTTGTATATAATGTCTCTTGAAATTTTAAACGTTACCACGAGTTACAATGCATTTCTTGAATTATTTTGAGACTACGGGCGAACCAGTGTTTTGCAGGATATTATATCCTAGCACATAATGTTTAACATATGGACAGACGTGCTCTAATAAATAGGGCAGAGTTGGTGGATTACCTTCCTTTTTGTGCAAAGTTTTGGCCGCCACCTAATCATATTGCAAAACGCTTTATTGTAAACAATATCCTTTAAATAGTCAACAACTAATTAGTAAGCAAATGGAACACACATGATACAGCCAACTCTAGTCAGCGTAATAAAGTGTTGATTTTAATAATCGACACTGGTCCATAAGTTTACTTCAGCAAGTCAGACAGGAGTAGTAGGCATTTGTCACACCAATTCTGTTTATTTCAATCTGAAATAGACACACAAGTTTTTATTTATATTGCATGATGATAACGGTATTGATGATTTTGTGTATCTGTGAATATTCACGGATTGTGTTATAAGTAAGAGAACACTAGCCAAAAATTGTAACCATATGGTGAAATTTTATTATTTTATGCTGGCTGGAAATCTGAGAACCATTTTCATAATCATAAACTACGGCAATTGTGAAAACGAAGATTCCGAAGCAATTGATAGCACATGTCGTTCAAATGAAAATCGTAAATATCTGATGTGCAACAAATTTAACCTTTTCATACAATGAGACAAGCCTTACTTAACCGCGTAATCAGTTGGAGTCTGGATAATAGCAAGTAGGTATTTGAAATAGATGATTTGGGAGACCTAGTAATTCGAATATTAGCTGCAGAACATCGTTATTAATTGCTTAGTTAGCTCTCTGAGGTGAAACAGTTAAACCCTGATGCTGGTCTTAATACAGTGGTCAGCGTGAAATCATGCTCGTTGAAATAATGCAGTCGTGATTATATATCATGACATGCAGAATCCAATGACTGAAGTTGAAATATGACATAAACGTGTCGGTTGATAAATCGACTAACTTGTCCGTTAAAGAGGATGGCGCTGGTAGTTAACTCGAGAATTTCGGATGCATTTTGATAGAATGTGCGCTAAGATTTATGTCCATACACGATTTATCCTGCACTGCCGTAAAATATTCCGTTTCTAAGAGAGATGTCGCCGTTTATGTATTAAACATGAGAAAGCTGGAAGAGTTTTACTTTTAGCTGGCAACAGCTTAGTAGTTCATATTGACCAGACAAACGACTATGGTGACATGTGCAGGAGTTCAGCAACATGCAAAATACTCAGATGATTTTTCAAGTGTTGTTGTGTTAGGTGTTATTGATTGCTGAGCAAAACCTTGAGGATTAGTCGCACGGCTACCTAGAGATCAATAAAATATGGGAGCTAGAATGTTTATTGTTATCTGGTTCGTTTTATTGCAGAATTATGCACATTATAATTTTCAGTTCTTTTGCTTATTTCATGTTAAATATTTATAATATTTCTGCTAGTGGCAAGAATAATTGAAATGTCATTATCTGCTGTATTTGCAATGACTATCGCTTTGTGCGTTTAATTACTTTATGCGGATGAAAATCTGTAGTGTTGATTTTCATTAGTACGCGAGAATAAGATTGTGGTAATTTAGCTGCGCCTGTTGCACCTAATCCGGTAATGACTAACACTTTTTGATGCTAATTGTTTGGGTGTAATACTTTTTACGGCTGAGTGCTTTCGTCACATACCAACCGTCTTTATAGAGGCGTTCGGTCACGGCTTGCTAAAATGTTCTCTAAGACAGCTGCTTTGGCAGTACTCCGAAAATCACATAGGTTTAGCAGCTGCTCTACTTTGGAAATTTGTGAAGAATGAGACAGATGTTTGTTGTTTTATTTCAAAGTTCGACAAAGAAAGTCGAGATATAATACTGCTTGTTTGGAGCAAGATATACTCAGCTTTGTATACAGCTATTTTTTCTTTTGTTTTGAAAAGACTAATATTTTTATATATGGAGAATATCTTGAGTATCAGTAATAAACAGGGAAAATGTTTACTATCAGTGCGCGGAGCACATATCATATCCCTTGGATCTTAAACTAGTTGAATGTCACTCAAAACATGGCCACTTTTCACATCCAAGCGTAGTAGGATTGTTTGCAATAAAATAAAGTTATCAAGGGCAAATTTACCGTATTGTGAAACAAGAAATTAACCGGTCGTTTTTTATATGCTACGAAATAAAAATTCAAATGGAAAACCAAACTTGATCTCCGCTACCATTTTGAAAATAGTTTTTAATCCGGTATTGGTTTTTGTCGAACAGGAACATTATTATGATTATGGTTGTTGAAAATTACCTTAATTCAGTAGAGAAGATTAACGAAAATCCAACACCTGGCAACTAATCAGTATTTGCATATGTCCTCAAAAAGTTAAGTTGCTCAACGTAGAAAGAATGCAATGAATAATTGCCGCAAATATGTATTCAATGTAAGCAGGATAAATGGGTTGAAGTTTAGGTGGTTTTCTTTATCCATGTGTTAGAATAGTGTGGATGATTACCCGCAGTTAACTTCCTAACTTTATGTGACAAGAGTTTGTTTTGCAGAACCGCTTGGTTGCAGCGATAATAATTTAGTACTTTTATTATTTATGCACGCCACGCTTTTAAGTTTGGTCAGATATAATCTTTTTGTTACATTTAGATAAATGTCGAACATGCGTAGAAATTTGGTGCAACGTAGAAGTACATAAAATAGATAAGGACATAAGGCATAATTATTCTACTTTTACAGATTCTTATTTTTGCAAAACCTGGTTGTTTTTAATGCTACAATATTCAGGAGGATGTAGTTTAAAATTAAAGGAAGCAACACAGCTAATTATATTGCTGGATAATTTGCATCCTCTATGGCTTACTTGATAAATATTTATACATTAATTGCTTTGAATAAGTGGAAATTATTCATGCAATAACTTTGTTAAGACTTTGCCCTTAAAACTTTCGTTTGTCTGATAAAATCAGGCTGATAGTTTACTAGTTGGATTCTGTTAGGGTAATGCTTTAATTACTATTATACATATCTTGACTAATTATAGCGCCATTAAAAGTAAAGACACATTTGATTATTCGAATTGCTTCCCCATTCTACAACAGAACTTATTGACTTTAAAGCAAACGACTACATTTATCGCCGTGTATTATATACAGTATAAAACATTTGTGAATTGCATGGATTCTGCTCAATTTTCGAACTAGTGTTATAGCATTGGTTTATACGTGCGCATATATAGAAATATAAAATCAACTTTAAGCCCCCATTGTGATAGCAGAATCAGATTATGTTAACACCTTCATGCTACTATATTTTTGAATGTACGTCCGTGCAGTTTAAACTTTATGTTTTGGTTATACAAACCACAACATCCCTCCTTACTTGGGGCAGCGCTCCTCCTCCTTAGAATAGGAAAGTACCGGAATCCATATAAAAGCATTTCATTTGAATTTTCTCCTCATAATTTTGCTCTTCGTTTCTCTTAATATGTACTGAGCTGTAAGAAAAACATTACATTTATGTTAGTTAATCATGTATTATGAAAACATTAATGCACACGGGTTTTTTTAAAGATCTTTATATATTGAGCAAGTTTGCCAAGTAATGAATGTGTTCCTACAAAGAAAGTTATTTTCTACAGTAAGTGATCAAGCTTTTGTCATCAAATTTTTCGCCAAATTGTCAAAAGGTTAAGCGTAAGAGTTATAATGTTCACCCATTTTTTAGTTAGTTGATTTACCTGGATTTTAGCAACACATTTTGTAAAGCGTGTCTAGTACCTAAATAAAAGTTGCTCACCAAGTGCTAGGTGAAACAGTTGAATTCGAATCTTCTTAAGCGCTTGATTAGCTTTGTGTTTCGGATAACAAAGAGCTAAATATACCGGAAAATGTTATCTGACGTAAGGGTAAATTAATTGCATTTGGCGGGAAGGTAAAACATTGAATTGACTTTGACAAGAAGCAGCTAATTTCGTTCATTTTTTAAAGTCTATATAAACATCGCTATGATTTGCATTTCATGCATAAGCATGCATCATTTGCGATCTTCAGACTATAAACCCGTAATATTGTATTGCGGTTAGCTGCGACAAAATTGTTTTGTGTGTTAGCATATCCTTTTGTATGCATGTTTAAGTCGGGAAAATAAGCACTATTTTAGTATTAGTAGGCTGAAATTTCAGTGAACATATAAACGGACCTACAGGAAAGACCATTTCACGTAATATAATCTGACCATCTTAATGGATAGAGGTCGGTATGCAAAATCGACACGAAATATTGTAACCATACCACATAGTGCTTTTGAGCGTAATTATGGCAAATATTTAGACGAATAATTTGGATGAATAATCCACCGCGTACTACAAGTTAGGTTATTAAAAATTTAAATATATGTGGTAACTCGCCACCCCTAGACGCACTCAGATAGCCGTCACACAACCAGAAAAGCACTGTACGCGCGTTTCGTCCTTCGTGAACCTTCAGCAGTTCGCATTCCAACTACCCTGCTATTGCTGGAACCTCCAGGTCGACTGGTGTCATTCTGTGTTTGCCATCATAGAGCTACGGGGGACGGCAACGTCCATCGTAAATTAGTTATTAGACATGATTCAGCGCTGCTCAATGATAAGGGTCTTATCTATGCACTGCACGGCAGTAACGCGCAAGTCAATGTATAATGAGCAGCGATATATCACATTTAGTAAATTAGTTACTATGGTTGTCGCCGTCCGCGTAGCTCAGTGGTCTGAACCTACAACTGGCAACAGTCGAGTTTTCGAGGTTGAGCACTACCAGGGTCCGATGTAATGAGCATTTATGACGATTGCCGAAAATATGAAACTCGCGTACAATGCTTTTTCGGGTATGTGACTGCTGTCTTAGTGGGTCTGGATGTGATGAAACGTAGTTTATACCATTCCACTCCCTATACTACTCATATAAAGCAGTACGCAGTACAAATTGATTATAATGCTATAAGTTAACTGACGGCTAAATTTTGATAAGCTCGTCGCTTCGTGAGGGATCTAGCGAGTCCTTTGCTCAGCATTAACGTGTAAGTCAGTGGATCATGAGCGTCGCTATAACACAGGTAGTAACTCATGTACCAGGGTCATTGCCATGCCCCGTAGCTCAGTGGTCAAAACCGTGGACTGGCAACAGTCGAGATGAGGGTTCGAGCCCTACCAGGGTACGTCGGAATGCGTAAAGCTGACAATTACCGAAATAATGGAACACGCATACGGCGCATTTTCGAGCGTGTGACAGCTGTCTGAGTGAGACTAGATGTGACGAATCTCCACTTAAGCTATTTAACCCCTACTATTATTATGCACCCTGTCTACTCAAAAAGGAAAATTTTTTAATCGTATGCTTGTATGCAGCACATACCTGCAACCTAGGCATGAGTATTGCATTTGAAAATATATAAATATATAAATGGTTGAAGCTGTATTGATCCTAAAAGATGTAATATATCAGTTCTTAACAACACTAATTGTTTTTAATGCTTTATCTTCACGCCTAGCGCTTGCTGAAAGTCAGACCTGAAGTTTCAGAAATGTATGTTAATGGTGGCGCAAGTAGCTTTGTTAGTGATGTCTGTTATATTAATATATGCACCGACCGCTGCAAGCATTCAATACCTTTAGTGCTCGCTTTAGTCATTATGATAAAAGTTAAATTTAGCAACTGGAGTTGCTGTTATAAGTTTGAAGTTGAGGAGTATGAATGAGTGTAAAATATGAATAAAAGAAACATGATAATACGAGCGATTCTTTCTGGTTCTGCACCTAGTGTCGAACTGTTCCACTGTTCCTATTTATAGCTGTCTTAGCACAAAAGTGCGACGGACTGACACAGATCGTAAAGAAGCTGCAGTCGTGAGGGCTGCTTTACACAGACAGCCTAATCAGTACCACACATGATATGCTCTACATCAAACCCCAACACAGAACAGTTTATCCGGGCCGAAAATAATAGCAGTAATCCAGATTTGACAATTCCTATATTAGAAGATGCTCCTTATGAAGCATAGGCAAAATTGTTTCATCAGAGCTACACGCAAGATCAAATGCGGGCAAAGTAAGGATGCCATACGTCTCTGTTTTAGATGTCTACTTGACAGAGGCACCTAAAATCGTAGCTTTAGTCCTACCAAATTATGTAAAGTTAGGCACTACAAATACTACCACATATCTCAAAAACTCAATAGTTGTCCATTCAAAAAGACTGCCACAAGTATTCATAAATATGTGAACATGAGGTGGTCTCCTCTCCACTAACACTGATATGCTCTAATATAAATAACCGCGGCAAACTGCATAAAAATCAAGCTACTTGACGCCAGGAAACTGAGAGAGTCGTTTGCTAAAATAAGGCGTCCCGACCATCATTGAAACCATGCAATAGGTAAAAGCGGTTACACTTAGTAACATTGCAGACAGGTAATGATGCAATGGCTGTTCAATTGTTAACCACTCATGTCCGTACCCAACTTTGCATTCTCTAAAATTTTAATGTCTTCCTTGCAGCGAACAGCAGCAACGCAAGCCTAATTCTAGTGACTACCGCAAACAAAAGCCGTTAAAGCCATCCTTGTCCGCAGTGTTTACGAGCCACAACAACTTGCATGACTTGCATGATTGACGTTTTATCTTGGAAGTGCTCTGACTTGGAAGCCTTATCGCTAAGTCCACAACAAGGTTACCGCTAACACCTAACAGCGGAGAGTGCAGTCCACCGAGCCATTAATGCAACGTCACAAACCAAACTGATGGAGACGAGGCGGTCAAAACCTAGTAATATATGCATGATTTTTTCTATCGAAATAAGTATAAAGGTGCTGGGCACCGAGCCACATAATTTCAACAAACACTTTCAACAAACACTTTACCTGTACAAGCATAGCATCCCACAGCTCAGAAAAGAAAGAGTGTGAAAGCATACCGGCAGCTGAAGTAGGAACTTGTTGGATTTCAATTCGTGGCACGGAGTACCTTACACAACAAAACAGAATTACCCTGGGGACTTAGTAAGCCATACTAGAATAAAAAGACCGGCAGCCAAACCAAAATCCGACTTAGATATCACCGGAAATCCTCTTTCATAAGGACGCTTCCAAACAACAAGTACCACATCTGTTTGTAACCAAACAAACGAGACCTTCTAAACATGTTAACCGAAAGGCGTGTCTCTCAGGTCTCTACATCTTGAGACGTAACAACTTTCAGCAAAACATGGCGGAACATCGATGCTGAGTTGGTCCAATTAGTATGAAACCAACGATTTGATTGTTATCATCAGTCCCAAAATACAATACGAGCGGAAACATACAAGGGATTATATACATAGGAAAAAAGGCACCACCAATCAAAATGTCACAGTCAAGACCATGGCAAACGAATGGATTGCCTCAAGAGTTTCTGTGCACATAGCACAGGTTGATAAGCCTTAATTAACAACGCCTCAGTAATTGCTAGCATTACCGGAATTTTTTTACGTAATAACACTTTGAACGCTGTCTCGGGGTTTACGTGATGACGGGTTGTCATGTGGTGATTGGTGATAGACGATGCCGGGCTCCGATTGATTCTCAGATTCGTCCTATGTTGTTGCGTAATCACTTGTCCCAACCACTTTGGCAAGTGTTCAGCTACCCTCTGAGCTAACTGACGGTTTGTTCTGCTTATGTAAACGTCACCGCAACCGCAGGTGAACTGATAAACAACGTAAGAGGCAGAACTACCCGACGGGATGCACTGACGGTTATGAAGAACAAGTGCCCGCGTGGTATGCCTGAGTCGCAAATGGGCTGTCGAGTATGTTCGCGTTAGGGCGGACCGGAGCTTGCGTCCGATGTCCCTTGCCACATGGTCCCACTTGAACCGTCAGTTAGCTCAGAGGGTAGCTGAACACTTGCCAAAGTGGTTGGGACAAGTGATTACGCAACAACATGGGACAATTCTGAGAATCAATCGGAGCCCGGCATCGTCTATCACCAAGCTCCACATGACAACCCGTCATCATGTAAACCCCGAGACAGCGTTCAAAGTGTTATTACGTAAAAAAATTCCGGTAATGCTAGCAATTACTGAGGCGTTGTTAATTAAGGCTTATCAACCTGTGCTATGTGCACAGAAACTCTTGAGGCAATCCATTCGTTTGCCATGGTCTTGACTGTGACATTTTGATTGGTGGTGCCTTTTTTCCCATGTATATCATCCCTTGTGTGTTTCTGCTCGTATTGTGTTTGGGACTGAGGAGAACAATCGGAATGTTGACATATCGCAACCTCTCTCTTCTCTCTGCCTTAACGAAATGGCTGAAGGGGACCCACTGTTTTACTAGTATGAAACCATCGACCCAGCAAGATTCAAAGTTCTCATTTAGTAGAGATCCGACCTGCATGTTGATATAATTTACTATCCAGTAACCCAACTTGATGACTCTCTTCGGGTAGCACGCACCTAATAATTGGTGCTGTTTTTTACAAGGAACATATTACTGTTCCTCAAAATCCACCTTGAAGATGTATTACTATATAGCGATTGGGATGAAGTGAACCAGATCAGACTAAACAATGGCGCACGCTTTGCTGGGGATAATGCAGATTTAACGAAATCTAATTCCCAACATCCGTAGACGTAAAATTCAAATTTTATTTGCAGGTGGTAGTTGTCGATGTGCCTATGTAAAACACTGTCACCCTTTCAACGGGACTAAAAGATTCTTGCCTTTGCGCATGTACAGCTGGCATGGCGTAGAGGACAGCAAACCAAAGTCATTAAAGACTGCCGCCACCAACATTGCCGAAAGGCTAGCTCGGTACATCTAATGATATATTGATGAAATGCAGGTTCCCACATTGTGGGAACATGAGATATTGGTTCCTAATTACAATAGATATGATTGTGTGAAGTCATTGAACTACCGTCCAATTGCCCCCTTACTGTTGTCGTCCACGTGAATGGAAGTTATTATAACAGAGGCACTCACGGGCTATGTTAGGAGCAACAGCATCGCAGTGTCACAGCATCATAGATTCCGCCGACATGGGTCTTGCATCACAAACTTGCTGCTAACCTGAGAAAGCTGGTCAGAGCCAGTCAATACCACAAACGAGGAATTGACGATGTCTTATTGGAATTATCCAAAGCACTTTATAGCCTGGACATCAAGCATTAAATCCATGGAGCCGGTACCAGGTGCTCAGTTGCATATGCGACTTACATATTCAATATCAAATATATTGGAATGCAAGCAGTTTCATTTCTTTACCAACTGACGTCCAATGTGGCGTGCCCAAAATATCGTTACAATGACCACCATTCATCTTAATAGAATTGAATGATATTGGTAATAACATTTTGTCGAATGTTTTCTTATTTGCAGATGATGCCAACATATGGTAAAAAAACCAGATAGTGGACGACTACATGGTATTGCAGAGCGATAGCAGCAGGACGTGTATGTGATAATCCAAGAAGCAGCTTCAATTGAAGGTGGAAAATGCTATGTTCTGAGCATACGCCATCATTTACCCGCGAAGATCGACTTGGGGACATGCACTCGCAGTGTGTCCCATAATATCCACCCATAATATCCACCCATAATATCCACCATCGGTCAGGATAACATTGGATGCTCAAAATTGAAGAGTGGCATCGAAGTAAGCTGATTTTCATATTTGGCCGTTTTGTAGGGCATTCGTCAATTACTACCAAATATTAGGCAAATGTTGTACGCCTATGTAAAGACTAGGGTGGAATACTCGTGTTAGACCTAGCGCCCGTTGCACAAACTCGACTTTGATGCAGATGAAGCTGCCAACTTAGAACGGTCAAATCTTTTGAGGATAATTGTTTCGCCTAGCCAACCGGCTCAGACTGCTGCCCTGAGATGGCACCGTGCTGAAATTAAATGTCAGCAAGTACGCCTCCTCAAGGTTTAGTTAAGACTGACTAACACAATTAGCGCCTGTCAAGACTTGATGCATCTGAGTTGATATACCAAAGTGAGAAACCACCAGCAAAATATTGACAAGCACGGATTTCGACTTGGTTGTCGACAACACGTTTTCTGCCTTCAGGTTTTATAACACGGAATAATTTTCGAACTTACCTCTTCTTAATCCTCGTTACCTCCATTCAAAATGTAATGCATTTTATTTTACGAACGATACAACAAAACTAAAAATGTGTGCGCAACAGCCATCTCTAAAGTAGCCTTTTAGGAATGCTACATTATATCCATATAAACAGCTTGCTTGTAATAAAATTAATTAACCCATCATGTTGGTAACATGAAGCGCCACAAGAAGGAGAGTTGCAATTTCTGCTATTTATTATTGTTCACGGACTACTTGAGCCATAACGTCTCTCCATATAGTACTGTTTCTGTACATTCCATTCCCATTCCACACTAAGTTTACGCGACAGTGTAGTTAAATCTTCAGACTCATATGCACTCTTAAGTTTTTAGTTTTCTCCCCAACAATCAAATTAGAGTTTTCAGGCACATGCTTGTTTTTTCCGTAATAAATCATTGTTCATTTATCATGGTATATTTTTGTCATCTCATACCCACTTCTGTCCGTTTAGTTGTACAATATGTTGACTCACGTTCTTGCTTTTTATAATTCCTTGTAAACACTAAATAACAAGTTGTATTCAGCTGTCTTGATTTACCCCAGTCTTTTGTGGTTGAACCTACATTACATATTGTCGCCCAGCCTAGTATTCGAGAAGCACCTGTCAATAGTGGTGGCTTAATGGCAAAGAAATAAGGGCAATGTCATTTCGATGATGCAATTTTTAATATAAGTATTCCCGCATTACTTTATCACACCAACTTATTTCATATAAGAAACGCCAAAATAACAAAATGAAAGCGTTTCAGGGTAACCATTGCGTTGACAAATTTAATGCTTATCGTTCTATAATATATTACGTGTATTAACCAACAGCTGAAATGCTGTGTAAGTGGATTATTACGTATATACCAATTACAAAACCCAAATTTTGCATTATTACATTGTTACGCAAGCGGTAGATATGGCTCCCAAGGTAACCAGATCAGTAAAGCTAACTAAAATACAGTTGCACAAGTTGTCAATGTAAACTTCCAAGTTACCTCGAGTGTAACGATTTAAGGTTATAAAATGTCGACTCCACATTTTCGTGTTTTTATGTTTATCAGCTTTTTCCGTAGAGTCGACAGTCAGTAAGTTCTACTACCCAGCTTCCATTACACTTTTCAATGATATATATTTCATTTTTGGTAATATGTGCAGTAGGGCCGACTCTTTTCAAGGTATATGATATTACTATATTCACTACGTAATCAAACATCTTTAACTATGCCTAATGTTGCATTTTCCGTCATGTATATATCCTGCAAACATACAAAGTGTAATTGTAAGTATGATCACAATGCAGCTTGTTGCATTACACAATGTGCTGCTGTTACAATGTTGCATTTAGCAAAGAAAGTTCACCTCTAGAATCTGCAAACATTTAGTCAGAATATGCCTGTACTTTACTGGAATTTCCCTCAACATGCACATTATTTTCTTAAATCTGGGATATCTATCATTGATAGAAATCAGTTATGCACTTCCATGTTGGTACATAGAGCATAATGTTTCGCTGTCGAAACGCAAACATATTTATTGTCGTCTCAAGAGGCTGCATTGAGTAATTTTTCGATTTCAGTAGAAACATACAATTAGTTTGAAGTTAAGCCTCTTTTCCTACTGCAAAACATAAAAAAATAAGTTTATTGACTTTCTGTACTTATAAATGGTGGCTATTAAAATAGCAAAAATATTTACTAAGCTTAAATATCTTAAGGTGAAATAAGAGATATGGGTTCGTTACATTCCGGTTCAATGTTAAGAAGTTATCTGGTCTGGTTCTCCCTAGACTTAAACCAGAAAGATTCATTTGTGTACTAGTACATTTCCGCTGCTTACCAATCATATGTGGTTAATCTAAAGTATATCAAACTCGAAATAATTCCTCTAACTTACTTCTTTGGGTAATTGTTTAGGTGGAAAGATTTGTTAGTGAAACTATTAGATTTCTAGCACTAAGTCAGCTTTTATTTATCAAAATTCTGAAAATCCTTGAACCATTAATATTTTCGATTCGGTTTTTTAATACTCAAGGACAGCCATAAATGTTTCAGTTACTTGACTGCCTGTTTCAGACAGCTGGCATTTCCTTTATGTAAAACTGATTCCAATACACCAAAGTAGAAAATTCGAAGTGCCTTATCAACATGTTATGGAAATTATAAGGGCCCTTATGACTTAATTTGCCGCGTTTTTGTCAAATTATTGGATAGTATGTCCCATCTGTCTTAAAATTACTTACCGGCAGAAGTTTTGCACACCATCCTGTTCATAGATTTACAAAATGTTTAGCTTTATAATTTCGCCATATTTTTTAATGGATGAATTGCTAAACGACGGCCAGGTGATTTTTAATCAAATTGGAATATCAAACTTCCACATGTTGACCTGCTTTATTATTTAGTTACAATGTCTATAGCTTTAATTCGCATGCGCACTTAATACATGGTAAGGCGCATTACTGCAAATGCCAAAAGTTGGTTCAGTTGCAAGCTTTATGCGGTAAACATCATTTTATATTTATGCTGATGATGAAAAATCTATTTCCGCCGGAACCATGGCAAAGGCAAGGAAAATTATAATTTATTTATTGAATAAAACATTGAATGGAACTGTTGATAAACCGAATATTTAGATAAGCATTAAAATTAGAACTGCTATATCAAAACGCATATTACTACAGGTGCGAAACGAGGTACCGCATTCGCAGGACGTCGCAGTCGTAACTTGCTTGTATTATTGGATAGCATTTATTGCAAGTTACTGTTGAAGGAAGCATGCCATTGTTATCGGTCGTGTGTTATTAAATACAAACAGAATATTAGTTAAGCCATTCACTATATTTCAAAATGCTTTACTGCTCGCGCCGCAAATTGGTGTTGGTTCCTCGCATAGTTCTGTCTGGCAACAGTACAGCATGCAGCGTTTGAAAAAGACTCACCTGTATGATGGATGTACGCTTGTTATTTACAATCATCGAAAGATCAAACTGATATATTTACAAAATTAGAAAAGTGCTAGTCAATATTAGTTGCATCTTGCATAGAGTTGCTAAACATATCGGTTATTTGACATGTCAGCTAATCTGATTTTCTATTGCGATTTGAGCATTTTTTGACAGGCAAATTGTCTTTCCGTCCAAAACTCAACACACAATTAATGAAATACTGCTTTCGAACGATTTTTACATCCTAAAATAACTCACTGCAACAAGATCAATAAAAAGGTTTAATTTATTATGTATACACCAATAATACCCAGACCAATGTCACGCATTTGCTGGTTTGCATTTTAGGATTTACCAACCGAGATTTGTCACTATGACTTGCACCGAAATTTACCTTGCACACAATGCATGTTCTGTGCCGCAGAGAAATAGAATTTGGTTCTGCGGTGAAGAGTGGTTACTTCCTTTCATTTTACGTAGTGAAACTGGGCTGAAGTTTAACCAAACGCCAGTCCTTCAGATTAATGTCTCAATCAACCAAAAGATAACAATTAATAACGCGTTTTATATTGCTTAATATACATGTGTCCATGTGAAGTGGACCATAATACAATTAGCGATATATTTGTTGAAACGCATCTATCTGAATTTTACCCTAAATGTCGAAGGCACGTTTAGTCTTAACACAAAATTTAAATGTTGAATTTCGTTAACACGCAGTGGTTGGTCGTTTGATAGTGTCGCCTATTTCTCACTCATATAAAGTATAGATTACCTGTTCGTTTAAATTGTCATTAACCTAAAGGATCACAAGTGTGTCTTGTAATGCCATGGCTCGGGTTCGAGCCTACGTAGGGTACCGGGCGACCCACGCTTAGGCGTAATTTTTAGTTTTTGTGGAAATGTTAAGAGTTAGTACTGCTACGGGTGTGCTGAAGAAAGATATTTTGCCAGAACTACTGCTATCTGTATAACCATTATTGACGTTGGACGTTTTGCGCCGCCTATTTTAGTAGCTGCTAACCCCGGAGTACATCAATATGTTTATAACGTGAATGCGAATATAGGAGAAGTCGCGGTATATTGCAGCAGGACATCAGTAATGTGGTAGCTGCCGCCACTTCCGGCTCAGTAGCCTATATAGCTGGTAAGTACGACTATGGGCGTAGGGTAAATCCTACAGATTAAGCCAGAGCCCGCTACCAGCCTGTCCCACTATGGGTAAACTGCAGTCTAGCGCATCCCAGAATTGCGGTGGCAGTCGATCTGAGGTTTACTACGACGAAACTTCAAAAAAAATTTACCCAGACATTCTTCTTGACATGTAAAAAAAGAAACACATAATTGGAATGTTCGTTACTGATTAATATAATCGTTAAATATGAGCTAAGCCTGCATTGCTTAGAGCAGAATAGCCTAATAGTAGAAGCGTAACATACGAATTTTTCAGAAATAGCAGTTTAATAAGTGCTGAACATTCCATCCTAGCTAGGTGTTTGAATGAGACAGTGAAGGCAATCCACCTACCAGTTTTAACCAGATAAATCGATGTGTGATATAGGTTTGCTTTTCTCGCCGCTCACATTTGTCAATTAATCCTGTTAAGTTATAGCTTTAAACTAAAAACATTTAAGAGGCAAATTTGCAATAAACAATTTTTTAGAGCAGGCCATAAACAGTTGTTACATTTAGCAAACTTGCGATATTCTGTCTGTGTTTTAGGGAAGCTTTGTAATTAACCTTTTGTGAGATGTATCCTTATAAAGCACAGCTCAAAGCAATATTTGTAAAGAGTAATTTTATACATTGTATGAAGAATAAGCTATTAAAACAAGTTCATGAATTATTAAGAATAATTCTCTTATACGCAATCTACATTGTAAAATTACATCAGGTGGAAGTAATAACCCCAAAAATGCCATACAATCGTGTTGGACAATTAGTGAAAGTAATACCTAATATTCCAAGTAAACTGTGCAACCTGTAATGTAGCAACGTCCATAGCGAGAGTTACATGTATGAATGGTAGTAGTGTATCGTACTAGCGCTAAAATTATACACTATGTTCACTATGTTCCATTTTTTGTGAAAATGTCTCCATATACAAATTTGTCGTGTTAAATGTCCCGGCATTTAAAATGCTTCGGTTACATTATATGAAAACAGTTGTTTAGCAGCCTTACTTACTATTTTAACTAATGTGTACGTAACCAATAGATGCCCATTGCGTGTCAAATTAATCATGTACCTTATGGATAATGAATGTCTTAACAAAAGTGCAAAAGTATTACGGTCATTATGAATATGTCCTGTAACGTGTACTATATTACTGCCTGCAAGTAATGAACTGCGCAGTAACTAGCGATTCTGGTTCGAAATTAACATTTTTGCATTCAATAGAACTAACGTTAAAATTGATTACTTTTGAATATTATTATATATACAGAGAACCATCGAAAAAAATAAAAGTAAAATGTATGCCGAAGGCATCTGCAATCAAAACGCACTAAAAGAGCTGGGAATAGTTTGGACCGAAATATGGTACTCCACAACACGGTAACGTGCACCTATAAATTGTGGTTGGAATTTAGTTACCTAACTGATAATCAAGCAAAAGTTTATTTGAGCTGAGTTATCAACATACTTGTAAAAAGATGTAGTTGGTTGTATGCAACTGTGCACTTTGCACACGCTGAATGCAGTCATGATATCCGACAGCATGCATCATTTCAAGATAGTAAATAATATCATTCATATTTTCGTAATCCTTTCACAATTAAATGCAAGCTAATGTTTGGAGGCTTCTGAAGTCAACTTAAAAACGCTGCAATTTATGAAACACATAAGTATGTACCATTAGTATTAAAGCTTTATTAATAGCAAGTTCAGCAGTACATGGCACTAATATTATGTAATGGCACTAAGCAATAATGCAAATGGGAAAATCGTAATATTCGATTTATTATTACATAAGACATTCCTATACACTTCCCTGTCGCGTACTGGTTCATTACCAGTACCAATTATTTATATATTCTTAGGTACACTTTTGCTGCTTCTCATTTTGTTATATTTATTTTTTATAACTGAATGCTTACATGTTAAGTTCGATTTTTTTATTAAACGTAAATCGCCTTACCTAATTTTTCGAAGTCGGCTTGTTGCTGCGCAAATGTGTTTGTATATAACAGGCGGTATGTCTCTTTTTCAGTAGCTGGAAACGTGACTGCGGTGGGTCAAATTATGCCCGTGGCAACATAATAGTATTTAGGTATTCGCCTTACATTACACACAACTCTATCTAAACTCCACGTGTATAGTTATAATGCATGGAATAAAATTGGTATACATGAGGCTTGAAAACAAGATTGATTGGTAAACAATAAACCTTCCCATACTATTTGTGCAAATCATACGATTTGAGAACTTGGTTACGCGTAGTAGGTCATGCAGTATTTAGTCTGTAGCTCGTCCACCATTAGGTGAAGAACACTTCAAATACCACATTTTCACGAAAATCGTGCACAACATCTCCTCTAGTAACAATTAGTCTTCCTCGGCCGTCAGTTACAAAAAGCGTTTTAATCCGCAGATACTTGACCAACATTCGAAGCAAGTGCAGTCTAAACAAGAATAGTCGCAAGCGACGTCAAACTAGTGGCAGACAAATATGGCTATATATATATTAACCGTGTTGTTAAGTTGCTTGAGCATTTTCTGAGGATTCCCATGCAATTTTGTTACCAGATAGCAACCCAATAGACCTAGATTTATCTACATTTTGCATGTATTATTCTTAATTAATTGCAATTTATTGGCAAACAAATGGTTGAAACCAAGTGTTAAAAGAAAACTTGCACAAACTCTTTGGAGAAGTTTCATCGGAAGATTCTCTGGCATTTATATGTTGCTTGTCAAATGTGTTCATAGTAGTAAAATACAAGCGTTTCCAGTGGAACGCAGTATGCTGTCTTCTACTTAGTTAATGTAAATATATTACATTAGAGCAGCCTAATCAAATTGATGGAAAGCTTTGTCAATACGCATTAGTTTGACTTGATTTCACATTCTGTAAAAATTTTCCTCGGACAAACTGAAAAACTTGTCAATGGATTTCACCGTGTTGGAGAAAATAAGTTATGCCGCTTTCTCTCGCAACTGAGAAAAATATTAAATGCGCAGTTAATCAGCATCCCACCATGATTCCGGAGTTTCTCTGTACTTTCCTTATGTTAAAATAAATGTGTTTATTCATATCTCACCTGCATGTTGAATTAATTGTTTTAATTTTCGGATCTAATATAAATTTTATTCAGATCGTCATAGTTATTAGTTTGTGTTATCATTTTGATGCAATTTAAATCACATTTTTGTGTGTTCTTTTAATACTATCGTATGTACTTATATTGTAATATCAGCGTGGTTTTTAGAAAGAAGAATTTTCTTAGGCTTATCCTCCTTATCAGTAGCAATCACAGATTTTTATTCTTAAACTGGTGTTTGATCAATTTTGATGCATTCGACAATGCTTGTTTATGAAGTAAATGATAATAGCATGATGAAATTCTGTTAAATATGTGGCTTTTATTGAGAAAAATTTTCTTATAAAATATGGCTTGGCTGTGCACAAAATATGAATAAAGTTTTTGCGGATTTACTTTAGTGCACGAACCTGGCTGTCAGTTCAATTTGAAAATAAAATAAACTATCAACATAATGAGACTTTAACAAAAACACTACGTGGCTCGGGACGCGAATGAGATGGTAATCCTCTTTTCCTAGCGGCGCTATTTGTTTAAACTATTAGTTGCTCTGCTGTGCTACAACAGGTGCAAAAGAAATGCTTAGCTGGGAAAACAGGACGACCGTCCCTTACTGCAAAACAGCTCGACAGCGAAAGCATATTATCCAAGTATAGCGATTAGTTAACACTAAACATAAGAGAAACCGTTTATATGTTCACGGTTTGGTCATAAATTACTTACAGCATCTGGACGGTGACACAAATTATCAAACACTAACACCTTCCAACTTGAAGCAAAATAATGTCCCTTTGACCGATGGGACCGCACCTGAACTTGAGGGTTTCGGAGCTGCAGTATTTAATGACAAAACAGATCCAAGATCTCTAACAATCTGTCTGTTAAGATTAAGTACTTCGTCAGTTGCAACCGGTTAATCTTCCTGTATCCCACTGTGGTTGGGAGGGTGTGCATTCAATAAATACAAACACGGTTGTAGGAGCCATGTTAGTTTCAGCGCTAGACGCTGCAAATTATTCCTTTTCATCTTGTAAAATTTGGACATTTATTTCATATAAAACTCTAGAGGTAAATCCATGTTGATAATACAATATAAGTCCGTTACTTCTACTCATCATTTTGACAAACTTTTTAAGCAGATCTATCCTATCTGTTTAAGTTTCCCTATCGTCAATCCCTATCGTGCAATCACAAAATAAGCCGCTCGTCAGAAAACTATTAAACTTACCCAAACTAGCTGGTCAACCTAAAGCTTTGAAAAATACGCTGGCTCAACTAGGTAAAGGACCCACAACGTCACCGCAACCGGAGCATACTAAACCAAAGTAAATAACCGGGACAAAAGTTTTTACTTAATTCGAATACGCAAGTAAATGTAACTAATAAACTTTGAGTCAGAGGACAATAATATCCAGCATATTGAACTTGCAACAATGCCTTTCATACGGTGCAATACTGCAAAACTGCATCCAAGGGGTCACTGACATACAGCTACTAGGTTGTACATAGGATGTCTGAAAATGTTGTGGTAGACAGCATATAAGGACGTCCTCTTAATACACAAAAATTGCGAATTTGGCGAGCCTGCAATACATCACTTTTCTAAATTAAAAAGGACGCTAATACCAATTTAATCCACTTTTCGAAGTATCCAGGGTATTAATTTCTATCATACATTGATCCATTTTTGGATATCTAGAGCTCTATCGAAGCATTGTTCATGTTTTGACTTATCCCACGCAGTCCATGAGTTTACGTCGTCCAACATTCTTTGCGGCAGTACACACAGCTTTCATTAATCCAAACTCGCTACCTCGCGAGACTCGCTTCTATCTCTCTTAAGGCTGAAAAATCACAATTTGATATTTAATTATGAAAAAGTGGTCAGTTTGGGCAAATTAAAATCTGCGTTCTAAGCAACTGCTACCGACAGTATTATGTCAGGAAACGTTTGGCTTAAAACTAAGAACCAGCTATCTACCTACTACTTCTATCCACGTTTAAAGATTACGCTTACATTGCACATATTTTACACAAAATGATCTCATTCGCGTCCTGTTTACCCTGAATAGATATTCAGCATAAGAAGAAAGACACCTAGAGCTACTGGCTTACGTCTCGTCACTTAGGAAATGGATTCCTTTTCTGGAAATTTTTAGCATCATTTCGCATGCTTCCCATTTTAATCAGCACTACATCCATTGCATTCGCGCAACACTCCGAGAAAGTCCCAAAATACTGGACCATGCTACTTAACTAACCAAAAGTAGTCACATATATTTTTTTCTCTTACGTTCACGGACCAGGTAGTTGCTTTATTTTACTCAATCATGAAAACAATATCCAAACTTCCTTTTAACGATTTAGCGAAAGTTGTCTAGCTAGCCACATTGTGTTTTCAGGTATCTGTATCTGCCAGCAAGATAAAGTACACTGACGTACACGCAGTCTAATTGTCCGAATTTGCACTTCAAACTTTCGGAGCTTCAACGCGAGACTAAATTGGGTAAAAGCTTTAGGTCCTCGTTGGTTCATATTATTCAGATATATATCGACTTATTTATTACTAATAACATGCGCACTGCGTAGCAAAACAGAGATTCATCCGTGCTTCTTATCACAATGTGTATACATGGATCTTCCTCATTAACATAGGTCACATTTAGTGTCTGCAGCTAGATAATTTTCGCAGTACTTTAGGCGCTCGAAATAATAACAGTGTCATGAGTATACGCTAAGGAATGTCATAATGTAGCGAATTTCTCAGGCGAGATTATTTGTACAAATAAGGAACAAATATTAAGTGTTGGTCTACCCAGGCTAGAAGGAAAACTAAGCGTTCTACTTCATGGTAGACGAATTCATATAACCATGATTTTCTGGCTCGTTGTTGGACTTCTACTACGCTGTGAAGGTCAAGATGGTCGATGTCCCGCCTCATATACAGCGTCCATAAGTACTACACACCTAGAACCTTCTAGACAGAACTGGCCTTCTACGAACCTGCATACAAATGCAGTGTATTTAAGTTAGACTTCTAGTCCGTTTTCCGAATTATGTTATTTATTTGTAGGTGCATCGAATTCTGTGTTTGGCAATGTTACGGTAGGCGTACTATCCACTGCTAATAGTTCCTCAAAAACCAAGAGAAAAAGCTTTACGCTAGAATAAGCATATTTTTTGTTTTCATGACAACCTTGTTTGGTAGTGGAGTAAAGAATATTGTCCGTTGCACCAACGCCGCTGTAATCCCCAACAATAGACTCAAAATTCATGACAAGCTGTTTTTAAGTTGGCTCATTTGCCCGCATGCTCTAGCCTCTATATATTGGTTTCATGTCAAAAAATTTCGCCCTACGTCCAATGTGCACTTATAGCCTGGGTCATTGGGTGTTTCTAAGTGGTATCAAGCAGAACGCTTCCAATTCATAAGCAACTGAGACTGCAATGCCACAAGCGCTGCAAAATTTCCGAAGACTTCAACTCGACAATGGAAGTAAGTTGTATGTTAGTATTTATCCATGTGGTCAGTTTTTATATTAACGTCCTAAAAATGTTGTACGCCAATTCACATCAATAAACAAATAAAAATATACAAAATCGTGTGCACCAAACCAAGTCCGTTCGCTCTAGCTATTCATACATACCCAACTTAGGTTACTAATCCAGTCCTAGAAGTTCATTCAAGTTTTCAGCAATCTAGGATTCCAAAGGAGACCGTTGTAAGGGTAACTTTACTGTATTTGATTTTGGGATTTAGTTTGCTGCTTTTTTTCCAAATTGCTACTTTTCCAAACGATTAGGTTTCGTGTTACTTAGTTTTCATTTCTTTTTGCAGGACCGTTGATATAAACTGTGTTCAACCTCTGTGATCTCTATATATTCTAAGTGGCTACTGTTTATTTATTCCGCCTTATTTACCAGTGTGACACTTTCAGTGCTGTTGTTCCACCTCATACCCTCTCATGTACTCATTATTGTGTCTTTAGTGTTAGTCTTACAATGAACAACATATATATTTATTCATTTCGGCTTCTGGAGCAACTTATACTGATCTTCATCTTTTTAGTTTGTCTAGCGCATTTTAATCGTTTTCAATTAATTTGAATGTGAACCTACACTTTTCGATTTCTTCCTATTTGTATACCACTAAAAATGTGATCATATTCGAAAGAATTTTTGGGCACTATCCAAAATCCTTTTTAGCAAACATTCTCCTTTTACAAAACGGTGATGGCGTTAAGGTATGCCGCCATCGAAATCACGTAGCACATTCCAAGCAAAATTGTACTACCTACATTCGACTGTGGTGCACAGGTAACTTTCCACCGTCCATAACGATACCGGTCAGATGAATAAAAGAGGCTACCCTGCCTGTCAACCCACGAAGATGTGATTGACCTTAAAGTGTCGCAAAAATAGCTGACGATAACAGAGTGACAGATGAAATCATGTGAACTTTTGGTCATTGGTGATTAAACAGTGACTAACTTGGTGCAAATTCTTATAATGTCAGCATATATCCGTTTACGTGGTCGTTTGGAAAACCTCGATATAAAAACCAGATAATCCAGTATAACTCCCCTATTTCCGTATTGTTGCAACACTCATCTACTGGTGTTTCACTGATATAGAGTGAGTATGGCGAGAAAAAAGCGATGACCGCGTTCATGCAACTACCGTGGATCGTTAATGGTTATAGCCGGTCATTTATGATTGTTGTCCCCACCATCCAACAGCCGTCCAATATTTTGCGAACTTCGCAAGATGCTACTGCGAGTGCAGAAACATGAATTTTACTCTGATCTTGGTGATGATGACTTGTGGAATTCCCTGCAGACGTGTGATTAATGCAGGGCCAATCTGAGTGCAGACATTAGCTGCTGAAGGACGCACCGACATGCAATATGAGACTGTTTTGCACATCGAGCGAGATGAGTAAAGGGAGCCACAAGGTGTTTCCGGTGCTCGTTAGCAGACAGCTAATTGTTTATGCAGTTTGCTCAAAGTCATGGCCAACCGTAGGCGTTGGAGCAATATATGGTTATCTGTGGGTCTCGCAGTCTACACAGCGAAGTCGGCGTAGGCAAGATAAAGCGCGCATGCAAAACTGCGGCGTGAATGTGCGCAAGTTATGACACCTTAGTGAACAGGTGTTTTGTATTAGCTGTGGACTAAGTCAGGCATTGCAATTCGTGTCCGTGTCATTGCATGATGTCACAAGTAATGGAGCACAATCAAATAATGCAGCCGGGATCACGTAACTTGCCAGTTACTCAGCGCGCGCTGATTATTCGGCTTTACAGTGAATGCGGTTAAACCCCTTTTGTACATTTGAATTACAAGTAATTCGGTTCATTTGGAAATGACGATTCAGTGAGCCAATCTGCAACAGAAGCAGAGATACGGTGAGTTTGTGGCAATACGTCGCGAAACCTGCAGAAGTCATGTATTAAATTGCGCCCCTGGTCATCAGTCGTCAGTAGCCTAGTTGGTTTAGCAGCTGACCGGTAATCCGTATGTCAGTTATTCCACTCCCCGGCGAGATAGATTATTATGCAAAATTTAATCGTAACTTCTACTTTCTACAAAAATTACCTACTCTCAAATCCTACGATACACTACATTTACACATCGCCCTTTGAACACCTGAAAGACACTTACCTTTGTTCATTGAGTAGTGACGAGTGATTGAACCAGTCTGCAACACAAGGACCGATAATGTGAGCTTATGGGTATTACGTCGCGAACCAAGCAGAAGTCAAATATTAAATTGCGCACCAAATGGTCAGTCCTTGATAGATATGTTGATAGATCAGTGGACCTGTAATCCGTGGTTCCGGGGTTCGGTTCCCCGTCGAGGCAGATTATTGTACAATATTTACTTGTTGCTTCTTCTTTTTATATAAACTGCAAAATCACAAAGACACCAATACACTGAATTTGCCATCGCAGTTTGAAAACCTGAAGGACCGATTCTTCGGTTAACTGGGAGGTGACGGGTGAGTAAGCCAATCTGCAACCCTAGAACAATACTGGTAGCTTATTTGCAATACGTACCGAAACGAGCAGAAGCCATGAATTAAATTGCGCACCTG
Source organism: Dicrocoelium dendriticum (assembly GCA_944474145.2). Taxonomy (NCBI): domain Eukaryota; kingdom Metazoa; phylum Platyhelminthes; class Trematoda; order Plagiorchiida; family Dicrocoeliidae; genus Dicrocoelium; species Dicrocoelium dendriticum. The sequence continues at coordinate 114,129,745 of OX104066.1, forward strand.
ATCGTCAATCCTCGCTAGATCAATTGGTGGATCCGCGGGCTTGTAATCCGTTTGTCTGGGGTTGGATTCGCCGTCGAAGCTGTTTATTGTGCAAATTTTAATCGTTGCGTCTACATTCTACGAAAATTACATACCCACTAATCTATTAATGCACTCATATTTCAATTTAGCACTGCGTATTTTTTCTTCGTGTTTGCCGCATCCATTTGTTTGCTACGTTCACTAGTGATATTCGATTCAAATGATTCATGATATGTTTCTTTCCTATACATCAGCCGATATTGATATCTCAACATCTGCCAGCTTTTGTTAAAAACTTTCTTGATAATTACACTGGAATGATTAATTTAAACGTGCTTCATTTGAATTCGATATGTAATCTAACAGTATTCATCTGGTAAACAAATGGTATGTACTTGCTTTTCCAAAACCTACAAATGCAATGCTGATTTGAAAAAATCTGCTATGATTACCACAACATCACTTTCATGAATATATGTTGTTTGCGCTATCTTATGAAACGGCAGAAGCAAACATGAATTCTCGTGACCCAAGTTCTGCAAATTTTTGTTTCGATTAACACTGACCGGCGCTGATGTTAATAGACAGAGAATAATTAGCACAAGCCCATTCCGATAAAGATACAGGAGAACACTTGGCTAAATATGACATTACCAAGGTGGTGCATATCATGCTATCTAATGGGGAAATGTCGTTTGCTATTTTAACTAGTTGCTGATATTAAACAATAAACCAGTGTGCTATTTAACAACTTAAAGGCATCGGGATCGGAAAAACAGTTTTGACTGATTTGTGTATTATATTTTAGCACTCACTGTCTGAATGGATTTCGACTCGCAATCTAAATTTGTACCGGAACTTGCGTTGCATTCATGCCTGGTAAATTTCATCAGTGGTCCGTAAATGATAAAACAAATATCCCTCTGGTTAATGCGTTTAATGTCCCAACTAACATCCCACTGTTCTCGTGTTCGATGCCTGTCATCTGTACCTGATTTGAGCAAACAATTTTGCAAAGCGTAGTGGAATGCATTGCATTCATGTGGTCCATACTCAATATCGTTCAGCTTTATCATCTAGCACCCGGTGATTGAATTGGCCAGACTTCATTTCATTGCCAATCATGCTCCACATTGAGATTGCGAGTCAAAGTCCATTCACACAATGATTGCCTCAAAGCCACCAACTACAGTTTTGGCTATTTTTTCATCCTTTAACTTTTTTATTTCTCTCTACATTGTAAGCAACGTCTGCGATACAGTTGCACAACACTGTCATAGGCCTTTAGCTGACACGCTGTAATGAGTCGTTTGTAACTTGGTTCCAAGCAGTGGTTCATTATCGCTTGAGCTACCAAATGACTTGCCTGTTTGCTTTGGTGGCCTATCACTGTATATATGCTAATATCTTGTGCAGCACAGCCGCATCATAAACATATATTGCTCCACCATGCATTGAGCAAGCGTTTAGATCAGCACAGATTCATCAGCATCCTAGTTAATACAAGGGGGTTGCAAAACCAAGTACCACTGTTCATGACGCATGAGAATTAAGGTTCTGAACGATTCTATATAACACTTATAATGATAAGCGTAGCAAAAAGCACGCTGCCCGAAATAACCGGTGTGATTTTTATCTTATCAATGGCTTTATTTTAGCACGTATATAATAAATCTAAAGTTAGTTAACTAGGGAATCCAGGTAGGGAGACCATATTTCTCGCATTTCATCGTGACTTAATTGCAAAGAAAAATGTTCTGCGTTGTAAATGCGCCAATATCACATTAAGCTGCATATGGAAATACGATTAAGCTACAGAAGTATTAATGTGATTTGCAAGGCTGATGGATGGGTTAAAATAATTATGGACCTCTCATACTCACGCATTGGTGAGCGAATAAAAACGATGAACTCCACGTCTAGTTCTCGCCTGAACTTCGCGAACTGGTGACAAGCGCGGTTAGAGTATGATAATAAGATGATATGTTACAACAAGATCACTCCGCAGATAATAGAACAACGACCATATACTTATGCAGAGGTCGAGGTTGGAAAAATGGAACATGCCTTCGTAATTTACTAGGTGTTACGCTGTATAGACTCGGAAGCTTTAGTCCTATGCTACTGTTGATAATGTTTTATTGATAAGCACATTTCTCATGCGTCATTAAGTGGGCTTTAAAGATCAGGGCAAGTATAAAAAGCTCCAGCTGCCAGAAAGTTTTCCGCAGGAGCTTTGATTGCTGATTATATCTCACGGACGCCTTTATGTATGCCACCAAAAACCAAGCTTTTGTGTACCAGCATTTTAAATAATTCTCATGGTGGCTCGCTCTGCGTTTGGTTTCCATAGTTGGTACTCCTGAGTTTCCTTGTTTTATACCCATTAAATTCCCGTTGACCAAATGACCATGTCAAACTTAATTGAGAAAATCTGCTAAGCAAGTAATAGTCCATTTTCCAAATAACACCCCGCGTTTTCAGACCACTGGCAGAAATTTGTAAATGTTACTCAGATTCATTATCAGGAAATTTTAAAATACATGGAAAGGATTGGTCCGAGCGAGGGGCATTTAATAGCAACAAACCTGGTACCAACTCTGCCTGAGATGGTAAAACATACACTAAATTTAAACTACCCCTGAAAACCTTTACAAACCAGCTCACAAAATGGTTGCCGATTCCACATCTCCGAAGATTGCGAAGCTGGGTGCAATGATCTAAGTGATCTAAGTAATCTAAATGTGAAGCATCGATTCATAAACACACGTGGAGAGGCTTCCTCGGGATTGTGGATTGCACCTTTGAATTAGTTGTGCATGCCCAGTTCTGAACAATCGCTTTCTTACAGTCACCGCTTCTACAACGATGCGGCTAGTACATAATTACGTAGTAAAGAAAGGCTTTCATTAATTGTGTATGCACCGAGTGAAATGTTTTCGCGGAAGAAGCAATGGACACATATCAACAACACTCCTACAGACAGGGTTAACGGACGCAGGCTTCAAAATAGCATGAACGCCCAGCTGATCAATTTCGTTGCACGAGCCATTTGTTACCGAATTTGAAATAACGTCCAAGACATGGAGGGTTTGGGTGTCTTTCTCCCATCCTTGCATTTCAATGCAGAGATTGCAGAGAGCCACATCGAGACAATCCACTTCGGTGACGGTCCCATTGTTCGTATTGGTAGAGGCTGATTTTAAAGTAAACCGAGGACACAATTGAGATCGCGTAACACAAATCAAGGAAAAAGGTAGGTGCTCAAAAGCCCGGACAGCAAATATCCCAGACAATGTTTGCTGAAGCATTCCGTTGGCATCCAATGAAAGTGGAAGCCCCGCATATCCATGGTGGAATATATTACACAAAAACAAATGTTGAAGTAGACGAACATTGATTGAGCGAAATTTTTGCAAAACAGCTCGTGCAGTCAGAATTTAATTATGCGCCGTCGGCTACTCTACCATTTGTCTCACACGATAATATAAATGAATGAAGTAGGGTGATTATTGACAAGCAGATAAAGCATGCTGTTGAACCGACAAATTGACGACTTTAAGACATTTGTATAATTACCACACGAGGTACAAGCTCATTTATAGGCTGTAAGTTTTCATTAGGCCCAATGTTGGATTTTGAGCGCACACTCAAGTATATGCGCATATGAAGAGTGGGAACATCTACAACTCTAATTAACTTTATTAAACATTGTCGCTTTTGGAATAATGCTTTGCGTTTTTTCAAGTAACTGCAGACTGTTTGGGTTATAACTTACGGGTAAGTATAATTTTCTTCTTTACGGAAAACCTTTTATTTTACAATTGAAACACAGGCACTACAAACTTCCGATATCCACTATCCAAACGTTAGTCTTGCTGACCAGCAGCAGTTAAATGTGGTACTGATATAAGTTATTTTTGCAAGAAACACGTAACCTAAATATTTAACCGTGGCATACCAAGGATAAACACGTGTACATATAGAAATAATGCGCCTGATACAAGAATAATAAATACAAAGGGAAACAAGTATGTAATACCGTTTTAAATACGGTTTCAAAAAGACATAGCAGGAGCTGTAGCTAGGGTCAAGCGTAACTTATTAGATGTCATCCAAAAATCCAGGTATCAAGCAGAAATAAAATCCTTTGCCATAATATGATATAACAAGCTCCTTATTTTAAAAATGTTACAGAAATTGGATGGCTTCTTAAAAAGAAATGTGGGAAATTTTGGAGTATATAATAACTTTAAACTAATCCAGCCACTGCTTTCTAATGCTTGTATGATCCGCTCAAAGAAAACTATCCAGACGTCTCCACATTTGTCAGTTTCCTATTAACAACTTGACAAATTTGTGTTTTCGTTAATAAAAATGCTACCTTTTTGTCCCGATCAATTATGATGCTCCTCTCTTTTATAGAGACCCTAATTTCATGCTACTCCGCGAGGTTCAGAAAAAGCGCGAAATTTGCTAACTGTCGCTAGAAATGAAAAATTCCTCGGATCCTGGAAAAAATGTGAAATTCATAAAGAATGGTACTTTGTATTCCTTTTCGTTGTCATCAAGATATTTGTATTCGGAATAAATGCCAAGGACACCAACTGGATATTAGAATATTCCTCTGCATTATCATCACTGTCATCTGTCCACCATATGCTTTCTAATTCAACTTTTCACTAAACCCTTTAAACTATTCATTAAACAACCATGACCAAGGTGTCTGCACACGCTGTAGACAACTTCTATTGTCCCTTATACAAACAACATCTGCCCACATGTAAAGCAATCCTGTTCGACATCTGGTCGGTCACACAATTTGCGTTTGCTTGGCCGGTACATACCGCACCCTATTACGATCGCCCATGACCTTAATGTCCTGTCGACTCTTAGGTGTTGAACAGCGGCAACCTCGTTGCATTGGACTGGGCGACGCAATATAAACGACTAAAATATGACGCTAAAAGACTGAAGCGGTCGTCATCCATCAGTATAGTTGAGTGAACGGTGCTTTGTACCCGTTTCAGTACTTCCTAAAGATACTGTTCTGCTAGTACTGAGCAGTTGCTTTTGAGGTTTATCATTACTTATTTTTCAACTTCCATTGAATAGTACTGTAGTTTGGTTTGAGCCACTACTATAATATCAAACAAATCTGTTGCTCACAAGAAGCAAAACAAAGATCTCGGAAATGGAGCCAACATGTAGGAGGATAAAGTGCTCAGGACGGAGTGAATGTGTTTCTTGCAGAAAACTGAATAAGGTTGATAAAATACTTTTTGTTACTCTTGTGTTAGGACATTGTATCCATCTTCAAAAGTGACCTTGGATGACAACATTCGCAGTCTGAACAAACCTCAGAAGAAGAAGCAAGCAACTAATCTTGTTGCCAAGGAGGATCCAGCTCCGAATAAAGCTTGACAAGAAAGCATCGCTAGTTCCATCGCTTTTGTGATTGTTGCCCAGGAGCCCGCGACAGTAGTGTCCGATATTCTACTTTCTATTTTATATGTGAATGTTTCAATAGGAAAAGCTGACAAAGTCCAGTTGAGGAAATTTCTTCATAAGCACGTACAAAATGGTAGATGCATTGCCAGATCCAACGCGCTCCGTCTGAAAATTCCTTTATAATACGAGAAACAAAATCAGATATTGAAAGAAATGATCTGCAATACCTTTGTGTTTTAACAGACAAACTAACTGATGATTGCGAGAAGAAGGAGCTACACATCCTTTAATGCGCACCATTTATGTCCAACAAGAACAATGTCGGTGCATAGGTCAACCACCCGGTCAAAATAAAGAAAGTCAGTTCTGCCACAGTTGGAGGAGCCTCTCTGCGCAGCTTGGAAATGATAGGTATAGAGTTCCGTTGTGTGAATGCCTTTGTGTCCGACGACGCTAGACATATGACTGCATGCTACATGTTTGTGAGGATTCAGGTCACATCAGATATGTTGCTCGTTGCATCGACGTGATTGGAGAAATCATTCGCAAAGTCGACGTATTCTTCGCAAATATTACAAGCGATTTTCCTCTTTCGAAAAGAACGAGGCGTATCTGTATGTGGCATCAAAAGCTGGAGGGCTTATGTAACCCAACCGGCTTATCTGCACCGGTCGTTATCCGCTAGAACACTTGGCTAGAAGCTGTTGCACATCACAGCAAGTATTTCCATTATAACACAGTCATGTTACACTCTGTAAAATTTGAGTTTGGAGAATCAGTTGCATTTTCTGAACTGGCGGATATCTTAAACTTGAAAACAACACAGAAATATTTGGGATGGCAAAAGCGTTGCATTACGACTGTTTGGAAGAACAGCAGCTGTCACCTGAGAACTGCCGAATCACAATCCGGTAATTCATTACATCTACAAAAACCACTTCTATCTATCCAAGTCGCTAGAAAATCTTCGTGAAGAAATCTAGCTGCAACATTTGCCGGCAAATGGACACACTTTTGATGACACTAGCGAAATTCAAGTTTTTATCCAGCTGCTTATCCCAGGCTACCATAAAAATCCCAGGAGTTGCTGACATCATGTCATATCTGGTCGTTTTTGAAAGCCATTAGTGTTGTCGAACCCTATCTTCTCATCATCTTGCACAGTGAGCCATATAAGTATATCTATGCTCCGAAATCCTTTATCTCCATCAATGGCAACCAAATGCTTAATCTATCGAAAAGTGGTAGAAGAACTTCAAGGAGAAAAATAAGAATACACGTTGGTCTCCAGGTGTGGGATGCATGAAAGAACTTTGTAACTGGCAGACATCGCCTGACGTTAACAATGCATTCCAAGGAATTAATTGTATGTTGAATAAAGCTTGTGTCTAACAAAAGCACGTGTCTGGCAGGCGTCAAAATATTTCGGACAGAAACAATGAACACCTTGATATGCTTAATTTTGATATCTTTGTTTTGAAGCCTGACCGAAATGTATTTATCGAATGATGGTGGCTTGATTTTTGTTTATTTTTATTTTCGCGGTGAAATCTCGGGACTTAAAGTTAGCGCCGCAGAACCATTGCGAATATTTTGATTTCGATTGCGGGAAACCTGTTTCACCATCTTGGAAATTCTAGATCCTTAATATTTTGTTGTGCATTCTACAAGCCATAGAAGCTTGGAATGCTATTCTTGAAACTTATTAAAGGTAAATCGTCTTTATGTTTGTTATTTTCATCCAAAATATAGGTCAAATTTGACTGATCGGTGTACATTTTCACTAAGCTATTTGTCGCACTTTAACAAGAGGGCTGCTACTACAAGCAATATTATATTTCGTTTGTAGCATACAATATATTTATGTAAAGAAACGGCTTTTTTCAAAGTAATATGCTATTACAGGTAGAAAAATACGGGTGATAATATAAATCTCTAAAACTGAATACCTGGCACTAGTCCTAATTTGCGTCTCATTTTGCGATAATGTATAGAAATATGGTCTATTTTCAGGTACCAATCGAATTTGGAGTAAGCAACCAGTCCTATTTCACTCAAATGAAAGATAAAGAACAGTAACAAAGTATGCTTTTCTGTCGACGTACAAAAAATGTAGAAATAATTAATTCTGAAGAAGCAGTTTACTCTGTTGAACCATTGTACCTAAAATGTCAATATATTGTAGAGTTTGTGATGATTTTGTTAGCTATATCTCAAATTGTCGAAAACCAACCTTGCTCCTACATTGCGCTTCCCATAAAACATATCAGAGTACCTTAAAATAATAAACAATTTAGATATAAAGTAGAAATTCCCCTGCTTTTATCAAATTCTATAGCAGGAATATTTATTATTGGAACATTGTTGTTTGTGTAAATTTTCTAACATTATTAATTATAGTACTACGCGACATCCGTTATCATCTCTTGAACACGCGAACACGTTTGACCTATTTATTTGTGTCATTAAATTTGTTACAATGTTTTTGTTATACATATCATGTGGCCACCATACAAACGGTAGTGACGCTTATATTGTAGTACCTCCGGCTCTGTTCACTCAATACTACAAGTTTCTTTTCCCAACGGATTATTCACAAATCTTATGATTCCGGATGTCACTGCGAAGGAAGTAACTACTGAGAAATTATGAACGTCGTCCTGTGTGTTCAAAAAATATAAGGGCCACGAAAAGCGAATTGGGGGATACCCAGCACTGCTTGCTACATATCACATTTGACGAAATTATGGGATAATTGGTAAAAAGTACAATAATGGCTTTACAGAGACGTGGTAGTTATTTTTTTAACTGTTATTAAATTTAAGTCTATATTCACTGCCCAAATGATGCATGTCTATCAGTTATCAAGTTAAATACGTTCTCAACTGCAATTCAATTTGTTTTACTGAAGCGACTAAATTGTGTAATGTAACGTGTATATTTTAACATTCAATACCATCATGATATTAAACGTTTGCGTATTTCAAATTTCTTTAACAAGCCAAAGCTACTTCTAACTAGACAAATGAGGACTTATTCCTCGATTACTTAACAGGTGTGTCCTATGCGATGCTGGCAGGTAATTATTACATTTTCTTACAGTTCTACAGTGAAATCTGCTTACGTGAACCATTTTCGTCAGAAAACAAACTGTAGTTCTAGGAAATTTCCCCACCATGCAAGATAAAATTTCAAAGCATAAGTTTTAGTGCCCAAATCAAATAAACCTACTGGTATGGTTTTTCCGTCGAAACTTGTCAATCAAGTTTAGTGATAATTATATAGATTCTTCTAGAGACCAAAGTATTCAACCTCATAACTCAGTTAAGATGGTTAGTTGTGTGAAAAATAATAAAGCACTGTTACCTTAATACGAAAATCTAAAACATTATGTCGCAGAAAATTTCTTTTATCCTTGCAAGTCTTACGAAATGCTGGCTCACAGAAAAGAGTTTGTGAAAGCGAAAATGACAGACTATGTAAACGGCTAGTCTCCTTTACAGGTTACATGTTTAAAACCTCTAGCTGCAATGGAATGTCACACGGTATGCCTCCACTTGCCCTCTTAATAACTATTCATTACCTATAGTTTACATCTATTATGTAAAGATTGATGCTAACCCATTAACAAAAGCTAATATTTTCCTAAGTAATTCCTAATAAATTAACCGTACTGTAACTAACCATAACCAGCTCTGTAGATTTCATAAGCTTAATTCCTTACCCAAGTAAGGAATCAAATGGAAGCAGAGGGGTTTAAAACTTTTTCATAATCAGAAGACTGGATTCAGGTTTGAACAACAAATGTCAGCAGTAAATTTGTTGCTTAGTGAAAAGCAATTTATTTAGTATCATCAAACCCAAACAAAAAATAGAAACGAAGTACCGCAGTAATGATAATACAGTGACTTTAAACAACTAAATAGCTGAGCTAGAAACAGCCTGCGAACATAAAATTCAAACATAAATAAAACTATTTTGGAACACCTCAGAATAAGACTGTAGAACTTAAGAGATCCTATCCACGGCGTGTTACTTACGTTTATCACCTGAAGCGAATAATGTCACCTAACGTGTACTCCATGCACTTAGCTATTTTTATCCGCGATGACATATAATTCATTGTCAAAACATACTTGGTTTACATGGGTCAATTTCCCAGGAGTAAAGAATATTTAAATTATCCGATGGGACTACCATAATTATTTGTATAAAGTACTGTTCGCTCCGTCTACTTTAGAATTAACTCAGCGTCAAACCAAATGGCATTAGCAGTTAATTTGCTGTTAAGTATAGGAGTATATCAGATTTCGCACACTAATGCTTTGGAAAGGAAACATCAGTATATTATTGAGAAAGCAATCATTGCCTAATTTTAAGCGATCAATGAGTCGATCCACTGAAAGTTAACTTGCTTTTTAAACACTAGTTTGATAAATTACGTTCCATAAACGGTCCTTCAGTTTTGCTGATCACCGATTCTAAAAGACCAAAACCCACTGAATAACGCTTCTTGCTTAAAGATGCTTCATATTAGTCGATTGTTCTCCAAGAATTTTTAATGCTAAAAACGAACAGGTATCGATACAGTGTAGAAATGGCCATGATGTATCAGTTCTACATTTTATAAAATCCACATAACCATATTTAAGGCTTAGTAAACTAGCAAGTCATTAGTATGAACCTTTCAAAAGTTAGCACACCAAATTTAACTCGCTGAATATTTCATAACATCCGATATGTGCGAGTAACTCATATGCATTTTTGGTCAGTACCTCTATGTCTGTCTGCTTTCACTAGCTTCTCTAGGAGCCTCACGCTAACACAATGCTTTCCGCTGTGTGTGAAGCGTTTCTCGTGGTGCTCATCGGCCTAGTGATAACGGCGATAGCTTCTAAATAATATACGCCGCTGTCCCTCCCAGTTCAGTTATCTCTACCGGATAATTCCAAAGTCAGGCAGAACTCGTCAGTCATGAAGTGCAGGTATGGGAGATAATAACACCGGGATATTCCACTCCTAACCCAACCTTCATAATATGCATTACTTTATCAATTATACGCGGGTTCATCCAGATTACAATACATTGTAAAAATCAAGTGGATAATCTAGGATTTCTAGTTCTGCTTCTTGGACAACAGGGCTATTTATGCACACACCAGATTGCTCCAGAAATATTCGTGAAATTTGGGGTTGCAGTAAATGCTCAAAATTTGTCTATAAATGTAACTGTATCCTACCCGGTTGAGTTGCAGAAATATGTGGTCCTAATGTGAGTTTTAGGTTACATTTTAATAGGGGTGCTTATAAAGAGGTTGCTAAATCATCATTCTGTATACTTTGAAAACTTTGATTCAGACAATGTAAGTACCAAACCATTTCTTTATCTTCAGCCTTAGTGCCTGCGTCGGACATGTGGTATGGGAACAAGTCACATTCGCACACGTTAAATTCATCCACGTATAAAAGACGGTGGGAAAATCCTTTCCTACTCAGCAGTTCATGATTAACTAAGTTTCAACGATTGTAAGCATGCCGTTGAAAAAATGTGACGTCGCTTTAGAGTGTTCCATTTTGTCCTCCGATACTGGTTGCTTTTTAAACACGCCATGCTGAATGGAATTTAAATCATTGCATCTACAAGTCTAGCGTTGAACTGCAAACACTTGTTTAATAAAAACCAACGCTTTCACTTGATGCCAAATCTCTCTCTGTTACAAAACGGTTAGTTTTATCTGTGATTAATTAACAGAGAACGAGGTTGTTACTTACATTCCTTTAAGATATGTGAAGAAACAGATTGTGCGTTACAATTTTTTCGAACAGTACCTATACTGTATTATAAATTAATAATAAATAATAAATAAATTAATAATAATAATAATAAAAAATGACGGTATTGCGATATTATCGCCCTTATGGCCGATATTTATAAATGTTCTCTCAAAAATATGACGCGGACTCATTAGGTACCACAATGCAATATATGACCAAGAAACGAATTGGTCGCATCTATCCGCCTGGGTAGAATGCGCCATCGACTAGTCGGAAAGTAAGCTGCGTCAACTAGCTCACTGTGTAACGTAGCTACACTATGTCGTGTAGCATAAATCCATTAAGCACAAATCGAAAATGGCTCCAGTTGAAGGGTAAAGCGGGTCTGCAGTAGGCACCAGACAAGTGAGTTGTGGCGTTTCTTGGAGACGTTGTTTTAAATAGCCCCATTCAAATTAAGTCAAAACGTGCTACCGGTTAGCAGGAGAAGTGTAATCGAACAAATACCAAATTCATATCACTGGAAGCGAGTATGCACCAGGACAACATAGGGCCTTCTAATAGAAGCACCGGTGCAAAATTGCTTCGCTTGGACTAAGATTGACAAGATTGTCATTGCCGTTATCTTCTTCAATTGTGGTGGAATGCCAGGCGAAAAATAAGATAGTACCTCTGATAGACCCACTGTGCTCAGGACAAGGAACATCAGACAACTGGTTGTCTGAGTGTACGTTGAGCTCACCTGTTTGACTGCAAACGTTTCATCAGCACCCGAGTTGACATAGTAAGTAAGCGTTTATTTAGCAGAGCAGCTACTATTTTTCTACTATAAGCGGTATGTGAATTATATTTTAGTGTGTACCTCATCAGAGGTAGCACAACATTCGTCTGGCCTATCGTCTGAATAACGTGAATAGAAATCTGAAAGTAACTAGCGAAACAGAGAAAAGTAAGTGTCTCCATATCTGGACATGTTGATTTGCCAAAGAACAGACGGATCCATCAATAGAGAGGTTTACCGAAAGCCGACTTGGTCAGTGCAGTACCTGCATTTTATCAGCTTCTCCCAAACGTGATAAAAGAGGACCTTAGTCAAGACGCTATTCAACTATGTAAAAAATATATGCACTAACGACAGCTTAGATGATGAAATAACCTCGCTCAATGAAACGCTATTGAAAAATGGCTGTCCAAGAAGATTCCTCGGTAAACATAATCAGGCTAGGGTGCCGGGACAGAAGATTTCGACAATGTCTAAATAGGTCTACATCGAGCTACAATTTAAAGGTGCTTGTGTTAATCTGAAGACAAAGAAGCGCATAATTTCCGCAGTCCAGAGGACTTATTATGCTGCGGAAATTGTTTATATCGACCAGACTAATCGAATACCTGTTACCCCAGTTACGAAACGACAAGCGATTGGCGCCAAATCACCTTGTATTTGCCAATTTACTTGTAGTTGTGCGATACACTACATTGGCCGTATCAATAGATCGTCGAACTCCAGAATAAGGGAACATGTATCTAAATATTTGCAGCATTAAATCACCCAGTCGTCGGTTGCTCATACTACTTCTTCACGTAAGCCAATTGCTTCATCCATAGGTAAGCCTTTACTGGCCACCTGTCATCAGTTTGATCAGCAAAAATGTTTGCAATCCTGTTAGGACATTCAAAAACCCTTTTCCTACGTTTCGCTGTGGCTGCCGCGATCAGCCGTATCAAACCCGCACTCTCTGTGAAGAAAACGTTCTTCGTAAGCCTACGACTGACCTGAGCGTAGGGGGTCACTTCTGCCTCTACCTTGTTCTAAATTGTCCCCATCCCACCTTACCTGTCTTTTTAAATATTTTCTTGTTATTGTGTTGATACTGACGACACAATACGGAATGTTGACATCTGCCAGCGTTCATCTTATTACGACTTTATTCAAATAACTAAAGGAATCTATTCGGTTTAAAATTACTTGTAGTTAAGAGCAAGTCATCCATGCCCAGTAGCTTAGGAGGCAAGAAAATGTGCTGACATCACTGCTGCCTTTGTCTTTAGTTGAAGCCGTGTACTACGCTTTGCAACTTCCCTCCTATTCATTCGGGACAACTTCCAGGCCAGGAATTACTACTATTAAATTTATTGGTTATAGCTCCAGCAGTAAATGAATAAATAAATTGTATATTCCTCGACGATGCAAGAAGCTGTTCCCTAAAACGAACAGATAAATAATGGTACAAAATTTCCATGACATTTCATTAATACATTTTCAGAAGTAAACGTGGGCGCAATTGCAAATCAGGTAACACGGCGTAATCAGAATCGTTCTGCTATTTTTTCTGCCATTGAATCAGGATTCTTCACAATAACATGATAGATATTTGGGTCGAGAAAAAATAGTAATGAAGGAGTTGTTGTCCGAAATGTTATGTGTATGTTTTTCGGAAATTTATTCAGGCACCACGGATACCGTTTTCGAATGCGTTATCTAGGGACTGTGATGTTTCGAACATCTTAATCATATTTTGGACGGTTAAATGCTTACTACTCGCAAGCTTAAAATTGCAAAGTGTATAGCATGTCCTGATATCACTGGGAAGTTTTTCCAAATCTTTGAGTATTTGGTTAGAAAGAAACGTTCTCTGATTCTCGTATTAAATTTTGGAAATATAAAATTTACCTCTTTGTTACGTATTGGATATCTGATTTTTAAAGATAGGTGAACACCATTTTTAAGACTGCGAATTTTACAATTTATGATTCTGTAAAGAAAACATAGGTTCAGCCTAATTATCCGAAGCCCAACTGGGTCAAATCCAAGTTTCACAACGCTCTCTGTGTCAACTTTGAGGAATATCCAAACAGCTTTTTCGCATAGAATCTCTGGACCCTCTCAAGAGCGTGCTGGTCATATTTCCGCACATTAGACTGTGCCATTAAACAGTATTCCATACACGGCAATGCTATGTTTTGTAAAGCGATATGCGAGATTCCGTGAGGTAAAAATAATGGCAGATATAACCGTTGGTCTTCATGGCTTTCGAAACTTGAATGTCACCGTGTTCAGAAAAGTTAAACGTGACTGAATCACGCACCCCCAAGTCGCGAACTGTCCTGTATTGCGAGATATATGCGCCTTGTTGTAATAAACTGTCTGGCGGTATTTGGCATTTGTACGACAAATATTACACTTGTCCACGATAAAAGACAACTGCCACATTTGGCACCAGGAGTCAAGGGTAGATAGGTCATCCTGAATGAGACGTACGGCTTCCTGAGCATTTGCAATTGGTTATGATTAGAAAACTTTAATGTCATCATTAAAGATAAATGCAACATCATTTCGTATTCTCTGGGATATATCATTAATATAAACTAGAAAAAGAAGAGGACCAAGAGCACTCCCTTGAATCACTCCACTAGTGATTGCTTTCGGTTTAGAGAAATTGTCGCCTATGCGCACCACCTGCTGTCTAAAAATTAGATATGAAGATAGCCAAGAGAACATCGGTTCTAAAGCCTATGGCCTTCAATTTGTTTAGTAACCTTCTGTGAGGCACTCTATCAAAGTCTTTTTGCATATCCAGGAACAGGATTACGACTTGTTTCTGTTGTCAATGGCAGCTGTTGTGTGGTTTAAAAAGTCAGTCTGGCACGTTGCGCAGGATCGATCATGCACGAAGTAGTGTTGCGAATTGCTGATAATGTTAGCGTTGTTGAAGAATATAAATAGTTCTTCTTTCACCTTCCTTTCCATTATTCTAGATACGATGTATGCGTGACTGATGGGATGAAATTTTTTAACCTCTTGCGCAGCTCAACGTTTATGTCGCGGAAAAACGACATACGTTTTCCACTGAGTAGAGTATTATCCTTTGCTAATATATAGTGTAAAGGTGTTGAGCAAAGGCAGAAGGAAGTCACTACCACTGCTTCTTATTAAACAGGAGTGGATCATATCAGGGTCTGCGCACGTTGAGGAGTATAATCGAGCGAGTTGACCAGTGATTTTCGAGATAGTGAACTCCAATGTGCATAGACTTTCATTATTGTGCGGCATGATAAGACCTCGAATCAGGTAACGCTTTTCACGCTGATACCATTGCTAAAGTAATCATGGTCCCGCTTCAACTGTAGAGAAAACTCCGCCAGTCACCCACAGCCTCCATGCCACCAACGGCGCAATCAGCCATACCTCCGACTAACTCTCCGTTACCACTAACATTGTGTTCTGCAGAATATCCCGCAAAGCATTCACGGCTGTTTTGTTCCAAGTTGCTTTTAGCGGTTTAAACTTTCTTTGCTAAATGGTTGATGCTAAAGATAAGAAGATATCCTCACTTTCAACAACCTAAAATCTTGTTGGCACCATTGCTGGTATGTTAGCTAACACCTAGTATACATCTTGTTTGAAATTTCTCCAGATTATTTTCGCCTCTTCCCTCAGTACCCAAAGGACTTTTGGTTAATGATCTAAGCACGGCACGTGGCATCGCCTGGCATAAATCAAATTCGAACTGGCAGCATATTGTTTGCTCATAACCGTGCCGACGTTAACGGTAAAAGTCGAAGTTAGCTAGAGCGCAGGTTAGGCACAAGCTTGTACCTGATTTTGAAGGCTGTTGTCCTTGCACAGACTGTGAGTTGCGATTGGTTTCACAGTACCATTTTACACCTGCTCTTGACTTTCCCATATGTAAATATTCCTGGTTGACTCATTAATATCCGTTGATTTCCACACAACTTGATCCCTCTCTGCTTTTGTTCGAGGTTCTGCTAGTAAGCTACTTGCTGTTACGAACGGAATATGTCAACTCCATTAGTGACGAAACGTCTGTCATGGAATTTATTGGTTCGGAAAAGCAGTCCAAATTTGTGCAGTTTTTAGTAGCTGCTCCTCCATCATGCTTTCGATTTAAGGCGTCGAATTCTGGCCGTGACTTGGATTGGGAACTTGCAGCGAATGATAACCTTTCATCCTTAATCGCACAAAGGATAAGATCTAGCGAGGTTCCTGGGTCATTTCTTGTACACAGTGTTGTAAACACGATTCATTACAGTGGGCGACATCCCGACGATGCTACGAGTAGTTCAAGTTGACAAACGCCGACCGAGCTTTGCGTTACGGAGAGAAGCGGCGATAAACGTTCCATCCAATAGTGTGATAGGCAGGCACGCTGCTGCCCAGTTCACTCTGTATACCTGCAAGAGTGAGCAAGTTCCAATTCTGAAACAGCACTTCATTACCCAGTTACCTCATTCGCTAAATTTTTTGAATGGTTTACATTTTCTGTGAGTTGTCGCCGAGTAAGGCAATGTCAGTGTCATAGTCTAGGTCAGTCGTTCGTCTGCCCAGCAGTGACTGCAGAGCAAAGTGTTGCTAACCTACCAGAGCTCTCTACTTGACTTCTTCAATCGTAAGGTTGTAGAAGAATGGGAACATAGGGTATTCTTTCGCGCTACCCTGCTTAGAGGGATAGAGGAAGAAAGCTTGTCATAAGCTCTAATTTTGCCAGAGACATGGAGGTATAATGCGTGTACGGTGGCAGTATACTTTCCTGGCACCCCGTTCCACAACAGTCAGCGTCATAGCGCAGGTCCATAAATCGATTCGACGTCTGGAATTGCAACGATGGTAAATCTCTGATAAAGTTGGCGGTGTTCGTGGCTTTCTTGGAACGTGAATATTTGGTCCACACATTCTCGGCCAGGATGGACACTAGCTTGTTTTCGTCGGTACTTTTCTTCGCACAATTTCTGGGTTCTTTGCCGTCACAGAAGATAATCAACAACGCGGTACCTGTCAGCATCGAGCAGATTGACTAGGAATGAGGATGCTACAACCACGTAAACATCCCGCCTTATTCTCCGGCTTGCACTTTTTCATCCTTTTTGTTCCCTTCCATCTTTTCAGCGACGATTACTGGCCCTCTTGTCTTCTTGCTACAATATTAGCTTGTCTTCTACTTTTGACCCACATACAGTCGCAGTGCGTTGCTCTGATCCAGTCGACAAGTCTACGTTCAACCAAGCGGACAATATCAGTCCATCAGTTTTTATTTGGAGGCGTCAGTCCTCACTGAAACTGGAATGTCTCAACGTGCGCTCTTTGTTACAGAATTGCCAGCAGACTTTACTTGCCTGAACATTAGAGACCCCTTGATTGATATCTGCTGTCTATCGACAACTTTCCTGCAAGAATCAAGCTGTGGTTGCCGCAGTACTCGATCCTCCGGGGACAATGGATTTGTTCGACAAAGCAAGCTCGACAAAAGTGACAGCATAACCAGTATATAGAACCCTCGATGTAAATAAATATGATCAAGCCCATAACTAACAACCCTTCTGCATTCATGAGATTCTTCCTTTGAATCAGTTATACAAATCTGCTCTAGCGTAGCCGAATGCGAACCGATCAGCGCATGGGCGAAGTATGCGTAGGCGTTCAACCAACTGCTTTGTTCTTTTGCGGCAAGCTAGTTGTTTGCTTCTTCATGCAAATCTGCATGGTCCTTCTGTTTACACAATCCCAACACATCCTACCCATTTTCGGGATCAGCCGCATCGGTGTCGCTGAAGGCCCCGTACACTCTTCCGTTCCGCTTGGTCTTTGTTGTCCCTGTGGTTATGACCTCCCCGTAAGTCGTCATGTTCTTCGTAGCAGATTTATCTTTTCGTCCCCGATGTCGCCTCAGTTGCACTCGATTACTTTTGATTACCTTCCCTCCGGTGTTGGTTTCGTAATCTATTTCTCCAACCTTCACGATCTCTACATTATACTTCCATCGTCCGCTGGCACACGGTATGGATTGGGTCCACACTTCAGCATTTACTGATAGCAGCAGTAGCGTCCAGGTCCCGCAGTAATAATACCGTCTCTGATCTGCCATCCGTTTACTTAAGCATCTTTGCAGCTGCTCATGCGATAGCAAGACAGGTTGTAAAAGTTCAACAGACGCAGGCATTAGGGTTCTTGTCCTTCTGCTGTACAAATGTTGCACTGGACTGCGACC
The DNA here is from genome assembly GCA_944474145.2 of Dicrocoelium dendriticum. NCBI lineage: Eukaryota > Metazoa > Platyhelminthes > Trematoda > Plagiorchiida > Dicrocoeliidae > Dicrocoelium > Dicrocoelium dendriticum. The sequence goes on from OX104066.1 coordinate 114,147,996, forward strand.
GTTGTTCGGTAATACTGTGTTGCGCATCTTCAACAGCGTTAGATACGGGTCCGTCGCAACGAGACTGAACCTTAACGTGGTGCGACAGTTTGCGTACCTCCTTGACCCATTGAGTTATACTGGGTGGTGCCTCCGGGCCCCTTGAGAGCCACTCCTACCAAGTTGGTGAATGGTGAGAGGTCAGACAAACTCAGTCTCCTGGTCCTCCAGGTTGGGGATTTGAAATATGATGGCGTCCACTTCTGTAAAAATAAACATTGCTCCTCTCCACGCTGCCTTGCGGACAGGCATTTGAGCCAAAGGCTTTGGATGAGGACCATAATCGTCCTCCTGTCTAGGTCTGGGCGCGCTGGCAGTATCTGAGCTTAATTACAACCATGACATTTTCTTCAAACATAAACTCCATCCTGCATCGGCCGTCGCGCAAATTATCAAGGGTCGCCTTATCTTCAGCATACAACAGGGCGCATAAGCGAAAACTTGCTAGTGCTGGCGCTTCCATTCTTTCGTTTTCATCTGTTCCTCTTACTCCCATCCCGACCCTCATTACTAACCTTCCTTCCATAATTCCCAGCTTACTTGACAGCAACCGATGTGCCACTATAGAATAACCATCTGTAACCACCTTCTCGCGACAAGCACAGGACGCCTATCGGCAAAAGTCCCTTATAAGGCCACGTTTTCCCGTTTCCGTGACGAGGTTCAACGTTAACACTCTAAGACAAATAGATCAACTGGCTACACTCGCACGCACTTTGGACACATTGGGTATTGATTTGTGTTGTGTGTCCAAAACTAGGATCAAAAGCCCTTTATGGAGTTGTTGAAGTAACTGCACCCGGCTTATCCTCCCGTTATTGGTTGCACGCATCCGGAGACGCTGATGCAGCACTCACGGGTCAAGCTGGTGTAAGTATCATTCTAAGCTCCAAGGCTGAGCCATCGTTGGTTGATTGTATTCCGGTGAACAGCCGTTTATGTGCAGCTCGTTTGACGACATCAGCTACGGTTTGTTCACGAAGTAGTACAAAACGCTATTTGTTTGTGAGTTCCGTTTATGCTCCCACCGTCTGCATTTCTAATGCTGTCAGGGACACAATTTATCACGAACTGAATGCCCTACTACGCAGTGCTACTAGTTCAGATATTATAGTACTTGCTGGGGATAAGAACGCACAAATAGGGCGCATAAGCTCTTCAGAAGCTCAGCTGGGTGGTAATTATGGGCTTGACTCCGAACGGACTGATAACGGCGAGCGTCTGCTGCAACTGTGTGCGGAGCACCAGTTGTTTCTTACTAGCACTGCTTTTAGACACAGTGGGCGCCGAAGTGCCACTTGGCGTCCACCTGTAGCTGGCCAACAATGGACGCAAAGTGACCACATAGCCATAAGTCACAGGTGGCGCGGTTCCATCCTAGATTGCCGCTCGTACTGGAGTACTTGCGTCGGCTCTGATCATGCCTTGGTACGCCGTCGTTTCTCCATGAACTTTAGCGGGAAGCGCACCAAGTGTCCCCTAGGATTGGCAACGGAAAAATTGATTCGGTCCTCGGTAAGGCAAGCCCCTCAAGACTCACTGCGTACCGAACCTTCGCTGTCTTGTCCTAAGAACACTGAGCTTCAGTGGAATAGGATCTCGGCCGCCATGCACGACGCAGGAGAATCTGCTTGTGGCACACTCAATGGTTATCGCACCAGTCACTGAATATCCGAGAGGTCGGTGAAACTGTTGTAATATAGAAGACACTTCCCGGCTGGCTCTGGACATAGTGTGACCAGACGGACTATTGGGCGGGAAGTAAAGCAGAGCCTACGTACTGACAAGTAAGCTTGGTGGACTAGTAGGGCTCAAAAATGGAGGAAGCAGGAGTAGTAGGCAATCACCGCAAACACTTCCAGCTTATCCGCAACACTGGTCCCAGAAAACCAGGCGTCAGTGGGACAATCAGACACAGCGCGGTTGTGCAGATACACAATCAGGAGCGTCGTATGGTTCGTTGGGCAGAACACCTTCAAGATCAGTTCAGCTGGCCTCCTACTCCGGGACCTCTTCCTACTCAGGTGGTGCAAGACTATTATGCATTAGGACTAATGTGTCTCTAGACAGTTTGTGGCAATGCATACTTGAGTTTGGACAATCTCATTTGCATTTTGTTGCCTTCGATCTGCTATCGGACACGGATGACATTCATTCATGTATATATGTATACTGAATGAATTCGACGAGGATACTAATACAGCTAATGAATGGACAAGTTAGTGCAGGACTTGTGCACTGGAGCAAACCGAAAATAACATTACCGGCACATGAAAGAAATGAGTTAATAATCAAAAACCTTTGAGTTCAAGTGGTACTAATCCAAGGCCAATTTACCCGTACTAATTTCGTGATGGCTACCGAGTGCCGTTGCACATCTGCAGGATAAGTTACTATTGCACGCGAAATAGAACCATGATGCGTACCATCTATTCGATATTTTAATCCAGCCTAATAAGAAGGCGTATGTGGTACATTTACCGGCGTAATCATTATTCTCGCAATTCAGAAGTATATGTTGTTTAAGCTCCCTGTGTGGCTGCGCCTGATTTTATTGTTGACAGCCTACCTATCTCTCTATAATCCTGCATCTGGATAGCTGACTCCAGGAGAGAGTTGGTCGTAGTTGGAGAGCACGGTATGCACTGTTCTCATCACGCTGCCACGTTCAAAGTAGGTTTCCATCCAGTGTGAAACGCACTGCGGCCCTGCCCTCGCATTTTGCCCGCCTGGTGTTTGTCATTTCCCAATTAAACCGGAAGTATTCTCACCTCTTTTTTGAAGGTGTGTGGTCCCCTCCTTTGATGAAATCTGGCTCTCATCCACATGCCGCCCGGCCTTATTTCTTCGGCTATACATTGGATACAGTGTGTGTGCGTGAAACCGGGTGTGATGCAGGATTAGCCACCCATGGTCCTTCGGCAGGAGCAGCCGTCCGGTGAATGCACCCTTTGCGGCCACAATGACAGACAAAAATTGATACGCATGCAGTCAAAGCATATAATTAGTGCAGGGATTTGGCATGAAAAACCAAATAGATGACGTTCCTATACATGTAATAACGGTTATAAACTTTAAGAAAAACAGTAAATGAGGTAATTAAAATAAGAATAATACATTTTAATTACGATGTATGCCTTCTCGCGATTAAAACAAAATTATGCTACAACTTTAGCATGGTGCAAAATAGGGATTGTTAGCCGTTACTCGATATATATATATACTATATATACATATATAATATATATACTATTTTACTAGCATATTACTATACCATATATACTCGGCATACTGACCTTTGTTGCCATTTATTGCTGCAAGCTCTGCTCCAGTTCGATTTGTATCAGATGAAAAGGTCGATGCAAGCGAACATATTTGTTTAATACTTCCGCTTAAGTCTTGTACACATATTTATGGAAAAACAAAATGTTTCAAACAACGTAAATTTTGGTAAGAAATATTCAGTTCACATTCTCTCATAAGCACAATCACTATTCGTCATGTTCCAAATGAGGCGTACACTGTATTTCGTGAGTCGGATGTCGCAGTTTGAGTGAGGCGAGGTGGTTTTAATGTTTGAACGAGCCGTATCTGAACACACAACTCCAGCTGTTAAATTGGAATCGCGGTGGCCTCCGGGGATTATATCAAACGCTTACGAACGCAAGTTGATCGATTGTCCACTAACGGATAGATCACTTTGGATGACTCAGCCAAGTTGGTGGCGTGGCCAGTGTTGGCGAGATGCGTGCATATGGATGAGTTTGTTTCTTTGAGACAAGCAGTCATGAGCCAAGCAATATGGAGTTCCTTAACCCTTACAGAGAGGCGCCCCGTTGTTCGGCCTACGTACCCTGCCCCACAGGAACAGGAGAAAGAACAAACGCAAAATTTGAAAACTATTGTCAATTTTACGTTCATAAGTACTTGTCGCTTTTTAAGCCTGTTGGACATTCGTAGACACACGTAGACGGGAAATATCTACAATCGTTGTGACAAAATTTCCTTTATATTTTAAACCTCATAATGATATCTCAAGCAACGAGGTAGCACTGCAACACGGTAATTCGCTGTTCAGCCCAGAACATATATGTGTCCCTGATGTTTCCACTTGCAGGATTTCCGTTTTAACATGTCAAAAATAAATGGCGCTGAGAATAATGCAGATCAGGTAGCAGAATAGGAAAAATCACCGACTGCATTTACGGATATATTTAATGGCACTTCAGTACTTAAAGTATATAAATACTGTCGCATTATAGCATCTCCTCATAATTCTTTCATTTAGGAGTATGAAATATAATTTACTATATTTACTACATACAGAGACACTGTAGTATGAACTCTTACAAATGCCTGGCTGGCAACAAATATATTCACTGCTTGTTCTAATTTAATAAGATGCAATACAAAGAAAATTGAAGCGGACAGAATCTATTGACTTTCCCCTTGTACGAAGAAACTCATATTTTAAATTATAACTTAAATACTGCAAGGTTTAACATTTGTGCAAATTAAATATAACTGCTTTCATCAAGGCAATCTGCTTGACTAATTTCTTGTCATTAGAGTTTCTCGCTTACTCCCACTGTAAAATAAATTGACAACATTAATAAGAATACGTCAAGTAGGCATGCTGCGGTTTATGTATTGATTTCCTAAACGGCAGCAAAAACTACGGTGGCATATATATCCCTAATTTAGTTAGCGTTTTTAAGGAATTCAACCAGTGTCACTGTTCCATTAACACAATGGAATATAAATTTTACTGAATTTGGTATACCTTTGTTCGTGAACTGCCAGGCTTTCCGTGCAGAATCGTTTGCATTATAAACTGCATTTTCATAACCTCAGGAACGTCATAACTGAGGAATTCATTTTTATATTTTCCTACAAGTCTCATTTGTTTCCAAGTAATTGGCAACTATTTTCAAAGGAGTAGCTGGAAACATTTTTAACATAACCCATGCAAGTTGCAGACTTGTTTGTAATGTTTTCTAGGTACCAGCTGTAGAAAAATGTTTTTGTTAAGCTGGCTTGGTTTACATCAAATCCAGTTTTATGAAGGCACATTTGGTTGAACTTGTTTGTTAGATGACTTCCAAGTTCTTACCCAGCACGTGTGAACACCAAAAGTGAAATAGGTATAGGGTAATTAGTGGCAGTAAGAAGAATTTGCCACGTTTTGGTAATAGGTAACACAATGAGATAGGATTTCAACAGGTAATAAGGTATTTTCTGCCTCAGTTATCTATTGAGCAGTGCTGAGCTTTGCTTCTTGTAAACTAGCAGTCATTAATGCCAGATTTATTAATGTATTTTGGGTGGATCAGTTGTCATCCCTGTTATCACGGATTCTCAACCACTGGATGACCGCCGGCCGGATTACATTTATGCACAATGCTCGTTGGACAAAACGCAGGCTCTGCAAAAAGCCGAAAAAACGAACTTCAGCATTGCATGCAAAATTGGGTAAGCGGCTTGCAGTGCACATGGAAACAAAACAAAATGGACATATTTGTTAAATGCGAAGTTATCCACGACACATGGAAAATGTTATTTACCTCAACCATTTAGGTCATACATGCGAATGTTACGAATTAATGGCAACATGATAAATAAGATTTATGAAAATTTAGTATGCTTTTCATAGTATAGCTAACATTTATGTTGGCATGGTTTTATCCATTCAAGATAAGTACGGTCACGTGTTGGCTTTGTTCGGTGTAATAACCTCGCATGCAATATTTTTGAAAATGTGCATATACGTAAGTTGCTACAGACATTGAATCCAAAGTAGCGACAAACATATTCTTTCCAAGTAACTAAGTCCCAGGTAAGCCGATTCTGCTTCAACAAGTCATTTGCTTTCAAATAAATGGGTCCAAGTGCATTTCAACTGGAACATCATCAAGGTTGCAATCAAACTGATTCTGAAACCGAGAAATTCTACCCTCAATTTTGTCTAGAGTTGAAAATGCGACAAATGTCGCTTGGGTCATGAGTTATTATTTTGGGAAACGAATAGAGACAGCTTCAGAGATCGTGACAACAAATATAGTAAACAGTGAAAAAAGAACGATTTCTTTCTTCAGTTTTGATTCAAACAATGAGAGCTTTAACGCATAACTGTTGATACTTCTATCGAAATCACGTAGGTTATATCTCTAAGCCCTTAGTTTCAAGCATAGTTTATTTGTGGGTTTGGATGTCAACCATAAATGTATATTTCGTTAGTCGGGTAGTATGTATGCCAGTGAGCCAGTTCGATGTTTTTTTGTCTAAATACGGCAGCCATTGTTTTTTTAAACAGTTAGTTCCCTTCAGAAATTTGAAAAGCACGATAAGAAGACGAAAAATGGTAGATGCATGCATTTCGTTTTGTCTCCTCAGTACCATTAACAATAACCGGTATTCAACTATATACTTAAATATGCGTGTGACCGAATAATCATGAGGTGTAAAATGAATGACGGAAGTTCCTCCCCTATGTCCACGGCAGTCTTACGCGTATAAATAATTGATTTTGAACACACAGGGCCGGCTTCATCCGACTTATTGCAACAGCCTCGGCGAAATGGAGGAGGCCGGGATTAGGGTGACGTAATACGAGTGTGAACACAGATCAGAGCTCTATCCGGTGACGCGTAGTCAGTAGGTGCATGCCTATTGAGAAAGCTGGGGGCTTGCGCAAACACAGAACTTTAATGGGACAGGGATGCTGGTCAATTTCACCTTGAACCCACCTAGGCACGTGTTCCTTTATTCGGGACGTCAAAGGCCGATTGGTTCTACCTAAGTAACTATCTCCGCAGTCGCACATGAAATTGTAAAAAAATACTCCAATCACATAGTGAACTGAGGCAGATTATTTCACGAAACAGTTTGCTAAGCTATTCTCTTGCCCAAGCAAGTTTTACGACACCAATTCAGCTTTAATATAGAATCAGTTTTGAAAGAAAGCCAAATTATGGTTAGTCATAATGACAAATTTTGGATATTGCTGGTTTAATCAACACTTTCCACAGCAATAATGATAAACACTTTAGCGATTAATTTATCCGTACTTCACTTGAATAGGCGCAATCAGTCTATGGCATTAAATTGTTTTCGCTTAACCGGCTGACTCTTTGTTAAGTGGATGGACACAGACAAGCATTTCACAAGTATACCAAACTGGGAAATCAGTGTTGTCCACAAGAATTGGCAAAGGTGTCGGAGATAAAACAAATTGTGTTATGCAGCTACCCGTTGCGACAAGTTAACGTCTGGTTCCAAACAATAACTTGATTTTGCTAATGTTTTATGTTGCTTTTGGCTCATCTTTATTATTAAATCTACATTAACGCCCCCTTTTCTAAAAATTAGAGTTGTATGCAACTGGCGCGGTTATAGTAAATCATTAGTAAAATTCTTCTAACTTTGCCGGTTTCATCGTTTACCATTTCCTTTCATAATAGGCAATTTTATAAAAAATGTTCCACGTGAAAATTATGTGAACTAACATTTGAAGCACAATACAATTTTACCAGCAGAATGCCAAGTTTTCTCACTGGTTGTTCTGTCTGTTTGAACATGCAAGTAGATTAGAAAAATGACCCGAATTTGTTAGAAGATAATGTTTTTCTACAGAAATATACTCAAATTCTAGGAAAGCGACTAGCATATTTAAAAAGATTCCAGAAGAACTTAGGTGTTCTGATGCTAGAAGCTTGACTAACTAATATTAAGAACTAATGAAAAAGTGAAATTTTACTCTAATTTTCAACATTTACGGATATTTCATTCTCAGTTAGTTAAAGCATAATATGGCATAGGCCCAAAAAACAAAATATGTACTGCTGCAACGACTTGATTTAAAAATGTATATTGTATATCTGCGTCAGGGGAAGCTTGAAATAAACTACAATATCAAGACAAAATTGAACACTTCGCCAACAAAAATTCAACAAACATATGCTATCAAAAAATAAATGAAAATTCTTTATTCGTAAAGATACTTTTTAAATTGTGGCTGTTTAGAAAGTAAAACGATGGTTCGGAACGGTGTTTTAATCTTAATTATAGTCTTTAGACGACAATTAAATTTTTATCAAGTTGCCAGCTGTTTTCTCGAGTTCATGTAAAAAACAGAGTAAGTAATGCAGCGATAATGGACTATACATATCTTTAATGTGCATAAAGTATTAAAATATGGTTACCTGCAAATTCTTTTAGACAGTAGTATTGAAAATACTCGTAAAAGATCTACAGAAATAAATGGCAATATATGTAGAAAAAGGCATCTCCCGTTATTTAATAGGTTTGTTCACTTCTTATGTGGTACGATTACTAACCGAACGTATTGCAAAAGGTCATTAAGCTTACACTTTAGCACACTTAAAATTTGACATAGTGATATATGGAACGCAATAAGACGTTTCAGAACAATTTTCAATGTAGAATTAAATACGTATCCTAAGTTAAGTAATTTACAACATGAAGGATACATTGCTCTGTTCTTGCAGATAAATAAATAAAACTGTACTATTCGATAAGTAGCAACTATTTTCTGAGAATTAAACCATGTGTTGTATGTCAAATATCTTTGTTTAAATACAGTTTATTTGCGGGTTACGGCCCACAAGATATAACAACAATGTTAATTGATGTAAACTACATAAATATTCCAACCATATCACCCGAATCACATAGGTGATAAAAGAGAAGCATGTGTTCTTTGTAACTAAGCATAGCACAAGGTTTCAAGTTTCTTATGATATACTAGTTTTTGCTTTTATATATTTTATCTAGGATAAGCTAAGTACACTGTGTTATTACTCTTATAATGCCATACGATAAGATAGACAGATACTTTCACTGCAGCGTCATGATTTATGTCTCTTTTTTAAAACGGTTTAGTTTTACATGCAGGTTATCTTATTCCTGGTTATCACAATCTGGATATTTTAACCCTAAAATCACATAAGTGAGCGCCGGTACGACCGTAGTTTTCAAAAATATACATGAAGTAAGAGTAGGCGGCACAAGTTTAATAAGGCGAGCTGAAAAGTAACATATGTGTGAACCTTGCCGATATGTTTTAAATAGTAGTTGCTCCATTACGCGTTTAGTCGCATAATCTTACTTATAAAAGACTAATATTTTTTATTTATGTAAAACAACTTGAGTATCAATAATAAACAGTGAAAATGTCTACTAGCAGTGCACGGTGCACACATTATATTCCCTGGATTTTAACTTAGTTAAACGTCGCTCAAGACATAGCCACTTTTCACATATAGGCGTAGTATATCTTTTGCAGTAAAATAAAGTTGTCAAGAGCAAATTTACCGTACTGTAAAACGAGATATTAACCGGTCGGACAGTCATTAAAGACTGCTGCCACCAAAGATGCCGAACAGCTAGCTCGGTACGTCTAATGTTATATTGATGAATTGCTGGTTCCCACATTGTGGGAACATGAGATATTGGCTCCTAATTATAATAGATATGATTGTGTGGAATCATTGAACTACCGTCCAATTGCCTCCTTACTGTTGTTGTCCACATGAATGGAAGTTATTATAGCAGAGGCACTCATGGGCAATGTTAGGAGCAACAGCATCGCAGTGTCACAGCATCATAGATTCCGCCGACATGGGTCTTGCATCACATACTTGCTGCTAACTTGAGATAGCTGGTCAGAGCCAGTCGATAACCCAAACGAAGAATTGACGACGTTTAATTGGAATTATACAAAAACTTTATAGCCTGGACATCAAGCATTAAAATCATGGAGCCGGTACTAAGTGCTCAGCTGCATATGCGACTTCCATATTCAACTTCAAATATATTGGAATATCAGCAGTTTCATTTCTTAACCAAATGACGTCCAATGTGGCGTGCCCCAAGTATCGGTACTATGACCACCATTCTTCTTATTAGATATAAATGATATTGGTAGTAACATTTTGTCGAATTTCTTCTTATTTTCCGACGATGTCAACATATGGTATAAAGACCAGAGAGTGGACGACTAAATGGCATGGCATAGCGACAGCAGCAGGACGTATATGTGATAATCCGAGAAGCTGCTATAATTGAAGGTGGAAAATGCTATGTTCTTAGCATAAGCCATACATTTACCCGCGTAGTTCGACTTAGGTACAAGCCCCCGCACGGTGTCCCATAATATACACCTCTGTGTGATCGTTCAGGATAAACGTGGATGCTCAAAATTGAAAAGTGATATCGAAATAACCTAATTTTCACCTTTGGCTCTGTTGTAGGGCATTCGTCAATTACTATCAAATATTAGGCAAATGTTATACGCCTATGTAAAGCCTAGTGTGGAACACTCATGTTATACCTAGCGTCCGTGGCACAAGCTCTAGTTTGATGCAGATGAAGCTGCCAACTTAGAACGGTCAAATATTTTGAAGATAATTGTTTCGCCTAGCCAACCGGCTCAGACTGCTGCCCTGAGATGATACCGTGCTTAAATTAAATGTTAGCAAGTACGCTTCCTCAAGGTATAGTTAAGACTGACTTAAGAAATTAGCGCTTGTCACGATTTGATGCATCTGAGTTGAAATACCAAAGTGAGAATCCACCAGCAAAAAATTGACAAGCACTGCATTCGACTTGGTTGTCAACAACACGTTTTCTGCCTTCGGGTGTTTAAAACACGGAATACTTTTCAAACTTAACTCTTCTTAATCCTGGTTACCTCCATTAAAAATTTAATGTGTTTTATTTGACGGACGAAACAAAAAAAACTAAAACTATGTGCGCAACAGCCATCTCTGTAATTAGCTCGTTAGGAATACTACTTTATATCCATATAAACAGCTCGCTTGCAATAAAATGAATTAACCCATAATGTTGCTAAAATGAAGCGCCAAGAGAAGGAGTGTCGCCATTTCTGTTATTTATTATTTTTCACGGTTACCTGAGCCATAACTTCTCTCCATATAGTACTGTTTCTGTACCTTCTATTCCCATTCAACACTAAGTTTACGCGACAGTGTAGTTAAATCTTCAGACTCAACTGCACTTATAAGTTTTTAGTTTTCTCCCCAACCATCATACTAGAGCTTTCAGGCACATGCTCGTTTTCCGTAATAAATCCTTGTTCATTTATCATTGTACATGTTGACATCTCACACCCACTTCTGTCCGTTAAGTTTTACAATATGTTGATTCTCGTTCTCGCTTCTTATCATTCCTTGTAAACATTGAAAAAACAAGTTGTATTCAGCTGTCATGATTCACCCCAGTCTTTCTTAGTTGAACCTACATTACATATCCTCGCACAGCCCAGTATTCGAGAAGCACCTGCCAATATTGGGTGGCTTAATGGCAACGAAATGAGGGCAATGTCATTTCGATGATACAATTTTTAAAATAAGTATCCCCGCATTACTTTATCACACCAACTTATTTCATATAAGAAACGCCAAAATAACAAAATGAAAGCGTTTCAGGGTAAACATTGCGTTAACAAAGTTAATGCCCTATCGTTCTTCTATAACATATTACGTGTATTAACCAACAGCTGAAATGCTGTGTTAGTGGACTATTACGTATATACTAATTACAAAACCCAAAATTTGCATTGCTACGTAGTTACGCAGCGGTAGATATGGCTACCAAGGTAACCATATCAGTAAAGCTACCTAGAATACAGTTGCAAAAGTTGTCAATATAAACTCCCAATTTACCACTAGTGTAACGATTTGAGGTTATGAAATTTCGAATCTACATTTTCGTGTTGTATGTTTATCAGCATTTTCCTTAGAGTGGACAGTCATTAAGTTCTACTACTCCGCTTCCATTACACTTTCCAATGGTATATATTTCATATTTGATAATATGTGCAGTATGGCAGAATCTTTTCAAGTTATATGATATTACTATATTCACTACGTAATAAACATGTTCAACTATGCCTAATGTTGCATTTTCCGTTATGTGTATATCATGCGCAAATACAAAGCGTAATGATAATGATTATCACAATGCAGCTTGTTGCATTATACCATGTGCTGCTGTTACTATGTTGCATTTAGCACGGAAAGTTCATCTCTAGAATCTGCAAACATTTAGTCAGAATATGCCTGTACTTTACTGGGATTACCCTCATCATGCACATTTTTTTCTTAAGTGTGGGATAGCTATCATTGATAGAAATCAATTATGTGCTTCCATGTTGGTATTTAGAGCAAAAGGTTTCACTGTCGAAACACAAACGTATTTATTGTCGTCTCAAGTGGCTGCGTTGAGTAATTTTTCGATTTCAGTAGAAACCTGAAAGTAGTTTGAATTTAACCCTATTTTCCTACCGCGAAACATAACAAAATAAGTTTATTGGCGTTCTGTATTTATAGACGGCGGCTATTAAATTGACAAAAAAGATTTATTAAGCTTAAATATCTTAGGGTGAAAAAAGGAATAGGGGTTCGTTACATTCCGGTTTAATGTTAAGAAGTTACCTGGTCTGGTTCTGTTTAGACTTAAACAATAAATATTCAGTTGTGTATTAGTGCATTTCCGCTGCTTACCAATCATAAGTGTTTAATCTAAAGTATATCAAACTTGAAATAATTCCTCTAACTTACTTCTTTGGGTAATTGTTTAGGTGGAAAGATTTGTTAGTGAAACTGTTAGTTTTCTAGCACTAAGTCAGCATTGCTTATCAAAAATTCTGAAACGTCTTGAATCATTAATATTTTCGATTCGGTTTTTTAATACTCAATGAGAGCCATAAATGTTTAGTTACTTGACGACCTGTTTCAGACGGCTGGCATTTCCTTTATATAACCACTAAAACTGATACCAATACACCAGAGTAGAAAATTTGAAATGTCTTATCAACATGTTATGGAAATTATAAGGGCACTTATGACTTAGTTGTCGAGTTTTTGTCAAAATATTGCAAAGCATGTCCCATCTGTCTTAAAATTACTTACCGGCAGACGTTTTGCACACCTTCTCGTTAGTAGATTTACAAAAATGTTAAAGTTTATAACTTCGCAATATTTTGTAGTGGATTAATTGCTAGACGACCGATAGGTGATTTTTAATCGGTTTGGATGATCAAACTTCCGCATGTTGACCTGCTTTATTATTTAGTTACAATGTCTATGTCTTTAATTCGCATGTGCAATTAGTACATGGTAAGGCGCACTGCTGCAAACGCCAAAAGTTTATTCAGTGTCAAAAATTACGCGGTAAACATCATTTTATGTATATGCTTATGATGAGAAATCTATTTCCACCGTGAACATGGCAAAGACAAGGATAACTATAATTTATTTATTGAATAAAAATATTGATTGAAAATGTTTATAAACCGAATATTTAGATAAGCATTAAAATTAGAACTGCTATATCAAAAAGCATATTACTACAAGTGCGAAACAAGGTAGCGCATTCGCAGGACGACACAGTCTTAACTTGCTTGTATTATTGCATAGCATTTATTGCAAGTTACTGTTGAAGGAAGCATGTCATTGTTATAGGTTGTGTGTTAACAAATACAAACAGAATAGTATTTAAGCCATTCATTATATTTCAAAATGCTTTTACTGCTCTCACCCCAAATTGGCATTGGTTCCGCGCAATGTTCTGTCTGGCAACAGTACAGCATGCAGCGTTTGAAAAAACTCACCTGTATGATGGATACACGTTTGTCATTTACAAGCATCGAAAGATCAAACTGATACATTTACAAAATCAGAAAAGCGCTAATCATTATTATTTGCATCTTCCATAGAGTTGCTAAACCTTTCGGCTATTTAATATGTCAGCTAATCTGATTGTCTATTGCGATTCGAGCATTTCTGTGACAGGAAAATTGTCGTTCCGTCCAAAACTCAACATAAAATTGATTAAATACTGATTTGCGAACGATTATACATCCTAAAATAACTCACTGCCTAAAGATGAATAAAAAGGTTTAATTTATTAGGTATATACCAATAATACCCAGAACAATGTCACGCAGTTGCTGGTTTGCATTTTAGAGTTTTCCACCTGAGATTTGTCACTATGACTTGCACCCAAAATTACCTTGCACACAATGCATGTTCCGTGCCGCAGAGAAATAGAATTTAGTTCTCCGGTGAAGATTGATTACTTCATTTGATTTTACGTGGTGAAACTGGGCTGAAGCTTAACCAAAAGTCAGTCCTTCAGAATAATGTCTCAATCTAACAAAAGATAAAAATCAATAATGCGTTTTCTATTGCTTACTTTACATGAGTCCATGTGAAGTGGACAATAATACAATTAGTGATATATTTGTTGAAACGCATCTATCTGAATTTTCCCCTAACTGCGATGGCACGTTTAGTCTTAACACAAAATTTGAATGTTGAATTTCGTTAACACGCAGTGGTTGGTCGTTTGATGGTGTCGTCTATTTCTCACTCATATAAACCATAGATTGCTTGTCCGTTTATATTGTCAATAACCTAAAGGATCACATGTGTGTCTCGTAATGCCATGGCTTGGGGTAGAGCCTACGTAGGGTACCGGGAGACTCTTTGTTTAGGCGCAACTTTTAGTTTTTGTGGGAAGGTTAAGAGTTAGTACTGCTACGGGTGTGCTAAAGAAAGATATTTTGCCAGAACTACTGCTACTTTTATTAACATTATTGACGTTGGACGCTTTGCGTTGCCTATTTTGGTAGCTGCTAAATACGCAGTACATCACTATGTTTATAACATGCATGCGAATAGAGAAGAAGTCGCGGTATATCGCAGCTGGGCATCAGTTATGTGGTCGCTGCCATCAATTCTGGATCAGTAGCCTATATAGCTGGTCAGTACAAATATGGGCGTAGGGTAAATCCTACAGATTAGGCCAGAGCCCGCTACCGGCCTGTCCCACTATTGTTAAACTGCAGTCTAGGCATCCCAGAATTGCAGTGGCTGTCTTTATGAGTTTTACTACGACGAAACTTCAAAAAATTTGACCCAGACATTCTTCTTGACAACGGAAAAGAGAAACAGCTAATCGGAATTTTCCCTACTGATTAATATAATCGTTAGATCTGAGCTAAGGGTGCATTGCTTACAGCAGAATAGCCTAATAGTAGAAGCGTCGCATACAAATATTTCAGAAATAGCAGTTTAATAGGTGCTAAACATTCAATCCTAGCTAGGTGTTTGAATGAGACAGTGAAGCCAATCCACTACTAGTTTTAACTAGATAAATCAAAGTGTGATATAGTTTGCTTTTCTCTCCGTTCACATTTGTCAATTAATCCTGTTAAGTTATAGTTTTAAACTAAAATCATTTAAGAGGTAAACGTGCAATCAGCAATTTTTAGAGCAGGCCATAAACAGTTGTTAAATTTAGCTAACTTGCGATATTCTGTCTATTCCTTGGTCATCTATAATGACAGAATGTAGAAGGTATTTACCAGTTAGCAATTAAAACTTTATTATCAGGTATGAAACATTTGGAAATTTTATCTGTTTTCGAATCACTTTTTACTTAGCACTGCTCTCTTAGCGGTAAATATAGAACCAATTGATAAAATGGGCAACGTAAGTTTACTTAGGTTTTCTGACGGTTTGAGATCTGTTCATTGTTATATACGTGGAGCCAAAGAGATTCATCATGGTTAAGTACCAAAGTTAAATTTGTTAAAGTTGATATAATCTGACCAGCTGGTTAAGATAAATATGCTTTTGAAATGTTCCGTTGTTAACCCTTGCAAGTTATGATGAGCGCTACTCAAACCAACAGGCTGAGTAAACTTTTCTAAACGAACGCTACAAGTATTTCGCTGCAGTAACTAATCGAAATTTCAGCGTTTTAACTGTATTGTGAATTGCGTCATGGTAATGTAGAGTATACGCAAGACAGCCACTATCGGACGCAACGATCTACATAATCACTGTCAAGCGCTATTCCAACAAATGCCATCGTATTCATAAAGTGGTTATCATTAGTGGTTCGTTAATTACTTACAAGGCAGGAAGCAGCGTTTGCATAGATCGAACCCATGCTGGTGATAACACACATAAATATTTAGGTCAATTAAAAAAGGAAAAACTTGCTGGCACCTGAGCATATATCATATGTCCTCTTTATATATCAGACGTGAAACTAACAAAATGTAATTGAGTAACTAAAGTTTAAGCAGTAAGATCATTAGTATATGCATGGTCAACTAGTACATATCGGCTAATAAAGCATATTTTAAGGTTATGTAAATAATCCATACGGTCAATCGGTCGGTTTATATAGTCGTTACGATAAATGTTGCAAGAAGGCAGAATAAAGCAATGTGGAGCACATTGGTGCTAATCACTAGTAATTAGGCGTTGCCGTGAATGGTGAAATACAGAGGCGACTGATAATATGTTAATATATTCTCACCAAGAAGAAATCATGCTTTTAGGAAAACAGCGAACGAGTTATGTATGAAATTGTAGACCAAACAAAATTAGGCCGACGCATATTGTGAACAGTAAAGCTAGTACCAAAATGTCACACTCATATAAAGATTCCAATTGGGTGACTCAACATGCTTTTTAAAAATATACGGATAAACAGATCGTCTTCTGAATACAGTTCATGGTATCAAATTGAGCAATCAAAAGATTTACTACTATTTTACAAATCCTTTGCAATGGAATGCTAAAATTTGCATATGTTCCTTATTTATAAAGTCATATAAGGTGAATTCGTAGAAAACAATCTCCAGGGTTCTATATCTCTCGAGGGAGCATGGAGCCTTGTCCGAATGCGCATAAACAAAACCATGTGTTTGAGGAACGTTAAAGTAAACAGGTAACATTGCTTTATAAAAGCAAAATTAACACACGGACATCGGAGAGAAGGACTAATACATTAACGCCATAGCAAGCTATTATTTTAGAGTAACATATATTAGTGCAAAACAAGCTGCGCACTGAACTGCACTGAACTTGTTACTAGAAGGCAACTTTAAGCAAATACACAGGATACCCATTAAATTTACTTTTTAGTGACATGGACTAAAGTACGAGCAACAAGTGGCAGACTTTTCACTTATAGCTAAGCAGTTGATTATGGAATCTCACTTTGATAAGATTAGTTTATAAAGTTGTGGGCGTATAATTTGATACTAGGCTTGGCCGGCAGATGTCAGCCATGTTGCAGTTTTCGAAGCTAATATCATTCAATGCATCAAACCCTAAATCGCTAAAGGTATCTGATAACAATAACTTGGCACAGCTTTAACTTTCAGGAGGTTGTGATAGGAAAACAAAAATTCAAAGACACGTGGTTCAGGCAGACTGGATTGTATACTGATAAATTAACTATATTCGTGTATAATAAAACCATGTATGGCTACTGGATTTTGCTAAAGCGAAAACATCGCAGAACGCGAACGTATCTGGTCCCATTAGTATTATATGGTAAGTAATCTAACACGGGCCATTGGGATGTTTGTCGATGCCGCTACCCGTGTAACAATTAACTCGCTGCATTCAACGCTTTCAGAACGAGTATAGACTGCCACTGCCGGTGCACAGTTCACTTAAGTGTGATTGGTTGTTGGGCTTAGCAACTCCACACAAATGCCGCGAAAGCCGGAAGAGAGGATAGGTTAAAACTGTGTGAGACGGACCTGGATGGCATTATCTACCCGGTTCCTTCGTTTCGATATAGAATAACGCTGGACGTATACAAGTAAGACGAGACGCTGAAGAAAATACCAGAAATGGGGATGAATAAATGAGGCATAGCTACCATGTCATCTCGGTGAGAGTGCGTGGATTGCGGTGTGCGTGCGTCTTTATACCACCGTGGTTGCCCGTGGTGGCGAGGAATTATATCGTTTGAATTTAAATCCGCATTCAGCTGGATTGACGGGAAAATGATCACTGAACTTGACCCCTTCTTTCGCGGCCTTTGTCTGCTTGCTCTTGTGTACGAGTCTGTCGTCAGTTCTCTTTGTCTAGTAACAAGTGCCACCGGATTCAGTCGATCAAATAGGTGTTCGTTCGCCGGTAATGCTGCGTATTCTGAGTCCGATTCGAAATGTCGATTGATTGAATTATTTGTAGAGTACGAAGCTTCCAGAACTACCTCTCGTCTTTTGTGGTTCCAAGTTGTACGATCTTTACGTTCTTTAGACCAAAATGTTGGCCCTCTTGTTCTTCATGCGCAGAAACCATTAAGTGCGACGTGTCTTCTGCCGGCCGTCTAGTGGTCCATGAATTTAAACAATGCATTCATCCAATGTGTCCGACCTAGGTTTTATCCAATTCCCTACACTTTTCCTGGTAAATGACATTATATTGTTCTGCTTGATTGACTATTTCTTTGGGTCTTGAAAGCACATTTCTTAAGGTGGTATTTGGTTTGTGAGCTGCAGAGATTCCATTGGCTGCTGTAATCTTCCGGTTAGTTCATGGACGTTATTGCTGTAGGGTAGTACTCTCAAAGAGGCTCCTGTACACTGGTCTACACTACTGAGCGCCATTCAACTACGAAATGTTGACGTCAACTAGATTAGGGACGAAACGTTTGCATGAAACTAACCAAGCTCAGCAAACCGTTCAACCGCCATCTGAAGAACCAGAGCATTTAAGCATCAAATATGTGGCCACGAATTTCGGGAGTACAACATTACAACAAGCTGCCCGTTTGGCAACCTTTGCCTGCAAACAAGCTAGCACACACGGACAGTTCTTTATTAGTGCTTGAGAAGGGATTTGCTGCCGGCGAGTGGGAACCACAGACTGGCGCTAAACCATCCAGCTGCCTGGAAGTTAGCAAGACAATAAGCGAGACGCATGATCAAACTGATGGTAACGGTCGCCCAAAAGCACCCAAGCAATAATGAGAAAGTCATAATCGACAATAGATACAATTGCCTTAGCAATTCTGATCCACAGCTACGAACACCCCTTGATAGAGCTGTTAAAGTCGAGCGAAAAGAATCGACTCAAACTGCAACTAACACTATATTATACAAACGGACAAAAGGAAATGGCTGCGCTAGCAAGAAAGGTTGGATCAAAAACCTTACACGCCACCACCTCACTGTAGTTGTAGAGGATGTCTTGATTAAGGGTCTATACTACAACCCCAATATGGTTGGCTCAAGGACTACTTGGCTAGATTAGATTAAAAGCAAATGGACAATCGATGTCCCACTAACGGGTAGGCATATATTTGTCCCTGTGCTAACTCGGAATATTGTCACTAAGACTCTAGTCAAGCAGGAACAGGATGCACTCAGGTTTCTGGAGAAAGACAAGCACATTGTAGTCCTACCAGAGTGCAAATGGCGCATGACTGTGCTAATGGACAAACCGGAGTATATTTTTAAGGCCAAATAATTACTATTCGGCACAACTATCTATCGCCAGATCAATCAACATCCAAGTTCAATACTGGTTTTACCGAATCAAGCCAACCATGAAGAAACTACAAACAGAAACAGGCTCACGGCGACTGGAGCTGGAGAATGATAGCTGATTATACAAACATTGCCAAGATCTATGTATTACGAAACGTATACAAGCATGGAGTCCTACTATGAACAATCGTCTCCATCTTCGGAACCATATCGTATTAACTAGCGAAGCATTTGTGGAGGAGTTCGAAGCCTTTAATTGAGGTACGCGAACACAGCAACAATACTGATAAACAATTGTTCAAAACGCTACGGATTATCAGAAAAGAAGACACTGAAATAATGCTTTCATTCGATGTCACCATACTCTTCACTTTAATCGGTCACGAATTGGCTAAAAAACTATGACAATAATACTTGTGAATCATTTAAGCCCAAGAACAACTATACAACCTTAAAGTTTCTGGGAACTTCTGAACTTCTGCATGATTACTTATTTTCTCTTTGATAGACCCGTTTACCAGCAACTATGAGGAACAACTATGGAATCCATAAACTCAGACCTCATTGCTGAAACCGTACCTCAGAAATTAGATTGCATTGCACTGCCATCCTCAGCCCAAAACTCTGGATACGATACGCAGATGACACATTTGTCATCGTAAAACGGAACAGAGTACAGGCCACGCATGATTTGCTCTACAGAACATTCCAAGTTATCAACTTTACATTCGAATTAGTGGAGGATAACAAGTTACTGTTTTGTACGTACTGGTCACTAAGAATTCCGATGGATCTCTGCAAACGCGCATATATACAAAAAGCGCGCACAGACCAGTGGTTAAAGCACCAGGAAAAACGCCCGCTACATTCAGATCCAGTCCAAAAGAGAGAAAACGCACTACAGAACAGCAAAATCGAGAACAGGAAGAAAATCCCGAAGATGGAGTGTATAGAATCAACGGTTTTCCGAAAAGGTTCACCAGAAGAAGCTTAAAGAGACAAAAGTCAGTGACAGTAACAGCAGTCACTTGAGAAGGAAAACCAACAGACAGTAAACCTCCACATTAAGACCGTCTTCAAACTAATAGGAAGCTAGCTGCAGTCACATAGAAACTCTGCAGCTCACAAACCAAATGACACCCTAAGAAAATTGATCTTAAAACCCAAAGAGAAAAGCAATCACGCCGACCAGTGAAATCTCATCTACCAGATAAAATGTAGCGAATGGTATAAGTAACGATCCCGTTTGGGACTTCCTCATCCTTTGCACTTGCAAGCAAATGCATGCTGTGACCGCCAACGGATTTTACATCCACGGAGTCCGACTGAACATTTTCGCTCTGCGGTTGGCTGATCAGAGATATTGAGTCGCCGTCAACAAACACCGTTTTGTCGTTCCGTCTATTTACTTCCCTTTAATCGCCACGTTATTCACTTGTCGGAGTATACCCTACAAAAAAGAGAAACGATTAAAAGTTGAACGCGGTGATTTGGTTTCGGGGTCTCAGCATGTCCCGCTGTGCATATATATTTCCCTTGTACCCGTAACCAGCAAAGACAGCAGTGCCCTTTTGGTCGCAAATCTGCGCTAAACACAACGCTCACCAATCCATTCTATTGCTGTGCACTTCCTCCAACACATTGAACAGCCCGTTGTCTAACAGTAAGGTAACCTTAGTAAGCTCGTCCCAACTAAATCTCCGGGCAACATTCGCAATTGGGACATGCCTGCGATTGGTTGCAAGATATTGGGTCAGGAATTGATCGATCAGTAGTTGATGTAGTGATACCTCGTCAAATACAGAAATAGCACGGAGGTGATCGGCAAGCATAATATCATCGAGTCTGCTTCAATTCGCCTGAAACCGCCGCAAAGTCACTTTACTACTGACCAGGCTTCGCAATTCTGAGTGCAACGCTTTCTTTTTGGCGGCCAATTCTAACTGGAAAGGACCCATTCATGCTTACTTCAGGACGGCTTTTGTGTAGCCATTGAAGTCACTACGCAGGGCATAGTTTTAGTCCGGTCGTCCTCAACCACGAGCAACTCCGCCACATCGGATTAGTCTTAAAATAAGGCACACATCAAATACTTTTAAAGTCAAGAGTTAAGAGATTACCATAATTATCTTCGATGGGTCACAGCTCTAAATTAAGAACATGGCGCGCAAAAGGAAAATTTATTGTAGCTTATACCGACAACCATTAGCATTTTTTCTGACCAATCTGGAGACGCTTAAACGTAAACTACATGGAGACTTCCGCTATTATATCATAGTGTGCTGCTAATACCACTAAACATAGTTGTTTTTCTTCTGCAGGAACGTTGGGTTTTTCCGTTGGCATCAAGTTGTAATCCGGATGTGCATGTACTTATTCCTTACAAATTCAAGGCGCAGTAAAACCAGCACCTAAGCTATCAAAATCTCTCTGTGCGTCTTACCTACAGTAAACATAATTGTAGCAATGTTCAACTCTTAAACTAGTTTACTGGGTGAGTGGTTAAAGAGAATGTATGTGGAGGAGCTTTGCAGCTTCACTACAATTTTTCCCATTGATTGTAACATTGAAGCATTTGTGTTAGCTACCTAACGCTTTGATTTGCATCTGTAAGCCGATTGAGCACACTAATCAATGCAGTTGAATTGTATCCGGTATCAGTCCTACACACAAAACGCACGCTTCTTATTGAGCCAATCAAAAGCACCCAATGAAAAAAAAACAATAACCCTTACATAAAATGAAAACTTGGTGGTGTGTAGTATTGATTCTTGGGCAGCCTAGACTGCATTCATTAACGGCGCCTTATCTGAAACGAGTTCGGCGCAAAGTAGGGGCACAAGGTTGTCCAAACACGTGATGCGACTGAGTACAATTGGACTACGGTGTGCGTAAATGCATGCCTTGTGAACGGCACCAGTGGGGGAGTGACTATGAACAAGGTAATGCTACACACTATTAGCTATTTTCTGGCTAAGTTTGCGCTGGCACAGCAAAGTTTTAGAAGACTTACCAACTCTAGGGAATACGACGGTACTAGCTATAGACAGCGAATCAGTCGGGGTCGGTTTGAATGGCTTGCGAGCGGCGATCTGCTGAGAGAGTTAGCGCCAAAATACGACTGTAGGCAATTTTGCTACAAGACGAGTAGATCATGTTTTGTTACAGCAGGTGTCACTTGCCGTCGCCATTGATGCATTACACCGAATTGCTGGTCCCTGAATCAAATGAAATACTGCGACCTTACTGTCGGCAGTTTGCATCAGCTGATCTGCACACACACACACGCACATGCAAGGGCGGACTGGCGCAAATCCAACGCCAGGGCAAGTGACACGCAACAACTGAATTCGTATCCGGTTCACAGTTGTGTGGTAGGTTCGCACATGTTAATCACTAAATCGTTGCTTGGCAGTTTTATCTGGCCATTTCAGTAGCTGTTCTCCAGCAAACGTACTTGGCCGACACAGCAAATCTGCGATGATCCCCTCAGTTTATCCTATCGTAGTTGTACCTGCAAGTCCCATAATTTCCGCGAGGTCGATAACACTCAATTCCCTATCCAACTGTATGTGAACACGTAGTCCCCAATCACAGATGGAAGTACAATGGGATATAACCGGTCAAATAGTTAACGCATCAAATGTCCCGTAGAATATTCGTAATGAATAGAGGAAGATTTGATATTTACCGTGCAAAGGAACTAGTGTGTTCGGGTGATTTAATAGAGACATTGGCTTGACAACTGGTAGATATCCATTTAGTTGCAACTAAAACTTTGCCATAATTTGCATCTTCGGCAAAAAGCGGTGAAATTCCAGAACACAAAACTTTATTTGTAATTTCCGTCATAATTCCAAAAACGAACAACAGAAGAGTTAGGTTTCGGATGACACCGTTAGAACGACCAACCGGCGGTCCGACAACTTCGGTATATCCGGATATCAAGGCAGTCACAGATGTATGACTGCGAAATTTCGGGATCGGGAGTGTCAAGGTTTATAGCGTGCTTGTGAGTAAACCGACCAAGGTGGCCTGCGACAATTGCCACTGAACTCAAGGTTGACAGGTGACCACATGTGTAAGACAGAGACATCAATTGCGGCACTTTGATGACAAGGCTATTGTCATGACACGAATGCGACATTCTTGCTGTAGGCGTGTGTATGTAGCGAAATATCTGTGCATCGTAAGCGAAAACCAGTAACCCATACCATCCTGCCTAAATTGAATGTGATGCAATGCAGTTGCCAACAGGTGCTTTACTAGAGGGATACTTGTGAATTGTTGGTGGTTACTGTGTAGGCAATCGCGATGAAAACCACTTTGATTGTTTGAGTGGTTCGTTTAATCTGAACGCAACGCCACTAACAATTGGCGGACGACCCATGATGCACCGCATACATTGGCATCCCTTACGCGCTGAACTGAACGCAGTCGACCTTATAGCCCTCTGAAATGTAACAATGTGTGTATTACGGTTAATAAAGCAATGCTTAACAAGTCCCGCGGGGTGGAAATTAATGCGAAAATAAATTGTATGATAAACTGAAGAGCGTTTTGGTGGACTTATCATAAACTAATTTATAATGTCGGAGATTTTCGCGTCATTGGTTGGAAGTATGGACAGACACCGTTAGCTTGCATTTTGTACCCCGTGCTTAAAAGTCATAAAATGAAATGCAAAAGAGACAACCCAACGTCAACTGATTTTTTGAATATTGCCAGATTGGGAGCGGAGAGGAAAACATTTATGAGGCTGGAACACATGGAGGGAAAAGAAATTTATACCATAGTCAAACACTTTATTCTGTATTTATGTTTCGGGGGATGACCTCATTAGTGTAGTTTTACGGTTCATTTTCAGCAGCAGATGGCAAATGTGGTTTTGGTTCAAGAGAATCTGGCAAACCATAATACGATCCCTCCGTAAACTTCCATATCGACTGCTGTTCGGTCTTAGAGCTTTCAGACTAAGCTGCTAGGGCAGAAGAAAGACGCCCCTGACGTTCTTGGTTGCCCTTCGTTGAGGAGTCTCAAAAGCAACGAGACGCTGTTTCTGCCATGGATGCCACGCGAGGATAGTGTATTCTACTTAGGCCGCAAGTAGGTTTTAGGCATTTGGGGAAAGAATGAGGGTTCAAACTGACCGAAGGATCTGCATAGTAGGCTGAAGTGTTGATCGCCGTTTCTCATCGCCTTCTGTGCTTGTTTGATCACCAGAGATCTCCTAGACAAGTACACCCAGGTCACGCTCCTGAGTGCACTTCTGCACGGTGCAGTGCCCGATCTTGTAAACGCTCACTGGCTAGTGACGCAGATGGTTCAACTTGCACGCAGCAATTTGCAACTAAAGCAGGTTTCACTTTGACAATTCATAAGTGTAATCTATTTCAGATTCGAGTAAATCATGATCACCATCTTTTCTCATCGTTCGCCATTTAGTGACCAACGTATTTCTCGCACCCTGACATAGAACAGTGGTATACATCCGATGCCTTGTCTTAGGTTATCTCACGGTGTCTGTCTTTGTGCGGCGATATGTCACAAAAGACAATATGCAACATTAACATTGCCGCAATAATGCTTAACAGAAAGAGTAGGAGAATATTAATTATCTGCAATCAGTAGTCCTCTTCGCGTACCAACTACGAACCATGAATTCTAAATGAACTAAAGACCCAACAGTACGTAACGACACACGAAGTCACATCATTAGGAGCAATGCAGTTCTGATTGCCAGGAATCATCCTTATAAACATTGGTGGGCTCTGCAAACGTGTATTGCGGAAATATTCGAAAACTCTCTGCGAAAGCACTGAGGCTGAACACCATCGCATATATCTGAATATGAAATCAATGGTTTAGAATATATAACAAGCAAATACCTGTTCAAATTATATGCAATACTCGAAAAAAATTGTAGCTATCTACAAATCAATACAACGCAGTACGTGTGCTTCATTCCTCCTCATATCATCCAAAATGTGCTGGCAGTGCTGAGACGTCACGTGGATTGGCGACATTGACATAATTCGGTCCACGATACACATGCATTTTTCAGTCTTAGAGAGTGCACACTCAGGACCTCTTCTAAAGCTTCTCCGAATATCTTGTTGATCTTGGTTACCAGAGCACTTGAGATGCGCTGTACCGACAGCGCTAATACCGAAATACGACCGCGACAATTTCTTTTTACCATGTGAGTAAGAACTGCTTTGTAACAGCACTTGTCATTTACAGTTAGGCTGGTATTGAGCTGATGTATGTTAAGTGAAATAAGGCGGCAAAAGTTCTCCCTGAAAACACCAGTGTTGGCGGTTACTGGTTAGTATCAATTGTAAAAGATTCGCTAAAACTGAGTGCTTGCAGTCAGTGGCGTAACAACTAATCATCCGCCCGAGCGGATGTAAAATTGCTGCCCCAAATCTGGCGGTTGCATATTTACACACTGGAGGAGAGCCCTTCAAGCAATTGCCTCAGATAACAACAATCACGTATCTTAATTTCGAGTAATGCCGGAAATAGGGACATTTTAGTGATATAAATGTGGCATATCAACAAACTCTCAAAATGGAGGACAGCCCATAAAGCATTCGTTCCATATAACAACAAGCACGCATCTTAATTTCGAGTACTGCCGGAAATTTAGGCATTTTAGTGATATAGAACTAATGAACAAGTTATACAGACACATATTTGGCGCTTTGCTTGAAGCAGTTGTGTTGATAACACTATCCATTCTTGTGTTCACTCTCTATATTAGTAACTGCCAATCCGTGAGCGTTGTCTGCTCCAATGATGATGGAAGGTAGCTTGTTATATGTTTACATTAGGCGAATGCGCTCTCACAGATGACAATGCTAAGAGTTTAGGTAATAAATATGCGCAACAGAATCCCCAAGGTAATAATTTTGTATTTGGCCCAAAATCTCAGAAATGCCATTATTTCCTCGTGTCCTGAATATGTTACAACGTAAAGTAATTTTATATTATTTCCGCCAAGAAATACCTCTTTTTCTACATATTGGCCGTTTTCACATAGCGGACAACCATAGGTATTATCTAGCATATTTATAAGTGTAACTTTGTTCGTAAGATAATACCTGTACGGAAATGTACAGCATTTCATCAGTCCTACCGTCTCCTAGAGATAGCATTTCCCGGTTAAACTTCTTATCCAACACCATACATATATCACGCAATTCTTCACCGTCCATTTGTTTCTTTTGACGCATTCTTCATGATTACCCCAATTTAGCCTAGTGTTTATTGGATTCTTCCGTTGCAATGTTCACCAATATCATTCTATCCTGAAGAAGCCGAACTCTTAACTCTCTACGCCTGAGAGTACTTCGCTGCAGATATAGGCTATTGGTTTAGATGTATGTGTGTATCCTTGATTTCTATGAGTATAGCTACCTAATGCTAAGAAATAAAATAAACGGAAACAACAATACCGTAATGAGTATTAAACAGGCAGCTGCTTTTTCTCCATATTCTGTGGAATGTTTCACATAAGTGAGGAGTTCCGAGTATTTCTTCATCACAATTGCTGATTTTTCTGCCCAGCTGAACTGTCACCAAACGTCCTTCAACAAATACGCGATTCTGAAGAGTTCCCTCTATATTGGGGCCCTTTTGTCATTCTTGATGTCCTCTCGAGGATCACACAGTGTCATGCCTTGCTTGGTAAGGAACCTGACGATATCAAATATTCTGGCTAAAAGTTCACGCAACCACTTTTCTACAATTATTGCTCCATTTTATTACTCAACTTTCCTTCAACCAGCCAGACCATTAGCTCGCTGCAGTTGAGGAATGACTGAGCACGCGATTTACTGGATTCGTGTTCACATGCTTTTAGATTTAGTTTCCAGCAGTCGAAAAACTAGACTATCCTATTGAAGGCATCCTGCAGCGGAAAGCAAACAACGCCTTTTTGTAGGAGAATACACACTCGCGGTTCGCGAACTCGGTTCACCATATCGCAAATCCCGGAAATAAAAACTTCGTGTTAGCTTCTTAGCCTCAGGTTTGCATTCGTTCCATGTTGCACAAGTTTTGGAATTCATGCTCGACATGTTGCAAGAGCAACTCGAAGCCGAACAAGCATAGCAGGACTTTCGTGAACAATCTCGACAATCCACTGGCAGAAATCCATGTAATATTTTGTTGTGCGTGAATACAAGTGCGCTTTCATTTCCAATTCGTTAAATACGCGTGCTACTTCTGCATCAATATTACAAGCATATCCCGCTGGTCAAATGCTATGTATATATCTTACTAATATCCGGATGTCAACGTTTGAATTACCGATTTATTTTGGGTAACCATATGAGACTCATACTTCGTTTTTACCACTTCAGTCGTGGAATAAATTTCGATGAATTGGCCCTGGTTATTTGGCAGACATCTGTAGTATAAATGCTGTCACCTGTCACCTACTGCTTCTGGAGGATCGCACCCGCCGACCATGCTCTGCTGCGCTTCGGCATCCAGTAAAATAAACACTCAACAAATCGATGGTAGCGAGATGTATTAGTTATATCAGTAGATGTTTCGACAACGTTTAGCGGTTTACACAGCAGAATGCGTTGTTGTACTCAAGAAAACACAAGAGTTAATCAGTTTCTGTTATCATGTGATGACCATACATAACGTACGAAAATGCTTTCTAGGGGTCATTCGAGCGTGTTTGGGACAACTTAATTTCAAGAATGACTTCCTCTTGCAGCTTCTCGTCAACAGAAGAGCACGCAACAATTCGACCTGCGTTGGACCCATATTTTTGTACCCGTCTTATGTTAACATTTCCCAGAATAGACCGGATAGGCATTTGGTTCAGACGGCGTATATCTTCCTTGGTTCGAAAGGTGGGAGCGAAAATTATCTCCGACAGTAAGCCAAGTAGATTGTCAGGCAGAATGTGTACCCTCGGAGACCACGGTCACTTTACAAACACTTCGTGTGCCATTGAAAGCGGAGTTCATTCTGTAGGTGGACGTAAGCGCAATTGCGCAACACTTGAACAGGAGGTTGCTAAAAATGAAAAATTACACGTCGTTTCGGAATCCAAGGAGGCACAGGTTCACGAAAGGCGAAGAATATCTTACGACTTAGCATTGCTTCAATAGAAAGTCGAAGGGAGGCAAGCGGTAAAGATTGATGAAACAAATTTGAAACTCCTTTGTGCAAGCACCAGATATCAAATATTGTTTTGAACCTGGGTGAAATTTCAAGTACCCAAAAATCGAGGACAGAAACTTCATCTACTTGGAGACCGGAATACTGGCAGGTTAGTATAGTATATCAAGGCTAGAGAAAGCTTAAAAAATATATGAGTGCATTAGTTGCTTGGACCATTAGATTCCAGATGTAAAATCTTTCTTAGAAGCTGTCTCTTGAGTTGCGATAACTTGCCAAGCCTCACGAATCTGGAATGCATATTTCATGTGGCGTCCTACCATTCGGACAGCCTCCTGTTCCTTGCTCTATATTCTCCATCGCTGAACCTAATTGAAGGCATTTGGAGAATCATAGGAGCGTTTAGACAGAGATATTCCAACATGCATCAGGATGATCCTGTGGATGCACTTGGGAAGACCCGATATAGAATGCTTTTCCTATTAGTACTTATGTCAGGGGCGCGAGTCTGTGGGACATCTCAGCACTGCCAGGGCGTGATAGCTCAAATGTAGGTGAATCATTAAGGCGCAACGCATTGTACAGATTTGTAAATCCCTTTTTGTTTTAGCATAAACTGCATAATTCGCACTGGCGTAGTAATTATTATGCTCCGCCTAGCTATTGTGTACATGTTTAGATATAAACCAGTGTTCCGACTAAGTGCTTCCGCAAAGAGTTCTCGCGTGATTCCGCGTTAGGCATTGCCAGAGCCCAACAGAGCTTATACGTATGAGTCTTGGCAATTAGAAATTACTTTTTGATAATGATGAGAGTTCATGTGATGTTACGTCCTGTTGGTTCCTTAGTTCATTTAAAGGGCATGGTACGTAGGTGGTGTCATGCATAGGACTACCGCTCGCAGAAAATTAAGAGTCATTCCGCTAATCTTTCTGTTAAACTTATTGCGGCAATGTTGCTTAGTGCAATATTGTGTATTGATTGATTTAACACTGGGTATATGACAAACGACTAGTCAGGTTGCACAGGTAAGCAAACCAGTCAAATTTTTTAAATGACAAGCTGCAGAACGTGAATAATGGAAACAAAATTGCAACTTCGTTACATATTTACCTAAAATCATTTATGCTTAAAAACTGCAACAACGTACTCAAAGAGATGCACGTTAATAATTTCTGATTAAGACATTGCCATTATGTGTATATTTGTTTAAAATACTGTCAGTTTGTTCTAGAGTAAGTGGCTGATATTTCAAGTGCCGTGCACTTCTTTGTTACTATTTATTATGATTCCTCCTATATTACTTTCTATTCCATGTGTTTTCCTAAGCACCCTGTGCAATAGCAGCTAAGTATTACAAAGACAACAAGCTTTTAATCAAATCTCGGTAATAATTTAATGGCTTTATAGAAGAAATATTAGATAAGGTAACCCTCAATCTCCTCTGTTAAAACCCATTGTTTCACCTTTTCACAAATTGCTGTCCCAGCGATCGAATTCAAGTTTCACATCGGTATTGATACTGGTTTACATGGAGATTGCGTGCACGATATTCACATAAAGGGTAATACCAAACAAACAACCTATCAGTGTATACAAGCGGTGCCCTTTGCTATTCGTCGTGACCTGTTGGATAAGTGGTTAGAGAGTACAGCTGACATAATACTGGCCTCAGCTTTGATGCCTGATGTCTCTAACTGAGGAATTCAAATGTTTTTGAAATTGGTCGTGCCAAGTATTTTGGAAGGGCTACGTATTATGTTCCTTTTCAGTCCCTGCGAAGCTATGATAGTACTGATGAAGTTTAGGTTCATTGATATTTCGCGTACAAATCCATCCACACAAGTGATCTAATAACCTAATTGCTTTGTTGTGTCATCACTTAAAAAGTATACAACTAAAAATCAAATTGCAAGCCATCCAATTGGAACTTTTATAAACCTTAGCAACAAATGATGGAAAACGCCTTGGGGTATATTCTTTTATATTGATACTTACACTTCTAAACCCGCTGTTTGCTTTAACGGTAAATATAATCCAACGGTTATACCGGATAACTATTATCATTCACATTTGTATACATATGGTTTCCTGTCATAATTGTGTTTTGCCATCCTAGGCATAAATCTGAAAATAACATCCCGAAGATAGTTTATTATAGGCAACATAATGCCATTATTATGGGGAAGACAGGTACGGTCAGACTAACTGGTAGCAAAAGCAAGTATGTCATATATTTAAGTGGATTTACTATGATCCTCGCGAAAGAGCAACTACTTACTTACTACATTAGTTATCACAAACATAACAGTAAAGTTTCCTTACTACTACTACGCATGAAACAGACACAACCTATAAACCGAAAAGACATGGTTTCAATTATTTTTAATAATGAGTAGCGGATCGATAAGGGCATTTTGATGACCTTTCTTTACCTGGAGGAGCTTGGCCAAAATCAGTATGCGGTTTTAGCCAAGATACAAGAGATTAGGTTGCACAGCAAAATGGAAAGAAACCTAAGTATAACTGCGCATAAAACGTTGGCTTTACTCTTAAAGCACAAGAAGGAAACAAATACTTAATGTATTATTATTTGTTCTGTACATCTGAATCGTTTCAGCTAAGCAAATGAATATATTTATTACATCATCATGTTTTGATGGACTTTCCCATCCATTTATATTCACACATATTCAGGGAATACGATTGTTTTCAGTTATTGTGAACTCACATGCGATTACTTAATTGCATTAAAGTGCCGTCATCAAAATTAGTCGTACTGAGTTAACGGTTATGAATGCGCACTCGAATCATGATAAGCTCTATTCAACTAGTGTCCACCAGATACACTAAACGATTTTACATAATTTAGTGAAATAATTGATAAGGAAGCTTTTGCGGCTAAGAACGTAATGGAGCAAATATTATTTAAAACATTTCGGCAAGGTTCAAAAATATGTTACTTTTCAGCTCGCCTTATTAAACGTGTGCCACCTTCCCTTACTTCATGTACATTTTTAAAAACTACGGTGGTACCAACGCTCACTTATGTGATTTTGGGGTTAAAATATACAGATTGTGATAACCATAAAAAAGATAATGTGCATGTAAAAGTAAGTCGTTTTAATCATAAATCATGATGCATAAATCATGATGCTGCGGTGAAATTATCTGTCAATCTTATCGCTATGGTCTTATAAGAGTAATAACCCAGTGTCCTTAGCTTATGCTAGATAAAATATATAAAGGAGAAAAAACTATTATATCATAAGAAATTTGAAACGTTGTGCTATGTTTAGTTACAAAGATCACATGCTTTTCTTTTATCATCTATGTGATTCGAGCGATATCGTTGGAATATTTATGTAGTTTACATGAAGTAACTGTTGTTACATCTTGTGGGCCGTAACTGGCAAAGAAACTGTATTTAAACGAAGATATTTGACATACAACACATGGTTTAATTCTCAGAAAATAGTTGCTACTTATCCAATGGTACAGTTTTATTTATTTGTCTGCTAGAATAGTGCACTGAATCCTTCATGGTGTAAATAACTTAGGATACGTAATAAATTCGTACCTTGAAAACTTTTCCGAAACGTATTATTGCGTTCCATATTACACTATGTCAAATTGTAGGTGGGCTAAAGTGTAGGGCTTAATGACCTTTTGCAATACGTTCGGTTGTTAATAGTACTACCAAAGAAATGAACAAACTTATTAAATAACAGCAGATGCCTTTTCCTTCATATATTACAATTTACTTTCAGTAGATCTTTTACGAGTATTTTCAATATTACTGCATACAAGCATTTTGCAGGTAACTAAATTTTAATACTTTAGGCACAGTAAAAATATGTATTGTCCCTGATCGCTGCGTTACTTATTCTGTTTTTTACAAGCAGACGAGAAAACAGCTTGCGAATTGATATAATATTAGTTGTCGTCTAAAGACTGTTATGAAGATTAAAACACCGTTCAGAACCATAGTTTTACTTTCTAATCAGCCACAATTTAAACAAAAGTCTTTAAGGATAAATAATCTTCATTTATTTTGCTGATAGCAAATCTTTTTAAATATTTGTTGTCAAGGAGTTCAAGATTGTCTTGGCATTTTAGTTTATTTCAGCTTCTCCTGACGCAGATATACAGTATACTTTTTTAAATCAAGTCATTAAAACAGTACATATTTTGTTTTCTGGGCCTATGCCATAATATGCTTTAACCAACTGCGAATGAAGAATCCATAGATGTTGAAAATCAGAGTGAAAGTTCACTGTTTCAATAGTTCCTAATAGTAGTGAGACAAGCTTCTAGAATCAGGACACCTAAGTTCCTCGGGAATCTTTTTAAATATGCTAGTCACTTTCCTAGAAATTGATTACATTTCTGTAGAAAAGCATTATCTGCTAACAATTTCGATTCAGTTTCCTAATTTACTTGCATGTTCAAACAGACAGAACAACCAGTGCGAAAACTTGGCATTCTGCTGGCA
Source organism: Dicrocoelium dendriticum (assembly GCA_944474145.2). NCBI lineage: Eukaryota > Metazoa > Platyhelminthes > Trematoda > Plagiorchiida > Dicrocoeliidae > Dicrocoelium > Dicrocoelium dendriticum. The sequence goes on from OX104066.1 coordinate 114,181,031, forward strand.
AAATTGTATTGTACTTCAAATGTTAGTTTACATGATTGTCACAAGGAACATTTTTTATAAAATTGCCCATTGGAAAAGGAAATGGTAAACGATAAAACCGGCAAAGTTAGACGAGTTTTACTAATGATTTACCATAACTGCGCCCGTTGCATACAACTGTATTTTTAGAAATTTGGGCGTTAATGTAGATTTAATAATAAAGCTGAGCCAAAAGCAACATAAGACATCAGCAAAATCAAGTTATTGTTAGAATCAGACGTTAAATTTTCGCAACGGGTAACTGCATTACACAATTGGTTTTATCTCCTAAACCTTTGCTAATTCTCGTGGACAAAACTGATTTAGCAGTTTGGTAAAGTTGTGAAATGTTTGCCTGTGTCCATCCACTCAACTAAGCGTCAGCCGGTTAAGCGAAAACAATTTAATGCTATAGACTGATTGCGCCTCGTCAAGTGAAGTGCGTGTAGATTAATCGCTAGAGAGTTTATCATTATTTCTGTGGAAAGGTTTGATTAAACCAGCAATATCCTAAATTTGCCATTTTGATAAACCATACTTCTGCTTTCGTGCAAAACTGCTTCCTTAATAAAGCTTAATGGGTATCGTAAAACTTGCTTGGGTAGGAGAATATCGTAGCATCGCTGTTTCGTGAAATAATCTGATTCAGTTCAATAGGTGATTGGAGTATATTTTTACTTTGAGTCATATATTGAATTTAATATGTAACCAACTAGCTACGGGACTGAAAAACTAAAATACGTGCAATATATAGGTATTACTTTGTATAGTGTTTTCCTTTATTATGGTTAATTCCCTTACCGGAAAATATGTAACGCCTAACCCACCTAGGCAGTTGAATCTGTGAAAACACAGCCGGTCAGGGGGCACATTTAAATATTCCAACGTGAAAAGTACTTAACCTGGACCCACGTTTTCTCACTCTATCTGCCACGATAATGACCTTAGTTCCCTTTCCTTAACAATGCTATCTGACACAGTGGTCTTTTGCTTTGTATTCTACCCAATTGCTTTGACCGAACTGCTTAGTGCACTAACCTTGACGAACAATAATTTCAGCTCTATTCTATCCACTTTGTACAAAACTTTGACCGAATTCCAGCAATAATAATTGAGACGACCAGTGAAATTTTCTGCGTTTGACAAGGTTTTGGACCTAAGCTTCATACTAAGCGTATGCGTGAACTGTATTATATTAGCACCACAGACAGTACAACCCAAATCCATGCTTTTTGTTTTAAGAAGGGAAGGGTAAAGTGGAATTCAAGTATTCCTTAGGTCTAACTTTTCATGCCCTAGCAGAGAGATAGTTTGATTGGCTTAGCCTGAATGGGATAACGAAGCAAAGTACGTTACAAATAATTCTGAGATTAGTTTTTGCCATATTAACAAGTACAGCTAAATAAATGATTGTCGAATTTGGACTTTAGCACGGATTTAGAAACAAAGTAACTGGGTCCGTTAGAAACAAGATGGTTGCTTTATTTTCGAGCATTCATCGTTTGGCTTTCTCCTTGCTTTTATTATATAGCCATCGGTTAGGCAAACAGCAGGTTCATGGGAGTCGTGATGTTGCAATTACTAAAAACATGGTCGCTGCATCCTATTTTAGTGTGTGAAATGTTGTTACTGGTCTGTTCGCTTCCTCTATATGGTACATAAAACTGCCACTGATCGCACATGTTGCTCATACCGTGTTCCCTTCAAAGATAATATTAAGTACCATTGCACCATTGAAGCAACATCAAGCGTTGGAATGTCAACTGAGCTGACCCATCAGGTTTCAGGCACCTACCTAGGTTTGGCACATATATATGCATTGTAGGTTCCTCTTTACCGAGTGAGCTTGACGTCACCGTAGTGTCATTAGCAGCGTTAGAAAAAATGTGCTTCAATATTTTGACACACCTTTCCTAACATCTTCCAAATATTACGCGTTGAAATAGATGGTAAGGTTATTGGATTTATGGAAGCATTTCAGCCCACCCCAAACAAGGATCAATGGAGGTGGCACGCGTTGTGGAATTCCAAAATACTCGTTTGTGTTTCTGTAAAAATCACTGCTAGTAACTTTTCACTGCCCTTACGAGTTCGTTTCACATTTAAAAGTTGGTTCAATATTGTCAACGTTTACATTAATATGACCATCATGTTACACTTTGAGAAATGAAGTATGAAACTCTCGATCAGTGTACACTGATTACAGTCGCCATTACTTCATGTTTAGGAAAGGTAGATAGAGAATGATACAGCGGTCATCCATGCCCTACTCCATCGGATAAAATGAAGTGCCATGACAGGTTTCGGGAGCTCTTCGTCTATCATAGTCGCAAGCATGACCCGCTTGCATTTGTTTGTTTCTTGGACATACATTACTTGATCACACTTTAATCAACAACACATAAATGACCCGGGTAACAGGCTTTTGTGAAGCAGTGAAAGATGACTACGTTGGGTCGTTAATATAAACATAGTGATAATATAACTGGGGTAAAACAAATTTTAGATGAACGCAACAATATTTGTATGAGAGCGGCACACGACATTCCGTCCATAAAAGGAACGAGGAGAATAACTTAGAGACGTTAGGGTTGTAGCTGCTTCCAAGATAAACGCCCTAATCCGAAAGCCAACATTTCGTTAAATCTTGACTCCAATAAAGCAGTTCAGGTTAATTTAGACAGTTCCCTACTATTATTTATTCGTTAATAAATGGTATAGGCGCTTGCCCACTGCAAGTGCATGTAAGTGAAGCAAGACTAGCTTGTCAAGCGATTTTTAGCTGACGTACACAATTCACGTCGGCATATGACGCGAGACTGCGGATCTCATGAAGCAGGATGCTTATCAGCCAGTAAAGTATGCACTTGATGTGATGTACAAATTCGCAGTTCAAAACGTTCAGTTAAGATCCCTAAGCAATTTAACAGTTCAGGGATGCGGTGTTTAATCTTGTTGCAAACAAATGTGTTGAAAATAAATATATAACAAGGTACGTTGAGTAACAAGAACAGAAGTCCTTTTCGTCAATTGGCAAATGCCAAAGAAGACACCAGATTTTGCTGCGTCGATCCAGAATCGCATACAATTTTATTACGGAATATTTGCAAGTCTCGCTGCATTAGCCTGAGCTAGCATGAAGAGGTTCTGATGAGTTTGTACGATCTCATCACGCAGAGTTGTGATGGCATTTACCAACAGAAGCCATATTTAGACTTAAAACGGCCCAGTCAAAATTCGATATTCAATATTCAACTGAGTGCGATGAACGCATGCTCAGCTTTAAAACCAGCTCATTTGAAACTTGCATAGAACATCTGACACCGAAAATTGGTAACCATATTTGCGCTTGTCGCTGGCGTGGAGCGAATGCTACCGCAGTTCTATACAACCATCCTCCGGCTTGGTCGACGTCAGCAAATGTACTCGTGAGCGAATTGTAGTTATGAGAGCAGTCTCCTCCATATTAACTGATCATTTCCATAGCAAATAGAGTATGGGGTTTAACTGAATTTGTTGCGATCTATGTAGCCTTACACTAGCTACCTTTTCAGAAATAGCTGAAGTAAAGAAATGTATTAGCATCTTAATGCTTGTATGTCAGCGTTAAAAGGATAAAAGTACAGCAATCCTCACAGTGTTTGCGGCTCAGATGCAGTTAATATCTGAGCGGTCTTCATTCCGAACTTTCAGATCACTGGTCAACTTTACCTGTATTTCTTACGCAACGTAGTTATTTTCGCTGAAATTGCCCGACCACTTAGCCGCAAAATGTTAAAGCAGCACAGGCAGCAGTGACACATTGGCATCTGTTGTACCAGCATATTTGCAAAAATTTGGACAACGCAATTAATGCCACAGTGCAATCCAACATCTGAACGGATCGCTTTCGAGCAACGCCCCCTTATCCCACAGAGCCATAACATTATCCATACCGGTTCAACCGACATTCAAATCTGCATTATTTCCGAAAAGACAAAGTCTGCAAGCGCCGCAAGTGTCACATGAATGATACCATGGATTGAGCACACGGATCGAACTCGGCTCTGGGTTTCTGACAATTAGTTACATTAAGCAAAGAATGGTAAATAATCTGGCAAATGCTGCCTCAAGACTTTTACATCAGAAAATGCGTTCGTTGAAGCCCGTCGGACCTATGATGAACCGAGTTGCTCCACATGGTTATATATGAAACTACTGAAGGTATGGGAAACGACTCTACAGGTATTTGGGAGGCAAAAGCAGTAGACAAACTTTTAATGCCGCAAAATAAAGAAAATTGTGTAATAGAGATGAAAATAAAAGAATGCAATTGAACTTAGACCTCAGCATTCATAAGGAAATAGCGTTTAGGAAAAAGAAGGTAATTCTTGTGCAATAGCATCCTCACAGTGTTTAATTCCCAGAACATATCATGTTAACTTTCGCGACCGCGTAGTATCACTAAGTTGTTTAATTTAAAATTAACTAAAAACGTTGGGGTTGTATAGTCTGTATGTATTTTATTTCGAAACTACTCAAGCAGCCGCTTATAGACAAAATAGGACAATTTCAGAGTAATAAAAATTCATGGAATAACTAAATGGGTCAGCCGGACAGTAAGAAATTCAAGGTTATAGACTCCATCGACGTGACCTAAGCCTTACAAGGACAAAAATGTGCTCGTGTGAATTCGAGATATTGGCAGTGATTTGGTTTTGTCGCCGGATGTTAAAAACTCAGTATTTCTAGGCAAACGTGGAGTATTCTGTGTGTTGATAGCCATGAATGCGTTACGAGGGTTTAATCACATGTTGCATTTGAGCAGGTGCTTGGCAATTGAGTTGCCAGAAAGTTCAAGGCCACCCATTACTAAGTTTCCTAGAAAGTAGTAAGTGATACAAAATGATGGTTATTTGTCAGAATTTTCCTTTGTATTGCCTTCACCGCAATAGATTAGAATGATGGGGGAACTTGTTCATTCACACAAGCTTTTGTTTTTGTATACTGAAGACAGGTGAACGGAATTCCAGCATAGCCTAGGGGAAGCTGTTTCAAAAAAGTCAGTGCCCCTCTCAAATTAACACGCTGTCTGGAAGACAAAATGGCTGATTTAGTCTAGCTCAGCGATCTCTAAACTAAAGCCCACAGGTTGAATCCTGCCTGCCTTCCTAGATTGTCCGTCCGCCAACGGTACTAGTAAGGAGGAAATAATGCAATCCATCTGGTATTTTTCTGTTTGATACTTATCTAACCTGCTTCCATAAGGCTTCCGTTAAGATAAGCAATGTCACAAACATTCATGAAAATTTAACAAGTCGCGCCAAGTTAGACAAACTTATAATCCGTTTCAAGTTATCTACGTATATAAAACAGGTAAACATCATAGTTAAATAAATTAACCCATGGTGACTAACTTGTTTCGATTCGTATTCTCAATCGGTGTACACAGATAATTAGTTTGCATTTAATGCGCGGTTTATGCAAATTTTAAGTGTACCTGAAGTGCTGTGTACTGGTAAATATGTTAGTCTTCGTAATATAAATTAATCTACATGGTTTAGTCGTTTACCTACATACTATAACTATTCTGACCACAGAACGCCGACAGTATTTGTTAACAGGCTGCTAGGCGATGATGGCCTAAGTTCATATATCAAATTTATCTGCTTCAGCCACCAAAAATAACCTTGAATTACAATGGGTAACAAATCACGTTGGGCTTCTTGGTCAGGATATCAAAAATTGTGTACTAATTAACATTGACTTAATTAAGTTTGCATGTAAGAATGCTTATTGTTCGTGCACGTGTCGTAATAGTTCGACACTGCTCGTAATCTAAAAACACAAACCAATGACGAATGCGAAACCAAAGGATTTTAGAGTGACCCTAGCCAATTGGTATTTGTAGTGGATGCGATTTATGTTGTTTATAATGTCATGCAGCGGTTGCAACTATGCTTTATGTAACCGCGGAATCGACTATTTTTTGGATTGCTTTCGCTGGGCAGAGTGGTTGGCGGCACCGGTTTTCGGATTTGCCCGTCAATGAGGTCTCCGTAGCTCAGCCATAGGACGCGTGTGCTTAAAGAGAGACAATGAGGGGCTTACGTTGCACCAACCACAGCTCCATCCACACACCCCATATACAATTTAATTGCGAAAGAGTAAGATCGGGAGGCAAGTGGATGTGAACCAAGTCCCATCAACGGAGCTGGTCCACAAACGTTAAATTATCAGAACTGATGCAAGCTTGATAATAGGGTAACCATGCGCACCAGGCATACAAAAGGAGGTGGCTGGACCATAGCCGGTTTTACATTGGATGAATGGAACCACTCTGTGAGCCTTTAAGCGCCATGAGGATCGTGCATCCCGTCCCCTCTAACAACGACCAACTGTATACTGGAGGCCGTGTAATCGAGCGGCCGGTTATTAGATGGGTAGGCACCTCGTCAACGCGCACACCAATTTTGCCACACCGGGGATGTCTAGCAACAGTCAATAACTTGAAATGATGATAGAAGAAAACCAATCAAAAAATGCGGATATGCCTACATAAATCTTGGCTAAATTAGCATATGAAATAAATGGGTTATCAACAAATCCGCGGTAAATTAAGATGTCATATAATAGATAAAAATGGAATAAAGACAAAATAAGTTACTAAGTTAACCATCGTTGTTTTAACAGACGCGTTAAATAAATAGGGTAGTAGTCAGGCAGAAGCTAATTAGCAGTAACGTAATAGGCATTAAGAAAATATAGCCAACTACACACCTGTAAATAAAAATACGCTTGCCTTCTAAGCAGGACCTGTGGTCGTTTCGATACCTGTCCTTGGTGGCCTCAGGCTTGGCTCACTAGACTTGACTGACCCAAGCATTCACGAACACGTGTGCTGCAACGTCATGCGATCTTCTTTGATATAATACAATTCATCAGTGCAACTCGGGTCTGCACTTGCCGCTTCTTCTTGGCATCCACTTGGGCTATTTCCTTCACATTGTCAACTGCCATCTTGGTCAGACCGCACCATTCACAATGATCAACAGCATTCGGTTTTCAACACTTAAAAGCAACATTAAAAGGCCATACGATCACCTTATGGGTAACAAAGCTTTGGTTTCCTAACATGCCGCTTCCCCAAACATAGGTGACAATATAACGGCTGTTCGGAATACGCGTCGAGTCGATTTGGCAACATGACCGAGGCAGCTCAGTTGTCTCAGCAAAAGTATGCTGTCAACTGCGCAAATTTCACTGCGGCTTAACACTTTGGAATCTGCTACTCTGCCGCACCGAAAAATGCTCATAATCCTTTGCTGACACTGTTAATGAAAACGCTCGAAATCTCTCACAACTTGCCGGTACACGGTACACGTTTCGCTGCCTTATAGAAAAACGAAAAGTACCACAGATTTGTACACCAACAGATTCGTGTCAACAGTTTCTGGTGGTTATTTCGCACTCGGAACTCAAGTTTCCTGAATGCTGCTGCCATCAGTCCGCAGAAACGAAGCTCACTGTTTATATGCTGTTGGGTGAAAACCACATTCATGTAGCAGAAGCGAGTGGTTGTTTCAAATGCTTCATTACCAATGCCGATTTGCGGCATCATTGCAGCTTGCACTTCTGGTGAAGACGGAAATAGACAGTTTTGTCTGAGTTGAAAGTTGAGAGCGCTATCTATGCCAAGGCAGTAGTAATGTGCTGATACTCGTCCACGCTATGTGCAAACAACACAAAATTGTTAGCGCACAGCAGCATATGCACAGTTGTCTCACAGACTAGGGTTCGTGCACAAAGACGACGGACGTTCAGCAAGCCACCATCAATGCGGTGCTCAACACACTCATCGTAAGCACGTGTAAGGCGCGTAACATCGCAATTATGTAAATTTTAAAAGAGGATGGTTACGTATACCGCCTTGCTTAACACCAAAGACAACTACAAATCATCCGATATCTTTCCATTTCGCTGCGCCCTCGCCCTCATACAAATCTACAAAACTACTTGTAAAACTATATTTACCCAACCCCAAGGAAAATGCCTCACAGTAACCCGTAAGTAATGCCATAGTGAAAGCAGCAAGCCATGAGTACAACTGCCGGGATTGATTTCTGCGCTGCTGCTGCAACTGATGATCCGAAGACCCCACATGGATGGGTTGGTTGCGCAAAGTGACTGCTGAGGTGGCTGAGCAAGATTTGTGCAATCATTATACCCAAACAACTCAGCAAATTGAGACTACCATAATTTATGGCACATTGCTTGCTTCCATTTCCCCTTAAAATGAGAGCAAAACCGCACCAATGGAATCAGTACGTACGTCATCTACAACCCACAAACGTTGAACCAACTGGTGCAGCTCATTCGCCAACAATGTCTTACCTTGTTTTCATACTTCTGGCAGGATCCCGTCGGCACTGGCACAGTGGCATCTTCACAGTTGAGCAAGTGGTATCTGCGTCTCATCCATTGTCGGTTTATCTGGCTGACTCATCTACAATTCGAGCTGCTTCAGGTTGTATGTTGTAAGCCCGTCAAACACTGAAGGGTTGTTAAAGAAACGGTCAAAGAGATTTCGACAGATCTGCATGATGGCTGCAGCCAGTGTACAGGCTGTCTCCGAACTGTACTCAAAGTCAACCCAGATTTTTCAACCTCCGTCCATACACCGCCTTCATTGAGTCGAAAAATTCCTTGTGTTTTTGGCGTTTGGCATTGCATTCCATCTGCTTTGCCTTCTGCGTCCACCATGCATTTTGAATGAGAGGCAGCTTTCAAGTCAGGCGTCGTTGAACTTTGCAACACGAACTCATACTTCTTAAATCACTTTGGTCTGCTGAATTTTTCTTACACAACAGTATGCGAATAGTCGCACTGTTCTCATCAAAACAATCGGACCGCTTACAGTTTGCGCACAGGATGGTCTCCTCGGCAGCAGCTGTCACCTAGTCGCGAATGTGGTACCAAATGTCGACCACTGTGGCTACACATTCCACATTACACAGGCGTACAGCCATCGCTTACTCAAGCGCAATACTTTTATTTACAGTACTGAGGAGCAAAATGTTAGATTTACGCATTCGGTTCACGGTACGCAAACAGTACGTACTTCTCTGCATTAGATGTACAATATGATCTGCGCAAAAGTTTGGTCACTGCCACACTCAGCTCCAAGCAGCACACGTGTCATACGCAGTTCCCGCATGTCAAGCTGACGTACGACGACATAGTCGAGCAGGTTAGCTTGATCACTACTCGGTTGCGTCCAACTTGCTATATCACTCACACTCAGTGCAAACCGATTGTTTTCGCAATTCAAATTTATGCCTTATAGGTTTTTTGTATTTTGAGTTCAGTATGTGACACTGCAGCAGAGCCCTTGATAACCATGTATTTCTACAGCACATGGACTATATCAGCTAGTAGGTACAACCATTTCGGCGCAAAACACCCACTAGTGTTAAGGCTGCGGCTGTCTCTTCGTCCTGAATTCGCATTAGTGACCTTGTGAGCTCACCAGGATTATTATGCTCCAGGTCTCTGAAACATCATAAAAGCTGTCAGACATCAACTTCAACCCTTTTCTAGGTACATCACTAAATAAGTCTATTTGAGCATTTTACTGAGAGTTCTTGATACATTAGTCGTTTCTTCCAATCATATGAACGTGATGGACACACGTAGGGGTTCCCACCTGTTTTAAAAATTAGGTCGTTAAATTCGTTATATTAGGCTATGGTTGGGTATCTGTTCAATAACCGGTTCGCGCATTCATTAATTAGATAATGTATAACGGCCAGTTTAAAGTTCTTTGGCTCCGTTTTAAATCAAAATGCAGTAACAAATTCTTTAGTCAAGTTGTGTGTCTTCATCATTACGTTTTGGCTTTGCGCTAGCAAAATCGCCTGAAATTTTAAGTGCCATCGTATTTTTTCAATCCGCGCATAACTTACATAACAAGAATGCAACAAACGCAAATAGTCGGATTGCTTTTTCCCACCTAAACAGGATTCACTTGTTTTTAGATAATACCAAATATTCTAAAACTGCAACAATTTTCTGATGACAACACCTTGGTATAAATTGATAGAGCCATGGCGAAGCATGTGCAAATATTAACTACCAGGCTTATGGAAAGCCATAATATGTTCCTCCTTAACAATTCATATATCATACAAAATATCACTGATGACAGTGAATATTGATAGCGATTACGTTTTCGCTCACTTCGGCAAAAAATATTTTCCTAACGCTTGTACAGATTGATTTCACTTATGCAGGCGGCAATTTTTCTTTTAATCATACCCAAGCAGATATCGGCCAGAACTGGTCCCAAGTGACTGCCCATAGCGACGCCGTCAATCGCTCTGTAGACCGCCCTTTAAACAGGAATCGCACATTCTCAGTGCACAACAGTATCCAGTCCCGCAGGAACTCCAGAGGAATGCCCACAGCGAGGTTCCGACTCAAATATATAGGTCATCGACCGTTTCACGTAGGGGCACATTCGTTAGAAGCGATTCCACGTCTATGGAATACATGAGCTCCGCGTCGTGTGCTGTTTGTTCCAGTATATTCGCCAATTCAAAGGGCTTTTTAAGCAATGCGTGCTCAGAAGCTTACGCACGGGTTCTAAGAACTTTGCCAACTACCGGGCTACTATGCGGTAAGGTGAGTTATTCATGCACATTATGTGCGTAGTGGAATTCCCGCCTTGTGAAGCTTCGGCGAAACCCTCAGCCTTGGTGTTCCCGTCCCTGCCGGTTTAGCTGTTGATATAGTGACTCAGAGATATAACCATGAACCAAAATTAGTTGTAAATACTTGTGATATGTTTTTCCACCAATATATTGTTGTCCAGCGTCTTGTCAATGCAAAACCTGAGTCTTTCTCCGTGAATGGCTCCATTGTTGTGGTGTAATCAGCTGTGTCCATTATTACCACACCTGTTCCTTTATCCGGTTGCAGTAAATTTATGTCCGTCATTTTCTGCGACACCTTGGTTGCAACATAGCGTTCCGACTTTAAGCAAAACTTATGGCTAATAAGCGCGTTCAAAAACTGTTGCGAGTTATCCTTTAACTTCGCCGGAAACTGTCATGCTACATCAGTAGAATTGATTTTAAAATTTGATTTAAACATTCTATGGAATTTTAACCATGTGAATTTTCTTGTACAACTTAGTAAAAGTTTTACAATTTGTGTTTCTATTTAGGATAAATGCATTTATAGATCCATCTGAACGAAAATATTTAAGATGCGATGCAACTCGCTTGCGCAAATGCTCATTTTATCCTTTACTATTTGTACAACGTTTTCACTCAAATGAAATACGATTAGATTTTTCATTCCCGGCAATATATAACTAATCGCACACCGTGAAAATGTAACCTTTAAAGTATCATTTAATTATTTTTTGATTACTTCATTCATATACTAGCTCAGTTAAAATAGATAACATTTTAGGAAATCGTGAGAAAATACTTTGGTTATGAATTGCAAACGTCGCGCTGCTACACATTAGAATGGAAAACGCTGTAAAATATAGCAAAATATTTTTTACTATGAAATAGCTGTGCCTAAAATTAGGCTCCTATATGAGTAGATTCAACGCAGAGGTACGAAATGCATCATATAATAAGAGCAAATAGGAAATTGGAACTCAGTCCCTATCTCATTAAAAAATGAGCATGCATGATAGATTCAGTGTTTGGACAAATTGCATTCTTTCATCTGCGCATCTTGAATGCCGGTGATTAGATAATCCCCACCTGACCTGTTGTGCATCTCGCAGTTCTATTTCACCGAAACGTATGAATTAAAATTGATAAAATGTGCAAGCACCTATGAGATATAAATGTGTTTTGCGTCTGCCTTTTATCTCTTTCGTATTAGTATATGTCACCCATACTAAATGACAAACTAAAAATTATTGTCCGCTTCATTTATGCCTACATCCATTGGGTTATATTCATTCATTTTATCATAAGCAGAGGTTAGTGTTGCAGCATGGTATGTTGACTGTTCGCTCGGATGAAATTCTGCGCACTGAATAAACATTAGGTTAGTTAAGTTATATATAGCGTACTCCATTCAGTTTCCGTTATTCCTTAGCAAACTGATAAACCTTTATTAATTTGTCATCAAAAAGCCTTACCCAATGTATACGGAAATAATGTGTTTGATGTCTCAAATAAACATTGTTTCAAATACTTTGATAGAAAACTCTTTCAGTTCCACGTCTATGATTTTATTCAGCGTTAATCAGAAACGAAATGAGCACAAAAGTGTCGAGTTGGATAGTTGTGCAAGGAATTATTCCTGCAAACACAAGTACATTCCATTTTCCTAGATTAATGCTGAGCAAACATTGGAAAATTATTTTATTTCAATTAATTTCAGTCTCGCAATAAGCGTGGTACTTTGCGAAGATAAGAAGTTAACATTTTGTCGTCATACGTAATTTATGTTTGCAGTATACTTTGAGAATATGCACCTAAAGCAATTCGTAACTGCAAACGTTACGACGATAGCCTATGGATATAAAACTTCCTCAGCGCTGGTCACTATTTTGTATACCCAGTTTTATTATTTATTCGAATATCCGATCATCCCACTTTGGTAGAATGATACTATTTTGCAGCATTAGCCGGTTAATAAAACTGGCTTTGGTAACAACAACAAAAAATCCCACACAACCGTTTATCACGCAAGATACATCAACAGGCCCATGTTTCTCATCGCGATTTACCGTGAGACTGCAATTATGCAAACGGAAACGAAACGCGAAGTTGCAACCATACCGACAGTTTTCAGCTGAAGTAAAACCGGATTGCGTGTAGTGGGCATATTCCTTCCCGGAGTCGCAATGCCACATTTTTACGTTAAGGGAATATAATTTAACCAAATTTCCCAATGCCAAATGTGTGATATAATTGGGAATGAGTTATGGGAAAACAATGTGGAAATAACGCAGATGTGCACTGATGATATGCCAAAGATTTATAGCAGAAATAAATGACTATTGGGTTTCTCGACACCTCGGGATGAAGAGAACATCTTTGGAATGATCACTTTTGTGACTTGTAAGGTTTTGAAAATATACGAGGTATTCTAATTTGTTTTCAATCATATTTCATGGTATTCTGTTAGGTATACTCATAAGACGGAGACGTTAAGAGTAGAATGGTGACAATTATTTTGAAACAATAACGTCTAATAATGCAGTCATCATTGAAAATTTTCCCGGGTGCTTGGTCGTAAGCAGTTTTCAAGCTCCAGATGACTCTTCCATGTGTGACGATGTGGTTAGGGATCAAATGAGCCACCGATGTAGTAACTCATTTTGGTGCTGATGCTGTTGTTAAAAAGATTAAAAACTCCAGCCATTCCACCTGATCCGAAGAATGGCTTATATGAGTTCGACATTTATTATTTCTCTAGTTGTTCTTGACACTTGCCACATATCTCTACGCTTTGCATTTAACATTATACTGGTAGCATGACTAGAGCTGACTTCCTTTACAGATAAACCAAATATATTTGTATCAGTTAAACAGTTGGCAGCGAGTGCAGTAGTTTTCTTAGTGTGCAAACAATGTAGGGCAGTAGGGTGCATCCTAGAACTTAAAGAGAATCTCTGTGTAAAATTAGCAATTATATAGGCGTACTTTCAGCAATTATTTTCCAGTCCATGCTGATTGCATTGACTAAATGTTGGTCACATTTTTATGTACTCATTCTATTTCAATGCAGTCTGGAAAGTAAAAATTAGGGCGCACAATTGGAAGTAAACTTTCTTTATATTCCTTTTGCAATTGCTCTCTGTACCACCCATATATTCAGCCCAAAATATCATGTTCTGAAAGGCGAAATGTGGAATATTATCAGAGACATTGATAACGACTGCGTTGATAGTCCGACGCATCCTGCAGACTAATTCCGCGTCCATCCATTTCATGATCGTAATTGTGGGGAACTTGTGCTATACTTTAGAATTCGTCTTCATTTCATGAAACATTTGTGGGCGCTATTGCGCAAGAAACAGACGGCGATCTTGCGAACAAAGACGTTTTGATTTTTACCTGGGTAAGGTCTCCTTGAATTATAGGTTAGTAAGCTGAAATGACAAGGCAGCTGGGCAAATTTTCCATCATTTGATTTAATGTGATTCATTCTTTTAAACTTGTCGGATCTTTACGTGTCGTATCACAAGTTGTGGTACGTCTTGGAGGCATTGTGTCAGTGTGCGAAGTAAAATAATATCAAAATGTAAACTAAAGTCATTAAACGAGTAAACAGGAAGGAACACACAACGTGTAGTTTCCTGTTTGTAAAAATGTTATTCTCAAACGAACCATTGATGAAAATTGTTTGTCGTGCATGTCGGCTTTTGTCGTCTATGAAATTTTGTTTAAAAGTAGTAGTAGGTGATTTGAATGATATATATAAAATTGTATAACAACTTGATGCAGTCAGATAGTCATCGCACCCCAAGAAAAGGGCTATATATCAGTTTTGTCATTAGGGTGTGGCCAGCAGTGCGCATTCCATATGAACGCTGTGAGGTTCGAACGCGCAACTCGAATGTTGCCAATCTGTAGTTCAGACCATGGGACTAGGAGAGACGGTGACGACGTACATGACTTATCTTGAAATTTGGTTTTGTATTCTACCTAGCTTATGCAGCTTCCCCGTTCATGGAGATGACTGCTTGACTTCGGAATCGGGAGCATTCGCGCTAAGGCCTGTTTTCACATTAATAGAACGTAACACGTTAACCTGTGAATGGCGAGTTCGTTCACGTATTGACACGATGGGTTAAACTCGATGTTGCGCAATACTTCATTATCGAGCAGCGGCGTGGGCATAGTAAATTAGTTTTGAAGTAGACAGCATGTTGAACTCAATAGAATATCAGACAATGCAACAGTTACCGTTTAGGTGGAACTAGTTTTTTAATATAACTACCTTGAAAAGCAAACGAAGTACTTGAGTGATGGCATAATTTAATGTTCTCATAATGACATTCATCCTGATACCAAAGAGAGATTTATCGATCCCAAAAATGATGACGTTTCATCGCCAGAGGCAACAAAATTGCAAGTTATATATGATAGGTGATGCGTACTGGGTAGATTCAGAAGCCCAAAGGCGATAGAAAGTCCACTTGAGTCCAATCGAGTGAGTATAGATACTTATATTTGGGTTACGGTAGATGGGCAAATTAACGAAGGCAATGAGATCAACAGTGATCCGACCACCACAATGCCAGTCTCAAGTGAATGAGATTCGTCTAACTGAATAGCATAGCATCCGTAATGTGTAAAGCTGATAATCAAATGCATTCTATGTCCTTTTTAACCAACCTGAAATAAGCAAAGTTTAAATTTCAAAATCAGTCACTTGTGGGATATAGTTGATGCTGTTGGTGTACCAGAACATTTAATCAGAACTCTGTGGCCAGTTCGCTGATAAGTGTACGCACAATGCAGAACTGCTACAGCAAATATTCTCCTAAGAGAATTGGTTCCATTGTGCATTCCAACTCATGTGATTCCGTTTTCTATTACAATGAACGGGACCCTATTTTCCTAATAAAATACACATCAGAGAAATGCATTATTTAGTGAGTTGCTGATTTGCAACTTTAGTTTGGACTGTCTCTCCTGTCACATATTTCCGAAGACCATATGATTTGTGCTTAGGAAATGTTTAGATGAGATACATATAAAGTACAAATCTCGTGAATAAATCGAAGCACAACACCAGAAAATGCCCTAGGCACACCCAGTTTGTCCATAAATAAAAACCAACAAGAGAGGTTTAAATCAAAGAAATATATCGGCACATTAACTCGGCGCTAGCTGGGAAACCAAGGAATGCATTATTGCAAAACACGAAACAAATAGCATTTGGTTTTTTATCGGTTACGTTTGGCCAAATTGAGAGCATACCAAACTATACGGAGATTGGGTCTTATTATTAGCAATCGCATAAAAGCTGATCTAAATATTTGACGGTTATGATTAAATTCGTTTTATTTGTAGGTTTGTCATTCGCAAACTTTTAATTTGTATATAGCTTTTACGTTTATGTCGAAACCACATTCTTATTATATCTGCTAGTACATGAACGCCTACAAATTAAAAATGTGGCAGGTACAGTTTTGCAAAATAAACCACTGGTTTGAGTGCACATTTGACGAAACGCTGGTTGATCATTCTGCCGCAGCATTATAAAGCAAATCTTTGCGAACGTCCTTAGCTTCATTGAAAAATGTTCGGTGCCACGGGAGCAGGCCTATAATACCTACTTTAATAAACTCATGTTTTCAGGGAATGCCAAATGTAGAACAGTCTTCATTATGATAAATAGTTACTGAATAGATTATGGCTATCGGAAAGGTACGCGAAAAAATGTCATTGAACACAATTTGTAAGAAAAGAAAATAGAAATTGCTAACCAATGCTTAACGTAACAGATGCACTTAAGTAACTAAAGCGATGGCCTCAGATGAAATAATCATAATTGTTCATCTATAACGATGACGCAACGTCGGTTTTAAAGGCGAAGTTCTTTCACATCTTCATCCACCTCATCTTTTAAACTTTTGATAGAATCGTACATAAGAAATTTAGTCCTGAACTAATAAGCACCTTTTATCTGATGGCTGTGACATGGCTTCCGTGCTAGAAGAAAAATCCGTTTGAAGTATACCCAACGAATTTGACTTGTTACCGCTACACATCTATAACTTCAATTAATTTTCTATGACACATATAAAATCCCCTAGTCATTACCATTTTTTAAGTTCGTACCTCGTCTTTTCTGTTCTGCTACATTATTCGAAACCATAATGAGCAAATTCTCACGAGAATAATCGAATCTGTATACTGAGGAGCACGTGATAATAATATGTCCCCATCTAAACATTTATATTGCCAATATTTAAATAATATGTTTTATTCATTTATTATCGTTAGTAAGAAATAGTGGATAAAATAGCAATGTCAGCAAAGCATCCTTTAAACAACAATATTTTAAAGTAACTAAACACACCATACCTTATGTTACCATGATATATTTCACGGCCGCGTAACTTGAATTTTGAGACAATACTTTTCCTTTTTCTTAGTTTAAACCTCCGGTTGATAGTTGGTCATAATTTTACTGAAAGTGGAGCTATGCAAATATTTACAAGTCTCTTTGTTACTGCGTTAAGTCCATAAATGTTCTATCGTCAATGCTTCACGAAGCGCATTTAGAGTTTTATAAATATTTCAATAAAACTAAAATATTAGTATGGCTTCACACGTTTCAAGTAATGAAGCGTTGGTATTTCTGATGCATACTAACGCCGTTCGTACATAATAATAATGCGCATATTTTTCATGATGCAATGGAATGTGTCTTGCGGTACAGCTCAATTTGTACACAAGTTTATGCTTCTGAGAAATTGGAATCTTGGGTATGCGTTTCTTTCAGTTACATTCTGCTGGATGGTTAAGGCGAAAGTGTAGTTATGGAAAGTTTGGTTTTAAACATTATTGGGTCTGCCTCTGAATATTTCCTCGACGGATCTTCCCATAAGTAATGTATTGATTATGCTGTTCAGATCTGGGTAGTGGGAGAGTTTGCTTCATCATTTGGTTTTATTCATAAAAGACATGAAGATGTTTTCTACGTTTTTCACATACAGCTGTATCTGAACAGGAAAAGTTATTAGGAAATTTGTTCTAGCCCTTGGTATAATCAGTGTGTAAATCCTTTATTGCGTTGCTCTCGAGTTGAGCTCTGTTGTAATCCGAGTATAATCAGATCGGCGTAAGTCAATTTGTGTATCAGATTGAAAAGTAGCAACCAGTTTTGCATCCTTCCTCTAATTCAAAGTGGTTTAATTTGAAGTTCTTTGCATCGTTCCCGGTAAAACATAGCGGAGTGCTTACTAATCACATGTTTAGCAACCGACATCTGCAGCTTATCAACGGCAATTAAGAATAATCTTAATGATAATACTAATAATACTTATATTTCTCCTAACGCGAGAAGCTGTCTGTGGCTACACAGAACAATTTAAACAGAAGTATCTGTACTATTGCCAGGGCGGCAAGCATAGGTGGAATATTGCAGTATGAGTTTCAAGTTTTAACGTTCTGTCGGATGGTTGAGGCCAAAGCCTACTTAGGAAAACGTTGGTGTTTATATGTTTATGAGCCCCTCTAGTAATAGCTTTTCAAGGGATGTGGCCTGTATGAATACAGAGATTATGGTAGTACGACCAAGGTATTTGGCATGTCTATTTCGAAATGTTGCTACATGGTCACATGACCTGAGTGTTATTAGTATTTTATTCCAAAGGTATCTATCTCAGACCAGGAAGAAATTAGAGCGAACGTTCCTTCTAGCCTTCGTATATTCAGTGTAAAATGTTTATTGCCACTCACTCGAGTTGAGAAAGGTGCTAATTTGAGTGTAGGCAGGTCGGAATAAATCTATTTGTGTAGCAGGTGGGAAAGCAGCAAAAAATTGTGCTTCATTCGTCGAACACAATGGGCTCGATATGAAGTTCATTTCAACATTCTCCATAACTAATTGCTCAGTGTTTATCAAGCAAATGTTTACTAAATGACCTCTGCAAGTGCTCCCCAGCCATTATGTTACCCTTTCTCATATTGCCGTATATTATGCTGCATTATTCGAGGATAAGGGCAAACGGGTAACATGAAAAGCTCAACTCTAGCGTGAGTAGTGTGCATTTTCTATGATATATTGAAGATAGACTGTCTGACTCGTGCTACTTGGAGTTGAACCTGATTGCAGAACTTGAAGTTAGACGACTTTATAACGCCAAGATCTCGCTTGGACAGCCTCGTAGTTAGGCGTTCAGTTTTTATGGCTCTAGTTGCTTCTGGGGTGCAGCAGTCGTAAGATATAATGCTTGATTTCTTATCCGAGTGTTTCCACAATCATGTGCAGCGCAAAGTCTCAAGGGAATGTATGACGTCTTGAATGATCAGCTGTGCCCCATGAAGCTCGTTACACCGAAGCTTATAGTGCATTTTGATATCATCACGAAATAAAATTGGCGAACCACCTTTTACAGATGTGATGTCCTTGATGAAGAATAAAACAAGTCAGGGACTGAGCAGGCTCTCTTGAATGAACGCACTGGTGGATGTGCGTAGAGAAGAGCGATACTTACCTAAAGTGACCACCTGATGAAGACCACAGATATGACTGTAGACAACAGCGTAATGGGTCCCGAAGCTCACAGTTCTCCAACTATTGTACGGCAGTTTGTGTTGTATTCGGCCGAATGTTTGAGGGATTTAAGTACAAGGATTACTATTGCATAGCCGTAGTCCATCGATTCTGAACGGGGGTTATGTAAAAGTTGATGAGCAACCACTTGTTAAGAAAACCATGCAGCGAATTATTGATCAAGCTAATAGGCTAAACAAAGTTCATCATCACCTTCCCGACTAGCATTCAAATAGTCGGGCGATTAGTGGAGTTTTGTGGATTGGCCGGTAGTTATCATTTAAGGGCGACACTGCAGCTGATATTCTATCTCGACGTTTGAAAGATGCTGTTGAGAAAACTTATTTCGCAGCCCGCTTAAGAATTGTTTACCACAACAAACCATTGCTTGCAAAACCCTTGAAAGATAGTCTGCCATCGTTGACCCGTTCAATGCTCGTTTATCAGTACTCGTGCTCTTGTGGTGCACGATACGTGGGTCGCACAACGAGACGTCTATCCCAGGGGATTCGCGAGCACATCCCGGCGTGGTTTTACAAGGGCGAAATGAGGGCCTCAGACAGCTCAATCATGTCACACCTCCTCGAAAGTGGCCATACTGCATCGGAGAATGACTTTAAAGTCATCTATTCACTACCTGTACGCTTATCACAAGGCTTCCGAAAGCAAAGCTTGTCTATCGCCGAGGCTATTTACATCCATCATCTGAAGCCGGAATTATGCGTACACAAACGATTCATACGGCCGATACTACTACCTTTGCCAACTGACATGGTTACTTAGCTACCCTTTGTAACCATAGCTATTTACTTTAGGCCCTGAAGCCTGTATTAATTTCCTTTGATGCACTTTTCCTACCATCTGTAGCCACCTTTAGTCATCGATCTTGACCATTCCAACACCTAAGAAATCAATCCCAGCCCGATTTGACGCTTATCCCACATAATCCGTGTCATGTAAAAGTTTGGGTCTGACGAGATTTCACCGAAAAGATATCTTAACCCTGAACTGTTTTCTGGCCTTGATTCATTTGATTACAATGGGAATATTTGCTGTGTTGAAAAGCAGCATTGCCCGTGATTCCTTGAAGTTTGTTTGAGACCTAGTTTGTTCGAAGGCCTGATAAATGACGTATTCTATTGGTCCGGAAAAAGAATAGATTAAAGCGAGACAGTAAAAGCGTCATCTAGAGCAGTGGAATATCAAGGCCTCCTATTTTATTGGTACTTGGGGAAATGCAATCAGATCCCAGCTTGGAGGTTGACCTTATTGACATGGTAAATTGATGGATACGGTTGAGAGATATATCCGCTCCGCTTTAGAGGTTTGTTAGTGTAAAATCTGTGCACACTGGCATGGAGTCAGCTTCGCGACTTATGGTAGTAGTAAAAAGATCATTGAAAGCGACACAGATTTCAACTGGCTCATGGAGTAACTGAACCTTGCAGACAACAAGTTCGGTAATTAGGGGAGAGGGTTAACGGGTTCAAAAATATAGTATTTGGACAAACTACCTAGCTTTGCAGCTTGTCCTTAGGGCTATATGTTTTTAATATTTTGTCGTGTTTTTGCACAAGTTTCACTCTGCTGGAAATTTCGTCGATTCGTACTATAAGTGAAATGTCATGGATTTTCTATATATTGCAGCTAACTTTCTGGTTTTAATTGCTGATAAAGTGCACGACGGTACCTTTGTACACATAAGGGCTATGAACACACTGTGGAGCAAGAAGCGATACAGCGCGATGGATTTCTATGCAGAACTGATAAAAATCGGTGTATAAAATGTTAGAGAAGAAAATACATGCCATTTTACTATTGGAAACTAAGTCTGATTGTTTTATGGTCATTGCCACGGAGACTGTGTAAAATCTCCGTCTGTGAGTTAAGTATCACAAAGGTGAATATTAAATCGAATACCTTTGACGGACCAGGTTGAATTGTAACATATGCGCTTAGGTGATACACGGTCCAACTTTCTTAGTGCAGCGATGATTCGGAAACGGGTAATCGTTTGAAATCCTCAGAGTAGTTTCAAACCTATCAGCGTGACATCACGTTTTAGTGATAAATATCGCTTGTGGGTCGTTGGAATATGTTATTGCTTTTATAAATTGCAGTTTTTTGGTTATGCATCTGGCATTAAGATGGATCACTAATAATATGCATGTATTGGTAAATTACTGCTCTCTGTCGCATGATCACTTGAGTCCTTGGGTTCAATTAGTGTGCATATAGTAGGTTAATTCGAGAGTGGTGTGTAATAGTTAGACAGTATAAAGATTGCTGTTTTGAGCAGCGTGTCAATTGCGAAGGTGGGTAGCTGGGAGCAAGATAGCAACAAACGCATTATGTTTGAGCTCCCGATGTCTGGATTAGTCAAGTTATCTGGGCTAGTTGGAGGAGGGGTGGGATCTCATTCGGGAATGGTTGCGAGCACACTCTCGCTGCCATTAAAAAACGGTTGTTAGAAGAACCCGCGTAAGGGTTTAATTGAACATGGAGCAGAATAGGGGGAAAATAGACCCATTGGCTGATGTCCTTTGTATTACCTGCACGCTTCCAGTGATAGTTTTGGGGCCTTTGACATCAGACTTTGTCAGTGTTCAGACGCAGACGCCAAGGTAGGATAGCGCAAGGAAAATAAGCATAAATCATTTATCTCTATCGGATATTGATAGGTCAGCTAGATTCCAAGGTAACGTTTTTCGGTGCTAGTTGTATAAATCAAACGGACCTGTCCAGACGCGCGCATTTTACGTTATGAAGTTGAATCCTGCAGCGTTGGGCCCGGAGATGGGGTAGGGGAATCCTCTGCACATACACGCACACACATGTACGCACCCGCTTAAAGGGTCAAGCAAATGGCCCTCTTAACTCCGCAGGCCAGCTAACGCTGGACTTAATGCACGCACAAAGCCGGACAAGTTAAAGCATCTGGTTCCGATCGATAGCGACTGGGCCAAGCATCAATACTAGCTGAATTGCTTGGTTGGACTGATAGCAGTGAACTAGTACTTGCATCTTGTGATGCAGCGATTAAACGTGGTACAGGATGAGCAATAGTTTAGGTTAATCATGTAGGTTAATCATATAGTCTGGAAAAAGCTGTACATGTGCACCATGAATTGTTTAACAATAGATTGCATTAATTTTGACCTTTTCTATACAGCATACAGGGATCGGATATGCGGCAAATTACGAAACAAAAGGCCGACAGACTAAGAAGCTTCGTTAGATAACACGTAACAAATATTGAATTTCTGAAGTCGCAAATGCTTTCCCACATAATTGTATTCACTATATTTATTGTGTTGAAGGAATATACAGTGAAATATTTGTAAACCGTTATATAATGTACCTTAATTTCAGTTAATATCAAACATCTTTCCTATGTGTGCTGTAAGGGGAGATGCTCGTGGAATTGCCATAGTGAGAAATTATCTGTCGTGGCCAGCAGGCACCCGAGATCGTCAGTTGCCGGCAGGTTATACAATATTTCGATTCAGAACCTGGGTCTTGCATTTAGTGAGAGGCAGGGGAAATAAAATTAATTGTACATGTTACACGTAAGCTGACGCTAACTTTTAACAACATGTGCTTAAATCTGGAGCAGGTGGCCGCATATGCATCAGTATAATTAATGCGGATATTTTTCATAAGGACTTTTATTGGCTGCAATTAGGGGGGTTTTGAACATCCAAAGTGACAGTGGTACCCAAAAGGTTTGGATGCATAAATAGTTTACCAAAGAGTAGATGTTTAAAAATGGCTCAAGTAAATCACAGATTGATTATCCTAGTCAATATTTAGCTACAAATAATTTAGCGCTTTTCTACGCATCAGTAAAATATAGAAGTAATAATTTCATACCGTTATCTCGCATTTAGTAGAATAAATCTGCTGCACTAGCACAGTGATATAATACGAAACATTAAACCCTATTTGCATACATACATTTCACGCTTTGAAAACGGCTTTAGCCGCACTTTTAGGATCCCGTTAATGGATTCCGATTAAAGGTATAGAGACGTAGGGTCATACTCAGTACCCTTTGAATAGGGCGATTATTATAGGATCGCGTTTGCATAGTTTTATGTGGAGTTTAATAACAGGAGTCATATGAAGTGGGCTGAACAAATATACCTAGAGTTAAAACCAGGGGTCTCTTCTTCGAATGCTGTCAAAGCTGTGAGCCTCTGGACCTCAAACGTATTTCGCTTAAATAATTCTATGACGTTTTCCACTTAAACTTTTTGAAACTTGCTATTTCGTATTGTTTTTTTGAAGTTTACATGGCTGCTATCATTAATGTATTATTTTCCTGCATATGTGGAAGCATCCTTGAATTAGAATACCCTTACTCTACACCACTCACTTGCTAGTTGTCCACGCGAAATAAGCGACAAAGAAATTTAGAATTCAGAGCTATGTTCCTGCAACTTGGCTTTTCCTACTGATTTGTTTCAGTTTGTTATTGTTGGTAGCCTATTTGTTTTTCGTCGAAGTTTGCTTTTGTATCACAGTGTGGTCTAGCGCAACATGTCGCCTGTTTTCTTTGATGATGATGAGGAGGTGGCTGCTCCAAGTAGGTTAAACAAAATTATGGGAAGTTCCGCCGTTCATGGTGACTCTAAAGTGGTTAAAAGAGCCACTTAAAAACACGAACTCTAGTATAGGATAAAGTACACTGTTTTGCTTAATGTACCCGTGGAGGTGCAAACTTTAGCAGATCGACTGGGAGGTCCTATTCATCGTCACACCTGTACCAACGGCTAACATGCACACGTTTACTGTTGAGAAGCATATTCTTGTTTACAAATGCAAACACTAACTGCACTAACTTTCCAGAAGAATGACAAATTGTGTGCAATGCGCATTGTTTAACTGGCCCGAAGGAATGCCACGCCTGCGCATTGTTGAGCCCAGATATCTGGTGCTTTATATAAACCTGCAGTAAGATTTGTATTGTGACATTTCTTTAAACCGGAATAAGTAATGAATTAACAATATGCCAACACAGATTTCTTATATTGTCACCTTTCTTTTCCGCCAGTTATATTACAGTCAGGACTCCTTAACTACGCACGGCTCAGTATGACAATGCAGAAAGCCCAACCGAAAAAATCTCATCACATAATTACCTCTGTTATTCAACTAAAGTAATCTTCCAACTCATAAGCCAGAAAATGCAGCCATGTGCAAAAGTATAGTAATTAGTGCTGTGAAGAATATCTGCAATGTTCATCCATTTTTTGACTTTAAAAATGTGGGATTTGTTTCTACGATTACCACCGAAGATGAAGTTAAAAACATTACCTTTGTATTGTGAGGAGAAGTGCTTATACATGTTGCTAGAAGTTAGCCATTTTCACCAGTTAATCTAGTACTGACCATATTTTCACTCCAAATGTAGTGGTTGTCATTAGCCAAAATGCCTGAACAAAAAGCTATTCAAACGGGCAACCTCAGGACACGAAATATTAATTAAGTTGCTAGCGAACACGTTAACTGTTGCAAAAAACCAGCTAAGAAATATAGGAAGCCTGCTATTATTATAATTATTATTGCACGTAAGCTGATTACTACAGTATTTTATTAAAATCTACCAGAAGAATTTGTATATTAGATGATTAACAGGCAGTTCTTATGGCGCCACAAAACCGCGACCCAATTTCAAGCTTTTGTTCAACGATCCGCTTATGCAAATTTAATAATGTAGACCTGTTTACGCAATTATCAAACATAATGTATGTTTCGCTAAAAATTGGTACCGGTAAAGCGCTACTGTGAATAACGGAAGCGGATAAGAGGAAAATTATCACAATAAGTCCGACAGAAGACTCATTTTGAACCAGAGTTCTGCATTCATCTGTTTGCCTAAACCTGACATTTTACCAAATAGACGTTGATTGCCCGTGATACCGTTTGAACTGAATACTGTATTTTGGAGCAAGTAGAAAATAATTCTGTACAACTCCATCGGGTGATGCTCAAAAATGTTTTAAAAATATAAACACGTCCGGTGGTTATCCTGAGAGGGTTCAGCAACTCATTCTGTAGCACACAAAATGCTTGTTCACACAGCGAGTCACAAGTGGGTGATATCGTAGTCAAGTGGCAACCGTTCTCTGAAACGTATGTTAGCGAAGTGTAAATCCAACAAAGATTTGGATTTCTGCACAGATTCGGCCTCGACGACGTGTTCTGGTAGACTGTTCCAGGCGTGCACAACCCTCCGCTCGAAACACAGGGGGTGTGGGATTATCTTCAGATCAGGTACCACGAGTTTATACCTGTGCCCACAATTGGTGCATGATATTTGCAAGTGGAGTAACGACCTCAGCATGGGGAAATGACCGAGATGTAAAATACGGTAGGTCATGATAAGATATACTAGAACACGGCAATATGACAAGGTGTAGAGCCCAATTTTCATGCACCGGTTTTCATACGATAAGCCTCTCAAGCTGGGGATCAACTTGGTGGCGACGTGTTGTACACGTTGGATTTTTTGCGCTTCGCCGCGGGTGATCGGACTGCATGCAGGCGAGCCGTACTCTAGCATTGGTATGACGATGGAAGAGAAGAGGCGAGTGGCGACGTCCTCAGACCAAGTGCAGAAGCTGCGTTTCAGGGCCCAGAGCATGCGCAGTTCGTTTCGATACAGTTTGTTGGTGTTGTCGACGGACTTCAAGTCGCAGCGTGAGAGTACACCTAGTTCTTTCACGGAAGGTGTGGGATGCAGTGGTTGGCCGTCTAGAGTGTACGTTCGTGCGTGAACAGCCTTCCCGAGATTCATGAATAGGGACTTTGCCGGGTTGACCGGTAGATGGACGTCAGCAGACCATACTGCGAGGCGCTCGAGGTCTTGTTGGAAAATTTCACAGTCATCGAGAGTATTAATTTCTCGCCAAATTTTGAGGTCATCCGCATACAGTGCACACGGCGACCGTAGAAGCTGGAGAAGCTCGTTGATATGGATGAGAAACAGAGTAGGTCCCAGTACCGTACCTTGAGGTACACCACTGGTCGAGGGATACCAGTCAGTTAGATGGCCGTCCACCTGTACCCTCCACTTTCTTCCAACGAGAAATTCATGGATCCATCGATATAACGATCCTCCGACACCAAACGACCTTAATCTGTCTAGAATCACTTCGTGATTAACTTTGTCTAATGCTTTGCTAATGTCGATGTAGATTACGTCGACGGACTTTCCTCGGTTCAGTGCTTGCAACCATTCCTGTCTCCTCACAAGTAAGTTGGTAACACAAAAATATCAAATCCTGAATCCGTGTTGTGCCGGTGTCAGAAGTTCTTTCGATTGCAACAGATGTATTGGACGCTTTTTTACTATCTTCTAGATCACTTTGGCCAAAACGGGTGTAAGACAAATTGACCTGTAGTTATCCACCTTACTGGGGTCGCCACCTTTCGGGATCGGCCTCACCACCGAGCGCTTCCAGTCGTTTGGCAATGAGCCCTCAGACAATTATTTGTTGAATAGGTCCGTAACAGCAGGCGTGATATTGGCAGCTAGTGATTTGATAATTAGCGGATGAAGCCCGTCAGGCCCTGCAGGCTTGGTACCGTCAAGGTTCGCAAGTAGCAGGCGCAACTTGTCGACATCACAAACCAAACTGTTGAGTTCTACAGGAATGTTACTCGCTGAGATGGGTATGGACGCCGTGTCGTTTGCAAACACGGAAGCGAAGTGAGCGGCCATTGCGGACGCGCGATCGGAACTGGAAATTAGCAGGTGTCCGTCCGCGTCTTCCAGACATGACACGTCACCTTTTGGCTTCAAACGGCTTTTCACGTAAGCAAAGATCTTCTTTGGGGCCATCCTCACGTCAGTTGCAAGCTTTTCTTCGAACTTCCGGCGCTTTATCAATTTCACTTTGTTGCAAATATTTCGCTGTCTTTTATATGCTTCGTAATCAGTGGCGGAGCCAGAGAGGCGAAGTGCGTCCCACATTCTTCGCCGTAACCGAGGCAACCTACCATATTCCTTGTCGAACCAGTGTGATTTGATTGGTCCGACTTTCTGAAATTTCAACGGCATAAACTGAGAACAAAGCGAAGCCAATCCTTCCTTTAATGCTGTCCAACCGTCCTCCACAGATGTAACTTGCAATGGAGACTAATCTATTTGGCACGCTGCTCAATTTAATCCATCGAAATCAGTTTTCTAGTAGTTGTAAGCTGGTTCCACCGAAGATACACTCGACAAGTTCAGTTCCAAAGTGGCTATCAGCACGGAATGGTCGCTTTTAGCTAGGGGTTCCTGGATTCGTATGTCATGCAACCGCTGTTCGCAATTTGTCACTATCAAATCAAGGCACGATGGGTTCGAACGCGCCGTCTTGCGCGTAGGTTGGTATATGTGTTGCGATGCCCCAGTTACAAGCAACAAATCAACAAACTTTGATTCGACTTCAGAATACCCGGGCATGAGTTGGATTTCAGGCCATTGAATGTGGGAACAATTGAAGTCAGCTATGAGTAGAAAACATGGACGACTCATGTTGTTCCGAAGATGCGGTAACCAATCTAAATAGCGGTTCAGAGGGCTACGGTAGAATGCACCTACCATCAACTTGCCGCGCCTGAGGATGAGCGAGCACCATACCTGTTCACACAGTCCAACTCCACTTCGGTACACGTTTACAAGCCTCCCACGCAGGGAGGACCGTATATAATTTAAGACACCACCACGAGGATTTGATATTGTATCGCAGCAAAAGCATGAGTAGCCACTGAGATCGACTTCCTCTGCCATTACCTCCGAAGTTAGCCATGTCTCCACCAGTCCTACGACGTCGGGTCGCTCAGAGGCAAAGAAGCGACACAGCTCATCCCGTTTGTTCATAAGGCTACAGATGTTTGTGAATACAGCACGGAGGTCCTGAGAGGCACCGCGGGACGTGCCTGGAGGTTGATCAACCGACTAATAGGGGTTCGTGCACCCTTCTTGATCACTCGAAAGTTTACGATGTGTAGATCAGTTTCGCCTTCTTTTCTACGGCGTTTAAGCTCAAGGACCGCAGTCTTCAAGCGGTTTCTCTCTTCGGGTTCCAAGTCTCGGTGGATGTGAACCCTGGTGCCTTTAAGCCTGGAGAGACGAGACAGAATGAGTTGTGGCGTGTTGTGGTCAACAAAGGTAATTTTTATAGGTCGACATGCTTGGTTAGTATGCTGACCAAGTCGAACTACTTTTTTAATCGTTACGCTGCCTTCACCCACATCCAACAGTTTATCAACGAGCCCCTGAATGAACTCAACATCGTGAGCATAACGTTTCTGAAGGTTTTCATCTTTCGACTCTGGTGCATGAAACACCATGAGATTATAACACCTCAGGGAGATCGGTGACAAACTTGAGGCAGCAGGAGTGGTGGGGCCTGTCGTTTTGGACGGTCGTTTATCGTTCGGGGGAGACTGAAAGTTGTTGCGTGAACATTTCCGTTTTTGATTGATCCATTTATCTTCTGTGTTCAGAGCTTCACAGGTATGCGCTGAAATATTAGGGGGCTCCGACTCTTAGTCGTCAATCTGTGTGGAACATTGGTTGTGATGATCGGTAGGGGTAGAAGAAGCTGGCGGTGGTGCAGATCGTGGAGTTGCAGGGGAAGGGTATTTCACAGAGGTACTCTCACGAGCGCGTTTGATCCCACGAGCTGAATGAGGTGGTTTGGTCTGCGAGATGGCTTTCCCGGAGCCGCTGGTGGTCTCCGTGTATTTTGTTGTAGTAAACCGCAGCATTTATCACACACGAGTTAGAAAAATCTATGTCGGATTTCAACAGATTTTCGGAAAACTTCCACGGATAGGCCGATACACGAAATATGAAACAGAACATCACAGCCGAAACAACGAAGTGCATGGGCCTTTTGCCTGACAACTTTCGAACATGAGCCACAAGTAGATTTGCACGGCATCATAGTTGGAGCAAATTCAAGATGGCGGATACAGACGGTAATTAGATGTATCAACTAGTTCTCCGAAACAAGTGAGAGGATGCTCACCAAATTTTCACAACTTGAAGAATACACCAAAAAGAAACTTTTTGGCATACAATTTACACAGATGAAATAAAATAACACAGTAGTCCGGAAGCGGAAGTAAAATCCAGAAGCAACGCTCAAAAACCCGCGGCGTAAACTAGACTATTCATTAATAACGTCGTCATATAGGCAATTTTGCATCACTCAGTGACAAATATTAAACGCATTAAGAGGTACATTCCATCATATGTTTGCGATGTTTAGCTTAATTACAAGACTTGTTTAGAACTGCCTTCGTAACATTTACGTTTTTATGAGGTTTTCTAATAGGGTTCAGCTTATCATTCTATATTTTATACATCCTGGTAATTTAACTTGACGGCATGGACAGTTTCCTGTCAATATTTGCTGATATACTTTGCTCGAATGTCACTCGGAATCCGTGGGATGTTCGATGACATTAGATGACATCCTTGTCAAACCAATGAAAAATGACTTCCACCAAATGTACACTTAATTGGTTGCAAGGAGTAGCATTGTATCAACAAACGGACTTAGCCGAACTCGTATAACTAAGCGCGGTGATTTCGTCGCGAATATCCGGTATGATTAACCCGTCCTAGGCGAATTATTTCTTAAATGTTTTAAAAGTGTTTGCTTATAATTTTATTAATATGCGGACGCCGCATTTGTTAGATAATTAATTTGATCGTAAACATACCAGTGATTGTGAAATCGTGCAAGTTAGCTACATTTGGTTAAATAGGCAGGGTAATTTCTGGAAAAATTGTGCGGCCCCATTTGCAATTATTTTATTGATAAAAATTTGATCATTATCTTCCATCCATTTTCCAAATTTCAGCAAATATATTACAAGTTAAACATATTTATGTGAAAGCCACTGGGTATCGCTGAACACAAATAATCTGTATCCCCATTTTTACGGCTACTTTGGAAAGCATTATTATTTGCTGGATCTCTTTTTTGGAACCGTTTGATTGCCAACTGATAACATTTGATCTTAGTGGATACTGTGAACATTTGGTAAAAGCTAAGCAGCGACGGGTCTACTACTTAATACAGTGCCTTCATTTTCAACTTTTACGTTACGTAAGCATTGGCGTGGTGAAATCGTTTTATTTGTTCCCGTCTGTCACGGGACATTACATCATCTACGCTCTCTAACTTTTGCCGAACTAGTGCATTCATCAGCTTGACACATGTTAATTTCTCGTGAACACCAACGCAAAAAAAATTGTAGCAGTTTATTTCTATATACTTGGAGTGCGCTGTTAGAGTAGATATGTGTACAATATGGATTACCGTGCTTGACAATAATGACATAAAACTCGTTGCCGTTAGAAGCATGGATAGAAGCTTACTTAACTAGAATTTCATTTATAGTACGCTGTTGTGGCACAGATTTTCATAATTAATTTGGCTGATTCCTCCTTACAGTAATGCTGAAGCTTTTCATGCAGACTGTTTTTATTTGCAGAAAAGCAACTCCATCTTTTGCTGCCGAAGGAGCAGGTGACAGTTTAACTACCATAAGTTAACTAGTGCTAGCAGGTGCTATAATTACCATTGCTTCTATCCGCTAGCTGGAGTAACTCTGTTCATGTCTTGTCTTAATCGCTCTCAGTGCTATCACTGAGATCACTGTCAACTCTTGCAACAACTGAAACGCTGTTTCGAATATTATTTAGTTTGAAATCCGAGAGATCGTTTGATGTGTAAAGTTGCTGGGCCTATTTTTCATCAATCATTGAACAGCAGAACATTTAAAATGCGTTAAATCTACAGATAAAGTTATTTTATATACTAGAGTAAAATAATAGTAATTTGGCACTTATTTCACACGTACAGCATTCAGCGAAATGTAGAAATTCATTACTAACAAAATCACAAATCACAAATTTGTAATCAGTGTAAAGTAATTTTTATTATGGGTCAATGAATATAAACACGATATCATTATTGCCTCACCCCCAGTGCAATATGTAACGAAAAAGACACAAAGCAATATACCGTCAGTTACTTATATATTTTCATCGCATATAATTCATACTGGTTAATTAGCAGTGAAAGTGTACAATAAGCTGGAGGCTATTTCATGCGTCATCGTAACGTGCGTCCAATTTTAAAGAATTCCTTAAAATAATGAACCGGAATTCAGATCAAACCAAATGCCACACACACACGACAAGCTAGTAGTAGCAACTTTAGTCCATCGCAAAGTGCGATGATTGTTTTATGGTGAAAATCAAATGTATATCCCAAAAATGCCACCACCGGTGCTTAACGAATAAATCAGCTTGTCAACTGCCATTTGCGATAGAAATCGTTTGACACGTTTCCGCAACATATGGGGTTAAAGCGTTAAACCTGTGGCCTTGTAGAAACATTGCACAACAAAAAGAATAAAAGACACTTCGCGCTTATCGGCACGGAAATTAGTGTTGTTAAAGTCCCTGATGTTCACCGCAAACGTATTTTATTTATGTACAAATGTTGTTTCTTTAAGCATTAGCGCACACAATTGAAACCAACCAACTACTTTATGATATCTCCCTGTTTGTTCTGACAAGTTTTCGGATCACACTTGTATGGAGCTAAAACGGACACCTTAAATGTTTCCTTCCGTTTTGCGTAATATGCAGCCAATATTCAAAATAAATGCGGTGGTGTAAGGGAACAATGAAACAGAAAGTTTTTCTTAACACACTTGAAGTGCAGCATGAATTTTTCATCGAACATGTCATTTAGAAACCGCTGGTAAAACAACGGTGTCTAACACGGAATTCCTACATTTAGCAGAATGTCTGTGAATCCTCCTTAATAAAGTTATTTTATTTATATTTGCTAGTTAAAATAATATAATTCTTCTGACATCTTTAGTGTATGAAGCACCGTTGGGGGAGCACCTATGTTTAACAATAGGTACCATAAAATTAATTACTTTAGTACTCACCCTAACTTTTTGGTTAAAGTTGGCAGGTTCTATAATTCCTGTGGTAACTGTGGAAAGCCTTTTCAGAAACCCGATACCATTTTTCAAGCATTGTACACAAGTATGCTTATAATGTAGCCTTTGTTGACGTGCTTAATATCCTGCGTCAAGTGATTTTAGCTTACCATTAGAACAGTCATTGAGACAATCTATTTTACTTGAGTTATTTGCGCTTTTTGGCACAGCCTTTACGGCTCTTCTAACTTAACGGCCACTCTATAGCATTTCTGGCCGCCACCGGACAAAAACGATTATGTATTATACAAATAAGTCAATGACAGCTACGTTGTTGCCACTAAGTCCAATCGTTTTCAGTGCATGTTCCCTAAGCACATGACAATGAAACTAGGTGTTTAGAAGTCCACCCAGGATAAATTGCCACCATTCCCAACTTTTTTCTATTTTAATATTGGATATCTTTTTCCTGCTCTTCTGTATTCTTGCCCATTTGGTGACATAGTGCAGCTTCTACGATGATCAGTATGTTTACTTAAGGCGAAGTGCTAATAAATCCACCGGCGTTAAAAAGGGCCAAATTAGCCAACACAATGGCATATAAAAGGGCCCGGAAAACTGTTGTAAATATGACGACCGGTCTGAATTTGAGCCACATCAGAACTCGGTACGAATGAGTTATGATGTTCGCACTAACCGAAAATTAAATAGGTTTGAAATGAATGAAAGCGGTCATAGCATGCACGCGTTTCGGTGACACCGGCACATTGACAGCTGAACGTGTATTTACCGGTGAAAATTTAAGCGGGATACCCCGTATGAACGCAGACATATATGAAACTGTTCACAAACTGTCATGTTGCATGACATGATAATTTGACTATATTATTTTCCGTTTAATTTCAGCAACAATGATCGCTCTGTTTTGGCATATATTTTCCCTTTGGTTTTGCGATTGTGCAAGAAGAGGATGCAAGAATTATCATCCCCGAAATAGCATGTACCGTAAAACAGAAAATGCACATTAATTAATTTATTTATTTACGCTCATACAAAGTTAGTTGCACCTCTCTGTCAATGAATAACTTAGACTCGTTATGAACTTTGAACCAAGTATGAGCCAGGGTTTAATAATGTATAGGAAATCAGCATCTTCAGATGATATTTTTCCAAATACCTGTTCTTCACCATATCAGGAATGTTTGGGAAAATGAAGTATTAAAAAGCTTCTCTTGTCCGCTTTAATTAGGCGAATCTGCTGCATTATTTGTAGACTCCGCAGTTTGATACTGGCATTGGTCCTGCCGAATCCATCCAGCGATATCCAACCAGAAGAACCGCATAGGAGCGCATGTGTTGAATGCGTGTTTGTGTATCAACAGATTCATTCCGCTATTGATTCGCTTCGGAATGGACTTAGTTCAAGCGTCCATGCGACAGTTATTTCAGAGAGCGTTTGCTTGCTAACTTTCGTCTTACACTTTTCACATGCTACTAAATCTTTCTTATTACCATACCATTTTTATTAAGTTTGCTTAAAAAAGGGCGCCTCTCAGATCAGTAGCACCGTGTATAGTAATATAAAAGATAATCAAACGACATTCTACCGTAATCTGCAATGGTATTGTAAAGCTAACATTTTGTGATTGATTAAAACACATCCGCTTTGTTAGTGTCAATATTAATAGTGTCTTCACTATCCATTTTATCCGGATATTATACCATGTTTTCAGGAAAATTAACCAGCAGACAACCTAATATGTAACTTCCTTTATTCCACGTAAGTTACGTTGCTTACTGTTGAATTAACACGTTTATGAATTTGTTTCAAATTAACTAGTTAAAATCATGAATAGAATTGATGTAATTCATCTACATTCTAACATAAGGTGCCCTCTTTTCTTATATAAGTAAGAACATGCGAACCGAATCCGAATTAATTTTCAAGCAATATTTACAACACTGATTATACTATAAATAAAACCAGTTGTACTTTGCTTCAAGTATTAAATGCCAACAGAGTAATGTGTCATTCGTAGCATCCGTATGAATAAATGGTGCCTTCTACTTTTGCGTAGTTTTTCGTGTTATCAAAGATACTCTCTCTTAATAAATATATATATCTTGAATATATATAGTAGCAATCGCTGGGTCCGTCTGATCCCGTATAGCTTCGTGAAACATTTGTATTCAAGTCTGTTTCGATAACATGTTTTAAGCTCATAGCGTCCATTTTGCCAATTAACGCTAAATAATCCCTATGATGGTTAAATATTATTGTTAATTCGGAAGGAATTAGCTATGAATTCTCTGAATTTTATATACGTTCAGCCTTACTTGATCTCTACATGCAAAGCAATTCCTAATAGTAAGTTAGCTGATCCCGATTGCCTTTACCTTTTATTAAATCCCCGCACACCTAGTAAAGCTGTTTTGACGGTTGTGATTAGATGACTTGTTCAACATAAAAATAAATAAAAAATTTATACCTACTAAAATAATGCCACCCAAAAAATACTGGCTTGATTTTCTCTATTGGTCCCCCGTTTCCTTTAACACGGTCATCCTATATCAGACATAGTTTTCGACTTCCAATTTTTAAGTCCATACATTGGAAACTGGTGGCCGGTGAAATAAGATTTTAGCTTCCCGCCTCTTCGTAAATATAAGTGATAAATGTTGCCATATATTGAACAAATTCGCTGCATTCTATAAATTTTTTATACGTGTTTTTACAAAATATGATGAATTTTGACGTATAGAAAGATTAATCTTCCAGCCACTGAAGTAGCAATTTTTGACTAACTAAGACGCTTCAGATAATCTTAAATTGATTAGTCGCTACGCGCATACCTAGCAAGTAGCTTTATCAGACACGCAGTGTTTGGATTAGTAAACATCATAACTTGCGATCAATGTTGTAAAACTAATCTCCACAATGTATATTTTTCGGTTTGTTGCACCCCATTCAACATAGGCGAGTTTGTATTATGCGCGGTTGGTTGTCCATACGCAACGATGAAGTCGTATAAGGATGGTTACGGGAGTGAGATAGTAGAGGCAAACCTAACGTAAAAGTTAGAATAGTTACTATTCGTAACAATTAAAATGCAATTTGCTCAACCCTCCGCAGAGATGTACGTGCCTAACTGTTTGTCATAATTCCAGCGGCTAGTTATCCAGAACATCGGTTTAAGTAACTATATTTAGAGCGTTCAATTCGTGATGCAATCGTTTTTTTGAAAATCATTAAGATGGGGCACAGGCAAATTTATTAGACACGCGTTCCAGTGTTGACACACCCAGAGGAAGAATTTATGTGGCTTGTTAGAGTCATAATAGACTAACGTTGGTGGCAAAGCAAGACCTTGTTTTGCTTTATTGAAGGCCCTTTTTGACGGGAACCCCAACACCACGATGCATTTTTGTGTAGCAGCTCATTTAATGGCAATAGAACCGTCGTTGCATTGGGCAGGAAACGGCGAGAGTGAGATAGCATTCCTAAGAACGAACGGAGTTCATCACAACTCTTTGGTTCTGGGCTTTCTAAAATAGGTTTAACCTTGTCAATTAAAACATGTAAACCGTGTTTATCAAGCCGGTATCCAAGGTAACAAACGGAAGGTGAAAGGAACTCACATTTAGACCTTTTCTATCTGAATCCACTTCGCTCCAAACGCTCGAGTACGACCGCGAGTGTTCGAAGATGCTCTGTATCCGAGCGTCCAGAGATAAGAATATCATCCAGATAAGCACACGCAAAAGGAATGTCCTTCACTAGGTGGTCAATAATTCTCTGAAATATTCCGGGGACGGAATAAATGCCAAAAGGTAAAATAGTATATTGAAATAATCCCGTGTGCATGGTGATAGTAGTAAGTTTCCTCGAAGGTTCATCGAGCTATATCTGCGAGTATGCATGACTCAGATCGAGTTTAGTAAACTTTTCACCACCAGCTGGTGTTGCATACAAGTCATCAATACGTGGCAAGGGGTACCAGACCAGCATGGATGCTTGATTTATAGTTAACTTGTAGTCACCACAAATCCTTACGAAGCCGTCCGGTTTGGTTACTGGCACAGTTCTTCAGTCAGCAAAGTGTACAGGAGTGATAATATCTTGAGTCTGTAGGCGGTTTAGCACCACTTCAACTTTAGGCCTCATAGCGTATGGTAGTGTGCGCGCCTTTCTTTAGTTTTATCGCAGCCTGAAATGCTTTCAACTTCCCATGCTCCTCGGAAAAAACAGCTGAATGTTGTTTAAGTAATGTTTTAAGTCTGGAGATCTCGGTGACTAATTTTACCACATTCATTGTATCTGGGAAAGCACGTATTCAGTCTCTTCAAAGCAGATTTGGACGATCCCCGGAGATCACAAATACAGGAAGTGTGCGTATTTTGTCGCCATACTGTGCCTTCACGAAGATTTTACCAAGGACACGTATAGGTTCACCGGTGTATGTGCGGAGAACAGAATTGCAAGCGGTAAGTTCGGGAGCGATTTTACAGCGTTTTCCAGGATTATCATCAAGGATGCTCCAGTTCTGATTTTCATCTGTACCTTTTATCCTTCAATGTAAAGCTCTAGAGTTTATGGCGCCGGCTGCATGCTAGAAACGGAATTAAGCCAAATGGAATGTAATTCAGGGTCGCTACCATCAGACTCGTCCACAGATTTGATGGGGTTTGCTCCTCGATAAGCCCCACCTGAAGGGCGCTTGATCGATCTACACATTCGCGCCAGGTGGACAACGTTCCCGCGGCTTCGACATACCCTCTTCTGATGCCGGCAGTCGGATGGACAACTTTGCTGCTCACCACAACGATAGCACACAAACAAATCGACGCCAGTGGGTGGCTTTGGTTTTGGTGTAGTGTTAGTCAATCGCAGCTCATCTGACGAGTCCTTCAGCGTAAATGTTGCGAGTTGTTGTGTAAGGTGTTCCCTCTGCCGGGCAATCGCGCAGGCCGTCTCCCAGGTCAGTGAGCAATCATCTTGTGAAAGGAGCTTCTCCCGCGTGCTCTGGTCTGAGATTCCGGCTATCAAACATTGGAGTAACATGGTCTCTTCAAATCTTGTTGGATCGACTTCATTGTATTTACAATCAGGTGCTGCTTGTAGTACACGAGCGATGAACTCGTTCACACTATCATCTGGTTTCTGGCAGAGATTGATAAGTAGTATCTAGCCGTAAAAACATTCTGACGAGCAACCCAAAGAGCACTGAAGGTTTCCAAATCGCCGGTTATCGTAGAAGAGATTTGATCAATACGAAGTGCATCGAATTACCTTTGACCCTCATCTCCAAGAAACTGTCTCAAGAACTTCACTTTGTTTTTCTCAGTAAGAGATACTGCTGGATTCAAGATTGGGAGCAATTCCAATTAACCCCTAAAGGTTTTCCGCCATCTATGCCACGAGTCCAGGAAAGGTTTGTCGGTAGAACAAGACCAGAAGACCGGTGGAGTATTTGTCATGGACATGTTGACCTCCGTCGCCGGATATCACGACTGGACTCTAACCGCAAGTACGTATTTCAACTCGTATCGAATAAACAAGAAGACGCGTCAGTCTGGCGTACAGTGTACTGAACACTTAACGGTTTACACGTGAGCACTTAACTTCAGGGTGTGTCCTTGAGTGCGTATGCGCGTGCTTATCTACGTGTGTGTGTAAGGCCAATCAGTTTCACGGTCCTAGTGAGCGATCATTGGTTGAACACGCAACACTCACGAGTCATCAATTGGGCTTTAAAGATCAGAGCAAGAGCTTTGCTTGCTGATTATATTCCATGGACGCCTATATGTTTGCCACCAAAACCAAGTTTTTCGTGTACATGCATTGTAAATAACTGTCATAGGTGCTCGCTCTGCGCTTGGTTCTCCTAGTAGGTACTCCTGAGTTTCATTGTTTTATATCCATCAATTCCTGTTGGCCAAATATTCATGTAAAACCTAATTGATAAAATTTGCAAAACAAATAAGAGACCATTTTCCAAATAACACCTCGCGTTTTTAGACTACTGGCAGAAATTTGTAAATGTTACTCCGATTCATTATCATGAAATTTAAAATACATGGAAGGGATGGGTCCGAGCGACAAACCTGGTGCCAACTCTGTCTGAGATGGTAAAGCCTACACTAAATTTTGACTACCGCTGAATACCTTTACGAACCAGCTCAGAGAATGGTTGCCGATTCCACATCTCCGAAGATTGCGAAGCAGGGTGCGATGATCTAAGTGATCTAAGTATTCTAAATTTGAAGCATCCAGCCCTACACACAAGTGTACAGGCTTCCTCAGGTTTGTTGATTGTACCGTCGAACTAGTTGTGCATTCTCAGTTCTGACGAATCATGTTGTTCCAGTCACCGCTTCTACAACGTTGCGGCAAGTACATAATTAACTAGTAAAGAAAGGCTTCTATTATTTGCGTAGGCACCGAGTGAAATATTTCCGCGGAAGAAGCAAAGGACAAATGTCAACAACACTCTTACAGACAGGGTTAACGAACCTAGGACTTAAAATAGGATGGACGCCCAGCTCATCACTTTTTGGCACGAGCCATTTGCTAACAAATTTGAAATAATGTCCAAGACATGGAGGGTTTGGGTGTCTCTCTCCCATCCCTGCATTCCAATGTAGAGGTGGCAGAGAGCCACACTGAGACAATCCACTAAGTTGACGGTCCTATTGATCGTATTTGTAAAGGCTGATTTCAAACTAAACCAAGGACACAATTGTGATTGCGTGACACAATTCAGGGAACAAGGTAGATGCTCAAAAACCCGGAAAGCAATTAACCCAGATAATGTTTGCTGAAGCATTTCGTTGGCATCCAATGCAAGTGTCAGCTCTGCATATACATGGTGGAATATATTACATAAAAGCGATCAAAAGAACCTAATAAACATAATGTAATAGAGGAAAATAGATTGAGCGACATTCTTGCAAAACAGCTCGAGCAGTCCGAATTTAATTATGCGCCGTGGGCTAATCTACAACTTGTCTCAGACGGTAATATAAATGAATGTATTATGGTGATTTTTGATAAGCAGATAAAACATTCCATGTTGGAACTGCAATTTGGCGCCTGCAAGACATTTATTTAATTACCACATGAGATACAAGCTCATTTCTATTCTGTAAGTTTTCATTACACCCACAGTTGGATTCTAAGTGCATAAAGCAAATACATACGCATATGAGGAGTAGGAACATCTACATTTCTATTTAGCTTTATTAAACATTGTCGCTTTTGGAAAAATGCTCTGCTTCTTTTCAATGTACTGCGGACTTTTTGAGTTATAGCTTACGGATAAGTATAATTGTCTTCTTTACGGAAAACATTTTGCTTTACAATTGAAACGGTTATTACCAAACTTCCGGTACCCACTATCCAAACGTTAGACTTTTCGACCAGCAGCAGTTAAATGGGGTAGTGAAATAACTTTTTACATAAAACACGCAACTTAAATATTTAACTGTGGCATACCAAGGATAAACACGTGTACATAGGGAATAATGCGCTTGATACAAGAATAATAAATACAAATGGAAATAAATAAGTAAGACAGTTTTAAATACGGTTTCAAACTGACGTAGCAAGAGCTGTAGCTACGGTCAAGTGTAACTTTCTAGACGTCATTCAAAAATCCAGGTATCAAGCAGAAATAAAATGCTTTGTCATAATTTGATATAACAAGCTCTTAAATTTAAAATTGTTACAGAATTTGGATGGCATCCTGCGAAGAGATGTGAGAAATTTTTGAATATATAATAAATAAAACTAATCCAGCCACTGAAATCTAACGCATGTATGTTCCGCTCACAGAAAATAGTACCCAGACGTTTATCAAATTTGTTAGTTTCCTATTAACAACTTTGTAAATTTGTGTATTCCTTAATAAAAATGCTACTTTTTGTCCCGATCAATTATGATGGACCTCTCACACTGTGGTGGAAAACCTTCTTATTATTGATACGTCTTTTATAGAAACCTTAATTTCACGCTATCCTGCGAGGCGCAGAAAAAACGCGAAATTTGCTAACTGTCCCTAGAAATGAAACAAATTCCTCGGATCCTGGAAAAAATGAGAAATTCATAAAGAATAGTATTTTTTATTCTTTATCATTGCCATCAATATACTTGTATTCGGAAGAAATGCCAAGGCCGCCAGCCAGATAGCAGAAGATTCTTCTGAATTATCATCACTTTCATCTGCCCACCATATGTGTTCTAAGTCAACTTGTCCCCAAACCCCTTAAACTATCCATTAAACAACCATGACCATGTTGTCTGCACACGCTGTACACTAATTCTGTTGTCCCTTATACAAACAACATTTGCCCACATGTAAAGCAATCCTATTCGACATCCGGTCGGTCACACCATTTGCGTATGCTTGGCCGGTACATACCGCCCCTATTACAATCACTGCGGCCTTAATGTCCTGTCGACTATTAGGTGTTGAACAGCAGCAACCTCGTTGTATTGGACTTGGCGACGTAATATAAAAGACTAAAATATGACGCTAAAAGACTGAAGCGGTCGTCATCTATCAGTATAGTGGAGTGAACGGTTATTTGTACCCGTTTCAGTACTTCCTACAGATAATGTTCTGCTAGTACTGAGCGGTTGATTTTGAGGCTTATCATTATTTAATATTCAACTTCTTTTGTAAAGTACCTTAGTTTGGTTTTGGCTTCATTTGACCCACTACTTTAATATCAAACAAATATGTTGCTCAAAATAAGCGGCAGCTTTTATCTGTTGCCAATGTCATCTCGGAAATGAAACCAGCAGGTAGGAGAAAAAAGTGCTCAGAACAGAGTGAATGAGTTTCATGGAGAATACTGCGTAAATAAGGTTGATAAAAAACCTTGTGTTACTCTTGTTGAATGGCACTGCATGCATCTCGATAAATAAACTTGGACGACAGCATTCGCCCTCGAAAAGAACAAGCAACTAATCTTGTTACCAAGGGATATCCAGATCCGAATAAAGCTTAACAAGCAAGTATCGCTAGTTTCATCGCGGTTGGAAATGTCGCCCAGGAGTCCGCGACAGTGGTATCTGATATTCTACTTTCTATTGTATCTGTGAATGTTCCAATAGAAAAAGCTGACAAAATCCTGTTCGAGAAATTTCTTCATAGGCTCGTACGAAACGATAGAAGCATTGCCAGATCCAACGCGCTACCGCTGAAAATTCATTTAGTATACGAGAAACATAATCAGATGTTGAAAGAGATGATCTGTAATAACTTTGTGATTTAACAGATGGACTAAATGATGATCGCGAGAAGAAGGAGCTACACATCGTTTAATGCCCACCATTTATATCCAACAAGAACAAGGTCCGTGCATAAGTGATCCTCAAGGTCAAAATGAAGAGAGTCAGTTCTGCCACAGTTGGAGGAGCCTCTGTGCGCAGCTTGGAAATGATGGGTATAGAGTTCCGTTGTGTGAAGGCTTCGTGTCCGACGGCGCTGGAGGTTTGACTGCATGCTACTGTTTGTGAGGATTCAGGTCACATCAGATATGTTGCTCGTTGCATTAACGTGATTGGAGAAGTCATTCGCAAAGTCGACGAATTCGTCGCATATATTAAAAGCCATTTTCCTCTTACGAAAAGGACGAGGGTTATTTGCATGTGGTATCAAAAGCTGGAGGGCTAATGTAACCCAACCGGCTTATCTGCACAGGTTATTACCCGCTAGAACCCTTAGCTAGAAAATGTTGAACATCACAACAAGTATTTCCATGAATATGCAGCCATGTTACAATCTGTAAAATTTGAGTTTGGAGACTCAGTTGCATTTTGTGAACTGATGAACATCCTAAACATGGAAACAACACAGAAAGATTTGAGATGGCAAAAGCGTTGCATTACGATTGTTGGGAAGAACAGCAGCTGTCACCTGAAAACTGCCGAATCACACTCCGGTAATGCATTAGATCTACAAAAACCACTTCAACCTATCCAAGTCGCTGCAAAATCCCGCTGAAGGAATCTAGCTGCAACATTGCCGGAAAATTGACGCACTTTCCTTGCCTCTAGGTAAATTCAATTTTTTATGCAAATACTCATCCAAAGCTATCATAAAAATCCCAGGGGTTGCTGACACAAAGTCATACCTGGTCGTTTATGAAAGCCATTAGTGTACTCGACCCCTACATTCTCATGACCTTGCACAGCGAGCCATATATCTATGCTCCGAAACTCTTTATCTGTATCATTGGAAGACAAATGTTTAATCTTTCGAAAATTGGTGGAAGAACTTCACGGAGAAAAATATGAATACACGTTGGCCTCCAGGTGCGGTATTCATGAAAGAACTTTATAGCTGTCAGACATCGCCTGAAGTTATCAATGAATTCCAATTGATTAAGTGCATATTGAATAGAGCATGTACGAAACAAAATCTCGTGTCTGGCAGGCGTCACAATCTTTCAGACGGTAACAGTAATCTAATTGTCAGGCTTAATTTTGATTTCTTTGTTTTGAAACCTGACCGAAATGCGTTTATTGAATGATAGTGCCTAGATTTTTGTTTATTCGTATTTTCGCGGTGGAATTTCGGGATTTAAATGTAGCGCCGCAGAACTATCACGAAAAGTTTGATTTCGATTGCGGAAAACTTGTTTCACCATCCTGGAAATTCCAAATACTTAATCTATTGTTTTTTATTCTACAAGCCATGGAAGCTTGGAATATTATGCTTGAAACTAACTGAAGATAGTTTGTCATTAAATTTGTT
This sequence comes from Dicrocoelium dendriticum, assembly GCA_944474145.2. Classification (NCBI taxonomy): domain Eukaryota; kingdom Metazoa; phylum Platyhelminthes; class Trematoda; order Plagiorchiida; family Dicrocoeliidae; genus Dicrocoelium; species Dicrocoelium dendriticum. The sequence continues at coordinate 114,224,044 of OX104066.1, forward strand.
ATTTTTATCCAAAAGTTTGGTCACATTTTACTGATTGTTGTACATTTTCATTAAGTTATTTGTCGCCGTTTAAAAAGAGGGCTGCTACTACAAGCAATATTCTGTTTTGTTTGTTGCATAAAATATATTTATGAAAGGAAGCGGATCTTTTCAAAGTTAAGTACTATTACAGGTAGAAAAATAAGGGTGATAATATAAATCTTTAAGACTAAATATCTCTCATTAATCTTAAGTTGCATCTCACTTAACGGTAACGCATAGAAATATGGTCTACTTTCAGGTACCTATCGAATTTTGCGTAAGCAACCCAGCCTATTTCACCCAAATGAAGGATAAAGAACAGTAACGAATTATGCATTTCTGTCGACATACAAAATAATGTAGAAAACATTAATTCCGGAGAAGCAGGTTACTGTTTCAAACTATTGTACGTATAATGTCAATATAATGTAGAGTTTGGGAGGATTATGATAGCCAGTTCTTAAATCGTCGATAGCCAACCTTGTTGATACATTTAGCTTCCTATAAAATTTATCAGAGTACCTGAAAATAATAAAAATGTAACTCCAAATTAGAAATTCCCCTGCTTATATCAAAGTTTATAGCAAGAAGATACATTATTGGCAGAATGTTGGTTGTTTGTAATTTTTATCATAATATTCATTCTAGTAGTACGCGACATCTGTCATTATCTCTCAAACACGCAAACACATTTGGCCTATTTAATTGTGTCATTTTATTTGTTATAATATTTTTGTTGTACATAACATTTGGCGCATTGTATTTTCGGACCTCCGGTTCTGTTCACTTATTATTGCAAGTTTCTTCTCACAACGGATTATTCACAATGCTTATGATCCGGCTATGTCACGGTGAAGGATGTAACTACTGAAAAATTATGAACGCTATCCTGGGTGCTGCAAAATTATAAGGACCACGAAAAACAAATTACGGGATACCCAGAACTGCTTGCTGCGTATCATATTTGACGAGATTATGAGATAATTGGTAAAAGTATAATAATGGATTTACAGAGAGGTGTAGGTTACTGTTTTAACTGCAGTTGAATTTAAGTCTACATTCACAGCCAAAATGACGCATGTCTATCAATTATCAAGCTAAATACGTTGTTAAATTCAATTGCTTTTGTTTTGATGCAGTGACTAAAAGGTGTAATGTACCTAGCATTTTTGTAATCGTTCAGCATCATCACACTATTAACCGTATGCGTAATTCAAATTTCTTTGACAATAAAAGCTACTTCAAACTAGAAAATGCGGAATAATTCCTCGATTACGTAACAGGTGTGTTTTATGCAAAGCTGGCGGGTACCTTTTAAATTATCTTATAATTCTGAAGTGAAATCTGCTTACTTGAACTATTCTCGTCAGAAAACCAACTGTAGCTCCCGGCAATTTCCCCACTATGCAAGATAAAATGTCAAAGCGTAAGTTTTAGTGCCCAGGTATATTAAACCTATTGGTACGGCCTATCCTTCGAAACTTATCAATAAAGTTTAGTGATAATTATCTAGATTCATCTAGTGACCAAATGATTCAACCGGATAACTCAGTTAAGCTGGTTAGTTGTGTATTAACTAATAAAGCACTGTTAGCTTAATAGGAAAATCTAGAACATTATGTCTCAGAAAATTTCCTTTACCTTTGCAAGTCTTACAAATTGCCGGTTCACAGAAAAGAATTTGTGAAAGCGAAAATCACAGACAATGTAAATGACTAGTCTCTTTTACAGGTTACATGTTTATAACTTCTTGCTGCAATGGAATGTCACGCGGTACGCCTCCACTAACCCTCTTAATAGCTAGTCATTACCTATTGTTTGCATCTCTCATATAACGATAGGGACTAACCCATTAATAAACGCTACCATTTTCCTGAGTAATTCCTAATTAATCAAACTTACTGTAACTGGCCATAACCAGCCCTGTGGATGTTATATGCATACTTGCTTACCCAAGTAAGGAATCAAATGGAAGCACCCGGGTTTAAACATTTTCTTAATCACAGACAGGATTCACGGTTGAATAACAAATGTCAGGAGTAAATTTGTTGCTTAGTGAAAAGCAATTTTATCCAGCGTCATCAAACCCACACAAAAAAGAAAACAAAGTACCGCAGTAATGATAATACAGTGACTTTAAATAACTAAGTAGCTGAGGAGGAAACATCAAGGAAACATAAAATTTAAACTTGAATAAACCTTTTTGGAACACCTCAGAATAAGATTGTAAAACTTAAAAGATCCTATCCACGGTATGTTTTTGATGTTTTTCACCTGAATCGAGTAATGTCACCTAACGAGTGCTCTATGCACTTGGCTATTTTATCGGCGATCACATATAAGTCATTTTCACAACATACTTAGTTCACATGGGTTACTTTCCCAGGAGTAAAGTATATTTAACTTATGCGATCGGACTACAATAATTATTTGTGTAAAGTTCGATCCGTTCCGTCTGGTTTAGAATTAACTCAGCGTCAAAACAAACGGCAGTAGCAGTTAACGTGCTGTTAAGTATTGGAGGATATCCGACTTTGACATTAATGCTTTGGAAAGGAAACATCAGTATAGTATTGAGAAAGCAATCATTGCCTATTACTAAGTGATCAATGAGTCGACCCAATGAAAGTTAAATTGGTTTTTTAACACAAGTTTGGCAAATTACGTTCCATATACTGTCCTTCGATTTTGATTTTCACCGATTCTAAAAGACCAAAACGCACTGAATAACGCTTCTTGCTTACAAGATGCTTCATATTAGCCGATTGTTCTCCAAGGATATAGAATACTAAAAACGAACAGGTAATGATATTGTGTCGAAATAGCCACGATGTATCAGTTCTACATTATAAAAATCTACATAACCATATTTAAGGCTTAGTAAACTAGCAAGTTATTAGCGTAAGCCTTCCAAAAGTTAGCAGACCAAATTAAACGCGCTGAACATCACATAACATCCGAGATGTGCGAGTAATTCATATGCATTTTTGGTCACTGCCTATATGTCTGACTGCCTTTACTAGCGTTTCTAGGCGCCACATGCTAACACAATGCTTACCGCTGTGTCGTTGCTTGTGGTGCTAAACTGCCTGGTGATAACGCTGATAACTTCCACTGCTGAATCCCTGAGAAATAGTTGACTAAGGCCGTGGAGCAAAGCTATACAGAGCAGACAGATATGTCAAAGTTTTATTTGGGAACCCACTGTGTCGCAACCGAAATATACAGCGGGTTCCCAAATTCCACTTTTGAATTTCTTTCCACTGAGAAAATGTGCTTGACGATCAATGTAGCATTTTGTTCAGGGCATAGTTGTGAACTACTAGGCTCTGAGTTTCACTCCAGCTCAAGCTATCTCTATCTGAGTAGTCCCAACCAGGACGAAACAGCGGTCGTGGTGTGACAATGTTGAGAGCAGTATCATCGAAATACTTCCATTCTAATATGCTCTGAGTTCGACCCCAGCTCAGGCCACTGCCAGTTGATGAGTCCAAACCGGGACGGAACCAATGTCGCAGTGTGTCAATTTGGAAAAATCGCAACACCAAAATATTCCTATTCAGGATACGACCCTCGAGCTGGGTTTGCCTCACGGGGAACCGAAGTCATAATGTAGATTTCGTGTCTCAATCAAACGACACAGCGGGTTCCTAAATTCTTATTTTGGATTCCTTTCCGCTGTGTCAAGCTTTGCTCGAGGATCTCAGTACCGTATTGTTCAGGGCGTTAGAAGTGAAGTACTGTGCTCTGAGTTACACACTATATCATAACACCATCAACTGGTGAATTCAATGCAGAACGAAACCGTGTTTTTAGTGCCGCAGTGTTGGGAGCAACAACACCGAAATATTTACATTTCGGACACTGTTCTCGCGATCAGGATGATCAAGGTTTATCTCAAATTGAAATAACGTCTTAATAAAGGTTGCGTGTTGCAACCCAACTACACAACGGGTACCTAGATAGAACTTTTGAATTCCTTTCCATTGTGCCAAGCGTTGCTCTCGGATTTCAGTAGTATAGTGTTCAGCGAGTCAGCCGTGATATATTATGTTCTGAGTTCCAAAAGGCTCAGGCTACCGCCACCTGACGAGTTCAGACATGGACGAAACCGTTTTCGTGGTGCGCCAGTTTTAGGAGGAGCAAAACCGAAATATTTCCATTTCATATATGGTCGTCGCGATCGGAATGACCGGGTTTTACCACAAGGTGAACCGAGGTCTCAGGAGAGATGGCGTGCTTTCATCCAAATATATAGCATGTTAACAAAATTCAACTATTGGATTTCCGAGTTTTATTCATTTTTTGTTTACAAGAGGACTGTACATCAAAGCGCTTGAGATGTCACTTGGTTGCCTCGTAAAAGACGCAGTCACGGGCCGGTATTGTCCCATTTGTACATACAACTGCATCAATATAATACGGGAGAACTTACAATAAATATATATTTTAGTTTGGACTTGACCGGTGTAAACTCTTAAATTCCGGGGTTCACTAGGTACTGAATACAAACGCGTAAACACTGGCTGTTATGCTTTGTGATATAAGTGAATATGCCAAAGTCTAAATCTGAGAATGTCATTAACTAGGTTAATCAAACCCATAACCTACGCAATAGTTGAGCCGTTAGTCTCATGTAGCTTTGTCTTGTTATCTGCTCTTTTCTGGTCACAAGCACACACTATGTGCTCATGTAAAGCACGTGCACACAGTCGAATCAAAGTCTTGACCTGATCATTCAAAAATACTCTATGTTCCGACCTCGTTTCAACAGGGTTATGGAGGCTCTTTGTGTACGTGAACAAAAACAGGCACGGATATCTTAGATTCATGGTTTTCTATTTGGTTGAAAATTCTCTCCAGGCCTGTAGCCTGGAAGTATCAAGCTTTTCTCGTAAACGTGCAACACGGGTCCTTAATACGGGTAGCGGTGGGTGTCCTCGCAGTATACTCAGCTCGCGTGTCATTAGTAGTGGTCTCACGTAGCGGAGCGCCACTACGGCGCACAGCTGACACATTATTATTATTATTTCCCCTCTCTAACAATTTTCATGCAACCTGTAACTTGTCATGCAGTCAAATCTTCATTGTAGCCCTCATATCAAATACGCTTCTTCACATATTCATTATTATGTTGTTGTGCGTTTAACTCACTTGTCTAAAAACTCATTCTCATCGAAACTGAAAATCCGTACCCCAATCATTTATTAAGCATATTCCCTTATGCATGACTTTTAGCTTAAAATAACCATTTTTGTTAAATTATCGCGTTATTTGTGCGAATTCATTAATTAATACAAAAAATGCAAATGGGAACTAAGGCTTCTTCTAGTAGCACACCGTTTGTACTTACTAAGCGTGTTACATAATCACGAGGGACATGCGAAGACCGCATTATCTTAAAGGCTACAACACCGGACACAGTGGCCGTCGCGAGATAACGAGGCCCTTTATAAAAATCCACCGAGTATATAAAATGCTGCATGTTGGACGTTACCTTAACCATCCAATGGAGAACCGAATAAAAGCATCCATAAAAATCTTTCCATTCAAATATTGGGAAAACTGTCAGATATCAAACTTATTTATGCCATCTAATGTTACTGGTGTCCACACAACCCTTCCACTTCTGGGTATTCGGAGGGCGATCGAATATAATCTGGTAACGGACAACGATTTTAACAAAGAACATTTCAATGCCGGTATGTATTTAAATTTACCATAAGCGCACTGTTTTATCTTAGCTGCAAATTTAGCGAAACCAACCATCCTTAATAGAAGCGATTCTACCATCCTGGACAATATCAGTGGTGTTTTCGCCCATTCTATAAAACTGAGTTCGGGTTAAAATTACTATCTGGTGTTATGCTTATTCACATGCTAAAACTTTTTATTGACGTATTCTAAGTGTTTCCGATTTGGTAACCAAACTCACCATGAAGGCAACTATTGCAAAATCTCTCAGGGCAAAATCACACAATCTTCAGAGTAAGATGAAACTGATGACATAAAATGACATAACTCAGCTGGTCCAAGTCGGTTGTTGCAACCAATGAGCTACGTGAAAGCGCAGCGCAATAGATGACTAAACTACTAGCTAACTTGTTGCTTTACACACTACCTACTGACTTGCACGTTACCGCCGTGCATTAGCAAGTGTTAACAACATAAACTCAGCGACGAATTTACCAAAAGTAAGCCACCCATTAACATACGGATGTCTATAGCGGTTGGTTTGCTGAATCAGAGTGAGCGGCGCTATATAACATATGGTAAGGTAGCAACATTAGTCGTTACTGCTCCACGTACTATAACGATCTTAAGCACACACTGATAGCAGTCTAGTTGTACTTTTAAATCTCAATGTTTTTCAGAGCAAATTCGAAAAGCGGACGATAATCGAAAGAATTAAACGACCGTTTGGTGTTAATTCAGGAGTGTGGTGGCCGTTTGCTTGAGTCCGGATGATGATTGCCATGTGATACCTTTCATAATGCTCTACTATCCACTTGTGTCTTTAAGAGTAGCTATATGGAATATGCTAAGGTATTTAGTAAAGTTTAAAATAGTTTAAGTTGGTATTATCGTGTGCACTGACCCAGAAGTATTTAATCAAGGAAGTTAGCTAAACATTGTCAGAAACCTTGGTTCTTGCAACACGGTAGCGAACTATGGAGGTTCAATAAAACAGATAGGACTCAGCAAGACCGCAACATACGGCCAAAAGTGAGTAGTAGGTAAAAATTGATGCGTTCGCTCCAAACAAACCAGAGGATTAATCTGCATTCAAAGAAATAATAAAAACAAAATACGATACCATTATTCTTAAGTTTAGTATTTCTCATCTCTCACAAAATTGAATGCGTCGGATTAAAATCTGGCTGTAAGCCTGCATGTGAACAAGGTAAAGTTGAGAAAGTTAAAAACTTCTTTTGGCTTCTACATTACAGCAGCCCATCAATTATTTCAATGAGTGCAAAGACGAGTAATATTGCTTGCCCAACTAAAATGAAATTGAAGTCGCGGAGACCCATATCTAGATTGTAATTAATATGCCCCAGTTGCCCACCTTCTGAGGTTTTCGGAATTACTTGTCGGAAAGCTCTGTGCACTGAATCTGCTAAACATTTGTTCTTGCTCTCTTACTAGAGTTTTAAAAGTTTTTACTGCTCTTTAGATATAGGCTTAGCGTAGTCTTACCATCTTTCAACCCTGATGCACCAATTTTCATTTCTCCACCTATTTATGCGCTTCTTCTTTCTTCCCAACTGCCTAATTACTTGCGGCCTTAGCCGCGCCTCTTTTGCTTAGGACTGCTATATCATTTATATTCAATTATCGACTGAACGTGTTTTTACACTGTCGAGGATTTTAAAATGTCAGCGATAACAACTAAGGTCCGGCCACGGATTGATTTTTATAAGAATTAGAGAAATTTAACGGGCTTCAGTAAAGTGGCAGCGAGAGATCAAAGTAGCACAATTTGCCTACTTGTCCCTGGCATTGCCAATTACCAGGAAGAAAGACTCAGCCACAACTTCGGTGTTACTAAATGGTTAGGGATTAAGGTCTTACAAAATAGTTGTCAAAGTGTATAAACCTAAAAGTCCCTTAAAGTTAGTAACGCACCTTTAGTTTCTACCATCAACAGTGCCACATAAGTAGAAAGATTAATTCAACTTAAAAATGAAGTGGAATAAATAAACAAAAGACGCTCGGCATCCGACAATTTCTTTGTCTTGTTGATCACGTCCACTTGGTTGAATAGCAAACAAGAGAAGCCAAAACTACGGCATTTGTACTACGCTTCAAACCTCGTCACTGCAGTTGCATCAGTGACTTGGAGCGCATAGATCGTATAAGGAATCAACCCGACTTCATTTTATAGGATAATATTCAATTCGGAACCGTAGAAAAGGTCTTCTTACAGATAACAAACTATAGTCCATTCATTGTACATCATTTCGTTTCATGATTAACTTGCAGCTACATTGCTGCTAAGTCATGCGTAAAATCTCTAATGAAGGGAATGTGGTAAAAACATCCCCGCTCAGACACTTATAGACATCAGACCCGTATTAAAAAATATCAATGTAAACACGTTGTGACATCACTTCAGTGGAAATGAATCAAATTAGACGAAGGTCCCACTTAAGCACATATTTACTAGATACTGGTAACAATCACTACAAAGCTTGAAGTGGACCTTAACATTAGCTGCTCCCATAGCCACCACAGCATTTAAAATTTATGCCACATTTAGTCCGTACAGATCAGCCTCTCCAGGAATAAGCAATATGTTAGACATTTATCCAGTTCAGCCTTGGTGTAACGACTTTACAAATACCTTTCGGAAATTTGTTAAATATATTCGGATGGGCAGTGCAAGTTCCGACTCCATGACGTATGCCCAACCTATGATACGAAATCATATACAAAGAACCTTTTGATACTGGCTCATAAAAACTTATAACACGAAACTTGTAACACACATAACTTTTAACACATAAGTTACTACACAGAAGGCCAATGAAACATTATCAAGTGTTACAATGCAACACGCCACTTGATTCGCTATATGGTATTCAAAAGAACCTTCTACCAATAGTATGGCAAAAGCTGTTGCATCAAAATCGAAGGCTCAAATTATGTACACAACAAATGGTTGCAGGAAGATTTAAGAGTGCACAGTATTCAGCAATATTACGTATGCCACCAGACGACCAGCTAAAGGCATACTTACGCCGCTCACCGAATATTGCCCGTCCGCTTTTTCCATGACCTTGCATGGCCCCATTCTTGATGCGCGCAGTGCTTCCCCCTCGTCCCCTTACCATTAATTACAGTTGCTCATATGGCTGTGTAGGTAACTACAGTAGCAAAGTCGCCATTTCGCATCGGATCTCTCAATCACAAGCCGCACGGTATTTTAGTATCGACTAAGTCATATAGTCGACTATCGCAATACGTTTAAAGTTTGGAGTACTGAAACAATCAGCATATGATATGCACCTGCCAGTTTTGGTAACCTGTCGCCTCACCCGGCACCCTCTTTACCTTTTATCTACCCGAGGGATAACAACTAGTTAGCGGGTATGCGGGATACAATGCACCATTCTGCAAGCCCTGTACGCTGCAATATTTTTTCTTCCTCATGGATGCTATGCGCAGTCCTTAATCCCGCGGTGCATCAATGGGTTATGCTTCCTCAACCGGGTCTTGATCAACTGTCTGTGTAAATTGTACATCATACGCTGAGTTAAAGTCCAATGAGCCTTTTGATAAATGCAACGATGTGTACAGCCAAATTGAGCTGGTTTGCAATAAATATATAATTGAGTTATTCTATTCCCAGTAGCCTGATGTTAGATACAGTAAGTCTTCTCCTCCAGATTGTGTTGTTATCATTCTTCTAACGAATGCTTGACTGCTGCCAAACAACATATCTCAAATGCGGTTTTTTACTGCCACCCATATATTGTGATTGTAATGGAAACACGGTTTGCCTCGCAATGCGCAAAGCTAATTGCTCCTTGTTTCCTGATTTTTTCCAGGTGTCTTCTTGTTGGTCCAGCTGGAGGATGCTTTATGAATATTAATAAAGCTTCAGAGGCGAGTAGATTGGTGACACTATGGTTAGGTGGCTTCAAGGACTTATTCTAAGTACAAACAAACAATTCCTGTTGCTTTCTTTTTGGTCGCACTCACTTACAGTCTGATGCTACCAAGGTCAAATAAAAGCAATACACCAAAATAACTGAATCGGCAAATGATATGCGTTCATTCAAAAATTATAGGTGACGACCTCAACCTGTCCGATGTTTCTCATCATGAAAGAATCCCAAGCGCTAAATAATGGAAATTCCTTTCTTCATTAGCCAGTTGTGGACCGAAAAATCAAGTGTGCTCTCTTACGAAAAGCAGAAACATTACTTACTTGCATTTCAGGTTCGTATTCCTCAGTCCAAAAACGCGGACTACTAATAATCCTCCTGAGATCGATCGTTAGTTTTTCCAACTCACCCTCAATTTTGAACGAATATCAGCAGCAAACCCACAATATTCTTAAAAGTATTGACCACATCAATAGTTGAAGGAAAACAGCTTACATCTGTCGATTATTCCTTGGACGCCTTCTTTCTAACAGACGGCCTAGATATCGCCACTGATGTGTAATTTGAGTATTTGATCTACCGCATCAACCGGCTTACACCAGTGCAATAGAGAAAACAACAATCGCTTATTTCTCAACAACCTATCCGTAATTTGGCTTGAAAACCTGCACGCTTGTGCTCTAGTCTTAGAAAAGAAATGATATACGTGCGATCAAAACCTAATAAAATCGTCCACGAGTGGCAAGCCCAACATGAAAGGAAGCTTAATTCGCAAGAGCTACCTGCGCTAGGAGCTCCCAGCTACCAACACGCGTTGCCTCGAAGGGTGAAAGACAGATACCAAGCACAAAGGCATCAACTGATAACGCTTGTCTCAGCAGCTGGAAGTCACTTTATCGAACCTGGAGAACTATGAGTTTTTTAATAAAGATTTCTCCTCATAGCTTAATACAGGGGCAGCTTTTGCATAACTAATAATGCCTCCAATGCCTAGTGCAAAATAGATAGGTTCGCATTCACTCTGCGTTGCCCTAGCTGGCAAGTAACAGATTTAAATCAACATTTTCACCATGGGCCTGACAGCATACCAGCAGTATTGCTTACATTTGTAGGGCCTGATATCCCACTGTACCTGTTAAACATATTCACCATGTTCATTATTGTTGATATTACTCTGCTGGGTGGAAGCGAGCCACCATCATAAGCGGACAACTAGGAGGATCACGCCATGTGTCAACAAAGTACAACCACGTAAGTCATAATTTCATATTGGCCACAATTATGGAAAGCATAATTAAATAAAAATACATGTAGTTATTGAGTTGCCAAAATTTGATCGACAGGTCGTAAAGCCTATTCCTGCGTGATCGTACATGTTAAACTTGCCAAGTCGGCGAAATCCGGAAAGCAGATGGCTATTTTACTTTTCTACATGGCAAAAGCATTGAGCCGTGTACTCAGGCAGAACTGTTAAACATATTTGCTACTTTTAAAATTACAGATGAATAGTAGGGGGATTTTATGGCATATGTAGAAATTCACCACATCAAGACACATTCAGAGCGCAGTCACCCGCCCGGAGAAGAGCTGAGCAGTGCACATTTCATCAGACCCTCTTAGAGCTCGGACCCGCAACTCGGCTGTTGCCATTCCGTGGTTGAGACCACTGAGCTACGGGGGGCGGCAACGAACATCGTAAATAAGTTACTAGACATGATATAGCGTCCATCACTATCCAGTAACTTACACCTTACTACCTTGCAGATGACAGGGTAACACCCTTACCAAGCGACAAGTTTACGAAACTTAAGCCGCCAATTAGCTTATGGCATTATAAGCAATTTGGTCTGCGTACGGATTACAGAATAGTATTCTGGTATTGGTGGAAATTCGTCACTTTTAGGCTCATTCAGACAGCAGTCACATGCCCTTAAAACACTATTCGCGCCTTTCATGCTTTCGGGAATCGTCAGCAATGCGCATTTCATCGCAAATCTGACGATTCCCGAAAGGATGAAACGCGCGTACAGTGCTTTTCCGGGCTTGTGACGGCTGTCTGAAGGAGTCTAAATGTGATTACTCTCCACCTATGCTATTAAGTTTGTTAACACGGTACTAGCATGGCTTTCATCATGCTTGTCCATACACGCCCAATGTGTCGGAGTTGTAAACTGCGTATTTGCACCCACTACAATAAACAGCGACGTCGTACAGGAAAGGGTTTTGAGCTCAATGAGATATTTCTATGTTAAATGTCATTTGCCGAATTATTTCCACATAACTGATACTTTCTTTTCGCGGATGATATCATACTCGTTTGGGCGTTCGATAGTAACGGTTATCCGGACGGCGTTCGAATATCAAAATGCATCTCTATGCGGTTTTGCGTGGTGCCGTGGGTGAAACATGATATCACTCTTTGGGATATATAAAGTTGTATTTCTGCGGTTCCACATTATAAATAGCATACTAACGTTAGGAGTCCGGTCAGTTACTTACTGCACGAAACCGCATCTCGGAGTAAGCTACTAGAGTTTTTTCATTATCTCTGAAGTGCTACTCGATATCAATGCTAAATGAAAATATGCCATGACCCTTAACTTCATTAAGTTATGCTTGAGATACACAAAGCAAATGAAAGTCTAATTTTGGCACGTTGTCCACTAGTATTCAGAAATGTAAATACGTGCGACCAAACCAATCTTGTAAATATCTAACGCTCCGTTACCAAACTGTTACTAGGATTAGGCACTTTAATTTGCAAACAACCGTGTAAATTTCTGAAGCTACAACTGCTATGGTTGTGAAGAATTAAAACCAACCACTTTTAATGTTTTATTATTTCAAACTGGATACTGTAAGCTTGGTACTTTTCACCCACATTTGGTTACAATTGCATAATCTAGCTTCCGGGTATCCAGAGTGCGCAAGTAGCCACTTTCAACTTTTTTCGCATAAGATTTATAGCGCTACGGGATAATCTGTACGAACACGTTTGCTTCAAATATACTACACCAATATTTCGTGCTGAGATGTTCAACCAACTCAATCTGGAGGGGGTGCTATGTATAAATGCCTTCATATAACGTTACCTTTCGAATCTCACTTGCGTTCGCCTATTTTTCTCACGTACACTAACTTGTGACCTTGCTATTCCCGCATTTCAATAGCACTTTCAATCGTCTATGTTTAATTTGTCCCACTTGGATTTCTGGGTTTTCAAACGTTAGCAAATTTTAGTCCATACAGTTTCACCGGTCCTCCAAATGTGACCCAGGTAATTGTCCTTCTGTTTCACCTAATCTTACTACTCATCATTCCTCAATTTGTATCCTATTTTAGCGCCCACCATCCGCTAATGACAAAAATAGCAGATTGTGACAACGCACTTCACATTCATCTTTCATTAACCCGGCTTGATATTTAACCGTGTTGTTAAAGTGATGACTGTCATTGCCGATAGCCGGACTTGCAACACTTTGACCACCATTTTAGCTTGCATGGTTCATCTCCACAAAATTCTCTTTCACCCTTTCCTATTTCCCAACAAGAGTCTGCAGAACGTTAGCCTTAGCAATGGTATACTGCCAGCTCCTAATCTTTCAGAATACCTGTTCTTCTTGTCCTATATAATTATCTATACGTTCTCCTTAGCGTAACTAAAATAGCAGGTTATAAAGTAACCATTTATAAGATGGCAGGTGATTTATACCATCTTCACTTAACGCCGTGATACTCCGGATTATATCAGCCATAAATGTCTTCCTTCGAGCTCATGATAATATATAAAACAGAAATCTGAAACAGTAAGCTGGGACGATATAATACTAATGAGTTGAATGTCACAACAATCAACTACGTGGGGAGAAAAGCCAACAATTCTTATGGAGCCTAACCCAATAATCCGTAGACATCCACCTCCAACCTGTGTTCCTTACCTTTTAGCTATCCTTATCCGCACCTTGATAACAATAAACGTTTGCGTATTAGCTGTGGAGTTTATTCGCCTCAGTAGATACATGCAATATAAACATGAGGTTTGACATCTTAATTTATTCGATGACTCTTGACGGACCTGCCCACATCAGCCTGTGAATTTCATTATTCCTAAGCTCACACCGTTACAAATTAAATTAAGGCAAATATGATGTCACGCATAAATTTTGATTTCGTTTCACAACTTAGCAATTACCCCTTACCAACACGTATGTTGGTTTTCCTATCACATTAGCATATTAGGCTAATGTGTTGCGATTTGCCAAATAATGCACATATCGCCACCATTTTGTATCAAGTCTGTTGCTATTAGTTTTTCCTTTCATTCTGGAGTATTACTCAAACAGAGTAGGGCATCTGTGTAGCAGTGTAAAGAGTCAACCGGTCAGATGTCGTTTAGCGTAGCCTAGACTGTAAATGGTGTTTCCTTTCCTCTTTGCCTTCACATTTCGCCTTCAGTATCCTTATACCAGCCAATTCGAATGCGTGTTTTCACGCCATCCACCTTGTCAAATCACGCAGCTCCTCCATCAGCCGCTGTGACAGTGCCGTATAACTCGGTACGAAGTATAACAGCAGCATACTTTCCGTCCAGCTCTAACTCTTACTGGGTGCTTGGGATGTAACTTTCAAGCCGCCTACGAATTAACTATTTGCCATTCAGCCCCAATGGTCTATAAGGGCCCACGTCCCTCAGTTACATGTAAGGTCTCAGAACCTTCCACTGGACGCATACTATATCTGAAATGCATATGAAATCGCACTGTTATGTTGAAGATGAATTTATTAATATTGACGGATTTAATACCCTTGCCAGCTTGATGTGTTACGTATTCAAGATGAACCCTACTGTAAAAGCAGTAATGAGTCTATCCTTAAGGAACCAAAGTGTTTATGCATGCTCCTACCAGCTAACACTTCTGCTGTTGTGGTGCTGCCAAATAAACGCTTTTCCGCTTCATTTTTCTCTCTGTAATTCAGCTCATCGGAATCCGTCGTCGTATATAGTTGGCATACCGTAAGATCAAGCGCGCCCACAACTCGGTCGTTGAGCTTCGCATGCGATTAATTTACAGTCAGCAATCCTCGTCGCTAAATTGAACTTGCTCTACTCAACATATTACAGCACAGCTGTAAAATCCCATTTTCACCTTCTGAGCAGCCTGTACTGGTTCATATCTAAGGGATACTAGTTAATGTGGAATTTAACCTCGTTACATTCTGTCGCACTTCTCCCTGAAAATCCCGAATGTATGAAGCTGTAATGAACATAACATTATACATATGTTTATAGTATATGACGAGGGGATTTAGGGAGAAACTATGTGTAGACTTTGCTCTTTCTTTATGTGGGAATAGTCTCCCCCACCTCCAAAATTTAAAGAATCATTTATTTGTATGTCCAATATACCTGATTTTGTGGTAGTGTTACACTTGCGTTCTGGCTACCGTGGAACATTTCACACCCCATTATTGCACCCATATGTGTATGCATTCATTCGGGTTCAGTCCATCATCTTACATGTTGGACAATTATTATTTGGAGTATTGTTAACAGCGCGACGCCTAGCATTCATATGTAGTTGAGACGGAGTTTTGATGAAACTATCTCACTTTTAACCACTTCGTGAAAATCAACACTAATTCGAAACAGATTCCTTGGTTCGATTAAACTCCACTTAAATTTTAATTATCGTATGCCATTGGTAGTAGTTGCCCTGCATTATGCAGCAACTTACTGCTTGTCCAGTCTTCTATCCGAATTGGTCAATGACCCAAAGCTCAGCACAGCACTTTGTGACATTTTAATCGTAATCCATCACACAGTTGTGCTCTGTCACATCGAGGGCTAGCCCAAGCTCAAGTGGCTTTACTGATCACACGGTTCTGAAATTGTTCAGAACATCAATCAGCTTACTTGGTCAGGTAAGTATGTATGCCGAGCAACAGAAATCAATTAGGTACACAATCGAAATAGCTACAAACAAAGGCTACTTTGGAGACTGACAAAAGTGGAGATGCGTTAATTAAGGCCAGCATCCTCCCATTGTTTTAGTGGTACCATCCAGGTGTGCCAACCTCGGATTACGAGAGCTAGGAGAACGAATGGTTCACAATACGCCCTAATGATTTGAAGCGTGCGTTCGATTATTTTTTATAACTTGTCGGCCGATTAGCAACAGAGACCAAATAGCAGATGAACTCTAAGATAAAATTGATACAAGCTGGTATGTTTCAAGCAAGCGGGATGACCAGTGATTAAGTGTATTTTTCCAATATGTTTACTTTGCACCGCGATCGACTGTCTCCATCTCCGTTGAGTAATCCGTGTTTATGAAAACGTCCGTTAAAAGTTAACTGGTTATCATTATAAGTGCTAAAAACGCTACAAAACTGAAAGAAGCGGGTGGTAGAATTAAACAGGCATGAAGTCGGAACCGCAATGACGACGCTTTTGCACTGGTCCTACCTAGCGATGTAAAAATACCTAAGAGATTTGTGGACTTAGATGCATCAATAGTTTATCCACTAATACAAAATCGATTTCTGGATCAAATTATCTTATTAGTGGATCAAATTAATCCAATTGGTGATAAAAAAACCGGTGTTATATTATCTAGGTTATACAGATAACTTGTGCAATATGACTAACAACAAAACCAGTGAGATTTGCCTTGGTATTTACAGTTGCTATACACAAACCCAATGTAATGCTCATACTAGGATTCACTACAATTCGGCCAATGCAAACCACCTCAAGATTCAGGTAGCAAAGATAAAACACAAGAATACCTGGATGAGTGAATGGCTACGGGAACAACGTCATTTGAAGGTGGATGCGTATAAAGTACAGAGTAAACATAAAAGCATGTAGTTTCGAGAGGCTACATACAGTGGTTGACATTAAAATCCGCAGTAAGCAGACAAGAAGCGACGAATGCAGATATGTCCACAAAATCAGGCACCGTACAAATGGGTGACCTATACAATTTCAATGGTCATAACAACAGCTGTCATTTCCAGGTATAAGCGGCCACAAAGCAGTCCGCTGCATTTACAGCTAACATTTATCGAACAGAGTCCAGTTTCCCCAGGACACCTGTCACTTTTGCAAAAAGTGCTGGCTAAGTAACCTGGGAATCCACACGCTACTTCTGCATTTACAAACATCGATAAGGCCAATATAGAAACAAAAAACAGGCAACCACCATTTGACTGAAATCCAAGACCAATGGTCAACCAACCTTACAGCTCAAAGAAAAGAACCCAACAGTAGCGCCCTGACTGTTGTGTGCATAGATTACGAAGTAATTCGTTTGACGACCGTAGTCAATGGAGCCTGTGTACATGTTTATGTGTGTCACAATAAGACCAAAACCTACTACGAGTTATTCGTCATCCGAAATTTGCACCAGGTGGTGAGAACCTAATTATAACAGGGACATTACTTTTCACCCCTGGGATTGACAACGTTTTATTGTATGCAAGTGGATTACATCATAATCCTGATGTTCCACGGGGCTTTGAAATAAAGCATAGGATTCGCAATAAATGTTTATACTAAAAAAACCCTATTTGTCTTGAGTATTACATCCTTACATTTCAAATATTTTTGGATTTCTTCCTTGGGTTTATGAATTTAATGAATTCTAGCAGATGGATCTTTTGCAGGCCAAGTAATCGTGTAATGAAAAACAACGCGGCATACCTCATTTATTAGCTTATAAGCCTGACGTTGTTTTAGTCTCGACAATACTTATCGTCATATATTTGCGAATATTTAACTTTATATTAGGTTTATCAAGTATTTAATAGTGGGTTCATAATGAAGGAAAAAATCAATTCCTGAAAACGTTGTGATTGCGCAACGTGATTCTCGGAAATACACCGTACTGTCTAATTACATTAACAAGACTGACACAACTTTACCTCAATCACTTCCTTAAGATCAACTTGCAATGACATACCAACTTAATCTTTCAGAATGTTTGTTCCTAACTTATTTTTAGCCCCTCGGATCACCGTATCTGCATGCATTATGTAGCGAACTTTGTTCGCAAATTTAGTTGTTAGCTAAATGTGCAGTTATGATGAGTTGTAAATATTGACAGTTTTCTTGTCCAAATTCAACTATAGCATGTAAACGTTTATATAATATATATTAAATGATTAAGTATGGTCTATGAAGATTTACTAGGTTGGCACATAACAACCCTAAATTGAAGGATTTGATCAAGAAAATTTTGGAGACAGAAGATCATACTTTGTCTATGTAACTGCGTTCTACCGAACAAATAAATATTATTGCTGTTGGTTAGAGCAGTTTTTGCGTCAATACGTTAATACTGACAATGTTAACAAAACATTCCGTGGCATATACATCGTTGCAGCTTCAGTAGACAGTTTAATGAAGTAACGTTAACCCACATCATTGGTTTTTGATGCAATAACTTACATTTCTGCAGGCTGAACTCGCAGGGCTGATCTCAAATATTTGTTTCTTTAAAATTAACTTGATAATACAAAGTTTTTTGTCATAAACATGCCGCAACATTTAGTAAATATAGATACGTGACGCATCTGTCCGCACCCTTAGCCTCATATAATTTTATTGTCGTATTTTCCTAACCGTCAAGCACTTAGTGACTTAAGGCAATATTTTCGTTGACGAGGCTAATATCGTTATTTTAACGACGGGGAATAGGCTACAATTTTGGAGGATCTTTAATGATTTTATACTCAAGCAAAGTTTCGTTTGTGTAGGTGTAAAATGCACCTAGGGTATCAACCATTTATGTATTCATTACATAAATTCTTGCAAATTTAATGCATTCTCCGTGATATGCATTGCTAGCTCACCTTTTTGGAAACTTACTTTTCATTAATGTTTACAAAGCAGTTTTGCTTATCTGGTTTATTCTATAAAACCTATTTGGCAAATGTTTAAATTTGCCATGTCCGTTCCAGTCCTCTTATGTATTAAGGCGCTATTCTGTTTGAAAAAGCACCGATACTATTTTAGTACACAATTGTTTTTCTGAGCTCCGTTCTGCCTGGACTGCTCCTGGCACGATAAATCACTGCGTAGCGCTACAGCATCCCGGGAACCAATTTTCTGTAATTCGTTGGTGTTTTAATCGACACTCCTTACTTCTGGAACATTGAGCATTGCACAATATATTATTCATGAAGTCTGATTCCGTATGACATTAAAACTACCACAAACCCCTATCAGAATATTTCAGCTGGTATTAAACTTTACCATCAAAAATTCTAAGTATACACCATGTATTTTATTGATGAAACGCTGAGTTATATATATATATGTATATATGTAAATATATATATATATTCTTTAAACAAATGCGTGTAGTTATATACGGCTGTTGGATAGACAGGTGTAAATCGCAATTTTCAGACCACTCCATGTTACTTATCAATAATATAAGTGAATCGGTATCTTTGAATCAACTTTGGTAATTAAATAAAATCCCATGTAGTTATTAGAAAACATTTGCAAGATGTGGCCTTTTAACATTTTTTCACCAGAGACAGTTGGATAACAAACTAAATCAAATAATGTTCGCTCAGGGTTATAAGGTAAAACTAGCAATACAAGATGACTATCTCTAATTTTGTTAAGTGATTCTGGCAGAAATGTACCAAGCGCTCGATAAGAAATCCAAACACTGACGAGATATTCACAAAGTATATAATTTTCAACTCTGATTATTAACTTTGTATTTACTGCACAGCTGGTAACGGACATGAAATGCGCTACATTTAAATGTAGAAAGCAGATGGGAGAAAACGTGTTCGCTCGAGCTGACCGCTATCAGCGTGAGAATTGGGCGCTTTATGGCGAAACAGTGTTCTCATTGGACGTTTGCATATTTAGGAACGATAGCAAGACCATGGCTATTAAGCAGGTGTAAGCATATGTTTGATAAAACACTGTATATTGCAAGCCTTAACCAGGGACTGCAGTAAGTGTTACGGGTCATTAACCCGCAGGTGTATAATTTCACAACAGAATTAGTGTTTGATCGGAATCAAATACTATACAACTACGCTCACTTGTCGATCTTTGCTGAACTGTAAAAACTACCGATTTCTAGGTGAACATGCTTCTTATGTAGATCAGTTTATCAAAATAATGAGGGTTTGATCCATTAAAAATGAACGCAATAAAACGGATTCTAAAACAACGGGAACGAAGGCTATCCTCGCCTGTCAACATTCTCCAAGTTGCACTAGACAACTAAACCTTCTCTAGAATGAAGTGCACTAGAAAAAGGAACAGGAATCTAATTATCGTACAAGTTATCCCTGATAATACTGTATTATTTTCAAGGGAAATCTGTTTGATGGCATGACCATCTACAGTCTATCCTGCATTTTTCCTAGGTAGGAGCAAACAACGACGCCGAGATTCTTCCTTCCAGCAAAAAATCACAAGGAACGCCTGATTTGTACCCACAGAGTGATTCAAGAAAGCCAATTAAGCAAGTGATGCAATTCCAACAGTTTACGTATAAACCATAGACAAGTGACCAGTCGGGTATCATGTTCACTGTCATCATAGTTCTGGCAACTTCATAAGAAATATATACTTCCAAAAACGTCCCTAGAACAGCATGACGAATACATCTGCAACGCATTCGTCAGGTGAATGCTAAATACCATAGGTAGTACAGGGATAAGGACAGAATTGTTTATTATTCCACTGGTAACCAGGTTAAGATTAGATTTTATTTGACCTACAATTATCAATCATGGCTTATTATAAAATAAGTATAAATTCCCGAGATTTTAATGAGGAATCTCTTATGGCAATTATCGAGGGCCTTGTCTTGCAGATGTTTATCGGCCGCTAACTGGTTAGTCTGTTATTCTTCAGCTAGGAGTAGTTTGGAAACTCAGCAGCGTTTCCTCCCACACACATGCTGAGTCGGCGAGACTAAATTGACGTCATCTGTGTGTTGATAAAGCGAACGTTTTCGAATCACCTTCAAAAAATTACGGGTAACTGAATTTTAGTTTCAGCAAATAGTTATCAGAAACTTGGCAATTCCACCTTGATAAATAAGCTTACATATGCATGCATTCAAATTATGTTTTAAGCTGCTAAATGACAGCGACGAACAGCGAAATACCTAAACATGGTTTAATGGAAAATGGAATGCGAAATGCCGGGTCTTGCGAGGAATCATTGCCCAAATCATAAAATTTTTAAGGACACATACCGTTACAAATTTAAAGTCCACGTATTGGATTGGATGAAATAGCTTATTCACATGCAGCTGTTGCCCCTATATGGTAGAATTGAGCATACTTTGACTCATTTACTTCGGCTTTAACATTGTCTTTTGTAATGCAGTTCATCTAAATAGAACAACATGACAGTAACACTAGCTGCGGGCTCAGTATCTCGAATTTTAGCAAGAAAATCTTTATGGAAGCCGTTGTGGAATACTTTGGGTGACAGATTCGAAATGCTGCTTTTTTCCATGTTAGACTACTGTACATTTTTCTGAGCAGCCTAGGCTTTGTTTAGTTAAACCTTAAAATATCAGGCATTATCTCCTTCATTTATTAGGTTTTCTATCTGTAAATTAATCTTGGGTGGGCCTGGAACTAATTTTATCTGCAAATTGGTACAACAGATAAAATGTGCGAGGAGAATTTGAAGGGCGACGGATCACAGACACTGTGATTTGTGGATTTAAATGATGCGCCAAGCCATTTTAAGAAGCTTATGTTGCGATTGCACATTGATGACAGTGTGATGTCGCGCCCACAGAAAGAAAACGACGCAGTTGTTGCTTACAGTGAATGCCTAGTGCAGATCAAACCAAAGGTTACCCTGGGTGCTATCGTCAGCTTTAGTTCGAGGATGGATGAAAACTGTCCCATATGCAACTATCAAACATCCCGTCCCATATAGTTTGTTGTCAGACAGCGTCAAATAGGAAAGAAAATCACAGTGCACTAATACCCGGACAACACATGGATATAGAAGTCACTAATAAACAGCCAACCCTATTTGCACTATACTTCTTAACTTAGTCCAATATGCAAGTTTCTTAAAAATTCTTTCTTATAAAGCTTTCTCGGGTTGGTAAATGTGTTGAAAGCAGTGTGTATCAGCTTTGGTAAATTTGTGCGTGAGGGAAACTTTGAACAGATTAACCATGTACTATTTCTTGTCAACATATAGAATATGAGTGGTCTGGAGCATCTCACAGCAGAAAATGACTCATCTGTTACACAATCCTAGCTAATTTTCCCTACTTTTTTTACGATTTGTCATAAACTTTCCGTAATGGTTTTCGGTGACGCTGTGATCCTTCTCAAATAAGTCAATTATCACAACTTGAAAATCAAACTAAACAAATGTCACGACTTATCAGCTGACAACCCGAACTAAGTTTTTTTTGCGTATGGGAGGAGGCACTCTACTATTATTTTAAAAATTCTTCCTGTTCTGTCCGTTTATGGTAAACACAGTGCTAATCCATATTAATGAATATCATATTAGGTTATAGGCATTTCTTCCAAAGAGCTTTCGATTTTTCTTTACAACTACATGTCAAAAGCGTTTCTGTACCATAATTAGAACAACTAGCAGCCATCGAGCGACATTTCTGTGTGTTCGACTCCGTCAGAATAGTAAATTTTGTTCAACGGAGAAATTATAAGTCTCTGCTACCAGCCGTGTTCCTAATAGATAAGTTTCATGTTCAAATATACTGTTCATTAATTTTCACTAGACGTGGGGTCATAACAAATGAAGGAGCGTTATTATATTCTTGTTAAGCATAACCGGATGATGTTAAGATAGTGGAATTATTTTAAGGTAGAAAGATCTGATGACTGCAAGATGTTAATTTTTTCCTTTTTCAAATTTGTAGACCCTGCACAGTTTGGGAATCGGATGGAATGAAAGTAAAACATTAAGAAATATACGTAAGTAGGAGAAAGTTGTATATAGCAAAAAATTATCTGACTTACCTGTGAGACCCCAGTCCAGGCGACAAACTTTCATCTACCACACGTTTCTAATTAAACAGCAGTTGAAGCAGACGACTGAATAATATATTAATCTTATTTCATTAATGGTCCTCAGTAAACGATGAGGTCATGGCACCACGGAGTTTGCAAAAATAACTGGCACCTGGTATGACAACGCAGTTCAGGCAATTAAGAAAACATTTTAATCGTCTAGATCATTCGATGTAATGTTCCTTTCATTTATCAAAAGATCACATTTTATAATAAAAAGAACTCACATTATATTATCTCAAAGTGCTGTTAGTGCATATGAGGTATTCGAATTTGTGGGAAAACTTAGACAAGCAGTTCACTTTTTCCGAGCTGTTAATAATGCTATAACATACAATACAGTTTTGAGCATAGACAGGATTTTACGTCATGGCACAATTAGAGAAGCAAGCGAAGGCATTTTGCATCGATTCCTTTTCATAAAACTTGACTACATGATGTTTTAGTTGGATATTTAAGCGGATAGACCCAAATAGTCGATTAAGGCAGCACCGTTTGTGTGTGTCTATGGTTTGGATGCGGTAAAATGCATCCTATCAGTTGCCAATGATTAGCTGTATAATCTTAGTTACAATATCGGCAGGAACGAAAATATGCAGCTTCA
Source organism: Dicrocoelium dendriticum (assembly GCA_944474145.2). Classification (NCBI taxonomy): domain Eukaryota; kingdom Metazoa; phylum Platyhelminthes; class Trematoda; order Plagiorchiida; family Dicrocoeliidae; genus Dicrocoelium; species Dicrocoelium dendriticum. Next base: position 114,247,345 of record OX104066.1, read on the forward strand.
TTTACTAAAACAGTTTGTAGGGATGTGTTCCGATCTTTGGGTTACGAATTTCCAAAACCTTGAAATAAACCACAGTAGGTGGATTA
>OX104066.1:114247511-114263186 GCA_944474145.2 Dicrocoelium dendriticum
CCATTATGACTCTAACAAGCCACTCTTACTTCAGTGCGACGCGTCCCCTTGGAGGGTCGGGGCTGTCCTTTGCTACAGGATGGACAATGGCTCTTTACGTCCCATAGCATATGCATCACGCACCTTACAGACGGCGGAGAAGAACTACTCACAACTGGACAGGGAAGCGCTAGCCGTTATCTTCGGAGTTAAGAGTTTTCACCAGTATTTATGGGGAAACGTTTTCGAGCTTCATACAGACCACAAACCATTGATATCCTTGTTTGGGGAAAACAAAGGTATACAACAAATGGCATCACCGCGGATGCAAAGATGGGCTATAAACCTGAGTGCTTACAGTTACAAGATTGTTTATAATACCGGCGTCAGCGACTGCACAGCTGATGCACTCAGCCGCCCGCCGATCACGGAAACTACACATGCACACGACCCCCCGTTTAAACTGGTTAATCTAATGCAACATCTATACACAACACAGATACGGAGTTCAACAATCTGTCAATGGACGGATCGAGAACCCGTACTATCAATGGTGAAACGCTTTTTGAACATGGGTTGGCCTCCTGAAGGAACAGTTGAATTAAACCGTTTATGATTCGGAAGAACGAACTGAGTCTATTCGACGGCTGTGTTTTTGAGGCTCTCGTCTACTCCCTCCCATTAGGCGCGTTCACAGATACTTAAAGAGCTCCATGATGCTCATGCAGTTGTTGCGTGGATGAAGGCACTAGCGAGAGGGTACTGCTGGTGGCCCAACATCGACTCAGACATAGAGAGCTTACTGAAGAATTGCGATATTTGTCAGGCGTATCAGCGGAGCAAGGCGCCAGGGCCAATACACCCTTGGCGTTGGCCCGACAAGCCCTGGCAGCGTATTCACGCCGACTACTTCGAAACCATCGACGGGACCATGCTTCTTCTACTTACTGATGCACATTCTAAGTGGGTTGACGTACATCCAGTTACTTAGGCGACAGCCGAATTCACCATCAGTAAAATGCGCTCGTCCTTCGCTAAGTTTGGCGTTCCGGCAACCATTTGTACAGACAATGGTTCGCCTTTTACCAGTGCCGAATTTGGTAAATTTGTCGCCAACAACGGAATCCAACACATTAAATCAGCCCCTTATCACCCAGCATCAAACGGATTGGCTGTGCATGCAGTACAAACTGTGAAACAAGGCTTACTAAAGCAGCGAACGGGAACATTGCGAACAAAACTGGATCGGTTCATGTTCTCCTACCGTTCTACACCCACTGAGACTACCGGGAAATCCCCGGCGGAAATGATGTTCGGCAGAAATCTGAGAACGAGGCTTCAATTTTGGTCCCGAATCCGCGGGTTGAAGTACAGGAGCGTCAGAAAAAGTTTGTGTCTTCAGAGGAAGCAAAGCCGGAATTTACATCTCAGGACCATCAACCAGTTTACACCAGGTTACCGCATGAACAATGTAGGCAGCCGGCGACTGTGCCCTATTCTTCAGGAAGTCAAAACGATTGGCAGCTTCCGGACGGCCAGGTTTTTCGCCGGCACCCAGATCATGTACGCCCCAGGAGCACTGACACACCTGCCGTGAGTCAGTCACACTCGGAGATCGCAGAGCAAGCAGCAGAGCACGACGAACACCGAAAAACAGGGGAAACAATTTCGCCGATCGACCCGGATTCGCAAACCGATTGAACGTTTTCAGCCATGAATGTAATGTCAACCAAAACAGGGAGGACTCTTACGTGTTCAACCAATGATCGCTCACTAGGACCGTGAACCTGCTTGGCCCTACACACACACACGTAGAGAAGCACGCGCATACGCACTCAAGGACACACCCTGACGTTCCGTGTTCCCATGTAAACCGTTAAGTGTTCAGTACACTGTGCGCCAGACTGACGCGTCTTCTTGCTTATTCGCTTCGAGTTGAAATACGTACTTGCGGTTAGAGTCAAGTGCTTTCCAATATAACATTATCAATAGTAGCATAGGCCTACATCTTCCGAGTCTATACAGCGTAAGACCTAGCAAATTTCGGGGACATGTTCTATGTTTCCTACCTCGACCTCTGCATAAGTATACGGTTGTTGTTCTATTATCTGCGGAGTGATTTTGTGGTAACACGTCATCTCATTATCATATTCTTTCAGGCAAGAACTAGATGTGGGGTTCATGGTTTTTATTCGCTCATCAATGCTTGAGTATAAGATGTCCAGAAGTATATTAATCCATCCAATAGCCTTGAAAATCACATTAATACTGCTGTACCTTAATCGTATTTCTAAATGCAGCTTAAGGTAATATTGGCGCATTTGCAACGCAGAGCGTTTTTTTTACAGTTAAGTCATGATGCTATGAGAGAAATACGGTCCCCCTACCTGAATTCCATAGTTTACTAACTTTATATTCATTATATACGTGCTAAAATAAAGCCTTTGATAAGATAACAACCACACCGGTAAATTCGGGCCGCGTGTTTATTTGCTTCCCTGATCGTTATAACTACCATATATATAATCGTTCAGAACCTTAATTCCCATACGTCATAAACAGTGGTACTTGGTTTTGCTACCCATCTTGTATGAACTCAGATGCTGGTGGATCTGTGCTGATCTAAACGCTTGATCATTGCATTGTGGAGCAATATCTGTTAATGAGGCGGAGGTGCTGCACGGGATACTAGCACGTATACAGTGAAAGGCTACCCAAGCAAACAGGCGAATTATTTGGTAGCTCAAACGAGAATGAAACACTAATTGGAACAGAGTCACAAACGTCATTATACAGTGTATCAGCTAAAGTGCTATAACAGTGTTGTGCAAATATTTCGCAGAAGTTGCTTACCAGTTAGAGAAAAATAAAAATGTTAAAATATGAAAAATCAGTCAAAATTGTAGCTGGTGGCTTTAAGGCAATCGCTGTGTGGATGGACTTTGAATCGCAATCTCAATGTGGAGCATGATTTGCAATGAAATGTTGTCTGGCAAATTCGATCACTTGGTGCTAGATGGGAAAGCTGAACGATATTGATTATGGACCACCTGAATGTCATACATTTAACTAAGCTTTGCAAACTTGTTTGGTCATATCAGGTACATATGGCAGACATCGAACACGAGAACAGTAGGAGGTTAGTTGGGAAATTTAACGCAATAACCAGAGGGATATTGTTTTATTATTTACGGACCCACTGATCGAATTGACCAGACATGAATTCAATGCAATTTAGGTTGTGAGTCGAAATCCATTCAGACAGTGAGTGCTAAAAATATAATCCACAAAAAAGTCACAACTGTTTTTCTGATTCCGGTGTCTTTAAGTTGTTAAATTGTACATTTATTTATTGTTTAATAACAGCAAATAGTTAGAAAATGGCAAATGAAATTTCCCCGTTGGATAGTATGATATGCACCACCTTGGTAATATCTTACTTAGACAAGTGTTTTCTTGCATCTTTATCGGAACGCGCTTACCCTAATTATATAATGACTCTTAACATCGGCGCTGGTCAGTTTTAATCCAAACAAAAATCTGCAGGATTGGGCCAAGAGAATTCTTGTTTGTTTCCGCCGTTTAATAGGGTAGTGCGAACAATATCTATTCATGAATGCGATGTTGTGATAATCATTGCCGATTTTTCCGAATCAGCCATGCATTTGTATGTTTTGGAAAGGGAAATACATACCATTTGTTTACCAGATAAATAATGTTAGACTACAGATCAAACTCAGAGAGAAGCTCATTGAAATTAATCATTCTAATGTAATTATAAATAAAGGTATTAACGAACCGCTGACAGATGTTGGCAGATATCAAGATCAGCTGCCTTATAAAAAAGAAACATCATTAATTAAGCGAATGAATATCACAAATTAACGTGTCAAACAAATGGACGCTGCAAACGGGGACAAAAATACGCAGTGGCAAACTGAACTATGAGTGCATTGGTGGTTTTTTGGGTAGTAATTTTCGTAGAATGTGGAAGCAATGATTACATTTTGCAACATCACCAGTGTCGACAGGAAATCCGTTCCCGAACATACGGATTAAAAGCCCTCGGATACACCAAGTAAGCTAGCGAGGACTGACGATCAGGTGCGCAGTTCAATTCATGGCTTCCGCGCTTTTCGGGTATTGCAAATAAGCTACCAGTACGGTCCTGGCGCTGCCGATTGGCTCACTCACTCGTCGCCTCCCCGTTAACCGAATAATCTGTCCTTCAGGTTTTCAAAGTGCGACGATAATGTTAGATTACTGGTGGTTTTGTGATTATGCATTTTATGTGAATAGAAGCCACGCTTAAATATTGTACGATAATCTGTCACTGTTTCGATTCCTTCTTGGGAGAGATTAATGTGTAAAGTTTAATCGTAGCTTCTACTTTCTACAATAAGTTCATATTCAGAAAACCACCAATACTCTAAATTTACCATCGTCATTTGAACATTTGTAAGACAGATACTTTTGTTCATTGAGAAGGGACTATTGTGCGATGCCAACTGCAACACCATGACAGATTCTCTGAGCTTATTGTAATAGGTCGCATGCTAATAGGAAGTCATTCATTATTTTGCACAACTGATCTTCAGTCCTCCATGGCTCAGTTGGTAGAGCAGCTTACTGCTAAACCGTAGATCCGCGGTTCGATTACCGTAGAGGCTGATTATTTGGCAAAATTTAATCGTGGCTTCTTCTTTCTGCTAATATTACCTTCTCACAAAACCATCAATATCTTCATTTACTGTAGCACCTTAACACTTGAAGGATATATACATCGGTTCATTTTTAAGTGACGATTGAGTGAGTCAATGTGTAACACCAGGACAGATTCTGTTAACTTATTGGCTATACGTCGTGAACCAAGCAGACTTCACATATTAACTTGCGCACCTTATCGTCAGTCCTCCGTAGATCAGTTGGTAGAGAAGCGAACCGGTATTCCGTTTGTCCGTGGTTCGATTCCCCGTCGAGGCATATTATTCTGCAACGTTATTTCGTGGATTATATTTTCTACAATAATTACATGTACCAATTTAAATCTTTTCCAATGTAAGATTTGAACCTAAATCCAATGCTTTTTACGCGATTAGTTACTGACGTATTTTGATAAGCATTTATTTTTGACGCAATGTATCTGTGAACCGCAAATGTAATTGCGCACTTTCTACTGGTTCTAATCTCTATAAGCTGGCATGAACCGTGGAAGCTGAACATTGGTTTACCTTACCTTGCCACATTGCCTGCTCTCGTGCAACGTACTTTCCTCGGATATTGTTATATGTATTTAATGTTGACATCCTGCTATTACGTTGACATTGTCATTCTGATCCACTGCAATGACAATTCCAAGTGTTGTTTGCTCACGTCCAAATAATGCCTTATCTACTACCTTCAATAATGTCACCCAGGCGTGCATAAGCAAGTAATTACGATTTCGTATTGTATTTTTGCTATCAGATTATGATCACGAGGCAAATGATTGGCGACACTGTCTGACAACCTCACACGCATGCAATATGCAGGATGAATATTTTCTATGGCTCAGTATGACTTAAATTAGCACAACCAATAACCGAACCCGGCACATAATAATCTACTCCTAATGGTGAACGCGATATATTTAAAATACCATGAATTATATAAAATAACAATATAAACCTTTCTAAACTAATTTCTTCCGCTGAATAGATAACCATTTTTTTCTATCCGCTACAAAATGTGTGCATGACTGTGGACGCTTCCAACGTAGAACCTATGTATGAAATTGTTAAATTAAAAACCTTTAGAAAGGCACTAATGCCTAGCTTGGCAATTTGATATTTGTTACTTAAGACGGATTCATATAAGGTTTCGTTTCATTAGGTTTTCCCGATAAATGCTCGAGGAATATGCTACCATAACTTTGTATCTAATGCCAAATCCTGCTGATGACTAGTTTAACGGTTGGAGTCGACAATAAAATTATTGTCAGCATTTGGATATAAAGTAGTTAGTAACGCTTGGCAGTTGAACTAGATTTTCTGTGATGTACCAAATCAGGATGAACGCTCGAGTCCGCTAGCAATTATGCACCAACACATGGTCTACTGACATCAAACCATGTGATTCAATACCACAAGAAGAAAAGTAAAATATATTTTGTAACTGAGTGGCCAGCACAATGTTAACAAATGAAAAATACAATGATTTCTTATCTTATACAAATAAGTGTGGTATAAAGTTTAGACAACTGAGATGGAAAAATTCAGTGTAAAACTGATTGTACGGCAGTTTCAGATACCCTGCTCTCAAAATCAGATTTGGCTTGCGCCTACTACACGGCTTAATAACCTTGTATTTAAGCATCATTTCACCATTTTGCTTTATAAGCAAAAAAACAGTGTTAATGCAACATGCCATTTAACAAATGCTTTTAGGTGTAAATCTAAGCAGCAGTTCAATACGAACAATTAAATCAATGTTAGTGTAGTAGTTTAATTTAAGCGCTTTTGTTCATAGGCCACAACCGAGCTTTTTCGTCAGTGACTGAACTTTGCGTTACAACATTTAATAATGCTTTGCGATTTCACCAACACAGTGTACATTTGCAGTCTTACAATAAAAACAGAGTGAAATTATTTAACAAATTCAAATTCTGTCCGGCGTTCCATACCCATTGCAGTATGCCTTTAGTCCTTTAACCCGAAGTATTTTTTTACATCTTTCAAATCTAGGCTGCACTATCTGTCTTCTCCCTTTAAGATTACGCGATGTACCCCGACGTTTAGGTGAAAAACAAAAGATTTTGTTTCTGAACTACAACAGCAGATTTGCTAAAGTACCGCTGTTAAATTTTGTACTGGAGATAAGATAGTAGAGGTAATCATTTGGGACAGAGCATTGGAACAAGCATGCTCCTTGCAAGTGGATGTTAACAAAAAGTAAGCATTGGCATTATGTGAAGGATTTACAATTAAAACTAGGTTTAATTATATGCCTGAATTTTTAATTAACCCGAAAGTGCGAGGTTTCAAAATATGCTCTGAAAAATAATCTTGTTCATTGTGCAAACCTAACCTCAGTAATTACCTATATGTTGCAGACCGTTTGAATCAAAATTAACCTTCTCTCCTAACATGTCAAACATGCTAACAAAGATGTTAACGCTTAAACGTGACCAAATCACAACTTGTTCTAACGCGGTTAGTTAAACGACCTTCTGCTCTTCAAAATTCAACTGTCTTGAAAATTTGCCACTCCAAACGTTGTTGATTTGACATTGCTGAGGGGAAAAGTAACTGAAACATCCCAAATTCTCCCAACTCAGCTAGTCTAAATGCCATTCCGGGAAAGCACCGGACGATCGCTTTTCCTAATTGGGGCTCGTCATTGGTGCGCATTCAGTCGACACTCTGAGGGTATGTAAACTATTGCAACCAGTAGCTTACTTTAAGCAACCGGCAGATTATGCCGTTAGTCAATGGGAAAGAAGGCAAACCATTATAACTTATAAATACATTCGATTTGACAAAACTTATATTCTACCATCATGCACCTCACAACCAATGCAAAGGAGGGTATTTGACCTCCAAATGCTAAGGTAAGAAAATATGTAAGGACCCAAATGGGTGCATTTAATGAAGGTTATAATAACAGTTACAGAGAAACAACCTTATCAACAGTACCATCGCAAACTTTTGCAAATGGTTACTCAAATCTGAACATGGAAAATGTTCAATGCAAAATAAACTATGATATATAAGTGGTAAATTTGGTAATTTACAACTCAGTTTGGATGATTGGATTTTGAAACCGAAGTTAATTAATGACAAGAAATGAAGGGAATGATCATACTGTATGCTATTAACCATAAAATTTACATTAACACTAGTGTAGGTTTCTTCAAGGTTATGATAAAGAAGGGGCTAATATTCACACAGTTTTTATTTCGTTATTTTGTTTTCTGATCTGAATGTAACCTACTACGTAATGCAAATGAGATAGCGTGAAGTGGACTTTGTTTGAAACTACTTAGTGTAAGGCCAAAGTAAAGTGTGTTATGGATTCCTGATTGGAAAATAAATAACGCTGTCAATCACACCGACTTTTGCGCATTGACGGTTACATTTGGTTACCTCTCAGGCTTATATCATGGCAGATTTGCAGATCTCGTCAGGCCTGATTGTTATTCGCCAACATTAGGCAGCATACGAAGCAATTGCCTCGATTCCACGGGTGGTTACAGGTGTAAAAACGACAAGATTACAGCTTAAGCTAGCTCTACATTTGTTGACTCAATAGTCTGATGCTTTGCTGAATCACCTACCTGACGCATTTAAAATAACGTTTGCGTTGATTCAAGCTAGCTAAAATAGACAAAATTTCAAGCCAATCAAACAAACGATATCATCGTGATTTATCATTCAATCTTATTCACTTTATACTTGATAAAACTTACCAATGAAAGTCAAAAACCTCAGTTGTAATTTTAATGCAATTTGTTCGTAAAATTAGTATAAATGATAAAACTTCCTGCAGCAGGTTGACCAACGCTGAGGGCGAGAGAGTCAAATTAACTACATCAACATACGTTTGCTCACAGTGGAAAAACGCCGAAACGTTTCGTAGTCCTTATCATATAGTTTTCCCAAGTGTATCACAGTAAATGTCAAATAGAAGCATTCATAAACCGCGAGAAATTACAGTGAGGCATTCGGGAAAATCAAACCACAGCTAATAATATTGATAACTTAATTAGTGAAACACCTACAGCTCGTCCGGGAAATGTCTACCGATTTTCATTGTCGCGTCGTAAATTACCGCAAATTGTGCGCCCTGAGATTACCCCGAGGATTTCTAACTGCCTTTCGGATATGCAATCGGATCTCAGAAGATACACCGACGCTCCGTCTACCACAAATTGAACGTTTTGACTCTACGAGGTGCAGACTATCCGCATGTGAAATTTCCATAAGTCCTGGTCTGTGTTTAAGGTCAAATGTTTCGTGGAAAGCTGGATGCTTATGGACTCTCTACCCACCGATGCTTAACCGTAGCACTGAACCAACCTTTACCTACTGTGTCTATTCCGGTAAATATTTGACATCGCGATGTTGACCGAACCCACGCGTGATGCATAACCGCCGCAAACCTGAGCCTTTAGTTTTCAAAGTACCCGTATTTGTATCAAAGGTTGTGCTAAAACATATATGGTGAGCACGCCGGTAGACGGAAAATAAGATTTCAATGAGGCACTGTAGGAAGATAGGCACCAATTTCAAATAGACTTTCAGAATAGGAATAAAAATGACTTGGTAAAGAAGTACTTTTGCACGTTTTGTGTTTTGCTTTACTGTGAAGTAAGCCAAATTTAATCGAATTATCTTTCCCGAAAACTACGATACGTAAAGATTAGCTAGTTGTTCCAAATCAGTTCAGTGCATTTGATAAGGCATAATCCGGGCACTAAAGTACCGTTGATGCAATTGTCACGACTCGTGTCGTCAGTATGAAAATAATTTCAAATGGTAATTAATTATGGTTAGACTTAAATATTTTATTAACATTATGGAAGCAAATACAAAGTGCATGAATGTAAGAACATTGACGTATGATTAGCTAAACTCAAGAAAACTAATGCAGGGGTAACATTAAATCCGACAAGGTGCCACGTCCGATAGAGTATTTAACCATTGTTTTTGATTAACACGTGGCTTCCATCCACCTGCCTGAGCAACTTTCTCTGCAAAGTTATGCATTCCCGTTTGTAGACTCCCCGTGGAGCCGCACAACTTGGTGCACCGACCGCGCACAAGATTTACCGAGAAAGGTGGTTAATTATCAATTGAACTAAAACAGACAAAGAAGTGGAGCACCAACTGGCGGACTTCAGCAGAGCTCACCCCGTTTTCCGACTATATCGAATTTTGGAATCGGTGAGCTGAAAAAAGAACTGTCTTCCCGTCTTCTGCAGATTGAAGTGCCATTTGAGGTCATATGTTCCTCATTGAGAGCGAAGCAATTTAGACGGTTTAGGGGGTATTCCCATTGCCTGATATATATATTCCCGTTGTTACGGATCCTCAGATAATTTGCCCATGATTGAGCTTGCTTTCGACTCAGACACATTAAAACATATCACATTTAGCCAGTTGGCTTTTTATTGTTTACAATTTTAAAATGAGTTGCGCTTTCATTCTTCAGCAGTGTGATAATCGGATGTACAGCTAATTGACATGACTAGCTAAATCATATCAGATGAAAGGAAAAGTTAAAACTAACTGAAGATCCATGAACTCATTGTGCTCTCACAAACCCGGTTACATTATCCGTTGGTACAAAAACGTTGAGTGCAATGCCAGATAACCAAGCGTCTGTGCTGTCAATTCGTCAATACCAATATTATATTTATGCCTCGCCAAGGCCTATTATTGGCAAAATCCGAACGGATTGTTGACCCGCTTCTGCTCCACCTCTGCTGTGGAATTATGGCCTAGATCCCTTCTAGTGGTGACCAATAGGTTGGAGCTGAGTTACGCCCTTCTTCTTTGTTGAGAAGAGCCAAGTCGAACGTACACGTGGCTCGGTTCAATTACTCATGTCGCAGGGCCCGCTTCCATTTGAGTATATATTTCATCTAATGATTTGGCTGAGGACCTGAAACATTATGCTGTCCTGATATTGAGACCATGGCATTAAATCGGTTCAACAACAAATAATGGTGTAAACCGTTACTGATTCTATTATACGGCCTCGGTCGTTGCGAACTGATATTATGAGAACTGGCGCCACTTCTGCTACATATAGCGGAATGAAGAAGAAAATCATGCTACAGCTAACATCGCTCTTGTTTATTCTTATTATACAGAACATAACCTAGTGTTGCCATTTCAATTTACTCTGTAACTTCACCACCCAAAATCACCACATAATCAAGCACCCTATGCAGTTGTATACATCCACGCCGAGCGCTCATTATCGGATGCTGGGAAGCACGTATATTGCTCGATTGAAGAAGAACAAACGTCACGATCCATGCACTGCTCTGGTCGCGAGGTAACTTGCGCGCTACGGCATTAACATTGCGATACTCCATAAGACTCATCTTGCTGACCAAGGCAAACTGTATCAGGAGGGAACCCCAACCCGGCAGCACGTGAACATGGGCCTCATATACACTATGCGATTGTCTAAATGGCCTACTCGTGAAGAAGCCAACTGTTATCAGACCACGTTTGATGGCACGTTGCGTACACCTCAGACGTTGTACGTTTAAAGCTTTTATTAGTATGTATTGTCGACAATGCATTCCTCTGATGGCACAATAGATGATACACGTTGTCTTCCGTGATACGGACTGTGCCGAGGAGTGACCTGCTATCCTAGTAAGGAAATATTTTGCACACGTTCTGTGTGATGTCGTGACGTACTTAGAAGTAATCGGTCAAGTTGGTATTGGTTTAGCAGTGAATACAATCACCGATTTCTCTACATGTGCGAAAAACAGAGATCAACGATAGAGAACACAGAGTTTGCCTTGGTAGTGCATTTTATTTCCCCTTGCACCCACACACGGCGTTGTCCAGTTCACTTGCTCGAATATGTCATTCACTCCATCGTGACAAGCTTGCAGCGTGTAGGATTTTCATAATGTGTGGAGCTGATTACTTGGCTGCTTATAACTTGGTGCGGATTAAATTCTACGTTTAATCTCTTAAATCTATGAATTGCTTTGCCTCTGTGAATCTGAGGGTTTTCACCGTTCGTGCCATAAGCGCCGTTAATAATTGAATGGAACTGATTAACGCGATGATTACCTACCTTCGCGATGTAGAGTCTGTCGCACCTTTCGGCGACTTACGGAAAAACATATGTCAAAGGGTGTCCGTTGCGTCGAAGGAAACGATCAGGAATGTAAGCGACTTGATTGGTTTGATGATAACCGAGTGACCGTTGGATTATTGACGTCTGCGATGAAAACAGCTTCTTCTGCATATGTGAATGAGCGAGACTAATTAGAGGGGAGTGATTTAAGCGAAATCCGTCACTGGTTGACTTGGGAATTCTCTCACCAATAATGAATAGGGGGCGATAAAGCGTGTGCAGAAGAAAAGCTACTTGGAACGCCACTAACCTACGGAGTTTGTGGCCAAGTTATAGCGCAATATGGAACCAGACTGCAGTCGATAAATGCGCTATTCATACGATTCCGGGTGCTGCCTGCTCGTTAACCGCAGGCATAAATAGTATATGGCGCAGCCACTACTATTGTACATTTTACAACAACAATAAATGAAGACGTGTCACTCAGACACACAAATATTTCATGCGACGAAGCAAACTTGATTAACTATAAGACGGCAAGTGCGCCGGTGCCGACGGGATCCCTAATGAACCATTGAAATCCGCAGACCAGAAGTGATACACGCGCTGCGCTACTTCGTGCAAGGCGCAAAGATTATAGCGGATGTCAGATGACCTGCTGGATGTTATTGTGCTTTCACTATAATGGAACAAATATATAAAACGAGAAACTAGGAATCATCGTGATATTCTCTTGCTGAGTTGAAGAGGCAAGATGATTTCCAGAATCCTGCTCAACCGGCTCGACGTTTAGGTTGCAAAACCGAACGAAACGAAGAATTAATGTGGATTCCGTTCGTGACGCAGCATCATGGACAAGGTATTTGTGGCTGGTCGGTTGCAGGATAAGTGAAGATAAAGACTCGAGCCCTTTTACTCGCCGTTATTTTATTTCAGCAACATATTTTATACGGTGAATCGCGAGGCATGGTGACTGGTTTTTGTAATGCTATACCCGCTCTCGCCTGGTTGATTCACACCTGCTGCATAATCTGCGCCCTCACGCGTGCTCTGATTGACGCCTTGGCAAATCCGACTGGAACGGAGAAAGAAGACAACTCAGCAGACCAGAGTTGTATTAAGGTAAAGAACGCTCATATTTATATGTCACTACCACCAGGCGGATTTGGCTCTAAGCCCACTCTGCACACCTACTTGTCCGCTGCATCTGTCCAATTCACCTTGTTGCTCGGGTACTACAGTCTTCGTCCGCTTACCCGGAGCATGGCAACGCATGTGATGTCTGCGGTGTGATTTCATCAGCTTCCAGTCTGGCCTTGGCAACACGCCTGGTGTCTGCTCGGATATCGGCTGTGCCCTGGTAACACGTTCGTACAGTTCTTCCCAAGCACGATTGGTGGTAAACGCGCGAGCGTTGGATCTCAGCTTTCTCGCCCAGCTGTCACATCCCCTTCCGAATTGAGTCAGCCTGCACACCCTTTGAACCGGATGGTGTTCGTATCTTTGCACCCGGGGATCGATTTGCAGCCATTGTGGCCTTCTCCGCTTTCGAGCCGGCCTGCATGGTGCATCTGATTTCTGCGGCATTTGTTTCGTCTCACCTGGGTGCTGACCTTCATCTTCCAACCCGGAAGTGTCTAGTAGGATGTCCCAATGTAAAGCTGGTGGTTTCTGGGGACCTTGGGTTTTGCCATGATTCGGTCTCAGCTGATTGATGTGCCTAATCCATCTCTCACGTCCAACCGTTACCTCCTAGATAACTCTGCCTTTCCTGTCGATAACTGTTCCGCTCGACCACCCCTTCGGTCTTCGAAAATCGCGGGCGTTAACCATGTCACTATCATTGAAGATACGGAGCTTGATCTTGCAATCTTCCTCCTAGTGTCTTTGCCGTGCTTTTCTATTCTTCTTGATCAAAGATTATCAAACACCGTTCGGATCTTTCTTTCAAATAGTACTTCTGTGGGGGATTTCACATCAGGGGCGTTTGGATTCGGAGCTTTCCGATACATGCATAGAAATGATTGAATTGCATCCTGTGAAGCACTTTTATACCCTGCTTTATATAGTGCAGTTTGAAGGTATTCACGATTCTTTCCGCCTGTCCGTTTGATTGCGGATGATATGATGGTGAGAACATATGATGAATTTCTTTTTCCTTGCACCACTCGCGAAAAGAATTCGAGGTAAATTGTGTTCCATTTTCTGTCACTAACACCTCTGGCAGGCCGAAATATCGGAACAGTTTATCCAGCTAGTTGATAGTGTGTTGTGCAGTCGGATTGTTTACCGGAATCACATCAGGTCACTTGGTGAATGAATCGACCAAAACGAGATAGAATTGGCCATTGGTTGGTCTTGCGTAATCTACGTGTATTCGTTGCCACGGTTTCTCTGCCTTAGGCCAAGGTTGCTACTGACACATAGGAGGAGACTTCGCTGCAAGTTGACAAGATTCACACTGTTGGCAGAATTTTTCAATTTCCGAATCCATTTCTGGCCAGTAAACAAAGCTGCGTGCCAAGGCGTTCATGCAGCTGGTACCATTGTGCCCCGTATGGAACTGCTGCAATATTTGCCTCTGCAATTTCCTTGGCACCACCACTCGATCTCCAAACATCAGACAGTTGTCCACGAATGACAGGGATTCACGTTGATGGTAAAACGGCCGCAACTCCATAGGTATGCCTCCATTTGGCCAACATGTTCGTACACGCTGCATAGATTTCTCCAAGATTCTGTCCCGTGATGTCTCCATACGAATAGTGTCGGCTGTTACCGGTAGTCTTCTCACATTATCAGCCAGGATTCGTTGGACTTCTGCTTCGAAACTGATAGCTGCAATCACACAATCATCATTCTCCTTTGGGTGTGAACTAATGAGACGAGACAGGGTGTCCGCTTGAGCGATTAGTTGCGTCGGTTTATACTGTATACTGAAGTCGTAGGTTAGTAGTATGGTCGCCCATCGTTGCAATCGATTTGCCGTAAAAACTTGAATTCCCTTTATTGAACCGAATATCGACAGAAGAGTCTTTTGGTCAGTCAGGAGCGTGAAACGTCTGCCATACAGCATCTTATGGAACCGTTTCATTGCGAAAACAATCGCGAGCGCTTCCTTCTGTGTCTGGCTATATTTCTTTTCCGCTGGCGTTAGTGATCGTGCTGCGTTCGCGATAGCCTTCTCTCCTCCATGCGAAGAAACGTGAGAAATAACTGCACCGACACCATAATTGGAAGCATCCGTAGCAAAGACAATTGTGAAATTGGGATTGAAATGGGTCAAGAGTAGATCAGAGGTGAGAGCTGCTTTGACTGCATCAAAAGACTGCTGGCACTCTTTCGTCCATTTCCAACCCTTGTGTTTTGTCAGTAGCTGATTCAGCGGACCTCTGGTTTGGTGAAGGCTTGTTAGGAAAGCGCTGTAATGGCTAACGAGCCCAAGAAACGAGCGGAGCTCTGCAATGTCTTCTGGTGGCTTCATCATTTTGATGGCTTCAATACTGGCGATATCAGGGCGCCGACCATGTTTGTCGAAGATAAACCCAAAAAATGTGACACCATCTAATAGGAACTCACATTTTTCAGACAGTAATCGGAATCCAGCTTCCTGAAGACGCGAAAGCACTCTCTCTAATGTCTGTATCAAGTCTTGCGGATCTGAGGCCATAATCAACTCATCGTCCAGATATACAGCTGTATTTGGGATATCACTCAGCAGGTTATCCATTATTTGTTGAAAAATGGCCGGTGGGGTTTTCACTCCAAACGGCCGTCGGTTGAACTGAAAAATTCCGAGGTTGGTATTTACTGTCAGCAATGTTCTGCATTGATGGGCAACTGGGATTTGCAAATACGCATCAGTTGGTCAAGTCTTGCGAAACA